>JAWNPG010000015.1:250000-850000 GCA_035045145.1 Drosophila meridionalis | reverse complement strand
AGGTGGCCAAAAGGCCAGCTATCAATGCTACACAAGTGCCACGCCCAATTTGCCTAGAGAGTCAAGGCTGGCCGAGAAGGCAATTCCCAATTTTTTGCCATCAGCTGCCACGGAAAATGTGCACTAAACAAGGGTTTAATGCATATATCATATAACATGGAGGAGATCTCCCAAAACTGTATAGAGTCTAAATATATTTCAGAGAAGATGAAGAAGTAGCAGAGTCTATATTAAATTGTCTTTTATCATCCATAGAACTACTTTGTTGACAAGTATTGGTAATTATTCTATATTATCACTTAAAATATCTTTTCGGTTCTTCGACCACAACTCGAAGACTTTAAGAGCGAGCAACTTCTCCTTTGGTCTGCAGCTTCCAAAGTCCTTAACGAAGACTAGAAATATTCCCTATTTTGCATACCTCTTATATTTGCTTAGAGTATCAGATAGTCACATACTACGCACCAGCTCAACTTTTTTCCTCAGCAGTAAACAAATTTGAAACACTTTGTTAGACGCGTCAGCTATATCAGCCATACCTATATATATTTAGAAGCAGGTGGTTAGAGCGCGGCCCGTTCCCTCCCCCCACTTCTGTCGCTTACCTGTGCAAACAGCCGCAAATAAATCGTTCGACATTTATAAGCCAGTCAAAGTTATGCTGAAATTTGTGTATTACGTGGCAAAGGGCTGGGCAGGGTGACAGTAGTTGGCTGCGGGGGAGGGGACTGGCATACTGTGGGCGTGGCTGGACGGGCGCTCTGCGTGTGGGGCAGCTTTGCCTTTGACGCTGGCCTCAAAGTCAGGCTAAAAATAAGATAAATTGTGTGGCTGTAGTCAATGGAGCTGTTAACTTACGCACCTGCGACTCCCATAGAGTTGGAGGGGGAGGTGGGAATGGAGGTGGGCGTGGAGGTCGAAGTGGATTGCACAGCCAAAAAGAAAAAAAGATGCTCTGCTACCCGCCCAGCTGCTGGCCATCAGCACTGCCAGGGCAGGTAAACAGTTTCCATTTCCATTTTCGCGTTGTTGTTTCGCATTGCGTAGTTCGCAGTTTTTTGTTTTGTTTTGTTTTTGGGGTCGCACTTTAATGGAATCAAACGAAATGACATTGATCGCTGAAGGCCATCCAACCGCCCTCTACACACATTA
The DNA here is from genome assembly GCA_035045145.1 of Drosophila meridionalis. Lineage (NCBI taxonomy): Eukaryota > Metazoa > Arthropoda > Insecta > Diptera > Drosophilidae > Drosophila > Drosophila meridionalis. The sequence goes on along the minus strand of JAWNPG010000015.1, from coordinate 848,848 downwards.
CACCCTGCTGCCTGCTTCATGCGAAGATCAACAGCACTGCGAACGCACTTCCAAATGTATTTGTTTCCATATACCCCAATTCGATACCCCGGACGCATTGTAAGTATGTCAACGGGGTATATTGGTTTGCCTGCAAGGCTATAAAGAGGCTGTAGAATGTGTGGAAAGGATATTAAAGCCATAATTATATATAAATACATAGTTTGTCTTATTGATATATTTTCATGTTTGGTTCGATATCGATAACTTTAAGATTTTTAAGCATTATTAATTAATATATTAATTTTTATCTATGTTATATTATTATTATATAGACTCTTGGTTATCTGAGCATATTCATAGAGTTTACAGCCTAAAAGTATACCAAGGAACGAAGTATTTAAGGCTGACGCTATCTGTACTCAATCAATCCAATGCATATGTATTATAGTGGGCGCTGTCGTGGTCTCCAGGGTATCTGCTAGTCAGGCAAAGTCAGCAAGTCAGCACTTGCATCCATCGCAGTAGCCGTATCTGTATCTGGGATTTGGGTCGTGGTCGTTGTGCGTTGATTGGGCTTGTTAGATTGTTTAGATGGATGCGTTTATTGTTGGGCGGGCGCGCGCGTTCACATTGCCGGACTTCACTTTCAATGCTGATTGGCAAATTACAGCAATTTTTGAATGAAATTAGATTATTTCGAAATAGTTATAAACAAATTAATTGCGCATTACGCATCGCACTGCAGCACGCATCAACTGCCGCCCCCAACTGCAGTTTCAACTGCAGTTCCAACTGCATCCAAATGTGCAGCAAAAGAGCGTGCAAAGTATGTGAGAAATGCATGGCCCAGTGATTTGCTCTTTGCCGTTGGACTACGGACTCCGGGAAAAGAATTTTGCAGTAAATAAATTCCGAAATGCGCATTCACTTTAAGCTCCATTCGATGAATTCCACAAGGGCAATAGAATAAGTCGAATTTTAGTCCAAAAACTTGCAAATACCTCAAGTCTCGCAGAGTCTGGGCCGCTGCGAGTGAGCGGGACGGTGCTGGGAATTTTTACTGAAATTCACATTGTGATTGACAAAGCGCAAACTGCTCTTTATAAATAGCACAATAAAAGTATCTACAAATTATGAGAAACAGCTCAGGCAGCTATTCGCCGCTTAAGTTGACAGGCAAACTGACAGAGAGCGAGGCAGCCGGACAGCTGGATGTCTGACTGATTGACGCAGCAGCAGAAAAGGTGTCAACAGCTCCATCAGATGCGAGCAGCAATTGAGATGGAGATACAATTGCAGATACGTTGATAGAGACGTGAGGGATGTGGGCGAAACACAAATAGAAATGAGATTTACTTAGAGAACAGTAAAGACGGGCGAGGCGAGGCGAGATACAGATACAGATACAGATACAAATACAAATACAGATACAGATACAGATACAGATACAAATACAAATACAGATACAGATACAGATACAGATACAGATACAGATACAGATACAGATACAGATACAGATACAGATACAGATACAGATACAGATACAGATACAGATACAGATACAGATACAGATACAGATACAGATACAGATACAGATACAGATACAGAAACAGATACAGATACAGATACAGATACAGATACAGATACAGATACAGATACAGATACAGATACAGATACAGATACAGATACAGATACAGATACAGATACAGATACAGATACAGATACAGATACAGATACAGATACAGATACAGATACAGATACAGATACAGATACAGATACAGATACAGATACAGATACAGATACAGATACAGATACAGATACAGATACAGATACAGATACAGATACAGATACAGATACAGATACAGATACAGATACAGATACAGATACAGATACAGATACAGATACAGATACAGATACAGATACAGATACAGATACAGATACAGATACAGATACAGATACAGATACAGATACAGATACAGATACAGATACAGATACAGATACAGATACAGATACAGATACAGATACAGATACAGATACAGATACAGATACAGATACAGATACAGATACAGATACAGATACAGATACAGATACAGATACAGATACAGATACAGATACAGATACAGATACAGATACAGATACAGATACAGATACAGATACAGATACAGATACAGATACAGATACAGATACAGATACAGATACAGATACAGATACAGATACAGATACAGATACAGATACAGATACAGATACAGATACAGATACAGATACAGATACAGATACAGATACAGATACAGATACAGATACAGATACAGATACAGATACAGATACAGATACAGATACAGATACAGATACAGATACAGATACAGATACAGATACAGATACAGATACAGATACAGATACAGATACAGATACAGATACAGATACAGATACAGATACAGATACAGATACAGATACAGATACAGATACAGATACAGATACAGATACAGATACAGATACAGATACAGATACAGATACAGATACAGATACAGATACAGATACAGATACAGATACAGATACAGATACAGATACAGATACAGATACAGATACAGATACAGATACAGATACAGATACAGATACAGATACAGATACAGATACAGATACAGATACAGATACAGATACAGATACAGATACAGATACAGATACAGATACAGATACAGATACAGATACAGATACAGATACAGATACAGATACAGATACAGATACAGATACAGATACAGATACAGATACAGATACAGATACAGATACAGATACAGATACAGATACAGATACAGATACAGATACAGATACAGATACAGATACAGATACAGATACAGATACAGATACAGATACAGATACAGATACAGATACAGATACAGATACAGATACAGATACAGATACAGATACAGATACAGATACAGATACAGATACAGATACAGATACAGATACAGATACAGATACAGATCTCTAAGTCCCTCGGTGGGCCTAGGGCATGCTCTGGGTGCCAGTCACTGCAGTTAGTCACAGTTACTCGCCGTTATTCACAGTTACACACAGATACTCACTGATACTGTGATACAGTCGGCTCTCGCCTCGGCGAGTGCGATAATTGATAAATTGTCATCAATTTAGGGGCAACAACAACAAAACACAAACTTGCGGCATTTCTTTGCTGTCTTGGCTTCTGTCTCTGTGTGTGTGTGAGAGTGTGTGGGTGTGAGTGGGTGTGTGTGGGTGTGTGTGGGTGTTTGTATTGTTATAGGCTTCGTTAGACGTGGCGCGCATCAAGCGGATGGCAGTTAAAAACGCGTTGAACATCGACGCGCTGTGGCCCGGGCACAGGCGCTGAGAGCAGACACCAACAATAACTGGAGCATGTTCGACGGGGACGGTACTATCAATGATTGTTATGCAATGGCCAAATCGATAGCAGCAACAACAACGGCACCACCAGCACCACCAGCAACAACAACAACACTAGCAGCAGCAGCAGCAGCAGCAACAACGACAACAATTACAGCGATACACACACGCAAAGGCACAACAACAATCACGTTTGTGTTGCTCTTAATTTTATGCTGTCTATGTGATTACAATTATGGCAGTACGTATATCGAAACGCCTATCGCCTATCGTCTATCGCTTATCAATTGTGTGCAATTTTTGTTCAACTTTTTGTTTTTGTGCGGCGCTAATTTAAAACCTATTGAAATTCTCATCAATTATTTTGCGGCGCACGCGTATGCGTAATGCAAGTGTGTGTGTGCGTTGTGTGTGTGTGAGTGTGTGTGTGTGTGTGTGGCAAACCCAATTTGGCATATATAATCTGCCTACCTCTGTGTGTGTGCGTTAATGAGCGTCCAAAATGTAATTTGATGTATATGGCGCATATTACGCATACGCCATGTCAGCCTCCACATAAATTGTTTATTATGGAGACCAAAAAAAATTGAACACACTCACGCACACACTCACACACACACACTCACGCAATTTTGGTCTAAAACTAAATTCAATTTGAATTTAAAGTGGTTGAAAATTGTTTAATGGAAATATGTGTGAAAGGCAGCGGCAACAGCAAGGATAGCAAATGCGAAAGTGAATAGTTTTAGCTACAGTCAACTCTTTCTCTCTCGCTCTATCTCTCACACACTCTCTCTCTGTGCATTGAGAGTCATTGAAATTAAAGATATATATAAAGTTTTTATGGTACATCATATGTGTATATATGCAATTCTGTCTGATATCATCTATATATCGTTGATTTAGAGTGTTTCTTTCTTTGAGCATAACTCGAGAACTTTAAAGGCTAAAGAGCTAAAATTTGCTATACAGATGTATTATAGATATATGTATATAAAATATTCTTTTGTATTGCTCAAGAACTATAACAGATACAGATTTCAAATTTGGCAAACTCAAATGAAGTATTTATGTTCTATGTATATCTATGTATGTTTCATATAATTTTAATGCGACTCGGTTCCTTGGGGATAGCTTTAGGATTTTGGAGCTACAGATGCCAAGCTTGGTATACAGACTCACGATAGAGCTATACATCCGAGAACTTTAATGTCAAATTTAGTATTCAGGCTCTCAATAGATGTTTAGAGATACAAAACATCCTGCTTTTTGGATTACTGTCATGGACTCTTGGCTTCCTTAGCATAACTTGAGAACTATAAAAGCTACAAATGTCAAAATTGATATACAGACTCTTTTTAGAAGTATACAGCTTAAAAATAATTCATATTTTTAAAACCTTTTTATAAACCTTAGTTGTTAGAGCATAGTTAGGGAGTATATATAATAAAAGTCTTCTAGACTTCATCTATTGGTCGGCTACAGCCGACCAGAGCACGCTCGCTTTAAACTTCCACTATAAGCCACTCAATTATGAGCGGGAATTCGTGTGCTGTAAACAATTGAAAACACGTTGGTTGTTGGCCTGCATTGATATACGTTGATGGGGTTACAGGCTGGGCCTCGCAGTGCTGGAAGAAGCACAACTCGGGCTCGATACAGACGCCGGATGGTGAATTCAAGCGCCCGTTTGGCATACTCTGCACATATCGCTGTTTCCTCTGGTTTCCGCCAATGTAAGTTCAATCACATAACCGCACATCGCCCCACACCTATCAAGCCCGACCCAAGCCGCAGCCCCACACCCCACACGCTACCCCATACAATTTACAATTTATGTTATTTTCAACTTGTGTGTATTGCATTTTAAAACAAAACTTGCCAAGTTGCTAACCCTCGATGGGGTTGGCGGGACGCCGGCTTGCTTTAGCATAACAATTAAAATAGCTGGCAGCGTCGGTATAAATATTTCAGCGTTGCAAATAATAAAGTGAGTGCACGTGTCGAGTATTCACAGCGCCAACTATTGCCAACTATTCGAAAAGTTATGTCCACTTTAAGCCACGCTGCATTATATAAACACTATTTTTACTCGATAGCCAGAGAAGTTGTTGCGTGGAATAAGCTCTTCAGCTCATAGCTCATAGCCTTTCCAAGCTGATTAGCCTGCTTTTGTTGCAGACAGACTGACTCAATCAACTTATGAACTCTTCAATCAGCCAGTCAGTCAGACACCTTTATATTCAAGTAAAACTAATTAGTTGATATAGAGCAGTCAGATTCGCTGAGTGAATCAGTTGTAAGAGTATTAAATTAGCTTGTCAATCATCAATCATCCATTCTTTCAGTCAAATAATCAGTCAGTCAATCAATCAATTAGTATTGCATAAATATATAGTACAAACTCTCTGCTATAAATAGTACAAAATTTACACACCGAAGCCATAGTGAGTCAATCAAGCACTCAATCAATCACTCAATCAATCACTCAATCAATTCAGTCAATCAAATATACAGATAGATTTCAGTCTATGTCAACTTCAGTGAGCTAATAAGATAGTCAGTCAATCAAACAAATCATCGATACACCATTTATATATTCTTTATTCTCTATCGATAGATCTCTAATCCTAACTTATCATTCCCAATATTGACAGCTATCCTTATTGCGAGTTCATCTTTGATTTGCGCTTATCGAGGCACTTCACATCGTTTCCGGACTGCTATGAGATACGTTGCAATGAGACGTTTTCGTTCTTTGGCAGCGAGCCCAACTATTGATCGTCAGCCTGGTTCCTGTTGTTGCACAACTATCGCTAACACTATCGATAGTCGTTCAAGTGTATTACCTATGTATATGAGAGGCTGAAAGTGGATTTCAACAGCTCTCCATGACGTGTTACATTTATTAATTAATTGTCATGTTGGTGTTATCGATAGTTATGCAACTCTATTATATATATAATATAAAATGTTCTTTTTTTTTGCCTTACTTTAATATCTTTGCATTAATAAATATTTACTGAAAAAGCAAATGGTTTTTACTTGATCACATAAAATAATCGATTTATCGATACTTATCGATAGCTGCCTATGTTGTGTAAGATACACAGTGGAGAGCAACTAGCAAATCCAATCGCTGTATCGATACCAGATGTTTGCTGCTCAAATATAATTTCGATTAACTTATCGATAGTCAGCTGTCTAAACAGAAACTTTAGAGCTATCTTTTCTGAATACTCGTAAATTATTCAACATTGAGTCAATTATCAACATGAACACAAAATTAGAATATAGTCCTCTATTGTTATCGATAGTTCAGCTCTTCAACTGAACTGCTTTTGCATATTCAAAAACACTTTCTGATGAATGAAATGCTTGATTCAAGAATTTATGGAAATACTTTTGATAAGCAGGAGGCAATCGAGGAGGAGGCGGGAGGAGACAGAGCTGGGCGAGTCGCTTCTGGTGCTGGTACCTGCTGTTTAGATTGTTTACAGTAAGTAGTCGGGCCTCCACCCTCCTACCCTCCCGACCTGCCGAGACCACTGGCAGTGCGCAGTGAAGCCTATTGCCAGCTGGAGCTGGCATGGACAGGAATGTCCATTAATTTGCGACGACCTGCTGGCAATTTCCTCTGGCAGCGCATTTTAGTTGGTTTATTTCCGCCGAAAACTGTTTGCTTGTCCATAATAAAGAACAAGCTGGCGTCGTATAAACAAAAGTGCCAGACAAAGCCGCCGCGCAGACAAACAAAACAAGCCAGCCAGCAAGCCAGACGAGCGGACGGAGAGACAGTGGGACAGTGGGACGTGGGACGGACAGACAGCAATCCGAACAGCCGAGGGACGAAACAACAAACTCGGAAATTCTATCCGCAAAAATTTGCATAAAAATTAGCATTCTAATTGACATGAGGCTCGACCAAATGAAGTAACCAGGCGCAGAGACCAGTTAAGCTCTCACTGCCACTCTCTCCCTCTCTCCCTCTCCCTCTCCCTCTTATCCTCCCCCTCTCCCTCTCTCACTCTCACTTTCCCTTTGTGCCTTTGTCTTGGCTTTGGTGTCGAGTTAATTGTTTGTTTAGTGTCATAAAAATACAGTTTACGCCTTTCGCAACAACACGTGCAGACGCGGCCACAATTACAGATGCGTTTAGCTCATCCTCGCACTCAACTAGCTCAACTGGCAGATACCCTGTAGACTATGTGTATATGTATTCAGTTGATATATGCCAGAATTGATGTATGTAGAAAGTTGCGCAAACAGGTAGAAAATATGCCAAAGTTATTTCATGTGTTTTGCATACCCTGTGTAAAGAGTGTGTACATAAGTGGGTATATTGGTTAAGGGTACGTGTTTGCTACAGTTGAAAAGCGGATGACTATATGTAAGGGGAATTGTGGTATCTGTCTCTCTATCCCTTTAGCCCTCTCGCTGTGTCTACCTCTCTCTCTCTCTCCTTCTCTCTCTATAGAAAATCATTATGTATATATATTAAAAAGAGACATATCCTTCTCTTTCTTCTTGCTTTATCCTTTGCCTTTGCCGTATATCAGTCTATGCAACCCCATGTTACAGGTACAGGGTATGGTAACAATGGCTACGTATTGGGCCACGTGCACACAAAAGGGTCGCATCAGACAACGTTTGTCGCTGGCAAAAACTTTTAACTTTCACAAACTTAATTGCTGGCTGCTCGTTGGGGCGCAACGTGCTTCAAATATAAGAGCATGGCTGGCGCCCCCTCGCCCCCCACGGTCCTCGCCTTCAGCCCCATCCTCGTCCTGAAAGCATCTTCAGGATGCGAGCACAAGGATCTGGCGTCTGCTCCGCTGACCAATAAAGGGAAAGTGTGGGGGCTGTAGAGGGCTGTCGAGTGTAGGGGGCTGGGATGGGGGATGGGCAGGCATTGGTTAAAGTGTTCGCTTTGTTCCCTCAGCTAGAGTTTTCATAATAAATTTTAATATAATTAAATTACTTTAAAAAATACTTGGAAACAATGTTACAGCTGATTGAAACCGCAAACAATTGTGTTTGCCCCACTAAGTGGGCGCAACTTGAAAGGAATATATCAACTTGAGGGCGCATGAAAGACATAAATATGTATACATACATATGTATATATGCGTGTATATATGTCATGTATATATTACCTTAAAGTGATTCGATTGAAAGTGATAGCAAAAATGTTTGGCCTGGCAGCTGCGTCTCAGTCCCTGTGAGTTGTGTTGGCCTGTGAATGTATAGAATTATGGAGGGCTAAGTAAAAAGAGGGATAGGGATAGGGAAAGAAAAAGAGAGAGGGAGAGAGAGAGAGAGACAAGAAAAGTGAGAAATAGAAAAGTGAGAGAAATGGATAGTGAGAGAGGGAAAGAGGTATAGGGAAAGGCACTGAGAGTGAAAGACAGAGAGCGGGAGAGAGAAAGAAAGAGGACAACAGAAAGCGAGAGCGAGAGCGAGAGAGAGGGAGCGAAAGATATAGGTCAGAAGAAGACAAAGAAATAGAAAAATATAGTGAGAGAAACTGAGAGGGAACGAGGGATAGGAAGAGGCACTGAGAGAGAAAGACACAGAGAGGAAGAGAGAAGGAGAGAGCAAAACAGAAAACAAGAGAGAGAAAGCGAGAGAGAGAGAGAGAGGGGTTGGTTGGTTCTTCGCCTTTGTGAGTTCAGCTCGAAGACTATTAGAAGTAGAGCAATAAAATTTGGTATCTAAACTCCAGTTCCTACCTTCCTTCCCAGTTTCCTACCTTCAGATATCTGCCTGAGAACATTTCCCTTGCCTTAAAGGTAAAATCTGGGCGCTAAACATGATATTCTCCAGTAAATAGAGTCTGCATGATATCATGAGATATATATTGATCGATAACTGCTTGAGTGAAAAGAGAAACAAATTATGAATATCTGAATTTTCCCTTGTGGGGACAGTCGAGCTTCATTCGCGCTGAGTTTCACATCAAAAGCTTACAGAGTTTAGCTCAAATGTTCGCAAAGACAATGCTCAGTAATGGACTTTCTCTCAGAGCATAAGACTTGCATTCCAGTAAATATACATACATATATCTTCATATATATCCTCAATATATATCCATGTGCAATGCTGCGTATACGTAATGTCCATAAAAATCAACTCCAGTTTGAGCAAAACTCTAACACTTTTATATAACTAATCAGATTTGTGAATTGTAAATATATATATGTATTTATATATGTTTCTATATCTATAATATATATCTATATATATTCATATATATACTGTGACACATGGCGTATACGCAACTTATTGCTTTGGCGTATTCCTTCAGCTGGGGCTTCGCCTCGCATAAATATTCCGACTGCAATTATGCATCCGATTTGCTTATCGCTGCGTTTCGAGTTGTTGCTGCGAAAACTTGTTTAACTTTTTACGTTGTCATTGGGCGAAAAGTTTTGCCAGCGAGTGGGCGTGGCAGGGAAGCTGAAAGAAATTCGAGGAAAACTTCGTTACACGATTTTTGCAGTCGACGCTTCATATGTAAAGCTATATATATATATATGTATGAATATATATATATATATATGTATGTAGGTAAGTGTATATATGTTTAAATATTTATAAATTTTTGTGTTTTTCTGAGAAACTTTTACTTATCCATCGCCAGTTGCTGCTGCTGCTGCAGCTGCAGCTGCCAGCTGACCCACTCGAAGCGCGCACTCGAAGCGCAACTTCTGTTCAGCTGCCGCTGAGAAGTTTCGGCTCTGGCAATGCCGACTATTGGGCAGTAGAGCGTCTAGTGTTGGTTAACGTAGTACAGTAAGCATTTCTAATGCGTAAATCACACATTTATATATAGTTATATATAGATATATTCAGTCAGCCTTAGACTCTAGAGAGACTTATTCTTGCATCAAATCTCTTTTTCAATTGATTCGAATTTCCAACTGCCCCAGGCAAACTGTATTACTAACTGACATATGCTGTGCACACTGAACGAGCATTGCTGCAGTCAGCTATGCCCTACTGTCCATGCCTTCGCATTACTTTTTATAGTTCGACAAAGTTTTGAGTCTTTGTTCCGCTGGCTTAGAGTCGATTTGTAGCTAAGAGTTTGACAACTGTAAATACACAATTTAGTAACTATCTATCTCTCTTTCTCTTTCTCTCCCCCTCTCTCTCTCTCTCTCTCTCTCTCTCTGTATGTGTTTGGCTGCACTTGACATTTGATTTGTTGTTTTTGTCGCTTTTAATGTTATTTTTATTTTGATTTGCTGCCTGCGCTTTAACTGGGCGACAATTTCGCATAATTTGGGCGGATGGCCGTTGTGTTTGGCACCGAGTGAATGTACTCACAACTAGTATTCATATTCATATTCATTTGCGACAGCGCAGCTCGGCGAGCCGCAGCAGTCCCCGTTTTTTGTATCAACGAAAAATTTGCATTTGTTAAGTTGTTTTTCGTTTTGTTTGTTTGTTGATTTAATCAAGTGTCGCGGCCAATTTAACTGTTACACACAAACACACACACACAGTCGCACACACACACATACACATTTATATATATATATATATATATATATGCATATTTATAGCTGAGTTGATATAACGTTGCGTATACGTAATATTGTGAATAGCCCAAGCAAAGCCAAAGGCTGTGCAGTTAGATAAACACACACACACAGATAAACACATATACACACCCTCACACACACACATATACACATGCTAGGTGATAGAACGTTGCGTATACGTAATGTCGCGCAGCAAGCGCTCAGTGCTTAGTAGCCAAAGAACAGCCAGGCTGAACAGTTAGACACACACACACAGAGAAAGAAAGAGAGAGTATCAAACACACAGACAGACAGAGAGAGAGAGAGAGAGAGAGAGCATGTATCTATTGCAATTGCTAGTCGCCGCCTGGCTCAGCCTGACCTGGCTAAGCTGCTGCCAAGGCTTTGGCCAGTTCCACATGAAGCGCTACCAGCTGCAGCGCGGCTACGATCCGGACGACTCCAGCGAGAACGATAACAGCGTATTACGTAAGATGCATATTATATCAGATATCCCTTTATTTCCGTTATCTAATCACTCGCTTCGCAGGCTCCTATCGCCGCTGCATGTGGGAGCAGTCGAAGTTCCTGCCGCGCCGCCTCGTCCTGCTGAGCCTCTGCTCGAACCTGTTCTGCGAGAACAACCAGATCATGCCGCGCTCCAGGTCTATTTTCGTAGTGGAAAAAATGTCTAGACCGAACGAGTAGTGAAACTTAATTATTAACCAAATGCATGACTGCACGCATGACGCCTTCGGCGAGACCTCGACTGAGACTCCGGCTAATGCGCACATTGTTTCTTCTGTCTCCCGCAGCTGCCTGGACATCCTGCCGGAGCAGTGCGAGCAGGGCGACGAGGAGGACCTGATGTACAAGCCCTTCCCCGACTGCTGCCCCGTCTACTGCAACCTGAAGCGGCGCATGCAGCGCTTGCGGACCATGCACTTCCGGCATCGCATATTGCGCAACATGCAGGACGCGTCCTCGTCCTCCTCCGGCTCCGACGGCAGCAGCCTGCTCAGCGAGATGGGCTACAACAACTACTGATGCCGGCCGCTGCTCCTGCACTTTGTCAACTCTGCGGTTAGGCGCAAAAGCTGATTGGCAACTGTGCTGCAGCGCTCCTCTTCTGATTGGAATTCGGCTAGTCTGATTGGAATTCGGAATTCGGGCTGGGCTCGCTTGTCTAGACGGCGCACTTGAAGCCTGCCCGAGAGCACATAAGTTTACTCTACTATATCGAATATTAAATACCCTAACTGTCAAATATCCAGCAAGCAACTCTTCAATCACACTAATCCATCAATCAATGAAGGTATTGATTGACGATATTGATTGAAGGAAATAAACTTTACCAAGTTGAGGTTGTGAACGTTAAAGGTACTCATAAATCAATGTCAATCAATCAATCAGCCAGTCTTCAGTCAGACATCAATCAATAAATCAATGTAGTGATTGATGATATTGATTGATGGAAATAAACTATATTAAGTGGAGGTTAAGCGAGTTCATATATCAATGTCAATCAATCAGTCAGTCAGTCTTCAAGCCCACTTATCAATCTATCAATCAATAATGCAGGGTATTGATTGATGATATTGATTGATGGATATAGACTTTACTAGGTACTACATTTCATTTCATCCTGGAAATCTATTTCAATCAATCAATAATTCAATCAATCAATCACGTCGTCATTATATACATATATTCCCGGGCTATTCAGATTAGAGTGAGCCAAAACATCTTTACTATAGCGTGTCGCCATATAAGAAAGCAAATTAGAAAATTAGAAAAAAAAGTGATTCAGTATGATTCTTCAGCTCGATGCTAATACGCTCCACACATACCCTTTCGGCTGGGGCAACGTACAAATTAGGGTGAGCCAAAATAAGTTGAGCCACTCGAACTACTTGGCGACAGTTGGCGGATGCTCTTGTGACTGGCTGGCAGTGCCAAGTGCCTGGACGGGCATGTCCAAGTAGAGACGGCTCGACTCCAATGGAGTGAAGAAGATGAAGAAGAAGCACAAGCAGAAGCAGACTGAAGAAGTTGCGGTCGTTGGAGTCTGTGGGCTCTTGAACGAGTTGCTCATTAAGCGAGTCGGGTGCGATGCTCGCTCATGGAACTTAAATGTGGGTATATATTGCAAGAGGTATATAAACTGGAATTGACGAATCTCTAACTATAATGTTATAGCACTCTTTGTATGCCCGCTAATTGAAGTGAAATGAGGGTATATTGTTTTTTTGGAACAGATTTTCAATCGAATGTATTATCAGTAAATTGAGTAAGAGTAAGAAACCTGGTAAACTCTCAGTCTCTCTCACTCTCTCTCTCTCTCTATCATTCTCTGCCTCTCTTTCTCTCTTTTACTTTTAAGTCATCTTAAAATCAACTCAAAAGTTTTTTCTATTAACTACACTCGATTTGCCTCTCAACGACATTCCATTAGGAGATTGAGCGGGTATTAGTTGGTCGGCTATGTTCGATTCTGTTAACTTTGTTCCTTTTGATTCCACTTTAAACCTTTTTTTGCTCTCTAAAAGTATTTCGTATATTGACCACTTGACTTCGCACTGAGTTCATCTTTAGCTGAGGTCTTGAGCGGGCATTAGACAGTCGGTATTGGACCGGTGCTCATTAATAATTTGCATTGCTTCTGCACCTTTGCAGCTTTAATTGCATTTTGGCTTTTGTTTAGGACTGTCCTAAGCAGTTCGCTCTCATTCTTGACTCGCTTCTTCTGTTACACTTCCTCCTCCTGCTAGTCCTCCTCCTGCTGCTGCTGTTGCTGCTGCTCCCTTTGTGCTCCGCATGGCTTTATAGCTTTATGATGCTGCATTTCCTGTTGCAGCAATATTCCTGATGTTTGCCACGCCACCGCTCGCTGCTTATCGTTTTAACACTTTTACGTGCCGCACAAGGCTAAGCAAGTTTCCTCGTCCTCGGCTCCTGCTCCTCCTCATCCTCTTCTTATGCAGCCACTTCTTCCACTCATCTCCTTTTTCATCTTCCTCATTTTTATCAGCAAACAAGCAATAAATTTTATTTTAATAAGCAACACTTTTGATAGCCCAGCGTCGAGGCAGAGCTCCTTGCCATGGGGACCTTCGCCTCGGCGCATTATCATTGCTGTCGCTGTCGCCGTTGTTGTTGCTGTTGCTGTTGCTGCTGCTGCTGCTGCTGCTGTTGCTGTGCCCTGTCCCTAGTCCTGTCGCTGTTCCTGTTCCTGTCCCTGTTGCATGTTGCATGTGGCGCAGAAGTAAATACAAAAGATACAGCTAGCCATAACTGTTCGCTGTCATAATGTTTGCAACCGCAGGCAGTGGCGCCATCTAGCGGGGCTCTAAGACAACAGAGAGAAAGAGGGAGACAGAGAGAGTATATAGAGTATATATATAGGGTATGTAGGTTAAGCTCTGCAATCCTATCAATCCCATCTATGAAAATGGAACCGATTGGAATCCTTTAACTGAATCCTTTAACTAAATGGCGCCCCATTGAAGCGACGTCAATGGCTTTGGCTTGGGCTTCGGCTTCTGCCTCGGCCTCGGCATCGGCATCGGCTGTGGGCCCAGTTAACAGAAGCAGCTGGGTGCCGAGTGGAACGAGTCGACGGTGACAGAGGCAAAGGCAGGAGGCGTGGCCAGTCAGGCCGGGCCGCCTTTGCCTGGCTGGTTAGGCAACCTGTCTGCCTCGTTTACTTTGTCTCTCTGTGTGTGTGTGTATGTGTGTGTGTGCTTATATCCTGCCCAGGCAGGATTCCTCTTCTTCTTTTTCTTATTGTTGCTGCTGCATTTCCTTCTGCTTGCCTGGTTGCCTCGTCTTATTATACCCTGAGCCCATTGGAAATCAGGGTATAGTGGTTTTGTTAAATGTGTGTAACAGGCAGAGGGAAGCGTGCCAGACCCCACAAAGTATATATATATTCTTGATCAGGGCGACGAGCTGAGTCGATTTAGCCCTGTCCGTCTGTCTGACCGACCGTCTGTCCGTCCGTCCGACTGTCCGTCAGTCCGTATGGCGATTGAAGCATCGAGTCAGGTTAGAGACAGCTCTCCTCAAGTCAAGCTCAACTCTTGAGCCGATCATTAGGCGACCGAGTGTGAAGACTGACTCAGAATGACGCTGAAGACAGCGACAGCTCCACTCAAGTCAAGCTCAACTCTTGAGCCTCTTTCTGAGTCAGTCTTCACACTCGATCATTGGGCGACAGAGTGTGAAGACTGACTCAGTGGAGTGGAGTTGGAGCTGTCGCTGCCCTATATAAAGGCAAGCCTGTTGCAGCGCAGCTTCAGTCTTGTTCTTCATCTCCTGGTGGTCAGACGTCCAGTGCAGCGCGGTGCTTCTCCTCTTCTTCTGTCTGTTGGTAAGTATTAAAATTGTTAAGTATGTTAAGCGAAAATGTAAAAGTTATAGTTTTTATGTTTATTGTATGTAAATATAAGATATATTTTAAATTTAAATATTATTAATTATTATAACGATCATTTGGCAAATGCAAAGCAAGTCTTCATATGTGCAAATATCAAGGACTTCAGCAGTCCGTAAGGCTATTTTTTAGTCAGGCAAGCCCGACAAGAGCTTCGACTTCCCCTCCAACTCTGAGTTGTTTAAATATAGCTGTGTTAGGTATATAATTTCTATACAGTTATTAGAAAACATAATAAAAGCCTATTTATTTAGCGAAGTTTTGTGTAATGCATACGGAGATTACGAAATCCTTAGATTTTGGATGCCACGCCTCATTCGCTTCACAGGGCTCAGGGTATCTCCTAGTCGAGCAGAGTCGACAAGAGCACTTTTACTTGTTTTTTTATGTGGCTTTATGCATCGCACCCACCAGCTACCAGCTTCCAGCTGAATCTGTCTCCGCCCCTCTCTCTATCCCGCTCTCTCCCTCTCTCTCCCGCTCAGATGCTCATTGTGTTTTGTGCTTCATCTTCTGCTTCTTCTTCTTCGTCATGCCATTGTTGTTGTTGTTGTTTTTACTTTGTTGCACTTTGAAGATTATTGCACAATGCAATTTATATTTATCGTACGCTTTTAGTTGTTGCCGTTTCTTGTTTTTCTTTCATTTATGCCTTTGTAAGAAACACACACACACACACACACACACACAGAGACACCAATACAAACACACGGACTCACACACATGCTTACTTATGGAATTGCAGTTGCATTAAGAACTCAGTGGCCCAGTGGAGCTGGCAGTCTGTGCCAAAAGCGCTCTTCTCTTCTACTCGAGTCTCTGCACTACTCTACTCAATTCTACTTTAGTCTTCGCTACTCTACTCTTCTCTAATCTAGTCTACTCTACTCTACTCTATTCAATTCTATTCTACTCTACCTCTACCTCCATCTCTACCTCTACCTCTACCTCTACCTCTACCTCTACCTCTACCTCTACCTCTACCTCTACCTCTACCTCTACCTCTACCTCTACCTCTACCTCTACCTCTACCTCTACCTCTACCTCTCCCTCTATCTCTACCTCTACCTCTACCTCTACCTCTACCTCTACCTCTACTTCTACTCTACTCATATCCTTTCTTCCTCTTTTATTACTTCCATCTGCACCTCAGCCGAAAAAACTTCTCCCTTCTTCTCTCCCTCTCTCTCTCATACTCTTTTTCTCCTCTATCTGACTCTATCTTAACTGTGCATCTTTTTTATGATTATTACTGTTGTTGTTGTTTCTTTCATTACTGTTATTGTTGTTGTTTGATGTTGCCTCTTGCCACACAATTATTATGAAATAAGGATTGCATTCTTTTGCAGAGTTTTCTTTAAGTACTTTAAGTCACATACTGCCTGTATCCGTATGTCTGTCTGTCTGTGACTCTCTCTCTCTCTCTCTCTCTTTGTGTGTGTCTAACTGTCTGTCTGCACTTCCGGTTCCGTTGCAACCGAATAAACAGTGCATTTAAACAGTTATCCACCTGTTGCCGACAGTTTAATTCAGTCTAATTGGAATAAACCCCAGTTGTGTGTAGGAAGGAGACAGCTATACATAAAAGAAGACAGAAGACAGCCGCAACACAGACAGCTAAATGGACAGGTAAGAGAAACGGAGAAGAGCTGAGCACAAACGGCTTAAGCTTTATATTGTAGTTATCTAATTGGAACACACCCCTGCTATATATACACGCTCCAATTGGAATTGATATGTACGGCGAAGGCTGAAAGTTTGCTGTACGAGATGAGATTCCAATTGCAATTCACTTACAGAGTTTCACTGCATAGAACGGTAAAGGTAGAGGCAAAGGCAAAGGCAAAGGCAACGGTGAAAATAGAGGTAAATCTATTATTTAAAATCTCGCAATTCATGAAACTTGTGAAAGTGTAATGACAGCTGCTGGACAATCGTTTAATCAACTCGTGCACACAGGGTTGCCAGAGCGGGGCAGCTCGGCGTTGCCATATCAACGGGAACGAGCTGCGCGCATTAATTAACACTGCGATAAGCATTCAGCTTGCTGTCAACTATCAATGCAAAAATGCGAAGCACATTGTGGGGAGTGGGCGGCAGTGGCGTGGGTGGGCGTGGCAGCTGTGTCCACTTCCGCTGCGCTGTTGTCGCTCAGAGTTTCCGCAATTAGTTTAACTCCGAAAGATTCGCCCAGTTGAACCCTGAATTGAACCGAGTTGAACTCAAACTTTTGCGGGGCACTCATTAAGGGTGCACAAAAAGGGGTATATATGCACAAAGGGTGTGTATGAGACAGGTGGAAAAAAGGAGCAATATAGGCTGAATTTATTTATGATACATTTCTAATGAATTCGATTTATGTAGATATAGGGATTTTTCAAGCATAGCTCGAGAACTATAAGAGCTATAGGCATACAATTTAGTATGTGGGTGCGAGTCAGATATATGCAAACATGAATTTATACCATCTTTGAATAGCTGCCTTTTAGACTTGGTTACTTTAGCATAGCAGCATAGAAGTATGGTAGGTAACTTCAACTTCAAACTGAATTGTTTCAGCATAACTCGATATGGATAGTCTCACATAATACTATAGTTAGTATGTCTACATTTTAAAGGACTTGAGTTGCAAAACAAGGTAGAGTGAAATATCAAATTGTATATCTAATTGTGTTTTTTCACTTACAACAGCTTTTGCCTAAGGTGTACTCTAGTCCGGCATGCTCACATCTTTCCATTGCGAAGCGAACACAAAGGAGAAAGGAAAAAAAGAAAAACAAAAGACGACAGACGAGATTACAGTTTCGCCATTTCGATTTGATGGAGATAATGGAACGAGTCTCTCCAGCAAGCAAAATGTTGGCTAATTAAAAATTGTTACCCGCCGTCGAAGTTTTTTCTCGGAGATTATTATGGAGATATACGAGTATTACAAGTCCGAGAAGTAGTAGGAGCAGAGAGGGCGTGCCTCAGACTTAACTGGTAAAGGTTAACAGGAATTAACGACAGGCAGATTATTAGATCTTTTCATATATTAGTTAAACAATATTCCATTAGATATACTTTTCGAATTGAAAAAAAAAAAAAATCTTAGTTTAGTTTTCAAGTCTTCAAGACTCTGTTTGATTGTATCATAATTATTTAAATACATCTATATAAGTGACTCCTCCCATCGATTTCATAACATATAGCAGTCGTAGCTCTGCCCAGCTCATCTGATAAGACTGCATTGGGCTTCCTCTTCGAATCTAAAGTTGTCCATTGATTTTGGCCAGCGCATCAGCTGCGGCTAGGCCCATTTCGTGCTCACTGGATCCGGGTGGCTCCAGCTGCAGTATGTGCGCGCTCTCCTTGAGCAGTCGCACGACCTCTTTGATGCGCCTCTGGAACTCCTGGCGAGACATTTGGCCGCTCTGCATGCCCAGCTGGGCGAGCACCATGATCGGCGCATGCAGCTCGTACATGATGAGACCTGCAAGAGGCGAAGAGGGTTCGGGTGAGTTTCTAGATCATTTCTACACTGTATACTCTGTATACTCCTCATATTCTACTATAAGTTCAAATTGTCGATGCTTCTAATAACATTCCGTATTCTAATCTCTATCCTTTGGTTAAGTTTAAGATACTTCTGTCTAATATCCTTGTTGGAGTCGAGTTATAGATACTTTTTCATATCGCCTTTTCAAGTCAACTTCAGGAGTGTAGTTCCTTACCCCTTGAGCTTGTATGTAGTCTCTACTTACCACGCAGTCGGGTTAGACCCGGTTCGAGTATATCGATGACAGCGAGAAATTCGCGGCAGTAGCGCTCTTTGCGCTCAATATCCTGCGGAGAGAGCTCTGGCAGCAGGTAGCCCTCGATGCGGCCATAGATCTGGCACAGCGAGTACTTGGCGGACAGCAAGAGGTAGTGGTTGGGGCGCAGCACTTCGCGATATCTACAAATAGGACAATCGAATCGTTTCAGTCAATCAACCAAAGTCAGAGTCACCCTTGACCCAACTGCTGCAGATACAAACCATGAGGCGAACTAGCGGAAGTATAAGTAGTTTGTGAGAAGCTTTATTAAACGATCCATGGTAGGAACGAAGAGAGAGAGAGAGAGAGAGAGAGCGAGAGAGCGAAAAACAGAGAGAGGCTGCCTTTCAAAATGAATAAAAACCTATATCTCTCTATATATAAAAAGAAAATGAAATTTATAAACCTTACGTAGTGGTCAATCACTATCAAGCATGTTTTTTTACTGTACTCTATTTACTCTATTCTATATATAACTAATCTGATAATACTTCTGTTGCTCATAGAGATAGTTTTCTCTGATTGACTGATGAAATATCTGTTTAACTGCTTGAATGATTGACTTGAGCTGATTGAGCGAGTCTAACTAAACGATTTGATTGACTAACAACCTGATTTACTGATTGATCAGATTGACTGAATAGTTGCCAATCTAACTGACTGATTGATCAACTGACTGATTGATTAACTTACTTAGCTTGAACGTGAATGAATAACAATTGCTTTGACTGATTGATCAACTCACCGAGCTTATCAAATTGATTGACTAAGTGCTTGACGATATTAAAAGTGAGGGATCACCTAGCTGATCTTGTCTGAGTGATTGACTAACTAAATGATCGAACTGATTGATCGATCCCAATGACTGACACTGTCTTACTCTCAGCGATTGGCAGATTGACTGTTGTAGACAAGATTCATCATAGACAAGATCTACACGATTGACAATCACCAAAAACCTAAAAGTCTCTCAAACAAAAAGCCTGTAAAATGTTAGAATTCGTGTTAGGCTGATGCGATTCGAAGGAAGAAGCCGTCGGCAAATGCCTGCTGAATGCGAACTATCATTCAGTTATGGTTAACGGAGTCGCTGAAATTACTGTTAAAGTTAATATTGAAGATTATCCAGATATCGGTAGAGAGTTAGCAGCTGAAGAGCTATGCGTATTATTGGATGAGCTCCGCTAGATGAGAAGCATCGCGGCACTTACCGTACTAGAAAGTTCTCCAGGGCGGGAATGTCGTGGACATCGATGGACTCGAGATCATCGTTGATGTGGTCCAAGAGACGCTCCAGCTGGGCCGAGTCGATGCGATGGGCGCAGCGATCGCAGCTAGAGAGAGAGAGAGAGAGAGACAGAGAGAAGCTCTGTGAGAGAGGAAGAATAAATCAAGGTGAATCTCTACTCACGCCCAGTCGGCGTCCTGCTTGAGCGGCTCCGTGGCTCGAATGCTCCCCGCCCGACAGATCTTGCAGACGAGGTCGCTGCAGTCGCTGCCCAGCTCTCGGGGATCGGCGCAGCGCTGGCACTGGCACCAGAACAGCTTGCCGCCCTGGATGAAGGTGCGCCGCTTCAAGGTGCCCTGCAGCGTATACGCATAGCTGAGCGTCAGTGTCTCCTGCTCGCGCACCGCGCGGGACGTCCGCAGGATGATCGAGTAGTCCAGTGGATCGTCCGTGTGCGCTGTGTTGGGTCGGCAGTCGTGCGCGAGCAGGAAGGCGCTCGGGTATAGCGTACGCGCCTTGCCCCCTCGCTGCCCGATCTCGAAGCAGTTCACATCCAAGACGCCACAGATCTCGTGCAGCTCCGCCGGCTCCACGTCGCCCATCTCCTCGGCCAGCCGCCAGTCGTCGAGCAGGCGCCGCACCACCTTCTGCTCGTAGTGCTGCCAGAGCGTGAGGTTCTCGCGCCGCTGCGCCGTGTGTGACTCCATCAGCCGGATCTTGGCGTACTGCTCCGGCTGGTGCCTGCGCATCAGCAGGATGCGGACAATCAGCACCAGCTCGTACAGGTCCCGCACCGCGTCGGGCGAAGCGCTCTGCCTGAGCAGGTCGCCCGCTTGCGCCCGTCTCCTGCCGTAGAGCTCGCACTCCTCGCGGCTGTGTCCGTTGCTCCGCTGCAGTCCCCGGCAGCCGGCGCCGCACAGCGGCCAGCCGCAGCCCGCACAGCGGAACTGCTCCAGGCCCAGCTGCACCGGCTGGTAGCAGCCCAGGCAGACGGGCTCGCAGCTCACGCAGGGTCCGATGGCCAGCGGCTGCTCGCGGATGAGCTGCTCGCCGGCAGCCAGCGGCCGATTGGCCACCAAGTAGCGTCCGTAGAGCTCCGAGTGCTCCACCCGATAGGCTGGCCGCGGCTCCTCCTTCGTGTCCCTCTGCCGTTGCTGCTGCTGCTGCTGCTGGCGCCTCGTCTGCGCAAAAAAGAAAAGTGGAGGGAAACGACTGCTCATTAGTGGAGCTGCTAATTGTATTCTAATTGCTCTGGCATATTCCGAGTCCATGGCTCATTAATCACATGGCCCGATGCCTGAATCTCGACAGCAGCGAGAGGGGGCGGTAGGGGAGGGGGGGGGGGCGGTCTCTCTGCCCCGCGCCAGCGCCTGGCTGTCAACAGCTGGCAATTAAAAGACACTCAACGCTAAATGCCTCAAACGATGAGAGCGCGCGCACCTCAACAGGTGCACGGCAACGCCGCAGCCTGCTCTGCGCCAGCTAAGGCCAGCTGCTGCAAGCTCACAGTGGGAGGCTGTGATGGGCACGGTCTATGTCTGCCGTAATGTCAACTTGAGCATATAACTCCCTTTGAGTATGTACATCTATATCTACATACATATGCCAGCTGATATCCTCTTAGTTAACCTAACTTTACTTAGTGTTAAAATCATCATATTTAACTCTAACTGCAGCTATCTGTAAGTGTGTCTCTATCTCTCTGCATTCTTATCACTTATTGCTATTGGCATCATCATTCGTTATTATTATTATGATGAAGGCAATGATCATTATTCATTATCAATATCATTGCGGCCCCTTATTATCATCATTTATTATCATTGTTGGCATCCATTATAATTGTTGTCATCATTCATTGTTATTATTATCATCAATCATTACTTATGTTTCATTATAATGACACTCATTCAATATTTATCACTGATTATTATGGCTTGCATTCATTGTTTATCACTCATTATCATTACTCATCATTATAATTCATCCATCAAAATCATATATTACTTTTTATTATTCATTATTCATTAACATCACTTAATACAGTCATTCATTACCATTATCATTGATATATAATAATTAATTATTATCGTCACTCATTATTATCGTTACTCATCAGTATCATTATCATAACTCATCATTATCATTCATTATCACCAGTATTATTGGTATTATTACCACTCCTCATGCTTTATCACTACCCATCATTATCATCATCGTTCATTATTATCATTATCATTCACTATCATGATGATCACTCATTTCCTATCATCTGTCATTACTCATTATTATTATTATTATCATACATTAATTAATATCACCATTCATTATCATCTCTCATTACTAGCATCATTATGTTTCTTATTAACCCTCATTCCGTATCACTTCCCATCATTATCATTATCATCATCGGCCATCATCATCATTAATCATATTGATTACTCACTATCCATCATTCATTGTCATTCCTGACTGTTTATGATGATGTTTCTCAGTTATGAACCCATTTCCCCTTTCACCTTTGTTTTCTTGTTCATCGTCCCATGACGACGTATATAGTATATAGTATTAGTATTTATCACACTTGTTGCACATCAGCAATGCAGAAAACATTAAAATTATTTTTAAAACAATTGCTATAGATTCCACTCTTTCGACGGCATCTGCAGTTTCATTAAACTGCGAAGAGACAGAGAAACATCTAAGTTTTATTAGAGGAACTAGAGACGATCGAGCGACGCATATTTCGGTTGAATATGGCGTTTATTTATAGGTCGCGTCTGCCGAGACATTGCGCGCTCTAAAGATAGATGGCTACAGACACCCCCCTGCCACGCCCCTCTGCGAATTGGGGGCATTCCACAAAGTGTGGCACGATTTGTGTGTTGATTTGTTCCCTTTCATTAGGAATTTGTTTTACATTTTGTGTTTGAATTCATAGAAATTTAATGAACAACATTTAGAAATAAATAGAAATTGTTAATTAAAAACATAAAAACAAAAATATGTTTTTTTTTCTCTGTTTTCCTCTTCATTTGGGCGCAGCCATTAAAGTGCACACACACACTCACACACACACAAACACATATATACCCATTACACTCACTCTTTCACACACACACTCACACTCCTCCTCTCTCTCTCTCACTCTTTCATTTCATATGCATATATTTATTCTGTATTAATTTAATTTTTAATTATGCTGCGAGTCAAAGTATCCCTCCCCCCTCTTCCCCCCCTTTGCAGCGCCTGGCTCATGCCGTATACCCTGTAATACTCTGGCAATTATGTTTACTTTTTTTCTTGCTGGCATTTCGCTTGTTTTTTATGTTTTTTTTTTCTCCGGCTTTCTCTCTGCGGCAGGCAGCGATTAACGGTGAAATTGCTTTTAATTGATAAATTATTTTTTCCTTTTATTTTGTTTTTTTGTTTTTTTTTTTGGTTATTTCATAAAAGATTTTCTGGGGTTGCGTTTTTAATCGATGTGTTTAACAAGTTGTCATTTGATTACGGCCATTTAAATGGACGCGCACAGTAAAGGGACGCAACAACAACATTCAGCATTAACAACAACAACAACAACAACAAGTTTATTTTGGTTTCGCGTTGTTCGAACCGCGGCACACGAATTGCAACTGTCGAATTTGTCGTCGACGGCGGCGGCATTTGGCTCAGATTCAACAGTTGGCCTACACACACACACACACGCACACACACACACATACACACAGAGGCAATCTCACACACACGCACATCACTCATACACAGCCGCATCTCATCTGAATTTTGTTGTTTTATTTATAAATTTTCAACTTATTGAAATAAAAATGTTTTTCTTTTTTGTTTTTTTGTTTTTCTGAAAATTGGAATTTCCTTAGTTGCCACGCCCCCTATGGGCGCGATGCGATGCCCCCTTTGGCTTGTGTGCATTGTTGCACACGAGTGTAATGCATACCCTATAAAGTGCGCCGGGTTAAGAGTATGACAGACTTGCAAGTACCCTGTAAATACTCGATAATACTCTTCATTAACTCTTCACTGATGACTTCATATCTAGTTCATCATATTAGTAAATCATTTATCTATATATATATCTGAGTATACCCTGTAATGTTGCAAAAGTCAGACTAAGTTGTATCACTCAATTGATGTTAATTGCTGAGATACTCTGTAAATTGTATGCGCATTTTTGATGAACTTAGCATACTTTGAATGTGTATACCCCATAGCATAAGGCTCTCTCAAAATGCATATGCAATTAATGAAAAGTGACAGACTTATGTGTATACCCTGTAAAGTTTGACCCAATAAAGTTGATATATATGAAGTTCCAGTTGATAGCTAACATACATACCCTATATCATGCAAGTGTAGTAGAGTGCACTGACTAAGCAGCAAATACCCTGTAAAAATAGCCTATCTGACTTTCGTTTGTCTTTGGTCTTGTCACTGGTGTACCATACGTTTCTATATACTTGAGTGTGTGTGTGTATCTACAATATAGAGTATGTAGTTGTGGGAAGTCTCTGAATTTGAAATTTATCATTCACTCAATCAATCATGAGCTCACACACATGCATATGCCTGTATGTGTGCAAAGGTAAACAACATTCTCTGAAATTCCATTTGGTCTCCATTAATTTACAGCCATTTCCTCTATATCTATAGTTGGGCATTTGTGCTTGATTTAAATTCCATTTCAAATAAAATGAAACAAGTTTCGCTTGAAGCGCTAAGAAAAATATGAAAAACCAATTTGTGGACAACTAAAACAAACTGCTTTTTTTAACAGGTGAGAACTAAGGTGAAAAATGATGAAAATTGTGTCCCAAAAAATGTTGCAGGTCACATATTTAATGCATCATCTCCATCTCTCTCTGTCTCTCTCTCTCTCCCCCCTTCTCTTCTCTCTTCTTCAGACTCTCTCGCCTTGTCTGCCTTTCGGGTCAGTTGTTGTTTGTGTGCAAAACGAGGGCATTTCAATTAGTTGCCAAAATGTAGCCGCTGGCCAATTGTTAAATACCCTACAAACATAATGAAGCGAGGTATATGAGTATTTCATTTGGCAATAGTAAATGTTGCATTTGCTTACAGGGTATACGCTCGTCGAGTAAGCCTTACTCAATGAAGTGGCATGCCTTAATAATGTTCTCATTGAATAATACTAAGTATTATAAGTATTATATTCTGTTATTTACAGGGTATTTAATTGTTGGGCATACTCTGTTTCCGAGAGAGATTTGTATTTTCAATTGCAGTAGTCATATTACAAATCAAGCATCTGCGTATAGTTTGAATTGTAATTAATAGACAATTCTCTGGTCGGATATACCTTGTTTTCGCATTCAGCGCACTTACAGGGTATTATTAAGTCGTGTATGTTTTGTTTTTCTGTGCATTCGAAACTAGATCCCGTAGGCTATGCTCTTCAGGTGCAGTTAGGTTCTGTTTTCCCTCACAGGGTATTTCATAGTCGAGTATTCCTTGACCTATATATTGAATTGAAGTATTCTATTCGTTCGTAGCTGTTTCCCTTTCTATTGTGCTCCTTCGACTCTTCTATCACTTCTTTCATCTTACTGGGTATTTGCCAGTCGTATATACCCCGCTTGCCAGCGAAAGTTGCTTTTAATTGTTGCCGCCATAGGGGACGGGCACAACACCAACAACAACAACTAAAAACAAAACTGGCAGCCCGAAAGTATGTGATGGCAAATGCCAACGGGCGTTCCGTCGCGTCGCTGCTTGTCAGGTGTCGCGGGCGGAACAGGCGGCACGGGCGGGAATGGAACACGGAACTAGGAACATGAAACATGAAATGTGCATAACTCGTATTGGCACTCGCTTTCGCTTTGTTTATGATCTGGAGCGGAAACACAACGCAAGCGACACCTCTCTGCTGCCACGCCCCCTCCAGTCCCCTCCAGCTCCCTCTAGCCCCTTCTGCCAGCACCCTTCCGAGAGCTACAGAGCTGCGACCCACAAGTTTGCCTAGCTGGCAAATATTTGCGAGTCAAGTTGCCAAGCAGCAGCAGCAGCAGCAGTTGGGCGTTGCCTGAGTGGGGGGCGTGGCCCGCCTCCTTTGTCGCTGCTGTTGTTATTGTTGTTGGTGTTGATGATGATTTTTGGTGTCAGCATAAATGTCACTTGCTTCCTGTTCCCCCTTCTCTTTCTCTCTCTCTCTCTCTGCTCTTCTCTCTCTCCTTCTTTTTCAGTCAACTGTCCGTCTCTCAGGCTATGCAACTGTGTCAACTTAACCCATTGTCTGCCCATTGCCAGGCTCGTTGCCACATGCCACGCCCACGCCGAGCACTCAACGCCCCAAACGTCCAATGCCCGAATGGAGCTGATGCCAAGTGCAAGTGGGTAAATCTCTAGCGAAGGTCGCTCCGTCAGCTGCGAGCGAGCAGCTTATCGGTTCAATTTCACATCTCTCTGACTATCGATCTCTTTCTTTCCTTCATTCTTTCTGTCTCGTTTCTTTTTTTTGTCTTTCTTTCTCTCTTTGCTTTCTTGTATCTCTCTTTTATCTCTTTCCACTATCTCTTTCCTCCGTATGCTTTCTCGTCTTTTTTTTTTCTCTATCTGTTTCCTCTATCTGTTTTCTATATCTCTTATCTTTTTCTCATTTATCTAGATATCTATATTTTTCCTCCCTTTCTTTCTTGTATCTTTCTTTATAGATCAAAAAGGCAGAAAAAAACAGATACAGAAACTCTTTTCTCTATCTCTTTTAGCTATCTCCCTTCTCTTTAGAGATAGAAGTCTACCCTGTAACTCTTTCCTGTATCTCTGTTTTCTTCTATCTCTTTCATTTATCTTTCGTTTATCTCTTTCCATCTCTTTCCTGTATCTTTCTTTTTCTATCTCTTTTCTCTATATCTTTCTTTTATCTCATTCCTCCATCTCTCTGCTGTTTGCTGTCTCGTTCCCTTTATCTTTATCTGCTTTCTCACACTCTAAGCTCTTGTCACCATCTCTACTCACGTCCTCATTTGAAACTTCTCGAGTGACCCACGCTCGTCAGCCCCTAGGTACATGCATGCGGGAGTCCTTTCAGACATTGACAGAGTCTGAAGCTGCACTAATTATTACACTAGGCACTTACCCAGCCTCTGCCATCTCCTCTCGCTCTCTCCCTCTCCCTCCCCCTCTGGGAGTGGAAACTACAGCTTTGGTTCTTTGGATGCATTTCGTGTTGCATATATACATACATATATATTTCGAAAGTTAAGCATATAATTCAAACGATTGACTAGTGCAGCAAACCGGATGGGCGGCCAATCCCGCTTTCAAGAACGCAAATCCTTCGCGCCAACTATGTGCTCTGTGTCGTGTGGTGTTACTTGTGCCTGCCTGTATGAAGATCCAAAGAGTCCTGAAGTAAGGGACACGAGATCCTCAGAGTGTAGTGTACTCCCAGCTACGAAATATTAGCGAGTCTTGGTCGGTTAGTGCATGCGAATGACGAATGGGCGGGCAGAGGTAGGGAAATGTGTCGTGTGGGCGTGGTACCGTAGGCTTGAAATCGCATTGGCCGAGTAACTGCAGTTAGAAGAGGGAGAGAAAGAGAGAATCCAGCATGAATTGTGCGAGGGTCGAATGCAAACTTACCATTTTTTTTTTTCAAATGTTTAACGATGGCAATTCATCAACTCACGCGAGCAGAACTCGTGCACGCTCACGAGGCAGGTGGATCGAACCATATGCACTGCATCTTAGTTCTCAATTTATATGGAACATGTGTACTTGTTTTTTACGCATCAGTCGGGATTGTTCATTAGTCATTAGTCATTAGTCATTAGTCATTAGTCATTAGTCATTAGTCATTGGGCAGCATCAGACTGTAGCTGCGCAACCGATGCGTTCTTGTATCAATTATTGTATGGATTTTTGGAAGTGTTATGGAATTCAAATAATATCAAATGCGTCTTCTTTTTGTGCGTTTTTTTTTTCATTTCCTAATTTTAAACTTTTTTTTTCCACATGCAAAAGTCTTTGTTTGATTCTTGATTCTTGGCTTGTTTTCTGCTCACATATAAGGGTAATTTGTGGGGACTCCCCGTATTTTAATTTATATTCGTTGGCATCTTCTAAAGCGTTTCGTTTAGACCTCGAAAAGGAATACAAAAAAAAAAAAAAAAAAATTGGGTTTAATTTTAAAATTTGCACTACATTTTTAACAAAATTTTAAAAGTTTTTCACTGAACTACACAAGTTTATGTTTCCCAAATAATGCTCTATGAAAGCATTTTATTTTTTTCACTTTAAAATTTTAGTTGTGTGTGCTGGAGAGTCGAGAGCAGAATGAATATAATATGAAATGGGTCTGGGGTATCAGCTTCGTTGGCTCCAAAAAGCTAACTAGATCGAGAAAAAACTTCGTTTGAAAATGCGCCTGCTTAGATATAATGCTGAAACAACAAGTGTTTAGAGGAACGACGAAGCTCAGCTGGCTTGGCGTGAAGGAGTGCGAGGGAGAGAGGAGGTGCAATTAATGCAGGAATCACTTTTGGCGATCATCATTGGCTGAGCTCAAATCCGCTTACAGAGAATGAGAAAGAGCGAGACAAGGATACTGCAAATAGTGTAATGGGCCAAAGGCACCGTTAGCTGGCAATTGTAATGGCTGTCGCTGAGCCTGGACTATAAGAGCGAGCGAGACAACAGCACTGATCACAAGAAAGTGTGCAAAGTGGCGGCTGACAGTGGGAGGCAAGAGGCAAGAGGAGTCATGCAGTGACTGCAATCTCGATATTTAATTGTATTTTTAATACAATTTGAATCAAGTGTGTGTGTGTGTGCCTGCGCGTGTATCTGTGTGTGTGTGTGTGTGTGTGCTTGCGATAACATTGATTTAAACACTGCGCTGTGGATGGCTTTTAGAGTAAATATTGCTATTGTCTGCTGGCCTGCGGAGTATTTAAAAACTCACCACAGAGCGTAATTCTTTTTATATTGTTTTCTTTTATTTCATTTCAATTTTTCTGTTTTCTGTTTTCAGTTTTCTGTTGTTTTTTTCTTTTCTCGTTTTTGGGAAATGCAAGTGTAACGGCGTTATGCCGGCTTTTTTGCCTGCGCCTTTGCGTTCAGTCAGTCCTCGCTCCTCTTCTTCCCGTACAGTGAGCAAAGCCCACTCAAAACAAACAAATCAAAGCGCTTTGCACGTGTCAAGCAGCGGCTCAGCCACACAGCGACTCAAACGGGACGCCATGAAAGAGTAGGCGAGACGATACAAGGCAAGGCGAGTGGAAGAGAGACGAGGCGAGGCGAGGCGAGGCGGGGAGCAACGATTCGAGCCAGCCGAGCCGAGCAGCTGAGTGGCTAAGCACGAGCGACTGCCGACAGGCGACACTGCTTTGTGTTGCTTTATAACTCACCACGCAGCAGTGCAGCTGGCACAGTCGTCGACCGGCTTTCGCAGTGTTCGCACGTGTCGTGCGCTTTCCGCAACGTAACAGCTAACAGTTAGCTCTCGAAAACAGCGTAAATAACGTAAGCGAAACACACGTGTGGAGCCAACGAGAAAAGGCGCTTTTTGGACATTTATACCAGCAGCTGCTCATTGTTGTTGTTGTTATTGTGTTTTTATATACATAAATATTATTTTTTTTTTTTTACAAGTGAAACTGAAACCGCGCCGCAGCGAGAGAAATCCGCGTGTGCGAGAAAGGAGTGACAAAAGTTATTAATCATTTAAGCACATTTATGTCGCCTGGCTGACACACACACACACACATACAACCACACAGAGACACACTTAAAAAAAAAAGTTGCGGAAATTTAGTTTGCTTTGTTTGTGTGCGTGCCGTCGTCATTGTTGTTGTTATTGCTGCCTCTTTTTTTCCTCTTCGGCGGCCCGCTTTAAACTCTGTTCATTTCCTTGCTGCCTATTTTTAGGCATTTTGCGGTAAATTTAATAACGGCACCTGCCAAATACTGCGCGTGTTTCGCCAGCAATTTTGAGTGCATTTTTTGCTGCCCACCCAATTGTCGTCTGTGTGTGATCGAAGCGTTGTGTAAAATTAATTTCGCTCAGCCGGAGTTGAGTGCTTTTGCTTTTGTTTGCTTTGAGCGTCTTTCTCTTTTCGGGCTGTTGGAGTGCATTGAGTTGAGTAATCCGTGGGAGTGCGAGAGGAGTTCCTCAGTGATCAAAGCTTTTGTTGAGTGATTTATGTTTTATGAGTGCGTCCAAGTTGGAATAGTTGAGAGTGACGATGACTTGAGTGTCAATTAGATTATTTGTTATCTACATATATTTGCGTGGATTGATTAATTGTTGAGGATTCTGAAATGCAATTAAAGCAAATTGAAAATATGTACCGAGATTTATGTGCACTCTCCACCTGCTGACTGAATTCAATTCACACATAATTTGAGCTGTGCATTTTCCACTCAGTCCATTTGACTCCAGGTGCGCTTCACCTGGCGAATGCAATTCTTTTTTATTGCCACGTTCAAATGAGAGATCGCTTTCCAATGCAAATACATTCACATTCACTCATACATATACATGCACATATAAATATGCGGGTATATCTCAGTCTTACGCAGACTTGACTGTTCTATCGGTCTTCCTTTAGGCATTGATGCAGATAGATTCCTCGACAGAAGGCTATTCTTATGGCTGGATCAAAGTTCCTTTAGAATGAAGAGATGGCTGGCATTGCCTCAACGATTAAATGTTCTCCAGTAAGATATGCTATACTCCTTAGCTGAATGGCTGCTTGAATGGGTGGCAGACACTTCCATCGCTAATGAGAATCTCCATTGGCATTTGCCTTCTTTCGGTCCATTGATTTCGTCAGCCTGTCGCAGCAGCTCATATATTATCATAATATCTTAACGATTTCGGCAACGATTTATGAAAATTAAAATTGTTTTTTGTCCCTTTATTGCACCTGGCCCACACCTGTCCCACACCTGTCACGCCACTGTCGATTCGCCTTTGTCTACATCTTCTGCTCCTTCGTTGACTCCTTTGTTGCCAGCTGCTTCAATATTTTATGCAAAAGAGTTTGGGTTCTTGTTTGCCCAGTTGGGGATTGCTCAGCATTTGCAATGGAAATTGTAGGGTATTAACAGGCAAATTAGATTAGATATATATGTGTATAGCATATCGATAAGTTATTTTTATCGATATAAATTACTTATATAGCCTTTTGATTATGATATAATACATATGAATAGCTAATATGATAAAAGCAAAGCTCGTTCCAAACCGTCAATCTCTTAACAATCGATAACTCTCGTTATTATCGATAAATGCTGTGCCTATATATAGTACAAACAATATCCCATACACATAATAGCAAATATTCTTCAGATCTAGTATTGTTGATAATTATATATATCGAGATTAAGTAATCCATAACATATACATCTATCCATTTATCAATCAATAAATTTGTATAATATTGTATTGTCATACATCACTTATATATGTGTATTACTCAAGTCTATTGAGTCTACCATATATGTATGTATTGAAGTATCTGTCTCTGACGATTGTAATAAAAATCTGCATACAAAGCCAGATTCTGCTTTCGCATTTGGTGAGTCCTTTGGCCCCCGCCACGCCCCCTTTATGTGGACAGAATCAACTCTCAAATTCCCATTTCCCCTCTGCCGTTTATCGATAGTTAAGCCCCTATCACGCTGTCTCCCTCTCTCTCTCACTATGGCTATGGCGGCATACAATTGCCATAATTCAATTTTAGTTTTAATTTCCGCTCTTGGGCGTAAATTGCATTTGCATACACTACACACACACACACACACACACACACACACAGCTAGTCGCGCATGATGCATTGATGAAATCTATTCACACTTCTATAGGGCATTACTGTTACCTATCGGCTATCGAAACACTTCTGATTGAAGCAAAGTGAAAATGTCCCCGAATTCGCGTCTTGCCATGCGCCACGCCCCCCAGCCGAAGTGGGGGCTGCTGGGCGGAGTTGTGTGGCTGTCGCTGCTGCTGCCGCTGGCAGCTGGCGGCTCGTGCCGCGAGGCCCAACTCTGCTGCAATGGACGCGACTCGTCGTGCGTGGTTCAGAAGGCGCCGGTGAACGCGATCATCGAGGATCTGAGCGATAAGCCGTGCTATTGCGATCACGCCTGCCTCAAGCTGGGCGATTGCTGTGACGACTTCAAGGACCACTGTGGAGGTGAGTAGCTGCTGGATAATTTAAAGATTAATCGATTGTTATCGATACTTGAGGTTGGGTTTGTAAATAATAATAATACAGTGATATATATCGATAATTATCGATAAATATCAGTTTGCAACTTTGGCATTGCAAATATATATATTTGGCTATCGTATTCCTTTAGAATACGCTCTTACCGCAACTGAAATACATAGTTACCCTTCCAATTGGAATCTCGAATATATGACCTTTCCAATTGGGAACAGTAATTCCATATTTTAAAGGGAAATTTAAGAGAAAAAGTTTCGTGAGCTCAGCTGAAGTTCATTAGCAAGCGTCGCAGATCTAATGCGATATAAACTAGCTAAACAACAGCGCGCGATATTCTCAATATGTTTCAGACTCCTCGAGACTCCTCCCCTCCTGCGCACTTGCGTCCTTCGCGTGGCCGCGTGGCTGCGTGGCTGCGTGTCTGCCTGGCAGGCATGTAACTAGGACTATAAAAAGGCCAACTTAATGGCCACATCCACAAAACTAAGAGCAACATTCATGGCTCGTTGGCTCGCACTGCCTGCCGACTGCCGACTGCCGTCTGCCGACTGCTGACTGCTGCCTGTCGACGCAGTGCCACGCCTCCTGCCGCCCAGCCCCACTGCCAGCCGCCTCTTACAATTTGTTCTTTTGCATTTTTCTTCGCTTCTTCTGGCTTTTTTTCTTGGTTTTGTGAAAGTACAATAGCTAAAGGGCTTTAATTTTATTACACACAGCAAATAAAGTCAACGAACATGCGGCGGCGGCATCTCTCGCCTCTCTACGCGCTTCTCAGTCAGCCAAATTAAATAAGATACAGCTGAAGATGGAGTGAGAGTGAGAGGGGGAGAGGGAGAGCGAGAGGAAAAGATGCTGGCGAAGACTTGGCCAAAAGTTGAAATTTTTGCGTGCCAGCTGCGGCTACACAACTTGCCACAACAATATACACGAAAAATAAGCAATGACGGACTAGCTAGCTACCCTATAAAAAGTGACATGCAAAGCAGTCGAAAATAAAAGTTGAGTTTTGCTCTGCAACGAGCAACAAATGATTGAGTGATGCCTGGTTGAGAGTATAGACTGCCTATATACCCTGTAATTCTCAGTTAATCTCTAGCGAACTCTTTCCCAGTATATTTCACGTGTCTCAATGTCGTGCTATATATACATTTATAATTGTGCAACAAGCTAGCCTTTATACTTGCCAAATTTACAGGGTATTTGATAAAAAACTACAAAACAAAAGGCGGCCCAGCAGGCACAACAGCAGTTAAAGCCTGTCGCAACCAAAGCACAATTTATTTAATTTTGTATTAAATTTGATTTGATTTTTATTGTTGTTAGAGAGAGATAGAGTGAGTGAGAGTGAGCCAGCGCGAGTAGAGATTTATGATTACATGAAGGAGGCGCATCAATTAAAGCGCCGCTGCAAAAGAAAAGCCATAAACACAAAAACTAATACGAATACAAATAACAACTCACAAGACACCCACACACACACACGCACACAGACACATGCACGCACACACACACACACAGCAGTTCCAGCTCCGGCCGGAGGCAACACAATGAAACATAAAACGGACAATGACAATCATTTGCCAGCCTCTGGAGTCTCTTCGTAGTCAAGGTATCTGGGGGTTCGGGATACGAGCGAAAGAAAGAAAGCTGTGGCCAGCTGCTGTCCGGAGGCGGTGGAGGCGAGTGGAGTGAAATGTGGGCGTTAATAGAGTAGGCGTGTCTATAGAGCTGAGTGCAATTGAATTTGGGTATTCCAAAATAACTGTGAGCTAAACTGAAAGTGCGTGAATTGATTTAGTCTTGGTATCAGTTTGACCAGTTATCGATAAATATCGGTGAATATCTGATTTTGTAAAAAATTGTATAAAAAAGAAAGGCATTGAGCTGTGAGTAACCCAGGTTAGCTGCAGAAATAGGCATAGTTCCTTTATATGCCGTCTGGCATCCACCGATATATACCGATAACAATGATTTCGTGGCATATATAGTTTCATTATGGGCGAGCTAAAACGATTTTTTAGATACACAAATTGCTTAAAAGCTTTATCTTCAGCTGTCAGCATAGATTGTCCAAATGATATGAATTTAAGTCGATATATCGATAGACCGATAACTTGTTTCGTTTTTGTATTTCTACAAAGTTTTCTTGCTCTACATACGGCAATTACTTTAAAGGTTTAGCCTTTAACTCTCCTTGCACGCTGCCCTTTGTGCGCCGTTGCGGCTGTTGTTGTTGGCCCTGCCCAAACTCTCGTATTTTATTTTCCTGGCATTTTATATGGAACGTCTATAACTACCAATTAAGTTTGGTAAATATATCGTGCTATAAACATAACAAACATGTCAAACTAACAGGCAGGCGGAATAGCAGCGGAGGCGGAGTTGCGAGCGGACAAGCCGAGTGACAGGCAGTCAGACAGACAGCAAAAGGAAATGCGTATAAAGCGATAAATGTCAAGTTAAGCAAAAAAAAAAAAAATAAAACAAGAGAAAAAAAGGAACAGAAAAGGGAAACGGGGAAAAGGAAAGGGGGGGGGAGGCAAAAGAGGAAAACCTAAACAGCAACAACTCGTAAAGTTGCAGAAATCGAGCTGGTGGAATGGTAAATTCAGCTGGGTGAGGTATGTGCAGCTGTTGCTAACAATCAATCAAAGTCATCTTAATATATATCGATAACGATAACAATAACCAGCTCAAAGGAATTGTCATCTTTGACGAATGTAATATTTACTTCTGTGTAAAATCTAATTAAAATGTGAATATATCGATATCGCTAACGATAACGATTGTTAAGCTCTTTCTTGTAAGCTCTTGTTAGCTCTTTCTCTCTCTGACTGTCTCAGTCAATCATAAGCGAACACATCTTAGATATATTGATAACGAGAATCGGAATCTCTAACTCTCTCTTTCTCTCTATCTCCGTCTCCATTCACCTTTCTGCCTCCCTATCGATCTTTCTATCTTCCTTTCTCTGACTCTTTTCCTTTCTCTCACTCATCCTGATTTCCTCTACATCTTCTTCTCTCTCTCTCCCCCCCTTCAAAAACTCTTCAAGTCAAATTCTCGCAATTAATTTGCCAATTAAACTATCATAATTAACGCTAATTAGTTTGACGAAGCATTTGTTGGTAGCGGACGGAAGGAGATATTAATAGGGCATGGAATTTCATTTCACTTCAGCATTTCAAAGCTTTGCCGTTGACGCCTAATTAATGATAATCGGTTAAATATGTGCCTAACCCACGCACTAGCTGATAAGTCGACAAAAAATAAAAACTTTGAGAGATAAGCATTCAAAAGGGGTGTGCGCTCATTCGATATGTGGGCAGAGGACTACATTACAAACCGGGCGCATCACCCATCTCATTCTAAGTTCGTAGCTCGAATAATAGCCTGAAGAAACTTTGCCCGAACACATTGAACCAATCATTTGTGGTTCATACGTCATTAGGCGCATTTACTGAGCCAAAGGCCAAACACCTTGACTTGGATAGTTCCATTCGCGGTGCGAGTTCGGCTTACCGCAAATCTAAGCCTTAGATCTTAGTTCGAATAACAGGTAGAGGCTAAGTGTGCACAAATGCCAAATATCATTGGATACTTTATACAATGCCCACAGATACCCTCCGAATCACTTTAATCTATACAAAGGGAAGAGAAGAAGAAAAAGAGGAAATTTAATGAGCGCCGTATCGAGTGACCAAAAAAAAAACCCCCTTCTGACCCTTTGAGCTCCGAACGTTGCGTTTCAAATTGTTGGCAAACAACTTAAAGGCACGGCAAGCAAGGCCAGACAGATAGACAGACAGATGGAGAGACTCGCCCCTAGACTGACCTGCCACCACCCCCACGGGCCAGACCCACCCCGGCCCAGCCCCTGACACGCCCCGCCTTGAAAGCGTTTTGTGAGTAGGTAAATGAAACACATTTGCGTCAAGACCTATCAAATCAAATAAATCAGTTGCAAAGTGAAAGGAAAACAACTTGATGAATGGCAAGTGCAGCTGGTCGACTATGCAATACCCTGTAGCTAGTGGACTAGAATGCGAAGTGTATGTGAATCAAAGGTGTAGCTGAATAGCTTTTGGAGAATATTCAAATTATGGGACGATGAGAACGGTAAGAAACATGAAAGGCTCGACTTAGAGATACCCTGTAGCTAAAATATATGTAGCGTAATATATGTTTCACTCTTTGTTTAGGCAGAATAATTTGTATATATTTGTGTACTTTAACTATCAAGAAATTTAAGTGCTTCACTGCTCGATTAGCAGATACCCTGTATTTATGGAAAATAAAGATTTGGCTTAAGTACATTATTTGCCTAATCAAATTGTTATACTCTTTGAATTTTAATTGATAACAAATATATATAAATGTAGAGCTGAGCATTTCTTACAGGGTATACATATAGTGAACACATGAATTAAAGCAAAATAGAGCATGCATATATTACCATATTAATTTTTCCCATCATCACATATAACACATATACTCTACATACTCATTATTTTTGTACAGGGTATTCATAAAAAGGGGTCAGTCTATCGCATTTGACTTGGGTCTTTATTTCGAACGGATTTGCAGTCAATTCCTTGCTTATTGTTGTTGCTTTCGCAGCGCCTAATGAGCGCTGAGCCTGCAGCTCGTACGCTCCATTTGCCCTAGGATAAGGCGAGAGAGAGAGAGAGAGAGAGAGAGAGAGAGAGAGAGAGAGAGAGAGAGAGAGAGAGAGAGAGAGAGAGAGAGAGAGAGAGAGCGAGCGAGAGGGAGTGAGCTGGGGCCACAGGAATATACCTTAGACTCACTGCCCAGTTGAATGTTTCCTTTCCCTAACCATTTGTGGCCAACTTCAGGCAAAGTTGGGGCCTTAAAGGGGCTTCAGAAGTCGGCTTAGCGCATGAAGCTATCAGTCCATCAAAACGGACAGAAAAGGAAAGGCATAAATATTAATTATTATCAAAATTGTGTTGAGGGTTGGCTGTGTGTGTGCTATGTGTGTGTGTGTGTGTGTGTGCTGGGTGTGTGTGTGTGTGTGTGTGTGTTGGGTGCTGGGTGTGTTTGGAATGGGTGTTGGGTGTGGCTGCGTTCAATAATGATAATAATACAGTAATTATTATGAAAACGTTTGTTAATGCTTCACATGCCACGCCCACAACGCCCACTCACATTGTGTGTGTTTGTGTTTGGATAGCTATTCACTAATGCCTGGGGCCAAGACTTTTGCGGCTCAAAAACTTTTAGCACTTTATTAATTTCATTTAGCACATTAAAAGCATTTTGTTAATCCTATGGCCATCAATTTGTAGGCCTACACACACACTGTCTCTCTCTCCCTCTCTCTCTCGCTCTCGCTCTTACTCTATGCTGGGCATTTGTCAAATCAAGTTTCTATTAAGCCAAAGTAATTGGTAAGGCGCAGAGTGAAACTTCTTTAATATGTTAAGTCATTAGACTAAGGCCAACAGAATTCCGATGAAATTTGTTAGGAACAGGAGTTTGGGTAATCCTGTAACAGCCCAGAGTTCTGTGTTCTGTGTTCTGTGTTTGCTGAAACTGAAACTGGAATTATGCCCATTATGCGGGAGCTAGTTCTGGGTCATCTCTTCGACATGCAGAGCAATTATGTGCCGGAAATATAGTTGGGGCAGCTGTAACTAGTACTGTCTGCTCGGAAGTCCTTGCTCAAGTGTCTACAAAATATGTGAGCTGTGGTACAAGACAGAGACTTGGCCACTGGAGGGACAGACTGATATAAAGGGTATAGCTGGATAAGAAGTGTGGCGACTGGCATCTATAGGATTTTCTTGTGGCAGAGTAAGGAAAGAACTTTAAGGTAAGGTAACTGTGTTTCATTTAAGACCTTTTGAGCTGAGTACGCCGCAAAACCTACATAAAAGTAGAGATTGATTGTAACTCAATCAAGATCTGTCTAGGTTTTCACAGGTCGTCATATTCATATATACTGTACTATCTAGCCATGCTCCATTTCAATGGAACACTCAAATAGCAACCCTTTGAAACAATTGTTTTCATAGCAATCCGTGAGAAAAGTGATTTTGTGGCGGCGGCACTGAAAAGCTGTTCAGTTTGTGAACAAGTGTTGATCTGAGAAGTAGGATAAACTCCTAAAAATATCTCGAGTGGAAGAAAGGGGAGACAATGTTAAGGAAGCCGCGAGGGAGCAGTGCCATTCCGCTGCAGGCTGAGCGCCCCGCGATGCTGGGAACGGAGCGCAGCTTGTCGGACGAGCAGATGGACCGCCACTTCGGGCAGCAATTGGATATGATCAGGGAGCTGAGCAGGGCGCATCCGTGCGCGGCTGAGCGCGACCTCTGTCCCAAGTGGCTGGGCATCTTCTCGCGCACGACCAAGGACGAGAGGTCGGCGCGCAACTGCCTGATAACCCTGATGCACTGCCAGTTGAAGGAGGAGGGACGGCTGGGCTACCCCTTCACGGACGTGCTCAACTGCAACCGGGACCTGCGCACCGTGCTCAGCTGCTACGACGCGTGGAGCAAGCAGACGTGGCAGCGGCCCGAGCCGAAGGCCGCAGACAGACGGACTGCCCAGCCCAGGCAGCGCAAGCCTGGCAATCCCAGCCAGGCGGAGGAGGGGAGCAGCACCTTGAACCTGCGCGTGCCGGAGCCGTCCTGCGCGAGTGCCCAGACCGACCAGACCGAGGAGGACGATCTTTGGCAGCAGGACAATCTGACTGGAAAGAAATCGTACACGGTCAAGCCAGCCAAGGGGCAAGTGACCTACGTGGACAGACCCGGGTATAGGATCTGGCACCATGAGCTCACAGCCAATGCCAAGCGCGGCGACAAGAAGCTGGCCAAGGCCGTGGCTGCCGCCAAGAGCTTGGCCAGGTCGAGCAGCTCAGCTGCAGCCGCGTCCAAGGCCCAGTCGAAGGAGATGGCGAAGCCTTTGCTGCAGCTGTACAAGAGGATGCACTTCAAGGAGCCGGAGAGCGATCCTGAAACGGAAGTGCCTAAGAAACCTTCGAAAAACTCCAGGGGAAGCTTTGCTCCCGCTCAGACTCAGACTCTTGTTTCGGCTCCTGCTTCAGCTTCGCCGCGAGCCGAGCTACAGAGCCAGTCGTCCGAGCTGATTCGCCGAATTCTGGACATCGAGCGGCGCAAGGAGCAGCAGGTGGTGGATCGAC
This sequence comes from Drosophila meridionalis, assembly GCA_035045145.1. NCBI lineage: Eukaryota > Metazoa > Arthropoda > Insecta > Diptera > Drosophilidae > Drosophila > Drosophila meridionalis. The sequence goes on along the minus strand of JAWNPG010000015.1, from coordinate 809,128 downwards.
AGCAGCGAGAGCGCGAGCGTGAGCGCCAAAAGGCTCGTGAGGCCGAGGAGAAGCAGCGCGAGGAGCAGCTGCTGGACCTGGAGCGCATGCGAAAGCTGAGGGAGCGTGAGGACCAGCTGCTGCGCGTGAACGAGCAGCGCGAGCACGAGCGCAACTTGCGCAAGCGTCTCCCAATGCAGAAGAAGCACGAGAAGCAGCTCGCGAAGCACCAGCCGGAGCCGGAGCCGGAGCCGGAGCCGGAGCCGGAGCCGGAGACACAGCGGGAGCCACAGCGGGAGCCACAGTGGGAGCCACAGTGGGAGCCACTCCTCCAGCCACAGCCGAAGGAGGCGCAGGCGGAGGAGACGGAAGCCAGGCTGAGGGAGAGCTGCCAGGCCAAAGATGATCGAGCTGCGCGCCAGCAGCTGGAGCAGATCGAGGCGAAGCAAGTGGAGCAGGAGCAGCGCAGGGCGCGCAAGCGGGAGGAGAAACCCAAGCAGAAGGAGACATTTACCAACCCGGCCATGTCTGAGAAGCTAGTGCATGACCTGCTGCAGGCTGAGGAAACCAAGAAGATGCAGGAGCAGCACAAGATGCGCCAGCAGGAGGAGCAGATCAGGCGCCGCAGCGAGGACCTGGAGCGCAAGCTGATCGCAGCACGCGACAAGCAGCTGGAAAACAAGGTGCGCTCCATCTGGAGCCAGCAGCAGAGCCAAAAGGGCGGCGAGACCGCGGACATGGAGCAGCAGCTGCTCGAGGGAGAAGCTCAGGCTCGGATCCTAAGCGGCAGAGACCGAGTGGAGGAGCGGCGCGAGAGCAACGCGCACGATGCTAACCCGAAGACGCAGCAGAGTCACAGCAGCCAGAATCAAGGTGGAGCTGGCGGCGAGAGCCAGCCCCAAGCCCAAGGCACGCCCATGGCAGCGCCCTTGGTGACGCGGACGCCTACCCTGTCGAGCGAGCGTCTGGACTACGCGCGGCGCATGGAGGAGCACGAGTACGCGAGGGAGTGCTTCCTGCAGCACATCGACGAGCAGCGCCTGCTCATGGAGGAGGCCGCGCAGAAGGTGCAGAGTATCCAGGAGGAGAAGCATCAGCTGGAGCTGGAGATCCAGGAGCGCTCCGACATACTGGAGAGGCTCATCCGGGAGCAGAGCCACAGCGACGAGGCAATGCTGAGCCAGCTCAGCCTGAACTTGAGCGACAGCGAGCGGCTGGGCCAGCCGAGCTTCACCCCCTCGCCGGAGCTCATGAACTTCGCCTGGCGCATCCACTGCTTGAGCAACCACGGCAAGTGCCAGCCCAGCAGTAGCTGCAGGGATTCCCAGTCCCTGTCCCCGTTCCTGCTTCAGTCCCCGTCCAAGTTACAGTTCCAGTTCCGTTCCCACGCCAAGAAGCGGACGCCAGCGAGCGCCCACAGGCGCAAGCGCATCTGGTCGCCACTGATGCGGCGCTACATTCAGCTCGAGCGGCGGCGCAGGTCCAGTTCCACCGAGACGCCGCAGCCCTCCGACCCCGAGCTGCGGCGCGAGCTCAAGGGCTCTCTGCACTGCAAGCTGTGGAGCAGGTCCCACCTGCAGGTGCACTCCAGCGGGGAGTACTTCTCGGCGATGCCGCTGACGCAGCCGCAGCGAAAAAAGCGCAAGCGGGTTCGCTGGCAAAGATGCGACCTGACGCCGCAGGCTCCGCCGCCGACTGAGCACCTGAGCAGCAGCAGCAACGTCAGCTGCCGCGCGGTCTTTGGGGGCGACAGCAGCTGCCTCGAGCTGACAGAGTCCTTGAGTCCCAGGGTCATCATCAGGCGGCACAACTGGCCGCGGCGCGTGCTCCCGAAGCAAAGGAGGAGGAAGGGATTGGGGAGGGGCGAGGGCGAGGGCGAGGGCGAGGGCGAGGTGCAGAGGCAGAAGGAGATGTCAGGGATCGAGTCGCTCGCTAGTCCGTCGAGCTCGCAGCCAGCGAGCTCCACCACCTGCAGCCAGTTCACGCAAACAGACGCCGCGAGCTACTCGCTCCGCTCGTTTCGCTCGAACAGCGCGCGGCGCTCGCTGATCATCCGCAACAGGAGGAGGATGCAGAAGCGGATGCACCTGCAGCTGGCGCGGAATAGGCAGCGCCATCGCGACCAGCTGCTGTCCAGCGATCGGTTCCAGCTGTCCGACCAGGAACTGGAGCAGGAGCGCCGCATCTTCCAGCAGCTGCTGGCGGGCAGCGGGCTGAGCGAGGACGCGCAGCCACAGCTGCTGCTGGAGAACGCGCTGATGGAGCGCAGGCTGCTCGTGGCCAAGCAGCGGGAGCGGCAGCTTAAGCAGTTGCAGGACCAGATTCTGAAGGCTTCGATCGAGGTGCTGCAGCTGCTCGACGATCAGAAGGATGCCACGCAACCGGACCTGGAGAGCTCTTGCAACCGCACCTGCATCCGCTGGCGCCGCGAGCTGCAGCTGACCGTGAGGCCACTGGGCCGGGTGCCCTGCCGCATCTTCGGCAAGCTGTTCGAGCCGCTGTTCTACGAGGGCGACGACCAGCTGGAGCTGCGCCTCAAGGTGGACGACCTGGACGCGCAGCTGGAGCGGCTGCTGCTCGGTCGGCTGCGGCGCGCGATCGACACGTGCCACAGCTGCTGCTGCCAGCATCGCCTGCAGCCCTCCTGGAAGTCCCACCTGGAGCACGACCTGGCCCAGCGCAAGATGCTGGCCACGCACAGCTTCCAGCTGCTGCGCCAGCTCTTCAACGAGCACTGCAGCAAGTCGCGCGCCATCTGGCTGGGCGCCCTGCAGACCATCGAGACGCTCTACTTCGAACAGATAGCCGAGAACATGGCCGTGGCCCGGCCCGCCCGCGTCTCGAGCGTCAACAAGAAACCCAAGCTATAACCCCTGAAATTCCCAAATCCCCTTGTGCTGGGTCCTTCACCTGGCAAGGACAAGGGCACCACCGGCTGGACTGATTGGACTTGTATTGCATTTGAAGTTGCCTTGGATAGTTACTCCAAGTTCGGAAACTTCCCTTCCCTTTGCTACATCACACATTCACTTTGATCTTCTTTTCAAAATTCGCTTAGTTGCTCTTTACTGTGTTCGAGTCTTTGTCACTTTCGCATTTGTGCCGTTATACCTTTACTGCGACGAAGGCATTTAGCAACGGGTCTCCCGTAGACCTCAGCAAAGACTTGTTTATGGAAAGCTGTTCTTACAAATTATTGACAAATAAAGCACTGACCCTTACGGACGTGTTTCTTACTATGAATAGAAAAAAGGATCGAGTCGATCTGTATTAATAGCTGTTTTTAACCTACTTTCCATAGGGCTTTTCCGATAAACCTCTTCCGGGGGACTTCTTCCGACACACCTCTTCTGCAAATCTCTTTCGACAGACGTTTTCCAACAGACCTCTTCCGACAGACCTCTTCCGACAGACGTTTTCCAACAGACCTCTTCCGACAGACCTCTTTCCACAGACATCTTCCGACAGGCCCTTTCCGATAAACCTCTTCCGGCGGACTTCTTCTCACCTTTTCTGACGGAACTTTTTCGATAAACTCATTCCAACGGGGTTCTTCTGACAGAAAGATATCTGAAAGACATCTCCCGACAGACCTTTTCTGACAGATCTCTTCCGACAGACTTCTCCTAAAAGAGTTTTTTTTTCCTGCCAAACCCTTGTTCAAGCTCTTACCCCTTTGCACAGCTTCCTTTCTCAAGGTATTTCCCATTCTCCCAACTTCTTATAGAATATGTACTGACAGAAACTTTTCCTTAGTCTGTAGATCTCTTCCCTTTGTTTCCCTTCTCCCTCGACTGCATCTTGCTTCTCGTGTCATTTTGCGCTTCTTATAACCCATTTGTGTCCATGTCAATGTTGATACTTGTTGTCTCCGCTCGTTGTTGTTTTCGCAACGACAGCCAAAGTCAAACTCAATTTAACAAAAAATCAACGTAAATGTAAATTGAAACCTGTTTGCGAGCCGTGAGTCAACGTTTGGCAGCAGACTGTGAGCCCCAGCCCCTTGCTCCTTGCCCCGTAACCCTTTGACCCTCTCTCCTTCTCTCTGTCCTTAGCTGTCTGTCTGGCTTCGTTCCCTTCCACATGTGCTCGCACACAACACTTGAGAACCGACGCTGCGGCAGGTGAAAAACTCTGACCTGACCTATCTTGCACTTAAGTTTACCTCCGACGTCGCTCCTCCCCTTACCACTCCCCCTCCCTTGCCGGCTCGCTCTATTTGTGTTGGTTAAAAAGCAATTTCTCCGCTTCGTGTTGTTGCTGTTGTTGCAATTGCATTATTGCCTCGTCGACTGCAACAACTGCTGACATTTCTGCCGCCATCAGCCATCAGCAGTTATACCCTGTTCGCCGGGGGTCAGCAGGGCATATTGAATACTAAGTTACATACGCGAGTGTGTAGGAATATTTTCCAAGGCTTCTATATTCTACATCAGTTTGAGACTTCCTCTTTAGGGAAACGTACTCAATATTTACAGGGTATTTGCTTAGTCTATTGTGATGGTATTGTGATAATTAAATGAGCTGCAAATATGATATGATAGACTTGCGTGATACTTTAGGGTACGATCAAGGAAGAAGAAGAATCCGTTTCTTCATTTCCTCTTTCCGTATATATCCCACCCATATTTCAGTTTACTTATTTTTTTGATATCCTTAAGTACGATATATTGTTCTTAGCCTTCTTCCTCGCTTCATTGCTCCTTGTTCTCGATGGATCTTTCATTTCTCTCTTTCTTCTCTCTCCTTTTATATTTCCATGTTTCCATGTTTTCTTTCTTTCCCCTCTTAATTTCTTCTTTTTATATAGCTCTCAGAGTTTGATATTCTTAAGTACGCCATGTTGTTCTTTGCCCTCTTTCTCCCTTCATTTCTCCATGATCCAGATTTATCAGTTGCCGACCTTGTATTATCTGTTCTCGTTCTTTCATCGTCTCTCATCATATATGTACCTAGATATATCCTATGTCATGATTAGCTTGCCTTGCTCTTCTCTTCGCTCACATCTCCCTCATGTGATCCTAGGGTATGCTATTGTCAGCATATTATAATCAGTTCGTCTTCAGTTCTTCTTCTCCTTCCTCTGCTTCGACTCGCCTTTGTCGCTTCCCCGTCCACATCCGCAATCTCAGCCGCTCGCTCAAGCACTCCGCCACTCAAACAACCCACTCGCGAGGCTCTTTTGCATTTTTATTTTGGCATAATAAATGATGACAAATTAATTAAATTGACAAGGATGCCGCTGCAGCTTCTTGACGACGAGGACGCCGCTGCCGGTGGCTGCAATCGGTTATTAACATCGCGTATACGCAGTGCGAACGTGACGCTGCCTTACGTTACGTTACGTTACGTATACGCAATGCTGTCGTCTGCTGATTGCTGATTAAATGTAAATGTTGTTGTTGCCTCTCTCCCTCTCCCTCTCCCTCTCTCTCGCTCTCGCTCTGCCCGTGCATTCGAGGCTCTTCAATTAATAATGAAGGCGTGGCCACGCTGCTGCTGCTGCGGCGGTTGCTCAGTTGTGCCTAATTGAAAGTTGTTTTTTTCTAACTTGAGTGACATGAGTTTTTAAGTCAAGTGAGCGTTGCATTTGGCTGCACGGCTCTCCTCTCCCACCCCCTCCCGCCCCCCTCACGCTCGCTCGCAAATGCACAGCAGCCAGAGTGAAAGTTCTGGGGCCAAACTGACCTTGACCAAAAAAAAACTGTTCTCTGTGCATGTGCACTGCCCTGTTGGAAATTGGTGAAAGCGTCGGTTGCTGCACGTCAGCGGAACACTGCCTCGATAGCTGCCTGCGGCTGAAGTGTATATGTCAGAGATTACGCTAAGCAAAGGCTGCTCTTCATGTTGATCAGTATATTCCAATGCCAGCCTGTCTCTAGGGAGGATACCAGCCTGTCTCTAGCTTTACCCAGGGACTCAGTTCCGAAGTTCTCCTAGGCCTGATATGAACAGATTCTCATCACATTCGCCCAGACAGACTCTCTTGATAAGCTGTCGTGCGAGCTGTCCTGGAAGGCAACTCTCAGGGAGGGCTCAGCTGTATACCTGAAGCTACACCTGAAGCTCTCCGTAATCCTTCATGCATAGCTTTTCATCTCGCTGACAGCGCTGTGGCTGGCTTGCGACTTAAGCCAAAGCCAAGCTCTTGACTGTAGCCAAAAAATGAAATTCTCTCGTTGACAAGCTGCAGCCGAAGCGACCTGAGCCACCAGAGCCACTGGCGCCTGTGACATGATGTGTTGCCGAGGCTGTCAGGTTTCTAGCTGGCATTTTGTTAGCCTCGTTTTCAAAATTTCGTCTTGGCTGCTTGTTTGGCTGTTGTTCGAGTTGTTGTTGTAATTAGTGCATGTAACATTTGAAGGGATATTAATTACTTTGATGTGCATGTGTGTGTGTGTGTGTGTGTGTTTACCTAACATGTTTGACATGCTGGCAACATGCGGCGCCATCAGCACCGCAGCCGAGCAGCTTAGCTGACCCACTTGCTGCCGCCGAGCCTTTCAGCCGTGCAGCCGTCACCAGCCCCTTTTACAAATTTCACACACACACACACACAGCTTTGTTTCTCCTTCTCTCTCTCTCTCTCTCTCTCGCTCTCTCTCTCTCTCTGGACTGCAACTTGTGGCTTAAAGGTGTAAAAACAGCTCACCAAACATTTCATATGCAGCTTCTGTGTTTTGATTATCTAAACATTGTAATGCGCTGAGTCCATTGTAAATAGCAAGCAGGGTATATTGTAGCCAGTAATTATATAAATATATATATATATATATATATATATATATATATATATGTATATACATTCTTGATCAGAATCTGAAGCTGTGTCGATCTAGCCATTTTAGCTTGTTTGCTGTTAGTTCTTATCGATTTGAGAATGAGTTGCAATATCATGCCTTTCGTAGTATCTATGGAACTTTCATTTGGTGTTATCAGACAAACTCATTCATAAATTTATTCGAAGTGAAATGAAACTTTGATGATTTGTTCGCCTTTGCTTTGGTGGGAACTCAATTTGAATACAATTAGCAGCGCGTAATGAGCAATGCGACAGAACTGTGGGACGAATGCGAAACGGAGAAATGAAAGGAAGCAAAAACATACGAGAAATTGCTCAACGGGGGCAATCGGGGCCAAACAATATGGCGCATCGAACGGAAGTGCTACGTTTTATTTACAGTGGCTGAACAATTGAGCAAACAAAATGGCCAAAGTACAACCCAAATGTGCTCTTGTTGTTGTCGCTGTTATTGTTGTTGTTGTTGTTGTTGTCGCAGTGCAAATGGACAGACAAGTGAATTATTGAAATGCTTACCACAAACAGTCGGACGCGCGAGCGGGCGGAGGGACAAAAAGCGAAGGGACTTTGCCTTTTGTCGCAATCGCAGTGCAGTCGTTACTCGCTAATGAGAATCGTTAAGCGATTGTTTCACTGTTCAGCTGCTCGTTAGTGGCATTCGCTCTTCGCCGAGAGCAACTCGTTAGCTACTGTTGTTTGTCTTTGTTCTATTACTCGTAACATTCTACTTCATTATCATTTTACTCTAGTTAGATTGAGTGTGTTCGCTAGATCTACTTGTTGCTACCACTCATACAATTCTGCCTACCACTCGTTCAGTTCTTTACTTCTTCTACTCGTTATGATCTATCATCTACTCGCTACTAGTGCTAAACGTTACTCTTCACTAAGGTGGGCTCGAGCTATTCGCTACTACCTACTCTCTACTCGCTACTCTTGCAATATGTTACTCTTTATTCATGTGGGCTCGAGCTATTCGCTACAGCTACTCGCTACAGCTACTTGCTACAGCTACTAGGTACAACTACTAGCTACAGCTACTCGCTACAGCTACTCGCTCGTTGTTCTTTCTCTACTTTCTATTCAATTCCAATGACATCTCTCTACTCGCTACTTTTTGCAGTTGCAATCTCAGCTTTTTGAGCATTTTTGCCAGGCTTCACTGTAGCCAGATCACGTTTGAGTGCACAGCAACATTTACAGCAGCAACAGCAACAGCAACAGCTACGAGTGCATTCGGTTTGCATTTGCCTTTTGTTTGAGCCCAACGATGCGTGGCAGCTGTGATAAAAGTAACTGAAGTGCTTGGCCACAAGCGTTGATGAACTGCAGCCGAGTTGCGAATGGAGAGTCGAGCATTGAGCATCGAGCAACGAGCATCGAGCATCGAGAATTGAGAATCGAACGCTGTGAATCGGGAGTTGTGGCTGAGTTAACCAGAGTCTGGCTGACAGTGCGCTGATTGCAGCCTGCAGCGCGGCTTCGACTGCCACGATGACATCTGCTCAAGTTGGCCAAAAATAAATAAAGCCACGCGCGATGTCATTGATAAGAATCTTTCAAACTTTGCCAGCTCCCAGCGAGCGCGCAAACAATAAAAATTACGCATACGCATATACGATACGAAAGCGGCAACGGCAACGGCAACGGCTGGGCCTATAGACAGGGCCGCAAATGGGGAGCGTGCGGCATGAAAAATCTGTCGAAACTTAAACCGAAAACCCGCAGAAGCAGCCACATTAATCATTCGCATATGTTGTGCTCCACCAGCTGCGGTGCGGAGAAGCCAACAAAAATGTCCACATATATGACTTTTCAGAATACCCTGTAAAAAGTGAAAGGGCCTAAAGGTGTGGCATGTCAAGCTACTAGGTAAATTGAATCTATGATAATATGAATATATATCGTATAGCAAATATTTGTGTTTTGTGATACTTCTGATGTCTATATAGATACCCTGTAAAAATGCATGCCTCAAAGTGCACTATGTACACAAATGTTACGTGATATATGTCCCATATATAATAGTAATATACAATTAAAGTATATTTCTCATGCAATATGAGCATTTGAGATACCCTGTAAATTAGAAAAACTCCATTTATAGTGATATATCATTCCTTTTATAGTGATATATCATAATAATGCTAGTTTATGATAAAAATCTCAGCATATTTCATTTCAGCATTCTGCCTCTTCAATATTTCGTAATTTTTGCAGGGTATCAAATCTTTTTATCACTAAATTCAGCTTGGAGAGGACCCATTTTTATGAACAAGTTCAGCCTGATGCTCTTAAGAAACTGTTTTTGGAGATTTGTGCTAAGTCCAATACAGGATATCTTTTAGGCGAGCTTACTCCACTATTTCTTTTTTATGGCTTGTCAAAAAAAAAAAAAAAAAAAAAAAAGACAGCAACAAAACAAAACACAAAAAGCGATGCGGCATTAAATTAATTGAAATCGTTGAAAACAAGCTGAGATTATGTTTGTTTTACTTGTCGCCAGAGTTTGAGCGAGATAGAGAAAGAGAGAAAGAGAGAGAGAGAGTGTGGGAGGGAGCATGCTACAAGTAAAGTCAAGGGCTGGCACAAAGTGAGCAATTGATTGATGAAATGTCTTTGAGTTGGCTCACAAAAGTTTTGCATTACAAAACAGGGAATTGCCTCGAAGGACAGATAGAAGATAAACATCTCAAGAGTTTCTTTTTTGGTCTGGATGAAGACAGAGAGTTCCGCCATGAGATGCAGAAAGGGGCAACGTCTGTCCCTCTGCCTCTGCCTCTGCCCTTCTGTCTGTCGCAGATGACGGGCAATAAATTCGGCATCGCCTTGCGAATTAAGCAGCTGGCTGCACATCGCCTCTAATGACCCAGCGCGTAACCCTTACGCATCTCGGGGGCTACGGAAAAAGCAGCTCGCTTGCTTTATCCATTATCTGGCTTTTCTATGCTCATTTAATGGCTTAGCCGCATGACTTGGCTGAATTCTGAAAACTCTGCATAATTACCTTCGAATATTAAAATGAACCAAGCAAAATGCGTGCAAAGCGCAGAGTCAGCATTCGTAGCTAGCCATCCTCCGCCTCCTGCTGCTGCTCGCTTTTGGATCTCTCCCTGGACGGCGGCAGAGAAATCCTCTTTCCAATTGGTCAGAAACTAAATTTACTCGTTACTTTTTTAGTTTTTCTGCACTGGCTGAAGTTAAATTATGTTTAGAGCTGAATCTAGGGTATGCTTGAGTTGCCCTACTCGTTACTTTTATCTTGCTACTGAAGACTGGATTAGACAAAGCTATTAGGTGGCTAAGCCTACTCGTTAGTTTTGTTAGTTGATTCACTCGTTGCTTTTTACTTGATACTTATATATACTTCATACTTGCAACTTATAGGTATTGTTGTATTCTGCACTCACTCAATACCCAAAACTTGTTTGTTTTTACTCTTTACTCGTTACTTTTACTAGTTGATGTTTCCTCGCTGCTCATTGTAGAGCTATTGTTATTAGATTTGAATATACCTTTTCTTACTTTACTGTTACTTTTCACTAGGCTTTGTCTGCTCTCGCTACTTTTTATAGGTTAACTTACTTATCATATTGATGAGATTCTATTCCACTCGTTACTCGTTGCGCATCACTCGTTTTTTTCATAGTTCGTTCAACTGTTCGATTCATATCAACATTTAACAGTCAATTGATATTTTGCTTGTTTGTTATTTATGTCCACTCGTTACTCTTTGCTCTTACTCGTCAGCTTTTTAAAGAGCTGTTCGCACTGGCCGCAAGCGGTGCATGATGCATTAAGTGAAGAAGTTTTGAAAACATAACTTTCATATTAAACTAGCCCAGCATGAAGCTGGGCAAACCACAGGATTTTCGTCACTTCCCACTCGCCGCTCGTCCCAGCTTTGCGTGTGTATGTGAGTGTGCGTGTGTGTGTGCGTGCAATACTTTTATGTTAAACTACAAGCTTTCAGCTTTCGGCTGGACACAGACGCCCAGCTGCATGCATGCGTGCATTGCATACATATATTTATTGTGTGTTTGCAGAGCAGCTCTCTCTCTCTCTCTCTCTCTCTCTCTCGCTCTCTTCCCATCTCTCTCTCCCTCTCTCGCTGTGTCTCTGTTGTCGCTTGACTGCAGCTGCAATGGCATTTTTATGCAAAACAACTGTTTGCTGTCAACAACACAGCAGGCAACAAGCCCGCAAGTGCGAGAGATGGCAGCTTGGACAATCGCAGGATGGCACTGAATGGACATACCCCATTGACCAACACCACAAAGGCCCTCTCTCTCTCCCTGTCTTACTCTCTCACTCTCTCACTCTCTGTTGCTCTCCCGCTCGCTCTGCTTTAAAATTGCTTTAAGTTTATGACTCAATGAGCTGATTGAAATGGAAATGCAACTGTCTCAAGTGCTTCACCTTGTCGACTAGACCACAACAGTGAAGCGGTTAAGCGGTTAAGCGGGTAAGCGGGTAAGCGGGTAAGCGGTTAACCCGTTGGAGCGCTTAAGCGGTTAAGCATTTAAGCCGTTAACCTGCGACAAATGACGACGGAAAAGCCATCAAAGAAAGTGGAAAAAAGGAAAAAGGAGAACGGAAAACAGATACAGACACCAAGATGAACTATTTTTTACGACACGAAATGCAATCAGAAGAAGTTTTAAGTCTCAGCTATGAAAACAAGTCAAGGAACTGCGAAACAAAGATTTGATTGCAAAAGAAGAAGACGGCAAAAGGAACAAGAAGAAGACAATTAGAGTAAAAGAAGATGAGGCGAAACAAAGTTGCGATTGATGGTGGCAAGGATAAGTGGGAAACACAAAGTGCGACTAGATTATGATTAGAGGAAGACGAATGGGAGTGGAGTGGGTAAAGATGAAGGAAATGTGGAGTAGGTATAGATAGAGATGCAAAGAAAGGAGTAGGAAAAATGAAAAAGAGGTCAATTGTAGCACAATAAGATTATGGTATAAGAAGATGAAGTAGGGATTGATAGAGGTTAGCTAAGGGCAGGGATATGGATAGAATATGCATAGAGGAAAAATGGATAGAAGAATAAGAATTACAGGTATAGTCTAAGGACATAAAGCAAGTTCTTAATAGGGATGAGATAGAGGTAAGAAGTAGTAATAGGAGAAGAAGAATCAATAGATGTACATTAAATGTCAACTTCTTAGCCATTCTTGCCTTGCGAAAGGGTATCACGCAGTCGTTCATCCCCTGATTGCCAAGAGTCAGTCTGTTTATGATTTGTTCATTCAATAGCTAAATGATATGCAATGCAGTTTTGACTTTGAGGTTAAAGCAATTGAATAACTTATCTGAAATGAACAGCAGCAGACTGTGAGTGTGTGTGTGTGGGAGAGTAGGGTGTGAGTGTGTGTAGAGTATGACTATGTGTGTGTGTGCAGTCAGTCAAATGAATGCGAATGAATCGCTCGCTCATAAACTCATCTAATCTAAATGTACTTTTGGTCATTTGATATTGAGTTGGCACACCCCACACCCACACACTCACACACTCACATACCCACACACACTCACTCACAATCACTGTGATTAATAAATAATTCTGCAGTTGCATTTCAGTTTGCGCAGTTTGTGAATTTAATTTGGTTTATGCATTTGTTTGTCCAGGTTTATCTCTCACAATTCACCTAGCAGAAACCTGTGTGTGTGTGAAAGAGAGAGAGAGAGAGAGGGCAGTGCTCGTGTGTAAATATAATCAGAAACACACTCACACAGACAGACAGATAGATATAGAGAGAGAGGGAGAGACAGAGAGACAACGAGAGAGATAGGTATAAGCATATCCAATTTGCATAATGTTCACCTTTCACTTCACTTTATATTTGAAATTGTAGGTTAAATATGTTGAATATTTGCATACCCTGTAAAGCGAACTGAGTTTGCTGAGAGCTTGCATACAATCGAATAATTCTGTATATCCCAATATATCTGTAGATATAGCTATTGACTATTGATGTAACTGAGTGAGAAAGCTTCTTCTAGTCTAGTATTTACCTTACTACATATCATAACAAGTGTCCTCTAGGGTATCAGCTAGTCGTTCAACTGTCTTCTTTCCGCATGCTCAAAATGTTGTTTTTGCATTTGATTTCCATTGCGATTTTGACTACGCATATGAATTTATATTGTAATTAGCAGCTACATTTGCTCATTTTGGCTATCAAGCACACACTTATCCATACACACACACACTGCATACACACACACACACACTGCACACATACACACACATACAGCTCATTAGACAAAATGAATGGCTAAATAGGAGAACGCGTTTCACTAGCTGAATTTGGCAGCAAATGTGAAGGCATTTCATAATTAGCTTAAATAAAAGTCTGCTTTTTAGCTAAGAGCACACACACATACACACACACACACACACACACACACACACACATATGTATATACATATACGACGCATTAAAATGAAAGAAAATACATTAAAGAGCTTAGCCCAACAATTAAATTATTTCCAAGCAAAGCTAGCTTTGTGGCACCCGCACACACACACTCACACACACTCACACACTCCACACACTTGGCATTAAGTGTGGCGCGTAAAAATTTCCACTGCGCTAATTTTAAATAATGCTCATACGCCGCGTTGTGCAGCCGCTTTTGCTGTTGTTGTATAGAAATGGGGGCCAGCCTCAAAGGCAGCACTTGAAATTAAAGTAAGTCACACGCACACATACACACACACACACACACACACACACACACCTACACACACACAGCTCTAATCAATTTGCTTGGCAAACATTTTTCAGCTGCCCTGCAAAGTATGCTACACTTTTCGCTCTTTTCTTCCGTTCTCTTTTGCTTAGCTTTGTTTAACGCTTGCTTGCCTTCCGCCCCAGCCCCACGTCCCCCAGCAAAACAAAAAAAAAAAAAAGAATAAAAAGAAGGAACACAAAACACCTTTTGACATTTATCGTCGCCTTGTCCACAATTTCCTTGCCCCACACGAATGCGAATGTCTTGCGCGCAGTTTTTAAGCTGATTTCCAGCGTTAATGATAAAAGTTTTTAGCGCCAATTTTGTTGCTGGCGAAACGTTCGCAATGTCAGAGAGGGAGAGAAAGAGAGAGGGAGACAGAGAGAGAGAGAAACACACTAACACACGCGCACTCTGCGCATTTTGTTTTCAATTAATTGTCTACCCATGTCACTCACATGTCCCAATCCCAATCACGCCATCCGCAACTCCCAGCTCCAAGCTGCGAGGCTGGACATGAATTATGCTCAATCTGCAAATGTGAATGAATATATATATATATATAAATATATATAAAGCATACATCTATATATAACAAATTTATTTATGTATACTCTGATATATCTATCTATATGCACAACATAAGCGAGCTTCACAGATGTGGCTACAAATTTGAGTTGATGTTGAGGAATGAGGAATGAGGAAACGGGGTATATCGATTATGGCAGTATAGCAAAGGGAGAACTTGAACTATTTGCATTTACTTGCAATCGTAGTGTCATATACAGAGCTAAGATCAGAGTTGAGACTACTTTCAGTTATCTAAAGAGTCATATTTTCCATTCATATGCAAGGCTATTCGAACTTTCTTTCCCGTTCCACTCAACGGTCACTAAAGAACTGACATTTGACATTTCCCCTGCAGCTATGGCTGTGTTCCTCTCTCTCAGTTATGACTTTTAGTAGTCATGAATGATAATAAATAATATATCATTGAGAGATAAACATAATAAAAAGAGAAAAGAGATCCGTTTCATCAGCTGCTGGCCGGGCATTCGCCAGTCGGGCACTCCTCGCGCGAAAGCAATTAAAATACAATTGTTGTTCAAATGAAAATCATTTTTCCGAAATATCGAAAGCCCATTTGAGCGCACTAACATGCGCCGCGGCACGTAATATTTATTTATTTGATTCAGTCACATTTCCGCTTTAAGCTCGCAATAAATTCTTAGCCCGAGCTTTAAGAATATGCGGCACAAAATCAAAGCGGAAAAAACGAAATCGAGAATGAACTAAAAATTCGAGGTGTAAATTAAATGCAAAATGCTGAAATTGATATTCAAATGGAGATGGAAATGGAAATTGCATTTGAAATCAAATCATGGGTAATTAAAATTTAAAGCAACAGCTTTCGGCTGCAGACACAGCTTGGCTTTGTTGTGCCCTGTGAGTGTGGAGGGTGTGGGGTAGATTAGCTATGAGCCAAGTCATGTGTCTGCCTAAAGGTTATTCCGAATCGAAATCGTAAGCTAAGTTGATAAACGCGGGGGTAAAGTAGGCCTAAGCCAAGCCTATTATGTAACTCTTAGCTCATAGCTCTTATTTTCTTACTTATCGATAAATATCGATTTTAAAATATTGTTTATCAAGGCATTGCGCGGAGCTTTGAGAGCTAGTGATGTGAAATAAGCTCTTGTAGGGTGTTGAGTTCTAGGTAATATCTCAATTTTTTGGATATCACATTTTCATTAGCTGGCATTGACATTAGCTGACGCCATACATAGCTCGCTAACTCTATATATATTAGTGTATATAAATAAGGAATACCTCTATTCTCTACTCAGCTCTTAAGTGTTTAGTTGAAGTGAGTATGTGAAATGGAAAAGAAACATTTCCTTCTCAAGCTACTTCCTCTGTCAGCTGCCAGGGTATTCGCCAGTCAGGCACTGCCCACTGTGTTCAAGTCCATATGTGTGTGTCTGGCTGTGTGTGTGTGTGTGTGCAACTTGATTTCTGCACTTTCTGTGTTATTTTAATAATCTCTGTTGCTTGCAATTCCGTTTATGGATAAACTCACAAAATTTTGGAAATTGTCTTCAATTTCAATTAGTTCTACGGTTTCTGTTCGGCTAATTGTCGCATGGAGTGTGTCAGTGTGTGAGTGTCTCTCTCTCTCTCTCTCTCTCTCTCTCTGACTCTAACCAGCACTCTATGCCTGGGCCATTTCCTTTCACAGTTGCCTGCAAATGAAATTACCACAACTGCTGCTGCTGCTGCTGATGCTGCTGCTGATGCTGATGCTGATGCTGCTGCCGGTTACTGCATTATACATTTATATACATATATGTGTATCTAGGCACAAGTATCTTCAGCCAGACTATCTCTCTCCCTCTCTCTCTCTCTCTCACTCTACCTCCCTCTGTCTCTAATTCTCTCTGCGACTCTGGCCTCTCATTTGATTTCATTTGGGTTTCGCTTTTGCGGCTTTTGGCCTCCGCCTCATTCAGTTGGCCAACTCCAACGTTTTTTTTTTTGTCTATTTGCAACATGTGTAAATTTGACAGTTAAATAAATGCCTCTCCCCCTCTCCCACTCTCTCTCTCTCTCTGTCTCTGTCTCTGTATCTCTTGCTGTCTCTATTTGCGAGTTCCTCTGTGTGTTATAAATTTGCGGTCAAAAGATTAAGCTGTTTGATCGCAAAATCAACAGCCACATAAAATGGATTAAAATGAAATGTCCGTTTGTCTGCCTCTGTGTGTGTGGGTGTGTGTGCATGTGTGTGTGTGCGTGTGTATTTTGCTTTTATTGTAAAAATGCCAACAAATATCGACAGATTGCCTCCCTCGCTCGGTGCTGGCATCTAGCCAAAATCGCTGGCAGCAGCTTCTCGCATTGCACTCTGATTGCTTTCTGTGGTGCGCAATTAATGCTTGGCGGTTGGCTTCAATGGAGCTGCACACACACTCACCCACACACACACACACACACATGTGTGTTTATATGTATGCATTTGGTGTTGAATTTGGTGTTGGCTTGAGGCTGGGTCATGGGAGCCTAACAGTTGCAACAGTTGTCAATAGCTGCAATTGCAGCTGAGCCACACAATTGATACATGCTAACAAATGGGAGTCCTTGTGTGGGTGCTTTGAGGTAGTAGACTAGCAGATACCCTGCAAATAAGGTCAACAATATACATATAAACAGTTCAAGTCTATCTATCGATAATTATCGATATGCCTACAGAACAACTTTCTGCTCTACATTATATCCAACTCATTAAAGTCTTCGATAAATATTGAGTTTGTAAAACGATATTTATCGATTTTATATTATATGTAATAACATGTGTTATCGAATCAACATGATAACTGAGAAGCGTTACATTTGGAATTCGAAACACAGATTCATACGGCACTGCGCTTGCAATAGAAACAGACGGAAAGTTTATAATTAGATGTCCATGGCGACGCAGCCAGGTTTACAGCTATATAAATCTGGTTACTCCTCATTTTCAACTCGTCTAAAACAACTTCCAACTTTGGCTATTCGTAATAATATAATCATAAGCTAACAATAGTCGAATGACAAAGTGGCAAAATCCTTTTTCCCTTCACCTTCGCCCGGTTCGCCTCTCCGCTCGCTCCAGACTGCATTTGCCCAAAAGTACAAAAAACAAACAAATTAATTATAAACAAAGTACATAAATCACAATGCATATTATGCCAAAAAAGAGAGAAGAAGAAGAACTGTGGAATAACGCAATTGTGAACGACTCGTAGATGCCCTAGAGTCATGCTAGGAGATGAGTTTGTATAGAAAGAAGATATAGGCACAAGAAGTAGGTGGAAGATGGTCTTCTGAAGGGGTATGTGCTATATCTAGCTCAAGAATTTATATAAGAGTCAGGTATATACTAGTCAGCCATCTATGTAAGAGTCAAGTAAGGTTTACCTTTAGAGTCTCTCAACTATATTTATTGAAATATCTGAATTTGCCGAATAAGCTATCGATATTTTATAAACAGGGCATCCGTAAGTCGAGCTCAGCTTTTGACACGCTCCCACAGACATTCAGGCAAGACAGCAAGACGTCGACTGCTCCCCTCGGTCTATTATACTCTATTTTATGTCTACAGGGTATTGAAAGTCAAAGCTAAGCCACGTTCTCGGCGTTCTGGGCGTTCTGGGCGTTCTGGCAGCTGCCTTTCGGCTTTCAGCTTTCAGCTTTCGGTTATCATTATATTCAAATTTACATAATTTCTGTGTACAATTCGCTGACTGCAGGTGGCGAAGAGTGGGAGAGGAGAGGAGAGGAGAGGGAAGGAGCGAGCGGAGAGTGTGAGATAAATATAAAGATAAACATAATCAAAGCGCATGCAGAAAATAACAAGCAAAAATATGGCCCAACTTTCGGTTTCGCTTCTTCTTCTTTTTTTTTGTTCTTGCCGCGAAAACTTTGCAACGAATTAAAAACAACGAAAAAACATAGCAAAATGTGAAAATAAAGGAGACAAAATGTTGCTGTGGTTATTGTTCTTGTTGTTGTTCTTGTTGTTGTTGTTGTTGTAGTCAAAGTTAAGAGACACCAAAGACAAAGCAACATGGCAAAATATGTTTACTATTTGCGCCCGATGAGTATTACGTGGGGCAAGAGGAAGACAAAGGAACGACAAACAGCAGACAATGTGAAGCCTGGCAAACGGTCTAGCATTGAGGGGCATATCCGACTGCATAGCACCCGTTCGAGTTGCCAAGCGAACTTTTAATCTATATGTAGAGCAGTTCGAAAAGTTCTTAGACTGCAGGAATTCGATATTTCCCATGGGAGGCTTGACATAGATATGCTTATTGGGTATATGAGCACTTCATGCGAATCCATTACCTGAGAGCGAGGGAGAAGAAGAGCTAGAGTGAAAGAGAATCGGATAGAGGCAAGCAAATAGTCGGCCAGATGAATTCATAGACAGAAACAAATAGCATCCATGGGACAGACAGAATCCGCCTAGAGCAACTAGAAGCCAATATACTCGCATTAGCACATGCTGAAAGAGCATTGAAAAAACTTTGAACTTTGTCAATTTGATTGCATTTCAGAGAGTTTTTTCTTTTTCCTGGAAATTGTAGAGAAGGGGGAAGGAGAACGAGAGGTGAGGCCTAGGCTGAGTGGATGTGGCGACGTTGATTATGATAACTGAACTGTCCGAAAACCAGCCGAGGCCTTGACAAGTCTTACAAGTGCTGAGGGTTAGGGCAATCAAAAGTACAGCAGGGGTAGTCCTTATTCAAGTAAAGATATTTTAGACAATGTATAAATGTGCTAACTGCAGGGATAGACATGAAAGCAGCAAATTCTAGAGAATGTTTTCTACTTTGAAATCAGCTCCCCCTTCAAATGTTCCAGAGACGGAGTACCCTTACTGTCTTACCTCTTAGCATTAAAGATAGAACGAAATTTAAGCCAGTAAGGCAAGTAAGACTTTGACTATTTCTGCTCTGCTCTGCTCTCTCTCTCTCTCTCTCTCTCATTCAGGAGTTATCCATTTCCCCCTTTCTCTGTCTCCTTGAATCTCTTCCTTTCGTGTGTTTCTCCTAATCTGTTTCCTTTCCTCTGCTTATTGCAAGCATAACAAACTATCAAAATTTGTTTCATATTTCTTTAACTTTTAAGAAGCTTTCCATTAAATTCTTTTTGCTCCAGCTATCGACAGATGAAAAAACAAAGAGAACAAGATAAAGTCAAGCGTCAGCGACATTCTCCTCTTTCAGCCTTAAAGTCCGCCCAGTTGGTTAAAATCAGTTGGCAGATTTCGTTGCGTAAAACTTTTTTGTAAGCAGCTTAAAGCAGTTTCTGACCCACAAGAGAGAGAGAGAGAGAGAGAGAGAGAGTGAGAATGCCTCACTGGATGATACCCTGGAACCAAGTAAGAAGGCAAAGAAAAGCTCTTTAGCTTAAGGAATACAAAAGATGATGTGAATACGCATGGTTTATTTATTTACTTTCTCAGTTCCTTGAATGGAATGGTGCCACATGGCGTATGTGGAATATGCAGAAATATTCGGAGAAAAGCGTCGATAATGAAGCGTAAATACAAACAATTATAAATCTATATAAATTGAAGGCCAACGAGTGCAGAGGAAATGGCAAATGTGTGCTTAAGTGGGGCCAGTGGTGCCGGTGGTGCCAGTGGTGCCAGTGGTGCCTAGCGGCGCAACTTTGCTGTGGCATGCGCGGCGTATGAGCAATGCCCAGCGCGTAATGCACTAAGTTGACAGCCAAATTGAGACGCTAAAGTCCAGCGAAGGAAAACTTGCAATTGAATGGGGCAAGGGCAAGTAAACTGTGGATAATGATGATCAGCTTAATGATGATGAAGATGATGGGATGCGAGGAGAGGGAGAGGGAGAGGGAGGGAGCTGAAGGCTGAATGCAGAAGGACGAATGGAAACTGTAAACTGTGGCCAAAGAGCTTAATCAAAATTTATGATGTCACATGCGGGTGCAGACAGCAAAAGAGACATAGACAAAGAGAGAGTGAGAGAGAGAGAGAGAGAGAAGGTGGGAGAGGGGGAGAAGCATAATCATGTATGAAATGATATAAGGGCAGAGTGAGGACTGAAAGCGGTAGAGGATAAACTTGAAATGAAATTTACTAACTTGCGGACCGACTTGCAAGGTAAACAAATGCACAGTGAACGAGGAGAGAGGGAGACAGAGACAGAGACAGAGATAGAGATAAAGACACAGACAGAGACAGAGACAGACACAGAGATAAGAAAAAAGTTGAAGTGAATGAAAGTCTAGTGAGTTTTTTTCTGCTCAATTGACAGTCGACGAAACTTAACTAAATAGAAAGCTGTTGCACTCTGAGCACAGATGAAAACTGCGCGAAAAGCTGGGGAAAACTGCTGGAAAAGCAGATGACTTTCGCCTTGCTGCTGCACTCGATTCGAAATTGAATTTGCTGGCCTTTAAATTTCGCTTAGCCACGTTTCAATTTCCATTCGCAACTTTAACATATTTTCGCTGCATAATTTTCAAATATTTTTTCCGCTTTTCCTTTTTGGCTTTTCTCCTGCTTTTGTTGCCTCATATCCCTTTA
Source organism: Drosophila meridionalis (assembly GCA_035045145.1). Classification (NCBI taxonomy): domain Eukaryota; kingdom Metazoa; phylum Arthropoda; class Insecta; order Diptera; family Drosophilidae; genus Drosophila; species Drosophila meridionalis. Next base: position 788,501 of record JAWNPG010000015.1, on the reverse strand, counting down.
TGACTCACGAGCTGCGTTATTTATGATTTTCTTCTGCTGCGGATGAGAATGCGGATGCGGCGCGTACTACAATGCTTTGCCTGGATGTGGACACAAAGCTAGAGTCGCAGTCGCAGTCGCAGTCGCATTCACAGTAACAGCACTAAGCGACCAATCAATAACTTATCGATAACAAATTTGAATGAATAAATAATAGAATTATTGTAAATAATATTTACTACCTGATTATTGTGCATTTAAATTGTGTTAAATTACTCTCTTGGTAGTTTTAAGCTTAATAAAATGTAGTCGATAATTTATCGATAAATAATTATAATAGTTATCCCCAAAAGCATAACAATGCTGAATACAAAATAATTTAAAATAATTTTACGCATAAGAAAAAGAGTTCGATAACTTACCGATAACCGACTCAGGGAATTTCTGATCAATAATAAACAAAAATGGTGTATTAGTATTATTACTAAGTATATCTTAGTATAATGATGTAATGTATATTTATGTATGTATGATGTAATGTACATAAATATGAAAATATCAACTTATCGAAATGCTATCGATTTCATATATATGCTTATTACGTTCAGTTTCTCATTCTAATCTTTCTCCAATTCATCAAAATCAATATCGATTCGAATATATCATGACGTTAGTTGAAATTGAATTGATAACTAGTCGATAAGGAAATAATATGCTCATCTCTTTGCGCACCTTTGTTGTGCAGAGCATTGACAACACTTAGCACAAAGGAATATGTGAACAGGTGCGGAGCTGCTGTGCTTGCTAGCATGTGGATATTAAAATGCTACCTGCTGAGCCGCACTTTTAGTTTTGAGCACTGACAAATGCTGTGCCAGGTAGTCGGACTCGACTTCCTGCGACTGGGAATGCTACTGCGTCTGCGACTGCGACTCCGACTCCGACTGCGAATGAGACTGCTTCACTTCCGCATTCATATCCGCATCCCCATCCGTTTTTATTCGCCTCGAGGCGTCTGGTTTGTTACCACTGCGAAATGTTCATAAAGGGTATATTCGTCTGTAGCTTAAGTGATAAAGGGAGACTCAAGGCATGACTGAAATATATATACTCTTAGTCCAAGCAGTCAATCAAGTCATGCTCATATAGACAGAGAGAGTGTGTGTGTGAGAGAGAGAGAGAGAGAGAGAGAGAGAGAGAGAGAGAGAGAGAGATAGAGATCTACACTTCAAAACTATCCAAACTGTAGAATTCACATTTCTCATCGTATTTTAGTCTTTAAATAGCGATAAAAATCGATAAATTGCAGCATGTTCATCTTAAGGCGCAACATTTAGTTCAGTATTTCATTGATATGGGCGCCTTCTCAAATGAATATGCACACCACATGCCAGACTTCAGACAGATCATTGCCAGACCTGCCCTATTTCAGCTATTTCTCTAATGTCACATTCACGTCCTTAAAATTTTAATCAGATCATAGAACTAGAACTAGAACCAATCTATATTTATAGCACAAGTGATGTAGTTGCATAAACTGAACAGTAGAGGGCGTGTCTGCTTCTGTTTATGTCAGGGTATCTCCCAGTCGAGTGATTGTGCCTAGAGCCAACTGACTTGTTTTATTTTTGTAGTTTATTTGCCTTCATTTGCTTTTAGAGTTTTCTCAGCAGCCGCAACAATTCCGCTCTGCCCCGCCCTCTCTCTCTCTCTCTCTCTCTCTCTGCTCCCATCTCGCTCAAAATGCGGCAACGTGTTTCATTTGGGCAAACAGCAGCGGCAGCAGCAGCGGCAGCCACTGCTTTCAGCGTCTCGCACGAGCAACTCTTCCATGTAGTGCTTGAGGGTGTCATAATCATCGCCCCCAGCAGGCGGAGGACTCAAAAGTTCTGCAATCCATTGCAAAGTCGGGGCCGGAGGACGGGGCGTATGAGTATTTTATTGTGCAGCTTTTCACTGGCTTTATGATTATTGCGCTACAACTCTGCCCCTCCCGTCAACCCCGTCGGCCCGCCCCCCGCGCCCAGCCTCTTTCAGTTGCTTAGTCGAGTGCCTTCGCTTTAGTTTGTCTCGCTCTGTATTTGAAACATGTCTGCTTTGGCTTTCACATGATTTTTTAATGAGTTGTTTGGCACACCAAAAACATTCGCATTAAAACTGCCGAATTCGAAATCACTGAATGCCCCGCCCCCCATATAACTCTAGGGGCAACGCCAGTAGTGCCCGAGGACAACTATGTCTGGTTTATTGAAGCTGGAGAGAAATGTGAAATGTCTGGATGGTGATCTATCGGAGAGAGAGAGAGAGAAAGAGAGAGGTCTCTATACGATATAGATGATATGATATACGATAAACGATACACCATATACGATATACAATGTACGATATACGATATACAATATATGATATTTATCATACTAAATAATATGTATATATGATATACGACATACGATATACGATGTACGATATTCGATATACGGATATAATGTAGATAACTAAATATAAATAGCTTACGTTACATGTTAAACGGTGTACCATATCGATATCGATACACTGTATGCGCTATACGATATATGTATGCCATCCGTTATGCAATACTCGATTCATTAAAGTCTACAATATACAATATGCTGGAGTATTTAAAGTGGCTTCAATAACGTAAGTCCTTGGCTTTGATTGAAGCGGGAAAAAAAGAGGAAAAACACTTAAACAATGTATGGAAAAAATTGATGAAAAAGTTGAAGCTCCAACAGCAAAAGAAAAACAAATAGAAAATGCTGAAAAAAATGTGAATTAAATTTCCGATTTAGCCAAAAAGCGAACCGAGTCAAAAATGTTGAAAAGAAAATGCACGCAAAACATGTTCAACAGCAGCAACAACAGCAGCAACAACAACAACAACAACAACAACGACAACAGCAGCTGGAAAAACAACAAATTTGATTGTAATCCTTCCAAATGGAACAACAAAACATTTCATACATTTAACATATAGATACCAAATTTAATAAATAAAATGGGGAAGGGGAAAAACATCAAAATAATAGCTCGTCAAACAATGCGGCGAGCATTTAATTTAATCAACTTTTCCCTCTGCGTAAATAATACAAAAGGATGTTGAATTCAATCAGAATAACCTGTACGAAGTACCAAATGCGATATATGAAGTTGCGACATATCATAAAACTTACTATATCCCTTATATGTATATATGCATTTCGCTACGATAAGCGGTGTACGATAAGCGAATTGTATATATATATATAAGGGATATTGTAAGCCTTATATATGATATTCCACATACGACATACATGCACACGTACGGTATTTGAATTCGATATCAGACACAATATATACTAGTTGATTTACGATATTATGATGTGATATAGGATAATCAATGAACGATAAGTAGTGTGAGTTCATCAATCTGAATACGATATTCTACACTATACTTCATACGATATTCGAAATATAGTTTACTTTATACAAAGTGCAATATCGTATACAAAATATACGATAATCCTTAGGCTAGATATAGTTTTATAGAAGGAAGCAACCACAATAAGTTTTTAAGCGTAGGCAAACATGCTTATACCCTGTACAAGCAATTCACAGGGCATATCAGTTCTCAGCACATGGTTCACTTTTCAGTGAGCGAACGACTCATAGCTGCAGTTACCGAAACTGGCTTTATTGCTGCCTTCAATGTTCACATCATATCCGCTTCACACAGCTATTACAGGGTATCAATTGCAGTTTGTTATTGGAAAATTGATGCAATTACCTGGCAGCTCTTGTCTCGCCCCGTTTTTTGCGAGCTGTTTAAAATTTACTGCGCGTCAACATGTAAGTGTTACACAAGGCGACCGATACACACACACACGCACACACACACACACACACACACATGTGTATGGAGTGTTAGTTGAATACAAATGTGCATTAAGGCAATTGTCCTTTCGGCTTGGAATGGAGCTGCTCCTGTTAGTCCTTGTTTTATGCCTCTACTGGGGCCTCTCTCTCACTCACTCTCTATGTGTGTGTGTGTGTGTGTTTTTATCGATTACACAATGCATGCAGTTTACCATTTATCAGGTGTGTGTGTGTGTGTGTGTTTGTATATGTGTGTGTGTGCGCCACAATTTATGCTGTAATCGAAAAAAAAGGACATCAATGCCAGCGATAAATTGAGGTTAACGCGCCAAAGTCACGAAATGGCAAAGAGTCCAATACACACACACACACACACTCACACACTCTCACACACACACATACACTCGGCCCAGACGCCTTGGTGCTCTCACACTGTTTAAGTGAAATTATATTAAGTGTGCGGACGTTCGAATTTGCATGCGATTTTCGTGTGCTGCCAGCTGCCACGCCCAATAGCCAGCCGACAGCCCAGCTAGCAGCCGCCCCACCTGCCCCACCTGCCCCACCTGCCCAGCCACACAATCTCGTCGGCATTGCTTTCAGGCTCAGGGCTCAGGCTTTATCCAACACGAAATTTCGAATGCATTTTTCTCGTTTTTCTCGGTTTCCATTTCGATTTTGTTTGGGCTTTGCATGTGGACGAACTTTATTTAAGTTGATGCGGCTCAGCTTTGGCATGCTTTACCATAATTAATGCTCTTTTACAGGGTATACCAGCACTGCACTGTCTCTCTCTCTCTCTTTCTCTCACTCTCTGCCTCATGCGTTAAATGTATTTGAATTTACAGTGCATACTTTTGTTCATTTGCAGTGCAGCCACAGATGTGCACACACGCAGCATACACACACACACCCACACACACAATAACAGACACACACACTCACACACACACACACTGCACATATTCGGGATTCATTTATGCGCCTTTAACCACTCAAATCGTTCAATAAATAATCTCTGCCAAGCGCGACAAACAGTTGCAAAAGCATTGCGTACGACCGAGCGCTGTCTATAGGGTATACACGACTTACAGATACTCGAGAGCAATAGAGTCTATATGCTCTTTTTGTTTTATTTTCCCCAAACTCTTTGCCTTTCTAAACTGAAACCTCAGCATCTAGTACATTTCCGTCGTATCATTGTATATAAATAATGTTCTCCGTAGATACATCTATCTATATAGAGATGCAGTTGCTCCCTCTGCTCTCCTAAACTAAACATGTATTATAGATAATGTTCAAATAAAGTTAAGATCTTGAACTTATGAATAGCATAAGTAACTAAGCTCTCTTAGTCCACTCTAAGAGATAACTTTTCGAAATCGATATTTATCGCTGAGTTAGGCTATTGGCTGTCACATGTTTATGCTTACAGCTAATATGCCCTATCAGGCAGCGTTATTATAACAATAGCAACAGCTATAAATACAAACACACGCTTAACAAAGCAGCTGTTTGTCAGTCAGGCTTTGTCGACTTTTTCTATAGCTATTTGCCACTTTGTTTCAATGTGCGTGCGTGTGTGAGTGCGGGTGTGCGTGTGCCTATGTGTGTGTGTATGTGTGTGTGTGTGTGTGTGTGTGTGTGTGTATATTTGCTGATGTGCGTTGGCGCATTATTGAGTGGATTTTGCGGTTTTTTGGGCAAAAGACGCAGCAGATAGGAAAAAGAAATAAAGAAAAATTTTATATAAAAAACCACAAAGTCTCTTCCTCTTCCTCTTTCTCTCTCTCTCTCTCTCTCTCTCTCTCTCTCTCTCTCTCTTTGTCTCTGTCTCTGTGTGTTAAATTTTTGATAAATAGCTGGGCAAACAGTCGGCGGGCATTCATTTAGTTGCCTTATCAATATGTTAGACGCATAACTCTCACACTTGGACTGCAATTTTGATTCCGCTTGTTTGCCAATCGATTAATTTTGAAGGGAAGTTATCGATGAGCTGACGCTGTTGTTGCTGGTATGAGGAAACTGCTCAAATACACATATTGTTTAAATTATTCTGTAAATATTCGATACATAAATGTATTTGTATTTGTTATTTAAAGGCAATAGGTGTTATCGAAATGTTAGTTAATAGTTATCGATAAGCTTAGAAGAGCTATAAGTCATATTTATTGAATATTCTTTCTTTTCTATTAAAAACAAAATAAAAACTTATATTATCGTTTATCGATATATTACCGATATATTAGTATATTGCTTTACTGAATAACTTTAACAATCTCAAAGTTCTAGCTATATATATTTTATATCCATTTTGCCATTTGAATTATTATCCCATTATGGACACATATATGTCAATATTATTCCATTTGAATTTATCGATAGCTGCTAACGATAGAGCATTAGTGGTGCGCACTTATTAGCTTTAACTGCAACCATATCCAATTGTCAACTCATTGTCAGTTGAAACATTTCACATTAACGAACTGAAGCGAATTAATTAGTTCGCATTTAATTTCATAACGATTCGATTATAAATGAAAATTTCGATTAAAATGCAAATTTGCAATTTTTACTTAATTTTTTTTTGCATTTGCATTTGCGTCACATCGATTATGAATGCAGCTCGTTAGAGATGAGAAATGGGAATGAGAAGCGAGAGAATCAACAAGTTGAGCAGAGTATGCAGCCGAATCCGACGGGCATTGGGCAGTCGAATATGCCCGGGTGCAATGCACTTGGTCACTTTTTCGGGCATTGCTTGAGGTTGTTTGTCTGATAAACTGATTTGGTTAACCAAATCAACAGACAAAGCCATTTGTAATTACTATAAGCAGTCACCCACATGCAGGCAAACACACACACGCACACACACTCGCCCACACACACACACACACACACAATGAGTGACTGTGTGTGTCATTCGTGTAATTGGGTTTTGCAGCAGCAAAACGCTGGCCATGCAGCATCGATGAGGCAAAAGGCATTGTATTAAGTTCGCTTGCTGTGCTTACGATGCGCGGCAAACGGGGCGGCGAGTGGGCGTGGTCGTCGGCTTATCGATAATGTGGAATATGCAAACGCCTGGGCATGGTAAGTCAGTGAGCCGACGCTTAGCTGACGCTTTATCTGCGATATTACGTATACGCCGAGCTGGCGATATCCAGATATCTGCGATATTACGTATACGCCCCGCCCGCCCCCTCGATGTGTGGCAATGCAATTTGTGCGTAGAATGTGATTGTTGAATGTTGCTGTTGCTGTTGTTGCTGCTGCTGCTGCTGCTGCTGTTTATTCGTTAGTTTAATGCTAGTTAATTGGTTTGCATGCTAAGCCCGGCGATTACTCATACGCAGCGTGGCCGCAGCAGCATTCGCACTCGAGCTAATTTGTGTTTTGCTAAATTAATTGATTTATGAATATGACATTTAATTGATGTGCACACACGCACACGCACATATATGTGTAAGCAGGTGCGTGGCAGCCACGCCCATTAGAGTGGACCTTAACTATAATGTATTGTATAATGAGTCCAAATCAAGTGCAATGCTCTAGCTGAATATGAGCGACAGAGAGAGAGAGAGAGAGAGAGAGAGAGAGAGAGAGAGGCACGGCCAGACGAGCATGGCCTAAAAGCCTCTATACTCTTAGCAGTTCATGAAGAACGCGACAAACTGACGCAGTTTATATATGTCACAGCTGGCTGAGTGCGAGAGAGAGAGAGAGGGCGCAAAAGTGACAGCGAGAGGGGGAGAGGGGCGCGCGAGCGTGCTGCTTGGATTATGAATTACTAATAGGCAAAACTGTTGGAATTTTCGCACGCCTTCAACAACACGATGGCCAGAGCTAGACAGAGACACACACACAGACACACACACACACACACGCCATTCATCCCCTGGCGTCCTTGCTACTCTCCCTCTCTCTCTCTCTCTCTCTGCCTTTCTTGTGGTTTTCTTTTTTTTTGTTTTTTGGGTCGTCAGCTCTGGCGCTTTTGTAATTATGGCTCGCATGTGGCGCTCCCAGCGCAGCGCAGCGCGGCACGGCGCGACGCACAGCTCGCTAGCTCCTAGCAACAGAGCCGTTCACATTTATTCGCCTCAGCAGCTCGCCCGCTCCCGCCCCCTCCCACTCCCCTCTCCCTCTCCCTCTCCCTCTCTCTGGCAGTGGCTTTCGCTAATTGAAGCTGGCTGATAAAGTGCTTCGCAACAGTTGGGCTCAGCACGCTGAGCCCTTAAATTCCTTTGGCTAATGCAAGTTTTATGCCATTTGCATTTGGGCTCGCATTTTGGAAATATTTTATAATTGAATTTCAAAGATTTCGACAGGCAATTCAATTAGATAATCCTTGAGACTAGAGCCAAGGCTTAGCAACATATATATATGTATGGGAACTCGAGAAGAGCGAACAGAAATGTCTTGAGGTTACTTAGCAGCTAAGAGTGCTTCAGTTGGGCAGTGCACGACTAGCGATACCCTGGCCACAGCTGTTGGCATTGTGTTGTGTTGATTGTCTCTGATTTGAGTGTAACTAGAAGGATCTATGCCTCCAGTGTTGTCGTTCCTCCTTCTTCAATGTCATCACGAATGCCCAGAGTGGAGAGATAGAATAGCACGATTAGGATGGAGAAAAGATGGAGAGAGGGTAGAACGGAGCGAAGGGCAGACGGACATGGTTAACACGACTCATCGATTGAGTCGAATCATATTTGTCACTCCTCTGCAGCCACGCCTTCCCGTCCACAGTTAACTGTATATGCAAATCGTAGCAGTAAAATATAAATTGAGTTTAAATTGAATTTGGCTTAACTGAACTGTTGTTAATTTAAATGCATTTGATTAGCCCTGCCTTTGAGCGGAACTGTGAAAGTTTTTCATTCAAATTCAAATATTTTCATTAATTTATTAGCAATGAAACAAATTATTATAATGCTCGTTGACAATGGGATTAGAGTTGATATAATGGATAAGAGAGAGAGAGAGAGGAGAGAGAGTGAACGGGAGAAAGCAAAACAAAGAGATAGTATACAAAGAAATAGTGAGAGAAAAAGAGAAAGAGATAGACAGAGAGAGAGAGAGAGAGAGAGAGAGAGAGAGAGAGAGAGAGAGAGAGAGAGAGAACGGGAGAAAGAAATTGAAAGAAGATAAGAGTGTGACATGCAGAGGCCAGGAAATGTCAGTAAATGAAAAGATATTGAGTGATTGTCATAGAGAGTGAGAGCGATAAAAGGAGAGGGGAAGAGATAGAGAGAGAAACAGATTTAGAGAGACAGAGATGCAGCCATACACATACGTACTCATCTATATAATTTTCTCCCTTTAAGACACTTTAAAAGTAAACTCAACAATTTAATGAAATAATATCCTCAGATAAAGTGCGAGAGAAAAAGAGAGAGAGAGAGAGAAAATGAGAAAGAGAGTTTTTCTATACACAAGCTTAAGTCTTAATGCCTTATATCATATGCATTCCTGTTCAAAGCGCGTATTCAGTAGTCGCCTATGCTCGCTGGCTTCACATCAGCTAATGGGACTTAATCCGCTTTTTGAAAAAAATTATGTTTGTGATATGTGCGCATTAAGACCTTAATTTGTGCTTCATCATTTGTTGCGCTGTGTCTAATATACAAGTATAATATGTATTTAGAGAGATATGGAGAGAGGGATGTGTGCCTATCATACATACATCTATCTATCATTCCGTACAACACCAACTGAGCTCGAGTATTGTACCAAATACTATTCAACAGCCGACTGAGTCAATGGGAGTGGAGGGCCAAGTAAATATAGTGAAGTCGAGCGCAAGAGACTGCATAGTGCTCGAGGAGCTAGAGAGGAGAAGAGACAGAGGAAAACACTGGGAGAGACGGATGGGCAGACAGATAGGCAGACTGAAGAGGCAGAGACATGGAGACATTGCACAAAAACCAATATACTCTCGCTTTCACTTTATGAACGAGCATAAAAAATGTCTGCCTCTTCCTGTGCCCCTCTCCCTCCCGCTCACTGTTGATATTATGTCCTGCAATCGTTTCGGCATCCTTTATTCCAGCAATTGGCATTTAAGACCGCCTCTGCTCCACACACTCACACGCACACGCACACGCACACACATCAGCCACGCCCACACAATATCGCATAGCATATTGAGTCAGCGTCACATCAGCCCCCGCCCGCTCTCCGTCTAGTCTGTGCATGTCTTCCGCTATGTCATGTCGTCTCCATGTCTCCCTGTCTGTCTTCACTTTTCAAATAGGCTTTCATTTATAAGCCAATTGTATTTCAATTGAGTTTGAGTCCAATGTATCTTCAGTTATGTTCTTTCCCTTTAGCTATGTTCGCTGCGTGTGTCTGCTGTCTGTGTTGTTATTGTTATTGTCGAACGTATACCCTGGAACAAAACTCAGCAGAATGGTTTGGCTTGAGCAGATAATCTTATGGGAAGATGGAAATCCCTAAGATGTTCCCAAGGAACTCGGGCACTATATGGGCTAAGCAAATTAAAATTTGTTTGTAGATGCTTGGAGATGCTGTATACTGAAGAATTGGAAATGTCATGCAGAAACTGCTGTGGTTCCTGACAAATGTGGTTGTTTGAGATTTAACAATTTGTATTTCTTTTATCTTTCTCTATATGTGCTGAATATAGTTATGCAATTATGATTGAAATTTAGAATATTTTTGGCAATAAATCAGCTTTTTTTCATATGTACCCTAGGAACTCGGGAAGTATACAAGGTAGACTGATGAAATTTGGTATGCGGATGCTTATTTATGTTCTATAAAAACAAATTACATGACCTATAGGGCATCTGCTATAGTTCATATATTATAACAAGATATTTGCTATGCTACTCATATAATTCAATGGTGTTAGCATCTGATTCAGCTACTTTTTCAAGGAGTATTGTCGAGGTCGGCTATGCTTCTGCGCTCAGCTTGTATTAGCTCTATCTGAGCTGGTTAGACTAACTCCTTGTTGTTGTTGCTGCTGCATAAATCAAATATACGTTAGCCGGAAGCAAGGCAAATCCAAATTGTGCATAATACAACTTCCGATCGGCAAATAGACAAGCGTCGCTTCACAGTAACAGTGACAGTCGCAGTCGCAGTCACAGTCACAGTCACATCCAGATTCCTTTGCAGATTCATATTTCATGGTGTTTCTGACTCGCTTTAATCGCTGCTTCAAACCTTACACTTGACCTAGGGCTTGCGTGTGTCTGTTCGAGAGTTTCAATATTTGTTGCAATGTTTTGATCGTATACAAAACTTCAAGTTTGGCTACGTCCGAAAACCAAAAATCAAACTTTGACAGCTGTCAACTGCCTCTTTTTTGTTTGTTGTAAGGGTGCAGGGAGAAAGAGAAAGAGGGGAGAGGAGGGGACCCACTAGTGTGCAGTAGCTATACGTGCTATACATATATACATATATACATATATATCATATATAGCTAGCTCCCTCCCTCCCACTCTGTCCCTCTCTCTCTCTCTCTCTCTCTCTCTCTAGCCAGCTCCCTCCTGCCATGTGCCTTGCTGTGCTGTCGCTCAAAAGTTGACGTTTTGTGAGTTGTGCAACACTGGCAATTTGTCTGGCAGCTTGGCAGCAGCAAGTGCTTGCAATCAGACTGTCCCCCTCCCCTAACTCCCACCCCTCACCACTCACCCCCGCAGCACGCAGCCCGCCAAGCACACGCTGTTTGGCCCCCGCCTGAACCTTGAACGGAGAAGTTCGTCTTACTTAACATTTTTAAAATGCAATAAATCATTCACAGCTCTTTCACTTACTTAACGAACTTTTGCCACATCAATGCGGCGCGAGGGCGGAGACGGCTGTGTGGGCGTGGCCGTGTTTGCAACGGGGAATTGGCCACAGCCGAAAGTTGGCCGAAAGTTTTCAACTCAACTGTGCGACACGTTGTTTAGCTTAGAAGTATTTAGAAGGTAGAAAACCCATGCGGCTGCCCCTCCCCCCTTTCCGCCCGCCCAAAATGATAAACGCTTTGCAGACTGAGCGAAGCAGCAGCAGCAACAGCAGCAGCAGCGCAGCAGCAGAGCAGTAGCAGAGAAGGAAGCGTGCACGAAAATCGCTGAAAAAATGAAAAAAAAAAACGAAAAGAAAAACAGGGAAGCAAAAAAGTTGCTATTAACCTTTTTCGCTTGGCCCTTTTTCTATTTTTGGGCTTCCAGTTCGAGCTGCGACCATAAAACATGCCAAAAATAGCAGCCAGCTACAGTGAAGACCCCACCTGATGCACATCGAGTTGGGCTCCTCGAGTTTGTCAGGAGAATTTGTTGTGCGATTGGAGTTGAGAGTTTTAGAGTCTACAGTGTGCACTGGCTATGAGGAACTAGATGAAGTCTGTCTGTCTCTCTCTCTCTCTCATTCTCCATCAGCCGGTTTCTCTCTCTCTCTTTTGTCTTGTCTTCCATTCGCTGTTCTTTGTAGCGTGTGCCCACTGTATCTGTTTACATATACATATAGAGATTATGCAGCATTCGATGTGCGTTTTAAATTTATTTCAGGCACGTGAATCTTGCCATGGAGCTACGCCCTGCCACGCCCCCAATCGCTCGAAGCGCCTCTCACGTAGCATTCGATAAGAAAGCGAAAATTTTGTGGTTTTTGCGGCGCTGTTTGCCTGTTTTTTGGTAGGGCCACAGAATTAGCATAAACAGGGACTCTAGGTGTGTGTGTGTGTGTGTGAGAGAGAGAGAGGGGGACGAGAGAGGGAGAGAGTGTGTGTATAAGTGCAATTAGTTAATTGATAGATAGATTCACATAAGTGCCAATCGAGAGATAGAGAAGAGCTCATATGGAGTCACAGGAGACAGCGAAAGAAACAGCTGGCAGATAGACAGGCAGAGCGAGAGAGAGAGAGAGAGGGAGAGAGAGAGAGAGTGAACCTCAATCTTTGACATCTCGCAGCATAGTTAATTATAGATTTTTACTTAGTTAACTTTACCTGTGTATTATTAATGATTCCCCAACAACATGCGTGCCACGCCTCAGCACAGCCCCCTGCTCAGCCGCCCCACGCTGACAGCGAGTCAGTCATTAGTCAAAAGCAAGCAGCACAACTGGCCAGGTCAGCAAAATATTGTTGCTGCTGGCCATGATTAAAGGTCAGAGCGGGGCATGGATTTGCTCCGAGAGACAATTGGCCCAGGCCTAACAAGACAACAAAGCAGAAAGCAGTAGCGCGTAAGCGACGGGAGTGCACGACTAGCAAATACCTGAAGGGATAATAGAATTATGCCTTGGATAAATAGCGGTGAGGAGCGGTATAGAAATAAATAGATATAGAGCTAAAGATATACATATATAGGGTATATGTTGGAAGAGTTAAACATTCTTGAAGTAGATTAAGTAGACAAGCAGCATCATATCAAACTTGGAGACTCTAGCTCATAAGGTTTTTGAGAACTGAAGAGTTGAAGACACAATTTTGAATCCAGAAATCAGAAAAACAGGGATGAGACATCCGAAAACTAATACATTCTGGATCTGGTTCAAATAGTAGAGAATAGAATAGTAAGCAATTAAGAAATTAGGCTGCAGCACAGAGACTCTTCTCCAGCTTCACTTTTTAAAAGTGAATGATTGTGGATCTCTGTATCGAAATGTCATATCTCTACTTTTAATAGTAGTCAAGTAATGCTCAATTATCAAATCGATACTCATCGATAACTGTTTTAGCTATCGGTTAAGGAAAAACCAATATGCTCTCATGCATTTGATACGTTTACAGGGTATCTAGGGGAAGTGGAGACAATCGCCTAGTGCAGCTTAAGCAAACGCTGAGCAGAGCAGCTCGTATGAATTTGAAGCACGTTGCGTTTGCCCAGCTCTGGATTATTGCTTGACGAAACACGCGGAGAGGCGGCAGCGAAAGAGAGAGAGGTGAAGTGTGTGGGAGATCGAGAGAGAGGGAGGCAGCTAGGCCTTTGCTATGGGCTTAGCCATTCGCCCCGAACCAACAAACCGCACGCTGTGAATGGCGCAGCCAAGCATTTAAGCTGCCTCATTTATTACTTATTTATCTTATTTTTACGTGTGTCTCGCAATGTCTCATTCTATATCTCTCTGATTCTCATGCTCTCCTGAGAAATTGCATAAAATGGATAGCCTGTAGAGCCAAATTAATTGCGTAGGCTTGTCAAATAGAAAAGCAAATATTTGTTGCCTGAAGATTCCATTTCGAATCTTGACTTCGACTTCTTTCAGACTGCAGATGGAGTATTCCAAACATTACAGGGTATAACGAGCTTAACAACTGCAATATCATTCGTGATGAATTGCTTTTCTCTTATGTCTTTAGTGACAGCCAAGGCATATTTATATACTTAGAGGGTGTTCCGCCTTATCCTAGACTCTAGCTGAAGATATTTCTGGTAACATTTCTAGCTCTTGCTAGTCGAGTCTCTGAGATATAGAGAACTATCTATGTTCAGCTTGAGTTACTTCTTCTTAAAGTGTTCTAAAGTTGCCGCTTGAAGAGTCTCATCAATTCAAAAAGCGCAGCATGTGTCTACTTCCCCACGCCCCTCTCCATATCCCGCTCTGGGAGCCACTCCCTATCCCTGCCGCTCTCCCATCATTAGCTAAAGACATGTCATCTCTATTTTGGTCATGATTTTTGCTAGCCATTACACGTTTAAGCAGCTTTCAACCACACACGGGACAAGGAAAGAAAAACAAACTGAGAACATGGACTCGAAGAAATATGTGCTGGGTGGCGCTGAGGCGGGCGCTTGGGGGCGGGGTGTGGGCTGCGCCTAATGAGTCACACGATGGCAGAGGCCAACATCAGCAGCAACAACAACAACAACAACAGCAGCAGCAGAAACAACTCTGCAAGAAGAAGAAGTTGAATTCCAGACATTTGTCACACATGCGACGCACTCGACGGAAACATGGCGAAATTTGTGTGTCAACAGGCGCTTACAACTAGCAAAACCACAAATAAGTGAGCGCCAATGGGGTATGCTTGACAAGAAGATACCCTGCAGCGAAGAACTGAGCTGATGTATGCAATGAATATTATGGGAGAGGGAGAATAAGGGTGCCAAAGGGGAAATACTTCAGATTTATTCAGACTAATCCATAACTCTAGATAAGCTATAGAGCAGACATCTGGTATTTTGACTCCCTTAAAGGTCTACTTTTACGACTAACTTCCTTCATAACCATAGAGCCTTATTAGCTAGCGAGTTCGATTTTGACATGCACACTCTCGTTGGGCATATGGAATATAATAATATTATTATTTTCTTATATCAATCCTTAAGACTTGATTCGATATTCAGACTCCATTCTCCTAGAGAATTGAGATAGAGTATGCAAATGCTTGCGCTATGTGTTACGATTCCAGAGTATACTACCAACTGCAGCACTCCTGATCCATTCCGTTTCCCTTTTGCGTTAAGTTGCGCCTCAAGGACCATTTGTTTGCCCATTTCCATCTCCATCTCCATTTCCATTTCCATTGTCATTTTTGGCCAAAGTTGAGTTCGTCATTCAGTTCATTTGGTTGGTCTTCAACTGGCAAAAAAAGAAAAGCAGAAGAAGAAGCAGCTCGGTGTGGGTCGCCGTACACATTGTTTAATAGATGACGGCACTTTGCTTAACAAGTAGCCGCATTAGTTTATTTACTGCACGCATTTACTCTCAGTTGTTTCTCCTCTCACTCTCCCACTGTCCCCTCTCCACCTCTCCCTACCTCCCTCCCTCCCTCCCTCTCTCTTCGTCTCTTTGTAGTTTTGCGTGCGTGTTGGGACTTACATATGTGTGTGTGTGTGTGCCTGGCATTTACTTATAAAGATATTTCATCTGCTCTTCCCCCACTCTTCCCATTTTTTCTGGATTCTGGCTCTGCTTCATTTTCTTCCTCCTCCTGCAATCCTCAGCATGGGAAATCCCATTCGGCTGGCTGCAAAGCGCGTGTAAATTGTGTGATTATTGTAAGTGGACTAAATATGTCCAGCTTCTGCTTCTCCTCTTTCTTCGCTGCTTCTTCTCCCTCGCCTCCTTGCCTGCGTTCATTCGCGATCTTTACAAATTCATGAGACGTTTTTCCTCGCAGCTTCGTGCTGGACATGCCCCAAATCTCAATTGATTTTAGCCAAAGCCCCTCTATATGGTCTCCACTTATTCTAAATATCTCTGTGCATGTGCGAGAGCGGGTATATTGGTTGTTTGGATGGGTTTGTTACAGTTAGATATATAGTATATATATAAGTGATATCTAATTTTATTCGATTCTTAGACTAAGACTTAGAGCTTTTAGATTCGGTATCTGTAATATCTTTAGGAACAGATATAAGCAAATGCTTCTCCATTTCTTTGATTATCCATTTCTTGGGCATAACTCGAGAACTACTATAGATAGATTAATCAAATCTGTATTATGGCTTACTTTTTGTTGTATGCCTGTATGTATGTACAGGATATATTCAAGTCGCGCTCATCCTCCGACAACACGCTCACTTGCTTATGGCAAATTTGTTAAATTGCGCCCCACTGTCGCATGTTGCACGCAGACCCTAAATAATAACGCAAATAAATTTTAGAGCAGCTCCCTACCAAGTCTCTCTCCTTCTCTCTTTCTCTCTCTCCCTGTCTCTCTCTCTCTCCCTTTCAACTGCTGCTCAAATCTCTGAGGCGCAATTGCGGCAAACATAAAATTTGTGGCTGGCCGCGTGGCAAACACAATGGCTCCAGGAGCCAAGCGGCGCTGAGAAACCTTGGCCGCAGCTCTGAAATGGACCTTTAAATGGCCAGCCCAATCAAAATCTAACTGTTACAATAAAACAACAACAACAACAACAACGATGAGGGCAATGGCAACGGCAACATTTCTTTACATTTTTTATAAAGCTGCGCTGCTCGATAAATAACGAGAAAGGGCAGAAACGAAGAGAAAGCGAACAGCCGAAGCGACTCGCGAATACACTGTAAAAATACAAGGAATTTATACAAAAAAGAAACTTAACTTATCTCAATTTAGTTATGAGATCTGCAAGGGACTTGAGTTGCATATAAATACATAATACAATATAATAAAGTATCTATGAAAATTGAGAGAGAGAGTGAGAGAGAGAGAGAACGAGAGAGACAGATATAGAATCCAATTGAGGCATAAGTGAACGGAATGCTTGGCATGGATAAATTGATAACTATTAAAATATAAAAAAAATCCAATTAAGAGTACTCTAGGCGAATATGCCTGACTAGAAACTACCCTGGCCGACAAAATTAGATTGTCTTTAACAAATTTATTAAGGCTTACTATGAAAATGTATGGCCGATGCTCAAAGGGAAGGAGAGAGAGAGATAGGGAGAGACAGAGAGAGAGACGGGCAAATAAAATACATAACAGGAACTCGATAAACGCAAGCTGTCATGGCTCGAGAGAGCATGGAAGGACTATTCCAGAATAGTATTGAAAATTGTGAGGAAGGCTTATCCCGAATGAAGCTTGGGTACGGGTATGTCAAAGAAAGGAGAGAATTAAAAATTCTCAAGAGCATCCTGATATACATATGTGAGCCTTAAAAGGAATGGAAGTAGTTCAAGTAGTTTGATGCGATATATTTGAGACTAGGAACTCAAGTAAACAAAATAGTTCAAGCCTTGTGGTAATCAAAGTCAGTTTGTGCTAGATCAACTCTCTTCATACTGATCTCAATGCATTGAATTACAGATCAAGATCGATCAGAAGAAGAAACGGAACTAGCTCAGCTCATCCAGGCACTCTAAGATCAATATCTTCAAGCTCTTTTGCCCCCGTTACACTTCCTCTGTAACAGCCAATATACCCTTTGATAGATGCGAATGGCTTAGTCGCATTGCTTCACACTGCTCTGCTCCGGTTATCAAGATGTATTATATATTTATACACATTGTCCGCCCGGCGCACTCGCTGTGCCCGAGGAATGTCTCTCGTGCAAGTCTGCCGCAATTTGCGATGCCCCAGAAAGGGAAAAGGGCGCATAGGGCAGGAGGAGTGCGGGTAGGCCGGTGCGTGTGGAGGCATCGCCCGCGGTTGCTTGCGCACGAATTAGTTGAAGGCTCGGCGAGTGCAGCCTATATGAAATTTTGGAAATTTTGAAATTTTTATGAAAAACATTTAATATGTGCGCTAATGCGAGGGCCGAGGGCGAGAGAGTCAGAGGGGACGAGCGAGAGTGAAACCTTTTGATATGATTTGGGACAGCGGTCGCATTTGCGCTGCTTCACTGAATTTTCATGATTTTTAATGACACTGCGTGCCACGCCCACACACCCAGACGCCCGCAAGCCCTCAAACAGAAAAACTGATGGCAGCTGTGAGAGGAGCGGCGCGCCACGAGCCGAACACAAATCAAATTAATAAATATATAATGAGTGCCAAAGCCTGGCCGACAGCAGATATATGCTGTTCGAGTGTGTCTAGATGAGCCCCCACTAGATTATTGTGCTCGACTGCCCAATACTCGCTCAAGGCGCAACAATAGCTCAAATGATTACGGATATCGATGGATCGAGGGGCGTTGCTATATAATTTATGGGCGGAATGAATGGGATGGAGGGAGGTGACCGAAGGGTGGATGTAGAAAGAAGAAACGGAAGGAAGAAAAAACTGACGACAGATAGAAAGAGAGAGAGAGATGGAGAACGAGATATAGGAATAAAGGGAGAGACATATACTTGCAGGTGGATAAACAGAGATGAAAAGACAGGGAAAGATTCAGATCTTGGGATTATAAGAGAGAGAAAAAGAGAGAGTGAGAGAAAGAGAAAGTGACAGATAGAAAGAGAGACACAGAGAGACTGAATGACGAACAGATATCCTGAGAGATAGGAAGACAAGGAAACGAAACGCAAGATAGCTAGAGAAAGAGACGACTGTTATAAGGAGAGTTTGCTAGAACTTGGGCAACTAGACATATACTTGGCATATACTCATTTGCACTCTATAAGCGAGTATTAAAAATCGATAAATAAGTTTGCTTAATCCATTTGCTGACGTCACAGGAAAAGCAAGCAAAAAAAAAACGGAAGGCAAAAAGAAAGCAAAGTGAAATAAAAGGCAATTTTCATGAAAATTCCACACGCAAGGCGGCCCCCATCCCGCTAGAGAATGGGGGCTGAAGCACGCCCTTTGCAATAATTTAGCCAATTCGTAGCCCCTCCGATTAGGGTCCACCCTAACTCGCTCTCCAAGGCATAAATTATATAACAACTGGCAAAATATTAAGCGAATGCTTTGATATTCCAAATTGCTAAAGCAATTCGCTTGCCCATTGAGAGGTCGTTCCTATATAGACTCATAAACATATATCATTACGATTATGAAGAGCACTAGACGAAGTGAGAGAGAAAGAGAGAGAGAGAGTATGGAGCTGGCGACTAATGATGGAACCACTTTCAGCAAAGCCAAAATTCAAATTTTGTTTTTGTCTAATTCAACTTTTCTGTTCTCATATTCCACATGCTCAACAATTTATGAAAACTTATTATCTACGCGCGCTCTTGTTGTCTGTGTATGTGTGTGGAGCTATGAGCCCTATAAGCTATGTCAAGTCTTATACACTTGAAGAAAAGTCGTAGTCCAAGCTGCGAAAGACGCCCAAAGCTGCTTCAATTCCATTTAAACAATTTGCTTTCCGTGTAGGTTCAGCCTAATCTGAACATTTTATATTAGCTCTATAGGATTATCAGAAAATCCTCGGAGAAGTCCTCCAGAACTAAATTCGTCTTTAAATTATTGTAAGAATTTACAATTTCTTCATGAATCGAATTCTTTGAATAGCTGGCATAGTATAGGCCCTTTGCTTCCCTTACTTACTGCACTTTTCTCTCAGTGTATTTCTGTGTGGCATACCTTGTTTATGCGCAAAGTCAACTAAGCAGAGGCAAGCGCCAACTCGGAAACTATTTTGAATAGACTTACCGACTCGCAGACTCGCACTCGCAGACATAGCCTTCTGCTGCATATACCCTATGTCAAGAGCAGGGCATATTGGCTATACTACAAATACCCTATATACATGCTATGCTAGATGTACATTGAGCAGCGGGCAAAGTCCAAGCTGAGCTGCAATTCCCTTTGCAGAGCAATAAAAGAGTTTCGGTTAGAGCATCTGGAAGTCGGCCCGTTGCCAAGCCTCTGCTGCCTGCTGTTGCTCTTACCAATAACAGAACGGCGCAAAACAAAACAACGTGGCAAAACAATGCAAAACAAGACAATAAACTGCCGAAAGCATAAGTTTTTCCAGCTGCGGCGGCACGGGAGAGCGGCTTTCCGGCTGCTCCGCTGTCTCTGGGTCTCGCCTCTTGGTTTTGCTTCTTGTGCCTTCTGCTCCTGCCCTTGCCCTTGGCGCTGACCCCGTCCCGCCGCCTGTGAGTCCTGCCTCCTTGTGCTGCCCCGCCCCCCCGAGTGTCTGCAATTTGTTTATGTGCCCCACTGTCTACAGCTGGCATGCCAGGGAATTGATATGTTTGTGTAGGCATAATGCATGCCAGCTGCCAGGAGTGAGCCCAAGCCCCGACTGCTGCCAATAGACTAATAGATGATCCATAACAGAGCCAATTAAAATGCTAATTCTGACGGAATAATCAGATGACTTTTGCCAAACTCACGCGTTCAAGTGGAAAATACGAGGAAAATGAAAGTGCGATTTAGTAAGTAGAATTCAGTAAGACTCCTTGCTGAGCTACTGTCAATTCCTATTGCTATTTCATGCCCATTAGCTGATCCAGCAGAGTAGGCGTTTATTGAACTTGATCATAATCTTAATCTTGAATCATAGTTCAGGCACAATTCTTATTTCATTCCATAGTAGAGACAGACACAGGCACAGACTAACGAATACATTCCATAATACGTTTGTGTTAAGGTAACTTCATTAATCCTAATCGATAACATGACATGTACCCGATGATCGATAACATTGATCGAGCTTAAGAACTTTGTCTACTATATTATCTTGACTATAGACTAAGCATTCGTTCCATGCCCACTCATGTAATTTGATATGCCGACTATAATCACAATCGCCAATAAGACACGTCTTATTAGAAAACAATCGACTAAGCAAGGCGTAAAATTTCCGAAACTCCAAATTCCAGAACTTCAAATTGACTCAATTTGCTTTTCTGTAAATTTTTCTGATGAAATTTCCGTTTTCACAAAGGGAAAATAAATCAAATTTGAGCAAAAAAAATTAAGTTCAGTTCAAGTGGTTTCTTTCCTAATGGAGTTTCCTCTGCATCTCCATCTCCATCTCCATCTCACTCTCTCTCACTCCCATTCCTCCATCCCTCTCCCTTTTTTGGTTGCCTGGCATTTCCGTTTCCGTTTGACATTTTGACTGGCAGTTGATTTGGCATTGCCAATTGCATTTGTATTTATACTGACATTTTTATTTCTATAGATTTCTGCATACATCTCTCGCCTTTGTCATGCATGTCACACTGCCACGCCCCGCCCCGCCTCGCGCCTGCCCGCCCTCTAGCCCACCGCCCTTTTTCTGTCAAATGAAGCCGCATTCTGGCGTGGAATTTGGAGCTTGGTCGTCGTCCTCGTCGTCGTCGACATCGTCGACATTGCGACCAAGTAACAAACAAGCCACAAAAACCCATCAAACCAAGTAAACCGCAACCTCAGCCACGCCCCTGCCCCCGCACCGCACCGCTTCCGCCCCGCTTTACAGCTGCCAGCGGCTTGGCTTGGCTACAGTTGCTGTGCTGTGCGTTTGGCTGCTGCACTACCTGGCTCAGAACGTCATATACCCTGTAATTTAAGGAGACTGTTTTAGTGAGGGCATATTGGCTGGGAGACAACGTCTATATCTTAAAGATAGTGACATTCTTAGTGGATGTATATGATATATATTTATCTATATTATCAGTATCAGTTCCAAATGTTGTATGAGAAATTTCGATAATGTATACACATGCTAGAAACATATCACTTTTAAATATCACATCTCTAGACTAAGTTACTTTAGTATAGTTCGAGAGCTTAAAGAGGCTGATATATGAAATTTGCTATATAGACTCTTTAAGCTAAAAGGGTAATATAGAATCTTTCAGGAGTTAGTGGTTACTTAAGTATAGCTAGAGGAGCTAGAGGTACTTCGTATGCAGGTGCTTGTAAGTTATGCATCTTTACAGGGTATTTCAAGTTGTTCATTAGATGGGAATGTAGAGGCAGAGTTGTTGCTCATATGGGAGCAGACAGCAGATAGAATGTTGGTTGTAGAGAAGTACGCTTACGCGTTTGTTACATGTGTTAGACACACGTCCAATCTCTCTCTTTCACTCTCCCTCTCTCTCCCGCCATCTCCCTCTCTCTCTCTCTATGGCTTTATCTCGATGCTTGTGGCAGCGATTCATTTGGCAAATTGCAAGCAGCGCTGCGCACGATTGCTTGATTAGATGAGCCTCAGGCGCTGTTAAGGCTTGTTAAGTTTTTACCGAAATGCTGCTTTAAAACAAAAACTAATCTCACTCTCACTCCCTCCCTCTCTCTCTCTCCCTCTCGCTTTGTCTCTTTTCAGGTAAGTGGCAAGTGTCAAGCGCTTTGGCCCCTTGGCACACTCACCTAATTTAATAATAATCAGGAATTAAGCGTTATGGCTGCTCGCCAAAGTTGTTAAAGTTCGGTTTGAAAAGTTTTTGGCGGCTCACCCTGGCATTAGGGTGGCCCCAAAAACTGCATAAGAAGCACTCAGCGGGCGAGCCGCGCCGCCAAGTAATGCAGCTAATGCCCAACGGATGCCGCGCATTAACTTTGATCATTATCAGCAAACATCATGGAGCTTGAGCCAGCTTGGCACAGTGGGACAAAAGCGGTAATGCGGGAAATTAAATTCGATGAAACTTTGGAGTCGACTTTTGATATGTCCGCACTGTTAACTAGGTATAAAGTGGGCAGATTAGGTAAGATGGGTTATAAATATCTATAATATTTATTTACTTCTCTGGCAGCGTATGGAACAATTATACAGCGTATATACCCTGTTAGCTGACTCTCTCTTCCATACCAGCTCCTACTCATTTGTCATTCAAGTCTACAAGGATTGCTCATCGACGACGATAATCGATTTATCGCACTATCTTAAAAGAAGTTTATCGCTAGAAATTTCCTCAACATTGAACTCAACACCCAGGAGACAGTATATGCATATTCATATCCACGCCGAATATACCCCTTATCACTATATATAAACAGAGTATTCATTTGTTATAGTTTCCTAAGTTCACCTATCTCAGGCCTTTTCATCACATTCTCTGCAAGTGCGGCCCACTGTGCGCGCCGTGGCTGCAAATGGCATTTCGCTACATTTGTGCATATTTAATTTGCACTCGACAAATGCGCACTTGCCGAAAGAACTGCGAGTGCGAGTCGAGTGCGAGGGCGTGTGCGTTGAGGGGGCGTGTCAGACAGCTAAGCAAACAAACATTTTTGGCTGCTGCTGTTAACTATGCGGCCGCCTAAGCACACCCGGCCCAAAGCCGCCGCCGCCGCCGCCGCCAAAGCCAAACCCAAAGCCAGCGCCAAAGTGAAAGCCATTAATATGCCGCAAAGTATGCTACGCTTTTGCTCAACGTCTACCTTTCGGCGCAGGCCCAGCGTGGCTGCTGCGTCTCTGGCAAATGGCGTCAATTTCATTGTAATCAAGTGCGCGCTTAATTAATTACAGCTCACTCTCCGCCCTCTCTCTCTCCCCCTCCCTCTCTCCCTCCCTCTCTCCCTCTGCCTCTGTTTGCCTCGAGCGCTTCTCTTCATTAGCATAGCGAACGCTTTTTGGTCAGCTTCACCTTTTTGCTCTAAACTATGCAGCTTAGCTTAATCATTAGACTCTCTCACGCTCCCCCTCGCCAGTCTCACCCCTCCCTCTTTCGTGCACCCACCACCCCCTTTTTCAATTGAGGTTCATATTTCAATTTGAGCTCCAATTAAAATCCAACTTTAACTGCAGCTGTTCACTTTAATAGCTCCCTCGACCTCAATTGCGTTTAAAGACTTCGTATTGATATATCAATATGGCATATCGTGTGTAGTAAATTTATACGATTTAACAGTACTCTATTTCCATTTAAACTAACTTTTCCCTCAGTCTGACTCAACTTTGTCTAGCCCGAGTCGTTTCTGTGTTCTACTTCATTTTCTGCTTGGATTTGCATTCACATTTCAAGTTCATTCAAATCGAATTCCAATTCGCTTTCATTTGCCCAATTGGACTCGAGTGTCGCAGCACTCAGCTGCTGTCTGTCGAGCTGACACTCTCTGCCAGATGCAAAACACAAATTTTCTCATTTGTCGCCCATTGTTGGAGGCTGCTGTTGTTGTTGTTCTCGCTATGCCCGTTCACAAAGTGAGCAGAGCATATTGGCTTTGAGCACTGCACTCTCTTACGGCATTTGTATGCATTGGTTATAGATCTTCTCCCTCTATCAAACAATATAGAAAGACTTCATCTGCAACAAAGTTTATTCAATATTTTATCTCTCTGTAGCAAAGCTCATGCGGGCAACCGTTGCAACTGGGCGCTACGCTGGGTACCTTTCAGTTGCGCACTCCCCACTGAGAGCACTCTATTTGTGTTTAGACTTTATCAGATTATAAAACATTAATTTCATTTGCCAACATTTGTTGTTGTTGTTGTTTTTCAAGTGTTGCTGGCCCCAATTGACGTGAAACTCAATTAAGATATATAAAGAGAAATAATTTTTTAATGGCAGCAGCGGGAAATAGAGAAAGAGAGAGAGAGAAAGAGAGAAAGAAAGAGAGAGAGAGAAGAGAAAGAGAGTAATATTTAAATTGATTTCCTCACTAAATTTGCCATTACGACACTCGAACTGGAACTCTGACTCCAACTCCAACTCCAACTCCAACTCTGACTCCATTTCCAACTCCCACTCCGACTCCTCCCTTGAACGGCGACGAATGTTCCTTTCGCTTGCCACATCATAACTTAAATGTCACTCGCACAACTGAAATGGGCAAACGGAAACGGAAATGTGCACTGAATGGAGCCACTTTGATTGCCACGCCCACCGCTGCGCCGCCATCCCTCAAAATAATTACAACGTGTTTCGTGTTGTCTCCTGCAGATGTCGAGCCGCAGGAGAAGCCAGGTGCAGCCATTGTCAGACAACAGACTCGATTATGCTCAACACACACACCCACACACACACACACTCACACATATATGCAGCGCACACACACGTATTTTAATTAAGTTTAAGAAACGCAGGGAAGCCTGAACCAATTGTTGAGCGTTCGCAGAGTCGCAGGAAACGGCGAGGTCGGCTCCAAAGCAAAGGCAAAGCTAAAAGATTTCTTATTCTTCAAATCACACAAATGAATGGGCAGCTGTTGCTTAAAGGGCTTCCCAATCTGAGCTCCTTTATCTGTTGTTAAAGCTTGCTCTACCTTTAGATAGAGAGAGTCTTGAATTAGCTTTTGCTTAGAGAAAGTTTAAATTTCAAAATCGTATATCAAACTCGATTTTGATTATTTGTGAAATCAGCAATATCTTTCGTAAGACCTCTACTTTAAACTTAAGCTCAGTACAAGTAAAAGCTCCTTAAAGCCCATCTAATTCAAGTACTTTAAGTGAACACAAAATCTCATTGTAAAGCTCATAAAAGCTTCTCCCATGCCAACTCTAGGCTGTAGGTATTTTTATTTCAAAAACTCTCAGGACTAGATTCAATGCTCTCGTTAAAGCTTTTTTGATAGAAGTCTACTTAATCAACTGCATACTTGAAAATCCGCTCAAAACTCAGAGAAAGGAGCTTTCCTGATAGCTTCCACTGCAATCGCCTTCAGCTATCGACAATTTCTCCTCAAGACTATGTTAAGTGATTGTTAGGAACTTCTGATATATCCCATATGCACTGCTTGTCTACTATATTTGATCTGGTATAAATTGATAAACGGAAATGCACGAGTTGCCCTGATGCATCAGAATTATTTCATTTGAATTTGAAGCTCGATTAGTTCGCTTGTGCCGTAAGGAAAACCAAGAACGAAAATAATGAGTTTCACATTTCTGCGGCAATTCAAGGTTTATTGTTTAGTGGAAAGAGGGAGAGGAAGAGGAGAAGGAGAAGGAGAGAGAGGGAGACAAGAAGAGAGAGGCAAGCAGGCAGGCAACCTGGCATGACAGACAATGGGGCGTATACGCAATGGCGTTCCGAGAAACTTGTCGCATAGTTTATGCTGTTGCAAATATTATATTATTTGATATTTGATACACACACACACACACATATATATACACACACACACAGGTGTGCATGGGAGGGAGGGCGTGGCAGTTGTGCTTAGCTCCCAGAGCGCTAAAAACTTTTCTGTGCCTTGCACAAAGTTGGAGAATACCTGAGTGCGTGTGTGTGTGTGTGTGTCTGTGTGTGTGAGTGTGTGTGTGTGTGTGTAAGTGTGTGTGAGCCCTGTCGCATATATCCGTAACTAATTAGCAAACCTGACTCAACTGGGAATTTGTGTGTGAAAATGGAGCCGTGGCTCGCTCTGCACGGTTTGTTTGATAAACCCACGAAATGCTTTTGTTTCGCGCTCAACTACTTGCATATGGCACGGCTAACGTGTGGGCGGAGGCGTGGGCGAGAGCGTGGGCGTGGTCTTGGCATGTATGACAGTAATGATGGCAGCAGCAGCGAAAAACGCAAACAAAAACCGCTAATTAGTTGAAAATAAATAATGAGCAAATGCTGCCAAAAAGGCGACGCAAGCAATTGAAACGGAAGCCAAATGAAACTGTGAGTGAGTGTGTGTGTGAGTGTGCGTGTGTGTGCGAGCAGGTGTGTGTGTGTGTGTGCGCATTGTGCTTTGTGGGTCAAGAAAGTGACTGACACGCAAGAGCTCAGGAGAGAACATGTTCTCCTAAGGAGCACAAAACACAATTTAATAATCAACTTGGCATGGAACGAAAATGGGGGAGGGGTGCGAAAAAGGGCTGAGGAGGGGGGAGGGGGGAATTCATGAAACTCCGAAAGCGAATTAAATTTGAAATTAATTACTAAGCTTTAATGTCATACTGTGGGAGTGTTATATTTCATTTATATTGGATTCAGTATAATTAAATTGATATGATTCTAGCAGACAGTTCATATTGAAATTGATACTAAACTGATATACTGTCATACTGTTATTCTGTTATACTGTTATACTGAATTCTTGTCATTCACATGCTAGCTTATAGTCTAATTAACTTACAGTAACACGGCCACTGCTAACAATACTGTTATACTACTAACAATACTGTTATACTAATA
The DNA here is from genome assembly GCA_035045145.1 of Drosophila meridionalis. NCBI lineage: Eukaryota > Metazoa > Arthropoda > Insecta > Diptera > Drosophilidae > Drosophila > Drosophila meridionalis. Next base: position 761,357 of record JAWNPG010000015.1, on the reverse strand, counting down.
ATCGAATCAGCTTGCTAGACGCTGTCATACTATTTCCGCACTTGCCACCAATCCTCTTATCCGCTGGCTATACAGTCCTACTGACACACTGGCATGCTGTTATACTTGCATACTGAAATACACGCTAATCAGCTTGAATTCAATTCCATAACTGTTATACTGGCATAATCTGTTACCTTAATACCTTTATAGCTCAACAGCTGCAGCTGAGCTTTGGTATTGCGGGCATTAAGCAGGGTTATTTAAAGAGTGCGAGAGAGGGAGAAAGAGAGAGAGAGGAGGAGGAGGAGGAGGAAGAGTGAGAGTGAATGCGACGGGGGGTAGATGGTTAGCCGATTTCACTTAGCCAACTCATTTCTTATTAAACAGACGGCATTTGCATACTGCGCAGCCTTCGCACTCAATTGAATTTTTATGAGGCGCCAGCCTCACGGAGCAGCAGCAGAAGCAGAAGCTGTAGCTGTAGCTGTAGCTCCGGCTCTAGTTGTGGGACAACGCGTCGATGCACAGGCAGAACTGGATGCTGGCTGCGCGCTGCTCGCTCCTTGCTGCTCGCTGGCTTATCTTGACACGCTGAAATGCCAAGGCATAAATGGGGAAAAAAAGCGAAAACAAAGAACGAAATACAATAACTGGATCAAAAAAGAACCCACAATGAAAAGTGCGTTAGCTCGATGGGAACGATATCAGGATACCCTGGAATCACGTGCGGTAGTTGAGATCTCTCCTAAATCAACTGTAACTGCATAGTATATGAGACATATCGAGAAGGTAGCCAAAAAGTGTATATATCCTAGAGAAACATTATAAGCATGATATATGTGTCGACTTTATGACTTAAAAAAAGAGTTAAAAATGTTTAGATAATTGAAGTTGATTGATAGCATCCGATTTCATCATAAAGTTATCGACGACTACTACTACTACTACTACACTTATCAAACTTCCCTCACCATATCTATATCTCCATGTCCAGATATATGCATTACCTCTGAGATCTGATCTGATCAATAGATACAATGCATTATCTAAACAGTTTCATTCATGCCAATCACACATATCATATGCATACGTACAGCTATTCAGCACGAATTACCCGTCACATGCATTTGCATGGCAGCCAATATACCCTGCCCAACACATGCTCAACGGCTGCGGGATATCAGAAAAAGGAACTTGAAGATAAAACGTCAGCAACAGCCGCAACTTTGGCTTAACTTTGTCTTTGTTTCTAATGCAGCGCAGGATAAGGCAGCAAATGGCGTGGGCTTAGCGGGTCGGAGGGGGGCGTGGCAGCTGGTCGCGCTATCTGCGTGCGGGCAGTCAAAACTTTTTATCACAGAGCGAGAGATAGGAGAAGGAGAGAGGGGGAGGGCGAGGAAGGCAGACATAGAAAAGGAGCAAAAGTTGTTCGCATGCATTTCGCCCACTTTTTTATGGAAATCAAAGAACTTTGACAGCGAAATAAACACGTAATTAAAACCGCATGTTAATGGACTTGGCCCAACAGCCGGCAGGCAGGCTGGGCAGCTGAGAGGGTCGCTCGGCCAGTTGGGGCAGCTCGGCTCGGCTCGGCCCGGCCCTGGAGCAGGAGCATGAGCAGGGGCAGAGGCTGATGTTGAGGCTGTTTTTCCATTTGAATTTGCCAAAAGAAATTCCAATTGGCGCAAATCTGCGCCAGCTCGTTTGGCAAAACTATTTCAATATAAAATTCATTGCATTTTGCAGTACAGCGCAGCAGCAGCAGCAGCAGCACCCGCATCTAGTTGGACAGTGTAAAGTGAAGAGTTCAGCTTTTGGCATTGAGACTGGCCCGACTGCAACGCCAACGCAAAACAATGCCGAATGAATGAAAACGAATGAAGCCAAAAAACCGCGCGAAAGTTTTCTTGTTAAAAAACCTCTTTCCGCAGAGCTGCCATTAGCATCGACACCCCACATACCCTACACCCTACACACTGCACACTGCACACGCATACCCTGCACGTCCGCCAGGCGGGGAAAAGTTGCGCCGCTGCGAGCTTTGTTTGCCACGATTGCGCTCAGAAATTAAAGGAAGCCGCCAAAGCACTCAACTAAAATCGACACTTGGGCAACTACCCCCTCCCTCTCCGTCTACCCCTTCGCGCTGTCTAGGCCCTAATCCTCGTGCCTTGTCACGACTGCGAGCGCAATCTGCAATTAAAGCCAAAGCATAAGTTGAATTCCAGATACGCTCGCAAACTGCTCCATTTGCATTTGAAGGCGTCTTGTTAAGCCCCAGTTGCAGCTGCCAAAGAAGGGGGCGGAACGGAGGCAAAGACGTCTTAGCGGAACGTGCGCGACTCTTGCTCTTGCTGCGTGTGCCCCATTACAGCTGCTACAGTTTCTGCTGCGGTTGACTAGTAATCGCATGGCCGGAAATGATGCTTAGCTGAATATCCTTAATAGCGGATTATGACAGTTCAGTATAACAGTTCAGCACCATAGTTGTGTGTTCAGTATCTGTATCAGTTTAGCTTAACACTATAGTTCAGTACGAGTTAAGTATAATAGTTCAGTATAACAGTTCAGTATAACAGTTTAGTATAACAGTTTAGTATAACAGTTCAGTATAACAGTTCAGTATAACATTGAAAACAAGTGTAGCATAAGAATTTCAGTCCTAGATATAACAGTTTCGCCAGCACGTTAAGTATAACAATGAAACAAGCAACAGTAAATATAGTAAAGGCAGTTGTATAACGCCTTCTTATAATAGCTAGTGTATAACAGTTATGGTTTCTTTCAACTGTCGACAAGCATGCATATAACACTTTCGTATAACAGCTAAGTGTGTACAAGTTAAGTATACAAGATTTGTCGGAACTTGTCAAAGATTTGCATAAGGATAACTTTTGTCAAAGACTTACGGACACGGAATTTTAATGCATTTAACAACACTGAATAAAAACCGTTTTAGGCAAATTAAGTACACATTTCCATTTGTTTAGCTGCTGTCACCTAAGAAAACTCAATTTAGATTCCGTCCGGGTCAAGGTTCACCCACACCCACACCCACACACACACACACAGAAGAGGGGAGGGTGTGTAATCAAGTGCACGCTTGGGATAACGCTACATTTTATTCAAATCCTAGTAAGAGCCCATTTCGTCGCATTAAATAAAAGTTGCGGACGGACAGACGGACAGACACAGCGAACCCTTGAGGCTGATGCAGATGGTGCAGAGAATGAGGGGAGAGAGAGAGAGTGAGAGAGAGAGAGAGAGAGAGAGATAGAGGCAGAAGGTTAGGAACAATGAACAGTGGACAATGCGGAGACAAAGCGAATGAAACGTGCAAAAGCAAATAAACATATGAAAGTCCAAATTTAATGGTAAAAGCTATTGAAGCATGTTTAAAGTCCAACAAAAATACAAGCACACATACACACACATACACACACACACACACACACACACACACATGCGTACAGAGCATGGCCTTGCCAGACGGCTAAAGAAAAATCAGCAGCGGGAGTGAGGCTACCAAAACAACAGAACCAATTCGCTTGTTGACACTTTTCTTTATACCCTGTAACTACGGAAAGTGGATGTAATAGAAGTGGGAAAAGCTGTTGTTATAGTAGTAGATAGTATCATTAGTAGTAATAGTAGTAATATTAGTATTAGTAATAGTATCAGTAGTAATAGTAGTGGTACTATTTAGAAGTGATATGTGTAGTTAAAGTATGAGTAATATGAGTAGTAGTAGTAGTGGAAGTCCAATTATTAGTACTTGTAGCAGAACTAGTAGTATTAATAGTAATAGTAGTAGAAGTATTATTAGTAGTAATAGTAGTAAAAGTAATATTAGTACTAATAGTAGTAGAAGTAATATTAGTACTAATAGTAGTAGAAGTAATATTAGTAGTAATAGTAGTATAAGTAATATTAGTAGTAATAGGAGTAGTAATAGTATTAGAAGTAATATTAGTACTAATAGTAGTAGAAGCATTATAGTAGTAATAATTGTAGTCAATTGACTGAATTATTCAGACATAATATATATCTATATTAACGCATTTCACTTGATCTGTCGTGCCTAGTTTACTAGGCATCAGTGAGAGCTGCTTTCCATGTAATACATATGAAAAGAAATATATAGGGCCAGCCAGGTCGAGCATACCCCACGCCTAGCAGCTGTCCTTTTGTGCTTTGGCTCTGCTTTTGTTTCTTTTATTTTACATGCATATGTGACATTTTTTATGTGGCCGCGTTCTCGCTCTGATAAGCGAAATCAAATGTTGGAGCTGACGGAAAATGTAAACAATTTCGAATGTGCTCCGTACGAGTGTGCGGGTGTGCGGGTGTGCGAGTGTGTGAGTGTGCGAGTGTGGGTGTGCCTGTGTGTGAGGGTATGTGCTGTGTCCTGTGGCCTCTGCATTACATGCTCGTCAACGCATGGCGCTGATTTCCGCTTGCCAGCCGCTCGATGGATGCTCGTAATGTAAATGCCATAAATAACAAATAAGTGCTGCGGCCCAGGGCGGGTGTGCTCGGCTGGCAGATGCCCTGCGCACAGCAGCTGCTGCTACACCAGTCGACACAGCCCAGCTGCAGTGATTGCAGAGTGTGACGAGTGCAGAGGGGCGCAAACAGAGTTTCGATTGTCAATCGACCGATAATAGCATTCTCCTCACTCTATATGGCCGCATGTACTCGATACACACACATCTATCAATATTTGCTTACATGTTCGGCTCGCCATCCAGCACAAGTCAAGCACCCACAATGGAGCCGACAACAGCTCTGAATGTAAATGCCGTAAACAAATAAGCTCCCTCAAAGGCGCACAAAAATCCAGATCTCAAGCAAATAGTCGAGATATCATGTCATAAGCATAAACAGAGGACAGTTTGGAGGAGGCGAGTGGAAGCTGTTGAGCATACGTGGAATGTGCAGAAAATAAATGAAATAGGTAGAAAATTAAATTTGATTGAATGCCTGATTGATTGAATAAAACATTTCAATCAGTGTAAATAGTCAAGCTAATGCCGTTTGCTCAACTTGAATACCTTAAAGATACACAATTGACTGAATGATTGATGCACTATCTAGATTGTGCAGACTGATTGAATGATTGAGTGATTGAATGAAAAAGTTAAGTCCATATAAATGGCTAACTAATGCGGTTCACTTAACTTGCATACCTCATAGATACAGATAATCGGTTTAAATTGACTGAATGATTGATGCACTATCTAGATTGACTGACTGATTGACCTGTTTCTGGTTCTTTGGCAAACAGTTTATTCCGTAAAATAGCTGACGATTAAAGGTTGAAAGCGGCTTACAAGAATTCAGCAAAGTCTGCTCTATAAATCATGACGTAATCGCTATGTGAATTGATATCGTTATTATTCGTGCTGCGCGCCCAGAGGAGAAACAAATTGAAAATCAATTTTGGACTAATTTTAAACAAATTGCTTGGATAATTCGAGTTCGCATTTGAATGCAGCCCACACACACACTCGTACACTCACACACACATTGGCATTTTCTTTCATTTGGCAGCACACAAAACTATGCGCAAAGCGTTCTGGGCATCGGGCGTAGAATAACAACAATAACAATCGCAACTAAACAACAACAATAACACTAACAAAATAACAAGAGAAATTCCATTTGGCAATGGTTGGCAAAATACTTCGATACCCTATAATGAAAGCGCTCAATCAAAAGGCCGAGGGGGATTGGGAGACAAATCGTTTTGCGGTCCAAAGGAGCTCGACTTGTTGGCCATCGAATGGGTTGAAGATGAATAATCGATTAGGATTGATGGTAATAAGTAATGATAATACTAATGAATGATGAAGAATAAATGAATGATAATGATTATATTATTGATCGCAATAATCATAATGAATGCGAATAAGTAGAAATAATCATAATGATAATGATAATGAATGACGATAGTAATGGATGGATAATGAAGGATGATGATGATGATACTGAATGAAAAAAATAATAATAAGTTATGATGACAATAAGGAGTATATGATATTGATAGTAATGAGAGTAGTGCAGGACGAAGAATGAATGCATCTAATAAGTAAAGTAAATGATAATGATGATAATAATAATGATAATGAATGACGACATTGATGGATGGATAATGAACGATAGTACGTATAATGAATGGTGAGAATGACTGTGGTTAAAGACAGTTATAATAAGTAATGATGATAATGATAATAATTAGCAATGAGAACGAATGATGAGATTGATAATGAGTGAAAATAGTAATAATGAATGATGATGTTTGTGAATGATCGATTATTATTGATGATAGTAAGTAATGATAGTGATAAAGACAATGAATGATGATAATAAATAAGATCAATGCATGGTGATAATTGTGCGTCATTTGATTATGCGCCATATTAGATTCAAAAGCTGAAATATCCTGCAAACTGCTTGGCTCCGTATGGGTATGTCTCTATGGATATGTGGGTGTTTGGGAGTGTGGGTGTGTGCGCGACACCGATTGGCAATGGCAACGGCAGCTTCACACCCACACACACACACACCCACACTCTCCCACCACCTCCAATGAAAACAACAAACAACAACAATGCAATTTTACAAGCAATTAAAAACTTGAATTGAAATGTTTTTTGGGGCAACACAAAAAGAACCAAAAAACCCCCGAAAAAATGTAAAATGTGCCAATGGCTTGTTAAAAATGCGTTAGTTGCACTAAATGACTTGACGAATGCAAATGGGGGGCGAAGCAAGGGCGTGGCCAGTGTGTGTGTGTGTGTGTGTGTGTGTGGAAATGTGAAGACTTTCGAAAACAAAAAAGTTGCTCAAATCGCAACGAAGCGGAAAAACTTTTGCCTTGAACCCTTCAAATTGAGGTGTTATACAGGGTATGGCATGCACTGAGAGAAACCAGAGAGAATGAGAGAATATGAATATACATAACATAAATAAATACTATTTATAATGAATACACAAAATGTGTGTGGTGTGTGCTATGATTGTTGTGAGAATGGGTACACTGAGAGAAATGTGCATATGAAATGAAGTAAATTAGTCTTATATATGTGTTCGTTAAAAGTAAACAGAAATTGGCTTTAAATCAATTGGAGGTTATTGAAAGTTCGAAGAGTAGGTGCCGAATCAAAGGGAATCTATATTTGATGAAGTGAATGATTGATTGATTGATTGTCAAACTAATAGAATCAATTTTGACATATGAAGTGCATAAACTAAGTTGAGTAGGCTAAGTATAGAGAAGTCAGTGTATTCATATCTTATGACAGGCTGTCAGGCCTGCTGATTGACTGAATAATTGAATATAAATTGATTGATTGATGATGATTGATTATAAACGCTTTCATTTCTCTAACTACTCTAATGCAGTCTGTTGACAATTGTAACTTGAACTGTGCTTTTCATTATATATTTTGACTTTCACCTCTGTCCGCTTTACTTGTTTGACTGCTGCATTTCTCTCAGTGTATATAAAGAGCTGGCAATTAATGTTTTCGATTGGTTCATTTTCGGTGAACGCAAATGTTGACAATAGCGCAGCACACAGGCAGCCCCACACACGCAGTGCAGCCCTCTGCACGCATTACATGCACACGTACACGCACACGCACACGCACACTACCATACCACTCACACACACACACACACACGCAGAGGGAGCTGCTCGCTAATCCCTCGAAAATAGCCGCCGTCAACAATTGGCGCTGTTGAGTTGGTTAGTTGGACATTGGCTTTCGGTTTTTCGGTTATTCGGCTTTACGGGCTTTGGGGGTTGGCTCCAGCCACTCTGCGCTGCCCTTTTTTCAATTAATTGCTTTATGAGCTGCCAATAAAAGGGGCGTGGCAGGGCGAGAGCACAGCTGGAGCTGGAGCGGGAGCGGGAGCGGGAGCGGGAGCGGGAGCTGGAGCTCGGCTGGCATTTGGTTGAACTGCAATTAGCAGCAAATAAAATAATTTACGATTTGCAAGTGCGAGCGGCTGGTCAGCCGTTGACCAAAGCACAAATGGAGTGTGAGAGAGAGAGAGAGAGAGAGGGAGAAAGAGACAAAGAGAGAGGAGAGAGAGAGGAAGGCACAACAGCCGTTGCCAATTGCGTGGCAATAACAAAACAAAATTGCCAAAAATGTTTTTTTCTCTCGCTGCCATTCTGGGGCTCGCTTTACGCAAATTGAGAATTTGTGATTTCTCGCATAGCAAAGCTAACACACACACACACAGACACACTGGGAATGGAATCTTATTAAGCCACTTTAGATTTATAGCCATTCACATTCTGCCTCCTCTCTCTCTCTCTGTCTCTTTCTCGCTTTTGTCGATTTGTCGATCAAAAATGTTGGCAATGCAAATGAATACGCGACTGTATGAATATGAACATGAATATGAATGAGCACAAGCGTGGGTGTATATGTGTGTGTGTGTGTGGAACACACTCTGGGGTCAGCTGTAAATGCCATGGCTATTGCCCACTGCCCCATGCCAATCAAGCGGGCGAAAAGGTGCGAAGAAATTCCGCAAATAAAAAACAAGTAAGAGTGCTCTAGTCGAGACTGCTCGACTAGGAGATACCCTGAGCCCTGTGAAGCGAATGGGGCGTGGCATTTAAAATCTAAGGATTACGTAATCTCCGTATGCATTACACGAAAATTTGCTATATAAATAGGCTTTTATTATTTCTATTATTATTATTATTATTATTATTATTATTATTATTATTATTATTATTATATTATTTCTAGTAAATGTATACAAATTATATCCCTAACAATAAATTACTAAAAACACAGCTATATTTAAACAACTCAGAGTTGGAGGAGAAGTCGAAGCTCTTGTCGGGCTTGCCTGACTAAAAAATAGCCTTAACGCAGAGATACGGACTGCTAAAGTCCTTGGTATTTGCACATATAAAGACTTGCTTTGCATTTGCTAAATTATCGTTATAATAATTATTAATAATTTAAATTTAAAATATATCTTATATTTGCATTCAATAAACATAAACACTATAATTTTTACATTTTCGCTTAACATACTTAACAATTTTAATACTTACCAACAGACAGAAGAAGAGGAGAAGAGGAGAAGCACCGCGCTGCACTGGACGACTGACCACCAGGAGATGAAGAACAAGACTGAAGCTGCGCTGCAGCTGGCTTGCCTTTATATGGGGCAGCGACAATTCCAACTCCACTCCACTGAGTCAGTCTTCTCACTCTGTCGCCTAATGATCGAGTGTGAAGACTGACTCAGAAAGAGGCTCAAGAGTTGAGCTTGACTAGAGGAGAGCTGACGCTGTCTTCTGCCTCATTCTGAGTATGTCTTCACACTCGGTCGCCTAATGATCGGCTCAAGAGTTGAGCTTGACTTGAGTGGAGTTGTCGCTGCCCTATATAAAAGCAAGCCTGTTGCAGCGCAGCTTCAGTCTTGTTCTTCATCTTCTGGTGGTCCGTCGTCCAGTGCTTCTCCTCTTCTTCTGTCTGTTGGTAAGTATTAAAATAGTTAAGTATGTTAAGCAAAAAGGTATAAATTATACTTTTGCTGTTTATATTTTATGTAAATATAAGATATATTTTAAATTTAAATATTGTTAATCAGAGCACTTTCTGCTGCTGCTGCAAGAAGCAGTTCTTCTGATCTTCGGCTACCGTTTTATAGGGCAGCGAGACTACCAATTAGTAAAAAGAGCCCGTATCCAAAATGTAAAAAAATTGAAATTGCATAAAAATCACATGAATCTATATGCAAAGTTTGAGGGGTCTAGATCTAATTTCCCATATTCAATGGGCTCAGGGTATAATAAATCAAAGTCAATTACTAAAAACTGAACTGTTCCAATACCCTGTCAAGCACAAGTGGTATATAAAGTAGGCTCAGCTTTTGAGATTTGTTCACAGCATTTTATTTGTAATTGTTCAAAAATTACTCTCAAACATTCTATGCAATGGGTTTCAAACCCCATCACATTGTAGATCTCTTTATAAGTCTTTCAGTCAATCAGTGACATATTGAAAGGAATAACTCATCAGTCAATTCATCAATCAAATATTTGAGGTTAAGTCTATCATTCATCAATCAATCAACAGTCAATCACTCTGTAAGTGAGTTTCTATGAATCAACCAATCAAACTATTAATCTGTCAATCAATTAACGAATGGCTGCACTTCAATATCAATCAATCAATCAGAGCATCAATCGTTTATTGAAAGCTTTCGCTTTCCACCTCTCCTCAAACAATGCAGCTCAAATGCTACAGGGTATTGAACAAGCAAAACATTGATATAGAAACTATTTAAGAGGAAGAATCGTAAATATGTGTGTGTGAGTGTGTGTGTGCGAGTGTGTGGGTGTTGAGTGTGTGTTGACTAAAACATGCATAAATAAAAAAATGTGGCATGTTGGGTCAGAAATAGCATGACATTTTAGAGCGGCCAACAAAATGGCGGCAGATAACAGTGAATGCCGTGGAGAAGGGGGCGGAGCTGGAGCAGGGAAAGGGCTAGCGTGGAAAATGAAAATGTTTAGCAAAGGATTGTGCTTCAGCTCCCATCTAACTCGCTCGGGGACGAGTTCTTGTCCGAGTCAAAGCAAAGAGAGAGATGGGAGAGAGAGAGAGAGATGGGAGAGCAGCGGGTCGAATAGGCTGACCGGAAGGGAATAACAGCACGGAGAGCGCGAGGGCGTAGCGAGTCCACAGGGGGTCGGGCTCTGGGTGAGATATGTGTGATATGTTAAGCTAAGCCATTGAGCCATAAAAATCAATAAAGTCAACGCCAACAAAAGTGAGAAAAGAGTGAGGGGAAGAGAGAGAGAGAGAAAGAGAGAGAGAGAGAGAGAGAAAGAGAGGTAGAGCTGCTCACCTGCTCAACTAAACTAAGCATGGTCAGCATGGTCAGAACAACTGGTGCTGCTAAAGGGGTGAGAGGCGATGGGAGAGAGAGGGAGAGAGAGAGAGAGGGAGAGAAAGAGCTAAAGTAGGCATGGTCACCCTGATTAGGACAACTGCTGCTGCTGTTGCTGCTGCAAGCGCAAACAACAAAGCAAAATCAGCTTCAGGCGGCAACTAAATGGAACTGTATAAAAACCATGTCTATATATACATATATATATATGCATATATGTAGATATAGGTATAATAAAGATATAGGCATAATAAAGAGCTGACATTTGTTTAGCATTTGCCCTTTGCTCTTTATGCCCTGCTCAACTGGAGGCCAAGCTACACAAGGATTGCGAGAGTTGAGTTGAGGAACTAAGGATAGAATGAGTTGCAATAGTTGCACAGTTGGCCCAGTAGATGGCGTGAGTGTGGGGGAATGTATAGAAGAATCTTAAACATTCCACGAATCAACCAATCTCTATTGCAGGGTATCTGCTGGTCGAGCACTCCCACCTGCAGCATTCTTTGTGTTTTTTATTAATATATATGCAAACGTTGTCAAGTTTTTGTTTTTGGTTCATTTAGTGGTTCACACAGTGGCTCATTTCTCTGCGCCCTTGTGTGCGTATGTGTGTGTGTGCGCCAGCTTCATTAGCAGCGGAATGCCTGTGTCTGGGTGTGTGTGTGTGTAATATTACATGTTTATAACTGAAACAGCTGACGTTTAGCCTAACTGCCGCTTGTTAGTTGCTGCCCTCTGCCCTTCGCCTTGCCACGCCCCTCACACCACACTCTCCCAAAAAAAGGCAAATTTTGCCAAAAGGTTTTTTTTTTGCGAGCTGTGCCCCCCACCCAAGCCTCTTGCTTGGCATCCTGTGTGTCCAGCATGTCCTGCGACCCATCCTGTCAACTGTCGACAATTTGTTGTGCTTTTTATTAGGACAATGAAGCTGGGGGTGTGAGGCGGGAGCGTGGGCGGAGGGGCGGCCGTGGCTGCCCGACTACCCAGCATAAATGTTTCATAAATGGCCAGACGTTACCCTAAAAATATATATATATAAAGGGAGCAGCTGGACGAAGCGCAGCAACAATAGCAACAACAGACGACGCCGACAGACAGCAACAAATTATGGGAGAGCCACTTGGCCTCTCTCTCTCTCTCTCGCTCTCCCCTCTCTTCGCCTGACTGCGAGCTGCTTTTCATATCTGTTTTTACACTTTTCCTCTGCCAAAAGAGGCTTCGGTTCAATTTATAGAAATTACATATGGAAAGTATATAGAATATATGTGTACGAATGCGAAACTGGACGACGGAAAGGAAGAGAGGTTTGAGGTCTCATGTCAGTCTCAGTCTAGAAAGTATATGGTACATATATCAATATAGGAATCTAGAGGAAACTTTAAGAGGATTGTAAAGGTCTAAGGTCAGTGTCAGTCTCTGTCTCTGCCTCTTTCTCAGTCTCAGTAAAGGTCTAAGGTCAGTGTCAGTCTCTGTCTCTGCCTCTTTCTCAGTCTCAGTCTCAGTCTCAGTCTCAGTCTCAGTCTCAGTCTCAGTCTCAGTCTCAGTCTCAGTCTCAGTCTCAGTCTCAGTCTCAGTCTCAGTCTCAGTCTCAGTCTCAGTCTCAGTCTCAGTCTCAGTAAAGGTCTCAGTCTCAGTCTCTGGAAACTTTAAGAGGATTGTAAAGGTCTAAGGTCAGTGTCAGTCTCTGTCTCGGCCTCTTTCTCAGTCTCAGTAAAGGTCTAAGGTCAGTGTCAGTCTCTGTCTCTGCCTCTTTCTCAGTCTCAGTCTCAGTCTCAGTCTCAGTCTCAGTCTCAGTCTCAGTCTCAGTCTCAGTCTCAGTCTCAGTCTCAGTCTCAGTCTCAGTCTCAGTCTCAGTCTCAGTCTCAGTCTCAGTCTCAGTCTCAGTCTCAGTCTCAGTCTCAGTCTCAGTCTCAGTCTCAGTCTCAGTCTCAGTCTCAGTCTCAGTCTCAGTCTCAGTCTCAGTCTCAGTCTCAGTCTCAGTCTCAGTCTCAGTCTCAGTCTCAGTCTCAGTCTCAGTCTCAGTCTCAGTCTCAGTCTCAGTCTCAGTCTCAGTCTCAGTCTCAGTCTCAGTCTCAGTCTCAGTCTCAGTCTCAGTCTCAGTCTCAGTCTCAGTCTCAGTCTCAGTCTCAGTCTCAGTCTCAGTCTCAGTCTCAGTCTCAGTCTCAGTCTCAGTCTCAGTCTCAGTCTCAGTCTCAGTCTCAGTCTCAGTCTCAGTCTCAGTCCCAGTCTCAGTCTCAGTCTCAGTCTCAATCTCAATCTCAATCTCAATCTCAGTCTCAGTCTCAGTCTCAGTCTCAGTTTTTGTCTCTGTCTCTGCCTCTTTCTCAGTCTCAGTCTCTCAGTCTCAGTCCCGGTCTCAGTCTCAGTCGCTTTCTCATTCTCAGTCTCAGTCTTAGTCTCAGTCTCAGTCTCAGTCTCAGTCTCAGTCTCAGTCTCAGTCTCAGTCTCAGTCTCAGTCTCAGTCTCAGTCTCAGTCTCAGTCTCAGTCTCAGTCTCAGTCTGTCTTAGTCTTAGTCTTAGTCTTAGTCTTAGTCTTAGTCTTAGTCTTAGTCTTAGTCTTAGTCTTAGTCTTAGTCTTAGTCTTAGGCTAAGTTACTTTCCCTCCCTCTCTCTCTCTCTGTCTCTTTATCTCTCTCACCCTCCCTCCCTCTCTCTCCTTCACCCTCCCTCCCTCTCTCTCCTTCACCCTCCTTATTTCCTTGTCTCACTCTCTGTCTTCTCATCTTTTATTCGATGTCATTTTGCAGTCAATTGATTTGCAATGTCTGCTTATTTCTTCTTCTTTCCTTTTGAGAGCTAACAAAATTCCTTTACAGAAAGTGGCGGAGGGGGAGGGGGAGTGGCTGAGCTCAGCTGCCTTTGCCACACCAAGCGGAGGGTCACAGTTTTGTATTGGGAATTGTTTTGCTAGCGCGACTCAATTTTAATATAAATATATATGTATAAAGATATGTATATATGTATGGTACATATCGATAGTGATAGTATATACATATGTATATATATACTTGTATGTATGTATGTGTGCAGCTCAAGTACATGTAGAACAGAATACATAAATTGAGCGCATAAAAATCAATTTGGCGTAACCGCACAAGGCAAATAAAGTGGCCCAGACGCTTGGCCAAAAAGGACCTACATACAGAGGGACGAGGAGAGAGAGAGAGGGATAGAGAGTGAGAGAGAGTGAGAGAGAGAGAGAGGTGAGGGAGTGAGCGGGGAAGAGCCCTAAGAAAATGTTCTACTTGGCAAATTGTCCGTTGTTTTGAGCTTTGATGTGGCATTCACAAGAGAGTCGATGTGTGTGCACGTGTGTGTGTGTGCGTGTGTGTGTGCGTGTGTGTGTGTGTGTAAATGGCATTATAATGTTGGGCATGCCGCTGCATAAAAACTGGCCGAGGCAATCACAGCGTTTATTTGCATACTTTTCGGCTGCTTTACATATTTATTATGATTTCTTTTGCTTGGCTCCAGCCACGCCCACAGCAGCCACGCATCCCAAACGCACCCTCGCCCCCCTTCCTATCTCCCCCTGACTCTCTCTCTCTCTAGCTGTACTCAACTCCTGCCACATCCTCAACTCTCACAAGAAAAAACTTATTTTTTTTATTAATCATAAATTTTGCAACTCAACTTTAACCCCTTTCGCCACGCCCAGTTTTGTGGGCTGCCTCCATTTTCTTTTATGTATGAATTCATATATATATATGTATATATATGTGTATATATGTATCAAAGTATATGTTTATGACTCAGTTTTTGTTTGTGGGTCAGTTAATAGTTGAAGCCAAAGGCTGGCTGCAGCTAACAGCTCGAGCAGACACCTCAAAATGTGGTCAAATTTATGCCAAAAGCGAGAAAGGGGTAGATGTGTGTGTGTGTGAGTGCGTGTGTGTGGGTGTGTGTGTGTGTGAGTGCGTGTGGGTGGGTGTGTAATCTTGTACAAAATGATTTAGCGCCTAGACGCATATTCACATTCGGCGGAATGAACCCAACTTGCTCGACTAGTTGGCCCATAATAAAGCCAATAATAATTTGCGGCAACCCCTTTGGCTGCTGTATATACCCTGTAAGTGTGCAATTGGGGTATATTATGATGCAGTCAGTGCTCAGAAAATGACTAATATTTGAACACTTTAAAAACATAGCTGCACCTGAGCAGCTGCTGTCCGAACTATGACCTAGTATATAGTATATAGGGTATGTTATAGGGTGTGTTTAGGTATAGCACTAGTTTGATGCGTAGAATCAACTCAGTCGACTACATTTATGGATCGCATATACAAGCTTGTTTTAAGCCTCTCTGGTTGCCTTCCATAAAATAACTTATTTCGATTAAAAGAAACCTTTTGACTTCTCTTCTTTTTGTGACTAATTCTTAAAGCTCTAAGAATATTTTACTTCTTCTGTAGCTTTCTTAACATTTCCATAAGTTTTTTATTGTCTTCAAGTACTACTAAATCTTTGTTAGAACAAGCTTAAAGTTGAGCTTTAAGTTTTTGCTTGAGCTTTCAAACGAATCTTTAATTCCGACTCTGCCTAAGTAAAACAACAGGACAGTTCGTGAGCCTCGCCATGTATACCTAAGATCCCATATATGTATATATATGTATTCGATATATCAATTCTGGAATATTCTCTTCGTGCTATCATTTGCATAAGTACTTTATATCCTTGTTGTTCGCTTTCTGTATACACCTTTAAGTTGACGAGCAAAAAATATTGTTATGAGACGACTATCGAGGGTGAGAGAGAGAAAGAGACAGAGGGAGAAGGGGTTGTTGTTATGCAATTGTGATATGCGCTTGGCACCTGGTTGCTGCGTCCACTGTCCACTGTCCACTGTCCACTGTCCACTGTCCACTGTCCACTGTTCACCTTCCGCCATCCGTCCTTTGCCCCTGCTGTCCTCACATCTGATAGAGTGCGAAGTTTGTGTGACCGTTGGCATAAATTGCATTCATTAGGTCGTTCGCTGGAAGACCGTCGCCCCTAGAGGAAAGCAGGGGCAGGATCAGCCGCATGGGTGGGGGCAGGACGTTAGCCATGTCCTTTTTCGCCATTCACCACGTTTCGTTAACAGTTTTTCGTGTATTTTGCTTCTTTTTTTGTGCCCTGCAGTCTATGGAAGGTGCTGCGTATGGGGTATATTGATTCTGCTCTAACTGTAGAACTTACAAGTGCCAGATATTATATAAGATATAATTAAATACCTAAGCCAAATATATTCAAGATAGACAAAATATTTGATATGTGCATATTTTCATATATGGATAATTGTATTAGATAGTTCGAAGTTAATAGATGCTTGAATGCTACAAGATCCATATGAATGACATGATTGTTCTGCTCGGTAGTTACTCAAAGATAGGACAAATTTCAATTTCCTCAAATCGAAACTTCTCTATAACTCGAAAACTATAAGAGTAAAATAACAAATCTTCAGTAGGTCTGTTTATTAAACCTAGTCAAACCTTGTCATAATTTCCTTTCTCTGTTTAACTCTTGAACTACAAGTGCTAGATTCTTCTTAGTTGGTATCTAGCTGCTCTTCAGTTATAGCTCGTCCAGAAATATTTCCTTTTGTCATATACCCTGTACATTTTGGGAACTTTAGAGCTTTTCCTAGCCGTTAACTGCCATGTGGACCCATTCGCTTCTTTTTTTTCCCGCTGCAAAGTTTCCCTTAGCTTTGTTGTTGTGGATTATTTTTATGCCGCTGGCGACTGGACTCGCTGACTAGTTGATGCTTCAGCTGAGCTTTGTTTTGCGGCCCGCTGACCAGAAGCGAGTCGAGTCCAGAGTCGAGTTGAGCTGGTTCAATGTAATTGGAAAAACTGTCGAAAATCGTAGTCAACTTTCAAATTTTTTGTTGCCTCTCTGTTGGCTCTGTTCGCTCTGAATTCGCATGTGAATTGAGGCTGAGTCAGAACAAGCGGCAGCGGCAGAGGCAGCGGCAGCAGCAGAGGCTGCGTGTGCAGCCAAACGTTTATTATGCAGCTCCATTTTTTGGTCCACCCTAACTAAATTGTTCACTTTTTGTTGGTTTTTGGCCGAGGCCAAAGATTCGATTTGCCATGTGAATGCGTATGCATTTCGCTGCTTCAACTAATGCCACACGCACACACAAATACACACACACACACACTCATACACACACACACACACACACACACAATCAAGAGCTAATTGTGGTCAACCAAAACAGCCAGCAAAAAGCATTCACAGTAAAATCTCAACAATTTATTGCACTTCACTTGCCAATGAGCTGTGTGTGTGTGTGTGTGTGTGTGTGTGTGTGTGTGTGCGTGTGTGTGTGGCTTAAGTTGTTGCTGACTAGTTGCTTGAGTCCTTTAGCTTTAGCTTTGCTGCCTTTCAGTCTCCGTCTCTTGCAACTGGCAAATGAATGTGAAAACTATTTAGCAAACAGACAAGTTTCTAATACTCGTTCATAGAATAAAGTAGGGCATATTGGTTGTGTGTAATGTTTATGTGGCTATGCAATGCTCTGTACGTATGTCTGTCAATGTGTGTGACTGGCAGGGCAGACAAATACTCGTATTAAGACAGAGATCTGGAGTATTGTATACGCCCATTAGAGGCATGGCAAATTGACAAGTACCTCAGACCTTTCGATGTTATTAGTCATGTTAAAGACCTAACATTTTTCATACATACTCGCTTAAGGATTAAATTGAGACGTGGTAAAGCATATAAACTTATATCTAGAGAACTACGATCAGTTCAGTAGAGATCGGTATAACTCAATCATCTAGTGCTTGAGTAGTCCCAATCAGTAATAGGATATGCACGAAATCGACAAGCTCATCTGAGTACAGCATAGATCGCTGCAGCTGCTTCACATAGTTAGATCGTTTCGTCTGTGGGGAGCGAAACAGTATTTGATCTATGGCATAAATATCAGTTTTCTTGCAGTTGCAACTGAGATTACACGCAAATCTTTGACCTACTCATTAATACCAACGATCAGCTGGATACACATTTATATATAGTCATATGCATAGATATATAGACATATAGGTCTATAGATATATGGAATATATTCAATATTCACTTTTAACAACTAAAATTTATATCAACATTTTGTCGTGTCAAATGCACTGGGTAAAAGTGAAGCTTCACACACACACACATACATATTTATGCCAGTTAGACAGAGAGGCGGGCGTCGGAGTAGGCGTGAATGTGCAGGCTATATAGCCTGACAAGTGGGCGTGGCTTTGATATATGAGAAGGTCGCATTAAATACTTATGAAGAGCATAAAAACAGCGCGAGAGGCAAAGCGAAAATAGTTGACGTGTGAGTGTATGTGTGTGTGTGTGTGTCATGTGTGTGTGACGTACTAGTGTGTGTGTTTGTGTGTGTGGTTAACAAACTGTAATTTACATTAAGTGTTGACACGTTGACATACGCAAGCTACACACATTGCAATTGTCGTTGGCTTTAGCTGGCTTTCATTTGTTCTGCCATTACAGCCGAATGTGCGTGTGTGTGTGTGTGTGTGTGAGTGTGCGGGTGTGTGTGTATATGTGTGTGTGTTGTTCTGGCTGGCCGTAAAGGCTATTATAACTTTGTCGTGCCACAGCGAAAGCCAAAGCCAAAGCGAAGCACGGACCTTAACTTCACATGAAAGGGGTGCAGGGAAAGGAGAGGGCAGCAAGGGATGGGGGGAGGGAGGCGTAGGGAGGTGGAGCGCAAGGGGAGTGTGGGTGTGTAGAGGTGTGATGTGGTCAGAGGGCGCAGAGCGGAGCTGGTTTGCGCCGTAACAACATAAAAAGCTTACTAGCCGTGGGCCAAAGAGTTTTTCTTTCTTTCTTTCTTCCATTTTTTTCCTACACAAATACGAAGAATTTTTTTTATTTTCGTAATTTATTTAATTATAAATGCGCCTGGTTTTTCGCTCTGTGTGCGCGAGCTGAAGTCAGTTTGTAGGTTACGTCTGGGCAATGGACTTGACTTACTTGAACTGCAGCCCAAGTAACTCGGAAATATGCTAAAAGTATAACAAAAACATTTAATCGAGTTTGCATTCAAATTGCACAGAGATTGCAGAGCTTTTAGAGTGAGATTTTGAGTAGGCGGCTAATGGGAGTCTGCGAGACGACATTTAGATGGGGATAGTGTGAGCTTTGAGGCAGATTTATGGGTTAGTTTTCAGCGAACCCTTAAAGAGTTGAATAGAGAGAGAATATGAGAGAGCTTTAGGCAAAGCTTTAAGACAGTTTGAAGCGACTTCACAAAGCTGTTCAAGTGCTTAAAGTTTAAGTTAAACTTTGTGAACAATTTATGTACTTTTGTTTAGCTTTTTATAAGCTCTAAAAGAACTTTAAGTGTGCTTTAATTGTGACTGAAATGAGAGATTGAGACTGTTGTATAATTCGAGTAAGATTGAAACAAGCTTTAAAACTATTAATATTTATGGTCGGAACTTGATTGGCTTTTGGAAAACTGTTTTGTTTTCACTTAAGTTGAGGTCTGGCAACACTTGATAATTGCCCACCGTTGCCACATTTCACATGCGCTTCCGCCAGTGCCAACTGTACCCAGCTGTGCCGTTAGATGGAGAGAGCGGGCTGCAAGGGGCAGGCTGAGAGTGGGGCGAGACCAATTCTCCACTTCAGGCAAATAAAACGTAATGTGGCACTTAGAGGGTCCACTAAGTGGCCATTGGGCACTGTCATATGCAAATGCTGTTGTTGTTGTTGTTGTTGTTCTTGTTGTTATTATTGTTGCTGAGTGGCAATTGAGGCAGCTCGCAAAGGGTTGACATTAAGTTAAAAATGAAAGCGAATTACGCGCAGGCATACGTAAATGAGCAGCAAGCCAATTGGCGGCTAAACACTTCTTCGGAATTCCCCTGCCTACCTGGCCACCCCCTCTCAATGTAGCGAAATATGGCAACGTTTGCTAGATCAATTCATAAGCAATAACTTCTCTTAGGCCTTCTCCAATTCGAATTCATTCACTGTGACAGCGTTGCCAGCCTCAAATTGAGCAGTCAGGCAAAACTTTGATGTATCTAATATTATGCTTCCGCAAATTTATTGGATATAACTTCGCACGGGGTGGCAAGGTGGACAGTCTGGCAGCACTGTGCGCTGTGCAACTCACGAGCTGCAACAAAGTTAGCAAAGCTAAAGTATTCAAGTCTGAAGTTTCAGTTATTGTTATGAGCGACTCAGCCGCCTCCGCCTCCTGCGCACCTGCTGCTGTTGACAGTGTTGACAAACGCTGCAAAGCGACAATATCAGTTATTGAAAGTTTGCATCATCTACTTCCCCGAATTTTTTGCTCTCTGCCTCTGTTTGCTGTTGACAGCCTTTCGGTTGCAAAAACTTTCGGACAACGCCAGTCGATGGAGCAGCGGAGGCAGCTCAGGTGGGGGCGGGGCAGAATCCCCTTGTTTTGACCAAAAACTTTAGCTGCAATTTGTGGGGGCGACGAGAACTCCGCTTGGCTGCAGCAGCAGCAGCAACAGAAACTGAAACCGATAGACGATGAATTAGCCATGCCTCAGCCGAGCCAACAGCACTTAAGACCGAAGTTTGCCAACAATGAAATTTGAAGGGAATTTCAATTACTTGACTCGTCTGTGGGTTCCACTTTATGCTCGCACGCAATCTGTCATTCTGTTTCTCTATGTCTCTTTATAGCTATATATCTATGGCTATCTCTCTCACTTAATCTCGCCCTCCTCTCTCTCGAATCTTTCTGTCTCTCTCTCACACTTTTTCTCTTTCTATTGATCTTCCTCATTTTCTTACAGACCATCTCTCTATGGCTCTCTCTCTCTCTCTCTCTGTCTGTCTCTTTAACACTATATCTCCCTTTCATTTTCTACTGTCCTTCATTCATTCAGACATGAAGTTTGGCAACACTGCAATACGAACAGAATACCTGAATACTGACAACAGATTCATTTTCATCACAATCTGAAGATTGCTTTGGTCCTGCCTTCAGTCTCAGCCGAGCTCAGCTCCACTGCAGCATAAAACACTTGACTGAAGTGTGGCAGCAGTGCAGCTTTTGGCGGCCAAAAGCCCGCGTCTCACTTTGAGCTACGCTGTTGCCGAATTTCACGGCATTTTTTTTTTCTTCTTTCACATTGACCAAGTGGAAAACAAAAGGGCGATGCGACTTTTTATCTGTTTATCTGCCGCACTTGAGTTTGTCAAAAGCAATTGTTTGACTTGGCTAGACAAACACGCGCACACACAGAGAGAGAGAGGGAGAGAGAGGGAGGGAGGGAGAGAGAAAACTCGTTGGTTTAAAGAACGAATGTCAAACGCAACTGACCAAAGCGGGCAACAGGGAAACTCGATTGGGCAAAGGGTCTTTGCTTGTTTTGTTTTCCTTTTTTTTGTTGTTACTGTTGTTGTTGTTGTTGTTGCTGTGAATCAACAACAGCAACAACAACAGCTGCAACATTTTAGGGGCATTTGCTTCACATCGCTGGCCACAAATAACCAAGCTGTGTTTATTTCTCGCAACCTCGTGTCGAGGCAAACGCGTCAGCAACTGCTGCTGCTGCTGCTGCTGCTGCTGGCCGCCTCCTGCTGCTGCTGCTGATGCTGCTGCTGTTGCTGCCTTTCTCCTTTGCTCTTCTCTGTGGACATTGAGTTATGTTGTGGCAACTCGTGTGTGTGTGCCCCAAGGAAATGCAACTTCAGCACCAACAACAGCAGCAGCAGCAGTCAAGGAAACGTCCTTCGCTCCCCCATCCCCTCGGCTGGGCCATTGTGTAATTGCATGCGGCATTCTGATCCCAGCAATAGCTGCGAAATTTACAGGCTTAGAGACAATGACATTTACATGTGACGCATTGGAGAAGACCCGCACAGCATGCAGAAGAAGTGTCTAATGGGATGTGCAACTGGCGACTGGAATGTTGCGAGTTCGAATTCGGAAGTGGGACTAGACTTTAAATGGAAAGGGAGAAGTGAAATGAACAAGTTGAACTTGGCAGTGGAAGTTGAGAATGGGAAATGGAATGAAATGGAATGATATGGAGTGAAATGGAATGATATGGATGAAATGGAATGAAATATAATGAAATGGAACGAAATGGAATGAAATGGAACTGGCACATCAGTATTACAATTGGGCGATGGATATAAAGACTTGAACTCGTAGATTAGAGATAGAGAAAAGAAGTTAATTCTTGAAGAGGAACTGGAACTATAAGTTAAAATTGGAAGTGGAACATGAAAGTGAGAGTATGAAATCGAAATTGATAATGAAACTTAAAATGGGGATTGTCAGTGAGCAGTTCACCAAGGAATTGAATGAGAAATGGAACCTGGAGTTGGAAGAGAGATCTGGATATAAAGATAGTTAGATCTGGAAATAAAGTTAAACTTTGCCAGATGGGAAGATGGGAAGTAGCAGATAGTAGTGGGAAATAAAGACCTTAAAAGTGGAACACTGAGCAAGGATTGAAAGTGCAATTAAAACTTGAAAATGTAACTCAGAAGTTTGGCTGTTGCAGCTCGAACTTCTTGAAGTAATTCACCGACTCGCAGCAATCAGTGTGGGACAATATTGGCTTAGTTGATTGGTGGCAACACTTTGAGCCATAAATTGCAGGAGGAAGCTAATGAAGTGCGACAACGCTGCTTCCTATTTCAGTGAAGTGTGGCAACGGCGCGCAGCTGCTGGCAAGTGCACTAGGAATTCCGAAATGCACTCTCGGAGATTAAGCCAACCCAGTGCATAATTATCGTAATGATAATAATAATCATTATCGTCATCATCGCCATCATCATTACTATAATTGTCGTCGTCATCGTTATCAGCAGCTGCCACAATCAACAGCAGCAGCTGCTGCTGCTGCAGGAATTGCAGCTGGAACTGCAGCAGTTGCGGACAGATGGCGACTTGATTGTCGCTAAAAGAGCAGCCAAATGGCCAACTGGCCAAATGGCCAAATGGCCAACTGGCTGACAACTCTCAAGGAAGTGCGAGAGTTAAGGCTAAGCCACGCCCCCTATGCCCAGCCCCGGCCCCATTACCTCATGGCCTCCCAATCAAGTGGCATGATTGCTGAGCAGCATTTTATGCCAGTTATTGCCACAACAAGCCGGATCAGAGGCAAAAGTTTGCTTTGTGCTGCTGCTGGCTCCACTCGCTGCTGCCTCTCTATGCGCTTCTCATTCGCATTCATGACTGCCGCTGCTGCACACAATATGCTAAACACTTTGCCGGCAGCCAATGCAATCATAATTTTAACTACTTTAGTTTTACGTCCTCTCCTGCCCCGCCTCCTGCTCCTCGTTCCTCTCCTCTCTCTCCGCCTTGCGCCTGCTGCGACAGCTCCTTGCACTTAGTTCTATTATCCCGGCGCTTTGTTTTGGCCTCATTTTGCTCGTTTTTGCTAATTTTGCGCGGCCACACCGAGCAACGAGCACGGAGCACCGAGTAAGCCAATGGCTAAAATGCTGAGCAATAGCAGAGAAAAAGAAAAACTTGTTGGAAAAACCCAACGAAATGAAAATGAAAATGAAAAATATAAATTGGCTTTTGTGGTGTGGTGTGCGAAATTACGAGCCCAGCGCCTTTAAACCTAATACACGGACCGAACCAAAAACAAAGTAAAACTAAACTGAAAGTCGGGTGTGCGTGACTGACAGATACCCTGGCCTTTACATCTATAATTACCTTTCGGTAATTCCACTTGCCCTACCAGCGCATAAATACTAAATTTGAAATCTGTAACTCTTTGAGTTCTTGAGATGGACTTTAATCCAAACTCAATCTAAAAAATATTTGGCCAAGAAGTAAAATAAGTCCATAGCTAAAGAAGTATAACTCACTAATTTTTACATACATACATACATACCACATTTCCAGTTCTTAAAGCTTTTGAACTATTGTGAAGTACCCGAGTCTACAGACAAGGTATCAGAAAAAAATATTTAAATTTCAGTTAAATATGCCATACAAATACTACATACCAAATTGCATGCCTCTAGCGCTAAAAGCTCTCGAGATATTCACGAAAACCCAAGTCTTAAAATCGATATTTATCGATATAAAGCAATTCTGTGATTGTATCAATGAAATTTAAATCTGTCTAAGAATATGTCAAATTAGAAACGTGTGTGCTCCCTATTTAAACCATTTCAATATATACAGGGTATAAGAAAGAGAGAAAAACTTTGCAAATGGCATCGATAAATGCTATTAAAATCGATTTTAAAGACAATTTTTACCATTCTGAGTGAACAAACGCCGAGGGAATATACAACAGCCAGAAAGCGAGAGTGAGAAGGAGAGAGAGGCCGAGAGAGAGAGAGAGGGAGAGTGAGGGGCGCGATGGCTGGCCGTAGCATATTTCAATTCATTTTTGAGCGAGCTCTCTCTTTGTGGCTTCATTAGCGCCTTTAAGGGCCAAACTGGAAACGCTCGCCCGGCCATAGCCAAAGGCGACGCAATCAAGGCAAATGGATTTTAATTAATTTTGCCGGAGCTGCACAATTTTTAATTAAGAAACTTGAAACGTCACTCGTTGCATTTAGCATTTAGTATTTAACTACTGCAGCAGCAGCAACAGCAGCAGCGCAGCAGCAGCGCAGCTTCAGCTGCATTTCGAACTGCAACAAAAGCTGGCTCCGAGGCATTTCATCCAAAAATCCTTTGTCCCGCAATTCTTTAGTGAGTCCACTGTGAATAGCACTCGGCAGTCAGCAGTCGGCACTCGGCACTGCATGACAAATGTTTTCTTTGTTTTCACATATGCCACTCGCAACTAGGTGGCAACGCCCAGCTGCGTCCACTGTCCAGCGCTGGCTAAGCCGATACAGACAATGACAAAGCACTGAATTAGAAATTCGTAAAACCAGCTGCATTCTAATTATGAAACATTTGAGTTCCACTAAGCTATCGAGCCAAGCACAAATATATATAAATATAAAATAAATAATGTTCTGTGAAAGATAAGAATCCATAGACTATCTACAGTAAAGTCTATCCCTAGAAGAATCTGTATAGGCAAGAACTTACTCCTGCTAGAAGACTCCAACAGACAGCAAATACAATTGCATTTGAATTGCATCTCGGACTTTAACCTCTACCTGTCTCTTCTCTACTTGCAGTGCTCGACTGCCAGGTGGGCGATTGGGCAGCGTGGAGCGAGTGCGACAAGAGCTGCGGCGCGGGCATGATGACGCGCACCCGCCAAGTCCTGCAAGCAGCCCAGAACGGAGGCAAGCACTGCCCATCGCTGCTCCAGAAGCGAGCTTGCCAAGGCTATCGCTGTCACGGCCATCGGGATAAGAAGATACTGCGAGGTAAGTCTAAAAGTATCTGCATCTGTATCTGTATCTGTATCTGTATCTGTATCTGTATCTGTATCTGTATCTGTATCTGTATCTGTATCTGTATCTGTATCTGTATCTGTATCTGTATCTGTATCTGTATCTGTATCTGTATCTGTATCTGTATCTGTATCTGTATCTGTATCTGTATCTGTATCTGTATCTGTATCTCTATCTCTATCTCTATCTCTATCTCTATCTCTATCTCTATCTCTATCTCTATCTCTATCTCTATCTCTATCTCTATCTCTATCTGTATCTTTATTTCTATCTCTATCTCTATATATCTGTCTCTTTCTGGATATCTGCATCTGTTGTTATATCTGTGTGGGCTTTAATGAAATGCACTTTTAATTAAAAATATCCCGACATCGCATCCCTTATCGCGATTCCCTCGCACCTGTCAGGTGAGCCGTCGTGCATTCAGGCTGGCAACAATGGCTACTGCAGCTGGGTTACCCTTTTATCTCAATCTGGGCATGCATCTGCATTGTGGCGTGTTAATTAAAATAGTCGATGGCCAGCCTGCGATTTCCAGGCCCTTTCAATATATTACATTTAAAATCTAACTGATATTCGTAAGGGATATTGATAAATTGAGATATTTAGAATGCAGCAGCAACTGAAATGGGAATTTTCAATTCATTTCTGCTGCCTTTTCATGCATTGTTTGACTTAATTAATTCCAGTTTTTCGCTTCTACACAAATCCTCTCGTATCCTACAGCGTTTCAGCTCATATCTCTCTTCTCCTCCTCTCTCTTTCCCCCCTTTGCTTTCACTCTTTCTCTCTCTCTCTCTCTCTCTCTCTGTCAGCTTATTTCATATTCCATTTTGCATATTTGTTAAGAATGTTGATATGTTGATCCACTTAGCAAGCACTTGGCTCGTATTGTTAGCGCCCCAGAAAATGCAGCGTAAATATTTTACACCCATTGTAATACCTCGTAGTTGGAGCTAGTTGGGGTAGTCTGACTGGGAGGTTGAAGCTAATCTAATCTGTCATCACATTATAACATATCCACTGCGAGTCCTTTCTGACTCCAAATCTATCAGACTCTCTCTCTCTTTCTTTCTCTCTCTCTCTCTCTCTCTCTCTCTCTCTCTCTCTCTCTCTCTCTCTCTCTTTCTCTATATTTCTCTTTTCCTCTCGACTGAAACTTATTCCTCACTCTATTTCTCTCTCTTTTCTTCGTCCCTCACATATCTTCGGTCATCTTCTCCTCTGAGTCATGGCATGCATTTTGCAGGGTATTTAACAGTCAGGACTTTGGAGTCTTAGGCGTCTGCATTGACAGAGCTGTTCATTGCAAAAAGCTTTTTCATCTAAACGCCCAAGCAGAATGTGAAGCAAACTAAGTCACTTGACGGGCGGTTGGATGCTTTACACGAATCCACACGGATGCTGATGCACTTCTGCTCTAGCAGAAGACGGAGGGAAAGAGAGGCAAATAGAGAAAGGGAGAGTTGAGAGAGAGAAAGAGAGATAGAGGGATAGAGAGACAGGGAGAGGTTAGGTAGAGGAGGCACCTTTGCTGCAGATGCATCTGTCAGCTTTCGCTTGTTAGCTGAAAGTTTTTTTTCTCACTCGCTCTTTCTTTTGCAATACCCTGTAGTCATTGACTAACGTGTAGACAGGGTATATTGGCTTTTAATTAAAGTGTATGTAGCAGGCAGAGCTAGAGAGAGAGATGAGTTGATCTAATCTGCTTTGTGTGACAATCTTGTAGGAAAGCAGAGTTAAAGAACTGGAATTTGATACATAGCTCCATTAAGAGACAGCTCTAGTCTCTTTTAACTAATCGATAACATAATCGATTACCATGGAATCGACAAATAACAAAATTCATAGTCAACTTTAGCTATTTAGGCATGTCTCGCCCATTTGAGTGATTGATTAGAGACTCGCTGGAGTAGTCAAGGCATTACTCATTGCCTTCAGCTAATGCTTATGCTTACTGCGAGGGTATTTGCTCGCCGAGCAGTCGCCACTCGTTGACTTCTTTTCGTTTTGGCCACGTAAAAAGCGAGCAGCTGCCTGAGAAGAAGACGCATGTGAACGTTGGTTCTAGGTTCCAGTCTCTGGCCAGAGAACTTACATTCATATCCCTCTCCCTTTCTCTCTTTCTGGCATTCGCTTCTCGGCTGTCGCCTCTAGCTCTTGGCCCTACCACGCCCCATTCGTACTGAAGCCCCAGCCCTTTGCCGTGGCAAAGCAATTTTGTGCAAGTGGCTGACATAAAAGCCATATTATATTTGGCTAAGTGTCGCCGACGGCACACACACACAAACACACACACGCACACATGACCACGCCCCCATTCAGTGATAGTAGAACTATAGCTGAGCTTACACGACTCCATGATACTCGCTCAAGGTACAAAAAAATGATGGAAAAATGAATGAAAGGAGACGAATAGAAGAGGCTAGAAACGAATAAAGACAGATAGAGACGGATTGAGGAAGAAAGAGACGGTGAAAACCGGAATACAAAGAAACCATAAGCGCAAATAAAGATCGATAGAGATGAAGAGAGATGAATAGAGATGAATAGAGATGGGGAAAGACAAATATATATGGATAAAGATGGATGGAGACTAGAGATGGACGGACAAACCAATCGAATGCCAAACAGTCGAACATACAGAGAGAGAGAGAGAGACAAATGACGATATACATAGAGACTGGGAAGAAGGACTGACTTGTAGGGAAAATATGGATAGGTGAGAAGATGAACTGACGTGCGCCTTTCTGTTTCTTCATCCCGCCAGCAGCTGAAGTACTGCTCAAAGCCCAATATACTCGTTTTGTCATTTCGCTCACTGTGTGAAAGAGCACAAAAAACAAAAACAAAGCAGAAGAAGTTGCGGCAAGCATAAAAAAAGAAGACAAAAAAAACTATTAAAAATCGCAGCAGAAGTTTTTTGTTTATGTTTTGGGTCGCCTGTGCTCCATTAGCCACGAACGTGCCCAGTCTCCTCGGCTCACATCCTATCTCTCTCTCTCTCTCTTACTCACTCTCTCTCTCTCTCTCTCTTTCTCTGTTTGGCTGTGGACTTAGTTGTGCTTGCGGTTTTTGTTGACGCTCGTCCGTTCACTCTTTAAGCGTTTAATTAAAACTTTGATTGCAGCCATTAGAAAAAATTGTTAAACTCTGTATGCAGAAATGATCCACACACACACACGCACACACACACACACAGCAGACGTCACATGTCACAGCCATCAATAGAGCGGCGCGCGTGTGTGTGTGAGAGAGAGCGAGCATAAGGAAAATGTAATTAACGGGGGTTTAGTGTCCGTTAAAGCAGACGTCATTAAAACTATGAAATTCAATTGAGCTATAGCTAAAAGCTTGAAAAGCACATTAAAGCTTTGAGTATAAGAGCTTTAAGTTGACCGTTTTTATAGAAACTTTTAATTGAAAACGTGTTTGGAATGCAGATGAATTGAGAGCGAGAAAGCTTTAAGTTGATACCTGACTAAATAGTTTGTCTGGATATTGGCCTAAGGTAATCTTTAGATCGTCTACTCTATCATTATCATTATTATCTATTATTTCACATATTTCCGTAATAAATATCAATTAATTCCATCCGTTCAGCTCAGTATCTCCTTCCCAATCTAGAAACTTTTCATTTACCCGCCATATATACCAAGATGAAATACAATAGATATATCCACAGTTGTGATGCGCTAGGCAACAAGTTGCTGCAGTTGAGTCCCTCCGGATCAGCTCAACAGATGCTTTCCACTCGCTGCAGGCATTACCGCTAAGAGTTAAGTTATGTCCCTTCATTTCGCTCTTGAAGTAATCAGACTCTAATTGCTGCACTATCTGTAACTAGCTCTAAAAGCTTTCAGCTGAAAAGTAGGCAACACTTTCTCTCTCTCTCTCTCCCGCATTTTCTCTCTCTTCCCACCTTTTCGCACTTGACAGCAGCTGAAGCAATTATTTAAGAGCTAATTTAAATTTACACGCGCACAGAGAGAAACAGATGTGAATGAAATGCTTTTAATACTGTTTTAAGCTGTTTATAGTGTTAAGCACATGCGTGAGTGTGAGTGAGTGTGTGAGTGAGTGTGCGTATGTGTGTGAGTGTGATTTGTTTATCTTGCAAATTGCTGTCAGACAACGACGAGCTTTGGCATTGGCTTTGTGATTTAGCCGGGCAATTACAGAGCATTAAAATGTCGATTACAGCTGGACATGGCAGAGCGAAAGGGAGAGAGAGAGAAAGGGAGAGAGGGAAAGAGGGAGACAGAGAGAGAGTGAGAAAGTCACGGCAGAGGGGCATCAAAGCAGCAGCTGAAATACGCAGCATAAACCTAAATCAAAAGTAAGGAAATTAAGATTCAGTTGAGTATGACAGACTAGAAAATACCCTAATCGAGCAGCAGTAGCAAAGGGCTCAGTGCAAGTATGAAGTAATCGAGCTGCTAGTGTAAGGCCTTTGCCTCGAGATTAAGGCGTGCTTAAGAAAGAAAAAGTTTTCTATATTTCAAGCTAGGTATACAGAGTAGACTAGATCCTGATATACGTATATGTTATATATATCTTTGCCTTAAGCGACTCGTCCACGCCTCCTTTAGCCTGATACAAATGTTACAACATCAACCAATGTCACCCGCATGCAATGTCTACAGGGCATAACAAAAGGCGAATCAAAGCAAAGCAAAGACAAGAAAGGAAAGGAAACTGCACACAGCAATGGCAAATTGCTAAGCAGAGCACTTAGGTCTCGGCTCTCGGCTCTCGGCTGTCTCAACTGTTGCACATGCTGCTGCAGCAACACCTGACGGCAGCAACAGCAACAGCAACAGCAACAATATCAAGCAACTGACATTAAATACGTGCAATTCGTGTTAGATAATTGGGCAGGGCGCAAATTAAATTTTGCCCAAGACACGACCGAAGCAGCCGCATGAGAAGCGCAGAGGGAGGCGTGCGGGCGCCCGCTCGCTCGCGTCATTAAGTATGCTATTAAAAATTTGTGTAATGCCAAGTTAATTGCTAACAACCAGGCGTGTCACACTCTGCCCTCCCTCTGCCTCTTCCTGTCTCCCTCTCACCCTCCCTATATCTTGCTCACTCATTTTTTGGCATGTGTGTAATAATTAAGGTAAACAAACACGCCCATCTGCCCGCCCACAAACACACACTCACTCACACCCGTGTCGCCATGTACAATGCCCAGCGCCATTTGCAGGTGGAAAATGTTGGGGTTTAGTTACACGCACTGAGCGAAAACATTGACTGAGTTGTGGGGCTCCAGTTGAGGGCAAAGTGTGAATAATTCAAGGTTCACATCAGTTCATCAATAAATTAATAATCAAATCAATTTCATTTGGATTATCTAATGATGAATCGATCAATTAAGTCAGGGGCTCAATCATCATCATTCAATCAATAATCAAACATTTCTTACCATAGGTCGCTTAATCAAACAATCATCAGTCAATCAATCAATCAAATAAAATCTATACTGTGCATACATTGCTCGATTGAGTGATTACTCAGTTAGCCATTATACTATCAGTCTATCAATCAGCCAACCAGTCAATCAAATGCATGCCTAAATATAGATCAATCAAACAATCAATCAATCTATAACTCAGTAAATCAACAATCATTAAATCAACAACATTAATTCAGCATATATATACTGCTCAGTCAGTCATTAGATCATCAGTCAATCAGTCATCAATCAACAAAATACCTTCCACACATCCGTACATACTTCGATCAATCAATCACAAGCAAGCTGATTCTCATTAACAATACTTTCATCTCACTCCCAAGTATTCAACTTCAGTTTCTCGCAGTGTAGCTAATATGTGTGCGCACACTTTTGTCGCCGACTGTCGTCGCTCTCATCGCCAACCTTCTTCAGCGTTTCTCGTTGTCGCCGCCATTGGCAGGCCACAATAATGCGCAGTGCTCATTAACGTTATAAAAATAATTGCTGTACACTTACAGACACACGTTCGCTTACACACACACACACACCCACACACACACAGACACACACACATATATATATATACATACGTTGTACACTCATTCACTTAAGGCTGTGAATTACGGGCCATGTGCTAAATTCCAATTAACTTGAATGTATGTGTGTTAGTGTATGGATGTGTATATGTGTGTATATGTGTGTATATGTGTGTGTGTGTGGCTGTGTGTGTGTGCTGTGCTTGGCCAAGTAGGTAATCGTCCAAGATGAAAAACGTAGCCGAAAACCAGCCAAACCGAGGCACAACAATATGCCATTTGATTATGCAAATGTATGCGTGTGCGTGTGGGTGTGTGTGAGAGAGTGTATGTGTGTGTGAGAGAGTGTGTGTGGCACTTGACTTGTTAAATTTGCATAAGTTGTGTGCTCCTGCTGACGACCAAAAATTATGCAATACATATGTGCAAGCCAGCAGTCACTCTCCCTTCTCTCCCTCTCACTCTCTCTCTCTTTCTCCTCCACTCTCCCTTCTCTCCCTCAAATTAACTGGTAAAAAAACAGTTTAAGCCTGGACCATCATCAGTTGTTGACTTGACATTTCATTTGCTGTGGCACGTGCAAGTCTCTTAAATTTGCCCTCATCTAGCTCTTGTCTAGGCTCATGCTATCTCTCTCTCTCACACGCACCTTGTCGAGCAGAGGTCAAAGTCAGTTAATGGCGTTGAGTTTATTGCAGCATAATGTTTGTCTTTAGTCTGTCTTTACAGTTTCGTGTCACACACTCTTCTTATCTCTCTGTCTCTCTCTCTCGCTCTCTTACTATCTGTCTTTTTCTGCCTCTCGTCTTCTCTTTACCACTCTCATACTGTGTGACTTTCTTCTTTTACTCCATCCCTTATATCAGTCTCTTTTTCTGTGTCTCTCTCTCTTTCTTTCTCCCTCATTCTTTCTCTCACTCTCTTCTTCTCTCCTTCTCTTTCTCTCATTCTTCCTCACTCTCTCTCTCTCTCCCTCTCTCCTACTTATCAAATCTGTCACCGACATTCTCGAGACTTGATAACAACTCAAAAGTTGTTCCAATAGATATACTCTTATCTCTTCCATAATAAGCTCTCTCTCTCCCCTCCACCCTCTTCTCATAGTGGGGGAGTCTGTCTGGTTCGAGGCTGCACAGACTCAGAGCTAAGCAGCTGGACTCTGTCAATTCACGTATGTGCGAAGTGTGTTTTGTCAATGCATGCAGAGCAGGCCAAGGCTGTTGCTGCTGCTTCCCTCTCCCTCACACCCTCTCTCTCTCTCTCTCTCTCTCTCTCTCTCTCTCTCTCTCTCTCTGCTTTGGCAGACACCTTTCACGAGTCACGTGGCTTTACGTGGCTGCGGCACGTGCTGCAGGTGAGGCAATGTCCCCGTCTACATTCTGCAGGTGAATGTCTCCCGCAGCTCCCGCCCGCCCACACTCCCGCTCCCTGCCAGGTGGGTCTCAGTGACAGCAGCGTGTGGCTCTTGGCGCTCTGTTAGTCAAAAGTCGGAGCTGAGGCAGGGGGCGTCGCATCTACAGTCGCAGGCGAAGGGCCCCACGTTGAGCTCTGGGAAATGGGAGAAGGGAAAAGGAAAAAGGGAAAATTTGTTTTGTTGTTTGCTGTTGCTCGCACGCTTGTGTTGTCCTTGTCAGCTGTGGCTGCCACGCCTCCTTGGCCACATCCCCTGCCCCGCTCATTCCGTCATTCCTTTGCTGTTTTCTTTTTTTCGGTTGCTCGTCTAATGGCATGTTTTGATTTCGCTCTCAGCAATGCAAACATCATGCGAAGCCAGTCAAAGCAAATGCGATTCGTGTGGCATAACCGCCAGGCATACAGGCACGCACTTCCGCACACCCCACACCCACACCCACACACACACACACACACGCACACACACCCGTAAACTCGCTGTTGTTACAGCCAGCTCTTCCGGCTGCAGCCGTGCCTCGAGCCCTGCCCGCCCGGGCGACACGTGACACGTGGCAAACAACACGCGCACCGCGACTACAATTCGAACTGAATTCTGCTTCATATTTATAACTTCTATTGTGGCCCGCTGCTCATGCAACTAACCGAACCGTCCTCCTCTTCTCTCTTCCAGAAATGGCCCTGCTCCTGCCCGCAGCCCTCACGCGCAGCCATCGGGCCAACGACAGCAGCGACAGCCGCCACAATGTGCACTCGCACTATCGCGACTCCTACAAGCACAATCGGGATCACGAGTGAGTATCGAGAATAACAAACCATCTACAGGGAAAGACTATCCATGGAAACAATCTATCTACCTTGAATCTTAAGATAATTATACTCTGAAAGTCAGTGAGGTTCAATACTACTAATAGAGGTTACGGGTAGGGGCAACTGATAAAGGTTACGGGTAAAGGCAACTGAAAGGACCACTGATAGAGTTAAGTGGTAGAGGCAGCAGGCAGAGGCAATCGGTAGAGGCCTTTGGTAGAGGCAACTGATAAACATAGCTGATAGACTGGTAGAGACAACTACTAAAGGCAAATGGTAGAGGCAACTGATGAAGGTAACTAAGAGGCAACTGATAGAGGCAACTGATAGAGGCAACTGATGATGGTGACTGGTAGAGCAGTAGAAGCCACTGTTCATAGCCATACAGCTTCACATTTACCTGTATCTACTTTTCTATCTGCATATATAACTTTATCTCAGATTAGAGCTGCCCAGCTTAGCTCTGCCATAACTCTCGAGATCTCTCATGCTCTCTGGAGATAAATTGTTCCGCTTTAAAAATTCAATTCAGGTACTGAGCGTGAAATGATTTTCCGCGACTTGGAGCCTTCTTTTACGCTTGATTTTGTTTAATTTGGCTTCGCGATTCTAGGCGAAAGGTGTGTGCCAAATCGTTTTCCAAAGCCGCTTTTATGGCATAAGGTTGACGGGAAGCGCTGCAGGGAAAAAATGAGAAATTCAGTATTAATCCCAAATTTGTTGCTAGCTGTTCGGCTTTTTTTATGACTCGCGCGGCATGCAAACAACAATTTCATCTTGTAATGGCAAAAGAAGAGAGCGAGAGGAACAGAGAGAGAGAGAGAGAGTGGGGGAGTGAGAGGGAACATCAGCATAAGCGTCTGCAATAAAAATCCATCATAAAAGGCGCATAAAAATTGTTCGGTATAAAATCCCCGCCTTGATTTGACGCGCTGTTAATTTTCGTCCTCACGAGCATTTGCCTCGCTTTGTTTTGCTCCTTCTGCTACTTCTTGTTCATCCTGCGAAATGGAAATGTTTATGATTCATGCCATTCAGCCGCACAGACAGGTTGGCCGGCAATCCTTGACGCTAGCCTTGCCTTTGATGGCTTCTTCAATTGTCCACGAGACAAGCAGCAGAGCTAGAGCAAGAGCAAGCCTGACTAAGAGATGCCCTGTACAAGTAAAGCCAACGAGTCTTCGGGGCTTCAAGGTTTTTTTTTGGCATATTGAGTATGATTCAATTCAATTCTCTCTCTTTTGCTCTTTGTCATACTCAATTGACTTAACTTTTGTGATGTCCTAAGCTAAGTGAGAAGTTTAAATCTAGGATAAACAGAATCAGAGCTCCAAGGTGCCCAACGAAATGATATCTCCCTTATCCTCCAATCTTGATACCTCTTACAATACAATTATGCATAGGTGTGTGCCTAATTTCCAGACATAGACTACTCATAGATACCCTGTAAATGCTGCTAACCTTGCTCTAATCTCCCATTCTCTCACTTTCTCTTATACACTGAATGCATTTGCTTATTAGAAAGCATCTTCAGCTAGTTATTGCATTCACAACACTTAGATACCCTTCAAATTAGTATAGCTCGGAAACCAATGGGCTAGCTTCACTATTCGCTATGAACTCTGATTCCATGTCCAACTACTACCCTGTCTCTCTCTCTCTCTCTCTCTCTCTCTCTCTCTCTCTCTCTCTCTCTCTCTCTCGCACTCTCTGTCTCTCAATCGAGCTTGTCCACTGCCCACTGCCCACTTCAAATAAGCAAACAGACATCAATCACGTTCCGCATACGCCACGTTGTCCGTCCTATGCGCAGATGGGCGCCTTCAGCGTCAGCTTCAGCTTCAGATTCCACTTCTCCTCCTCCTCCTGCTGCTGCTGCTGCTGCTGCTGCTGCCTGTTGCGGTCTGCGCTGGCTTTTCTGCTCCGCTCTTATCTTCCGGCTCTCTTATGTTTGAGTGCTTCGCGCTGCTCATCAAAAGCCGTTTATTATGCTGCGCTTTACTTTTGTTTGCGAAATTAAATTAAATCCGCAATTTATTATTTTTATGTCTTTTCCATTTGCTTTCAATTCGAATCTATTTCCATGAAAAGATGTAGAAGAAGAAAATCACACGAAACGTGCCATATTGTAGAACAAATCGACAATCAAGCTGTACTATGACTATGCATATCGACTATCAATTATCGATTGGTTTTTATAGATAACAGATAAAGTATGTAATCAAAAGTGAAGTAATACAAGTCTCAAATGATTCTAGATTTAATGAACAGATAGCTTGCTGTGCATACCATTACGTTAACGCACTCTAAAACTTATCGAAAGATATCTTTATCGATAAGGCTTTGATTGCACCCACATGTGTGTCGCTTTGTCCTTCTAATCCAGTCTCCCAGCCAATCATCGATTCGAATTTGCATTCACATTCGAATTACATATTCGATCAATCAATTTGCACGGCTCAAATGATTCAATTCGGTTCGATAATTGATTCGTTTCGGTTTTATTTTGTTCGAGTGGCAAAAGCTTTTCACTCAGATCACATAAGCATGATGGATGAATGAATGGAATTCATGAATATTTATTGCGCACGACGATAAAAATCGAAATCGAAATCGTATTCATTCACGCGCACGCACACAAATCAATTCAAACTGAATCATAAGTTCCATCTCTCTCTCTCCCTCCCTCTCTCTCTCTCTCTCTCCCTCTCTTTCTCTCCTGGCGAGTCGCACAATTCACTTGTCCAATGATTTGTTAACTAGCGACAAACTTTTATTGCCTCGCTGCTGATAGAAGGAGCTGCTGTTGCTCCACAAAGCACAGACGAAGGACGAAGGACCGCGGACGGAGGACAAAGGACGAACGGCACAAATTATGAATTATGCGCTCAAATGCTGAGCAGCAACAACAACAACAATGGAACTTGGACAAAGAAAATAAATAAATAAATTACGCAAATAACAAAACAGCAAAACAAAATAAAAAGCTAAGAAGAAGAAGAGCAGGAAAAAAAACGAGAAAGAGCCAAAAATAACAAGCAAAAAGTCTCGAGCGCAGACAAAAGACGAAGAGCAAATGCCCTAAGTGAGGTTTGAGGTAAAAATCTGTCGAGTTAAGTAATTTGAGAAGAGAAGACTTAGCTCAAACAATTACTGCAGAAAGTGTGTCAGCGAAGGAATGGGAAATGCATGGCTAGCAGATACCCGACAAGCACAGATAATATAGAGAGTAGGGTGGAAGTATATACAAGTTGGATATACTCCAGATCTTTCTGAGATTACAATATGTTCGACGAATATGGAATGCGGACAAAGAGAGGAACACAAGCGAACGGACAGCGGACAGTGAAAGGAACAAACAGACAGCACTTCAATTGAATCCAACTTTGAACCAGTTCGGCTCACATTCAGTTCCAAGCATTCCAAGCGAATCAAGGAAACTTCAATAACCCCTCCTAATATCTATACTTAGACACATTTTGCATTGTATTCCCACTAAGTGTCACATACTTCCTTACAAATGGGGCGTACCCTATCCCATTTTACAGGGTAAACAAATAATAATTCGCCACAATTTAATTTACATAATGACAGTGCGAAGCGATTGCCGCAAAAAGAAATTACAAAAGAAGGAAACGGTAATACACACGCACCCACTGCTGCGGGGTTGCACAGAATATGAACCTTAACGGCCACGCCCCCTCCTCGCCCCTCCTCGCTGCCTCCTGCTGAACTCCACCCCCGCGTCGAGTTCACACTTTGTTTTCTGTTTTTTTTGTAATGTGATAAATTTACAGGGCATCAGGGAAATCTGCAGCCGACAGGCCTTTTAAATATATATAATAGAAGCAGACAAGGTCCGCGCGGCCAGCGTCCCTTTCAGCGTCGGCCCAACTCAGTTCCAGTTCCAGTTCCAATTACAATTACAGTCACAGTACGCTTACAGTTCGAGTTACAGTAAGAGCGACTTTAGTACCAAAACTCGGAAGGAGGCAAGAATAACAGCTCAACTACTTCTATTCCAGTCCAAAATTCATTTCTAGTTCCAGTTCTGGTTCCAATTTGAGTAATTCTTAAAGCATTGTCACTCAGATTTAGAACAAAGCTAGGAGAGCTAAGAGTTATACTCTAGCTCTAGCTCAAATCACAGTACTAGTTCCAGTTCCAGTTCCAGTTCCAAATTCAATTTTAGCTCCATTTCCCATTCCAGCTCTGCTTAAAAACACAGTACCTGTTCTAGTTCCATTTCTAGTTTTAATTTTAGTTCCACTTCAAGTTCCATTTTCATTTCATTTACAATTACAGTTAGTTCTAGTTCTAGTTCTAGTTGGAGTTCTAGTTCTAGTTCCAATTCTAGCTCCTGATATAGTTCCCATCATAGTTTCTGCTTTAGCTATAGCTACTGTTACCGTTCTCAGACAGTTCCAGTTCCATTTCAGTTTCAGTTCCCATTCCAGTTCCTGTTCCATTCAATATTCCTCTACTGCTTCACCTGGTTTTGGGTGCGCGGCAACAATAAAACGTTTTAAGCGAAAAATCCCCATGAGGATTAGCTTGAACCGCATAAATTTGCAGTCGAACAGCAAGTGAATGGGACAGAAGAGAGAGAGAGAGAGAGACAGTGGGAGAAAGGCAGAGATGGAGAGAGAGAGAGAC
Source organism: Drosophila meridionalis (assembly GCA_035045145.1). Classification (NCBI taxonomy): domain Eukaryota; kingdom Metazoa; phylum Arthropoda; class Insecta; order Diptera; family Drosophilidae; genus Drosophila; species Drosophila meridionalis. Next base: position 723,230 of record JAWNPG010000015.1, on the reverse strand, counting down.
AAGTTGATTGCCAGCCTTTAAGTCAGCTGAAAATTGAAGACAATGATGCTGCGAATTGACAGATTTTATGATACACACACACACACACACACGCAAATAGGCATACACACATACATACATATACATACATTTGTATATGTACGAAATGCTAATTTGCATAGCAGGTGCGTCCACGCCCCTCGCCACGCCCCCCGCAGACAGTTGAATAAAAGCCATAAAAATGCGTAAAAGCTGCTACTTTATTTTCATTAAACAAACGCAGCTGCCCACGTTTTATGCCCAGTTGATCCGAGTGTGAGTGTGTGTGTGTGTGAGAGAGAGAGAGAGTGTGTGTGTGTGTGCCTTGCCTGTGCTTTTGCATACTTTTCAAGGGGCACTCCAAAGTCTGCCTTTCAAATTGAATTATGCACTTAATGCGAAGGACAAGGCACAGCACACAGAGATAAATTTAGAGAGAGAGTAAGAGGGAGAGGAGAGAGGGAGAGAGGGAGGGAGACAGAATACTTAACGCTGAGCTTGAGTTAGTGTAAACGCAGCTTAATGCGTTTTAGAGGCCACACAAATTGGATGAGAATCGACTTTCTAATTAGTTCCTAATGCAGTTGACTAAGTTAATCACATGCAACATATGAGAATACAAATAATATTATGTGTTTATATATATTTAGAAATAATGCATATATGTATTATATAAATGAGCTGTATCGGGCATGCACGACTAGCAAATACCCAACGCTACTTAAGCAACTGCTTTGTCAACAAGTTGATCTGCTTTGCAGGTAACATTTTTATTCAAAAACATAAATATTTGAGATATGTGAGTATATCCCTATAGCACTCACATGCCAATTGTGGGCGCTTTGAATAGATTAAGTGGAAGTAAGGAGATAAGGGACATTACCATAGAATACCTTAAACCTGTCATAGAAAGAGGCATCAGTTCCTGATTGAGGAGTAGTTTATTCAAATATGAGAATCTAGGCTCATAAGCATAATTTGTACTCTCTCCACACACCTCTCTCTCTCTCTCTCTCTCTCTCTCTCTCTCTCTCTCTCTCTCTCTCTCTCTCTCTCTCTCTCTCTCTCTCTCTCTCTCTCTCTCTCTCTCTCTCTCTCTGTACTCACTTCTCTCTTTCTCTCCCTTTTCCATGTCTAAGATATGCCATATCCTTTATAGGCAATAATTCAAAGAAATTTCCATTCATACGACACCTCCCCCTCGTAGCGCCGTCTCATGCTCTATTTGCAGTTCTAATTTTAGCCCAAGCAGCCAGCTAAACATTGTCAATATCAATTATCGTACATATTTACATACACAGGCACACAATATATATGTCTATTTGTGTGTGTGTGCATGTTTTATTTGCCAAGCCAAGCGAAAGGACATTGAACTGACTGGTCAGAGACACAGAGAGAGGGAAGGAGGGAGGTAGAGACAGAGAGAGAGAGGGAGGGAGAGAGAGACGGAAAGAGAAGGCAGCTGCAAGCCGAGCCATTTGCATTGCTCAGTCGCTTGAAAGTGTGCAACAAGATTTGCGCGCGCTGCTCAATCATCATTAAAAACTTCCCAGCGACGACAAAGCACAAGGAGAAGAAGCAGAAATAGAAGAAGAAGAAGAAGAAAGGCAGGCAGGCATGCCAAAGGACACACAGGAAGGCAGCTAAGCGAAAGCAAAGTCCAGCAAAGTCTCCGCCTCCGCGTCCGCCTCCGTCTTCGCCTTCGTCTGCATGTGACCATTCAGGCGGCTCACTCAAGCGCCGCAAAGTGTTTCCTCTGCCAGGACGCGAGTCCAGTGCCAAGTCTCCGGCCGGGACTCGAGGGTCCAGTTCAATCCCACGGCTGCGATGGACAATGCCGTTGCCTGTTGCCTGTTGCGCCGCCATTGACTAAATCCAAATTGAGATGTCGCCGCGTCGTTTTTCGTTTCCGGTTTTTGTGTGCGGCTGCAGGAAACAGAGAAAGAGAGAGATAGAGAGAGAGATAGAGAGAGAGGGAGAGAGAAAAGGCCAACAGAAGTGGGAAACACCGCAAGCTGTGAGCCAACTTTGTCAAGCAATTATTTTTAGCAGCTGGAGCAGAGCCAGGCCCGGAGCTGGGAGTGGGCATAGAAATGGGGTATACTAGCTCAGAGCGAAGCTATGCAACAGACAGCAGAAGAGAAGAGAGAGAGAGAGAGAGAGAGAGAGAGAGAGAGAGGAGAGAGGAGAGCAACAAAGCAGAAGAGTGCAGAGTCTAGGGTATTTCCGAGTCGTTCAAGCTCGTCTCGCACAGCCAAAATTGTTTTTTATTTGTGTTTGCCTTTCATATAAACGAGTGCAAATACTTTTTTAAGTGCCTGTGTTACACGCATTGTTGTTGTTGCTGTTGTTGTTGTTGTCGTTCGCCTGGCATTGACAGTTGTCGGCGAGTCCTTTGAAGTGGCAAAATATTTGACAAGAAAATGACTTCTTTCCTCGGCATATGGCGTGGAGCGAAGGCAATTCGTGTAGCTGAAGCCAATTGCCAGAGTGTCGACATTTGACTTGGCCAAACACACACACACACACACGCACACGCACTCACAATTACACGAGTCGCGGCCTGAAAAGACTTCTCACACTCACTTTCACCCTTCGACTTGGCGCTCTTTCAACTTGTTGCTTTGAATAACTTCAATTTGGAATATAGACGTAGTCTGGCTATTATTCATTTTATATGGAATCAGAGTCTAAAAGAAATGGGAAATATATTCAATATCTCAATCAATATCTAAATCTGATTTATAGCTCTGCAGCTTTCTAGTTGGACTCAGTCAGAGAAAGTCAAGGAAATCCAATCTCAATTTGTTCAAATCTGTGTGTTATACATATGAACTATAGCAAGAAGTGTTCATAAGAAGGTTCTCATCTGAAAGACTCTCCCTGCCCTGCTCCACATACTTGAGTCTATACATAAACTTCTGCTCTATTCCAAGCTCAAATCGTTTTCAGCACAAACCAGAAACTTCTTTCGCCCATTCCTCTCCCATTCTCATTCCCCTTCTCTTTCTCCCACATTATAATTATAATAACTGTTATTTATGGAGCTCTTATATGATATATTTGTAAAAACAAAAAAAATACCCCAAATTTCCTTAAGACATTGCCTAAAAAATGTATTCATCAAGTTCAAGTCCGGAAAGGTCTTTTTATGTCTTATTCCCAGCTTCGACCACTCCATGTTCCAATGTTCCACTGGCCCCGCCCCCGCAGCCCCTGTCAGCGCCGCCCCTGCCACTTGAGTTTAATTATGTTCTGCTGCTGAAGAGTCCTGTGCCATTGCCTTGTTTATTTTTATTGCTTCTGTGCGGCGACGAAGACGGCGACGGCGACGGCGACGAGGATGGCGGCGAGGACCTCGGAGTCTGCTGCCGTCAAGTTTTTATTTACATGCATTTTCTTACGTGTTTTTTGTTTCTGCTCTTGCTTCTTTTTGGTTTTTTCAATTTACCTTTATGGCCAGCCAGACGGCGGCCGGGCGACAGGACACGCAGGACATTGCGTCGCCTAGCTGTGGGCCAAGTTAATTAAGTGCTCAGCCCCAGCAGAGCCGACGTCGGCATGAATTATATTTCTATCAGAGCGGCATTTGCTTTAGGTTTGATTTCAATTGCTTTTCGTTTGTTTTGTGTACCCTGCGGTTATTTCAAAATGGGGTAGATTGGCTACAGCCATCAGCAGCTCAAGGCATGTGACTTGCGTCCATCTATTACCCAAAGAGGATTCTGAGATGCCCATATCTCGAAAGCTTCGAGAGCAAGAGATATTTCTCTTGGTATGATGCTGAATGACATAAGGAATCGAATATTTCTGTTTATTCTAGAGTGGACCACTTATCTATTTAGCATAGCTCGAGTAGTTCAAGGTCTTATGCAATCAAATTTGGCCTGTAAACGCTCTTCAAGTGAGCAAACATCAAGAAACTTTACCTTTTTACCTCCTTTTTTAGGACTTTAGATTTGGGAACATTCTCCAGGGCTCTTTTCTATTTTAGCATAACTCGAGTGCTCTAGCTCTTAGAGCTATCAAAGTTGGAGTGATGCTGTTTAAGTGAGGACTAACATTTCCTTTTTTTACGTTTATTCAGCTCAAGTATCATATTATTAAAAGAGCAACACACATCAACCACCTGAAGGACAAGATTGTTAGCCTTTTTGGCTACATAGTAAGGTTCGTGGGTGTTTTAGTATAGCTCGAAAACTTAAAGATCTTCAATTAGCAAAGACTAAAACTTACAACTATGAAAACTATTTCCTTCTTATATGTTGTTGTCTTCGAGTAACTTTGCTCTTGAAATAAGAAATTCATATTTAGTCAGCTGAAGCCCATCAGATATCATCAGCTACGACCCGGCATCAAGCATATCTTGCCGTTGTTCAATCGTTTTTTAATTTCTCTTTTTTTCAATTTTGCGATTTTGATTTCCGTGGCGTCAATTGGCCTGGCTAATTTGGCGATTTGCTAATTGAGCCCTCGAGGCTAAGTGGACAAATATCCGCCCAACCGATTTGCCGCCAAGCCGTGAGCGCAGCAGCAGCGGCAGCATTTGAGGGCACATTTGAATTTCCGACGCAATTTCCGATGTCAACACCTTGACAGCTGTCAAACACACACACACATGCACGCACACACATTTAAACACACACCCAGCGCCACTTGACAGTCGACTTGTACCTTTTCTCTCTTTCACGCTCACCATCTGTCTCTCTTTATCGCTCTGTCTCAGTGTTTTTGCTGCGCTACGTTTTTTGCGTAACGGAAACGGAAATTGTTAGGCTTAATAGACAGTTCGAATTTCCGGTTGACTAGCGACGCCTTTGAACTGTATAACCTATCAATCCCCCTCTCTCTCTCTCACTCACTCACTCTCTCTCTCTTTTGCTCTTTCACTTTTTTTTATTTTTTTGCCTACGCACAACTGCACAATAATCATTATTCTGTAAGTCCTTTTGTCTGCTTTACTCTCCCTCCCTCTCTCAATCTCTCTCTCTCTCTCTCCCTCTCTCTTCTCGTCTGGCACTGCCTTTTCTGATTATTTCCATGTCAAAGTTCATTGTAATGTTAAATACAGCTAATGTCTGTCAATCGCTGAAAAATTCCACTGAAAAATGTTTTAAATTAAACGTAATCGCATAGAAGAAGAGACTTTCGGCACAAAGGCTCGAGCAGAATATGATTAAAAGGCATTTGATAGACATTGTGAGGGCTTTAATGAAAACTTTACATATAATAATAGATGGATAGTCCATACATATTGCTAATCAATCTCCTTAATCTCATTTTCAGATATTGCGTAGAGTTCGAGGTAATCAAGGCATCCAAAGCCTGCCACAAGCTGCCGCCCTATAATCTGATGCTGGAAGGTAAGTGATTCGCTAGCTATCTCTCCTGTATGCCTTACGGACAATGTGCTGCTGCAGGTGATCGCATAACTGTGCGCTGTGACCTCGAGGCGCTGGTGCAGGACAAAGAGGCGGAGGCTGGAAGTGGCAACCCGAGCAATAGAGGCCCCACAACAACAACAACAACAACTCACAAGACTCCAGTGGCACAGCCATATCTAACGGACGAGGGCGAGGAGAACAGCAGCAGCAGCAGCAGCGGCGGCAACGACAACGAGGATGATAACGAGGACGAGCAGGAACAGGAGCAGGAGCAGGAGCAGGAGGAGGAGGAGGAGGACACCGAGGAGGACGATGCACAAAATATGCTCGAACCCGAGGCGGATGGCGATGCGGAAACGGAAGCGGAAGCGGCCAGCCGCGAGAGCTATGGCTACAAGCACCAGCGACCATCATCGCATCATCCACGCGCTGCAACGTCCAAGCGCAGCGCCAATGCTGCAGCGCCCATGCTGCCCCCGGCGCTGCAGCAGCAGCAGCAACAGTTGCTGCTGAACTATCACTGCCGCGGCGAGGGGATGTCGGGTCGCACGACGCGTTGGAGCGCGTTGCCGGCGCCGTCATGTCGCGGCAAGTGGCTGCGCCTCACCATCGGCCCGCCCAAGAAATGCAACCATGCGCAGTTCATCTTCGTCTAAGCCGCAGCCGCCGCACAGAGAGCGCAGTATTCACAGCCATCCAATTATACAATTGGATAGATATTCATTTTTTTTGATCTGATCGAGGACGTCAATATATATGTGTAGGGTATACGCGTAGTCTATGTAGCGAGTTCACCAAACCCACAACCCAAAGTCCAATCCCAATCCCAAGCCCAACCTAGCCCTCCGCTCCCCATTGGGTAATAAGCACACAAGGATGGCAGCCTGCAAACACTTAAACTGCGCCATCTTTGCAAACACAACAAACGTTTATTCACTTTACTCCTTCATTGCGCTGCTTTTGTTGTTGTGGCAAAGTCTTCCCCTTCTATTCGATCACGCTTTCAATTGGTCAGCAGCCTTTGCAGCACACTTCCTCAGAATAGAGTACCTCAGCTACTAGTCAATGTTGTGGCTCACAGGTCATTCGCTGTCGAAAATAATATGATTTACTCCGAGCAAAGGATACTTATAATAAAATATTTTAATGAGCGTCATTCGTGCATAATTGTAAAATTATTTACGAAGATGCCTCCATACAAAAACGATAAAGAAGGGCATCTACGATTCGACATGTTTGATTATGTGCATATTTGTATACCTGCTGCAGAGCACGAGCAATACTTACACTCTCTGTCTCTTTTCTTTGCATGGTCTTTGCCATGCCTCGACGAGGATCAAAGCGGAGGCCGAAAAAGAACCGTTATCTATGCAGCTTTGTTGTTGCTGTTTGCAATGGCAAGCGACGTTCAGCTTTTGCTTATGATTTTGAGTTTGCAGAGGGAATTTAGGTAACGGCAGTTTTGAGTACCCAATGGAACTACACGTAAACGGTGGCTGCAGGCACGACAGAGAATGGGGAACAGAACAAATGCACTGTTTGTCTCTCTTCTTTGTATTCATATCATATCCAGACATCATATCGCACGGCAGCTGTCCACAGCACCTACCCCCACCCCCACCCCCACCCCCACTCACGCACACAATGAGAGAAGAACTCGCATATAAGTGTTTAAACTTTAAGACAGTTAATTAAGAATTGAAATACAGTGAATGTGTATTTTTTTTTGTCTCCTCATACCCCGTGCTCCCAAACTCTTTCTCTCTTTCAATAGATCATGCATAATCGATAGCTGAACAAAATAATATATATATATATAAAGAAAAATCTACCTTTTCGGAATGCCGAATATTAAATACCCTTGCAGAAAACTACTCTAACGAGTTTTAGTTCCATTAGACTAGTCCGATCGTGATCAGAGATATTCCCCTTACTTAACAAAAGACACCTGCAAGGCTATAAGAGAGAGTACAGTAGAAACGTTCATCTCGGCGGGCGCCTACTGTACCCCAAGTTGTAAATAGATCATTTACCCAGACTCTGGTATCTGGGAAACTTCAGACAACTGATCGATAAGTCTTACCCATGAACGAGAGATATAACTAACTAATAATACGATATATACCAATAAATATAATTATATTAGCAGCCAACTCCCATGTATTATCACTAGAGATACTACAAAATGCGGGCAGGGCAATACGTGTGAATCGAATCCAAACATTGCTGGATCAGAAGAGGAAATCAAATTCCATATAGGTTTGAGTCCCCCTGCTATGCTACACACTATATGCATAAACTCGAAAAAAGAAAACAAATTCTAGACAGCGCAATTAGAGCTTGTCCAAAGTCAATGTTCTCTCTCAAGCCCCAAACTCCACTTCCGGCTAGACTTAAGCGCTATAAAAACTTCCCAATAATACAAATTGCATACAGTCGTAAATGTGAAATGTGAAAAATTGTAGTGTGTATGTGACGCTGTCGGACTAGATATATATATAAGCAATTATATATATATATATTGATTACACAATATTACTTCCTCCATGTACGAGTTTTTCATGCCTAACCATTCACTTAGAGCAACACACACATGCATTTACACTAGCCTACAAAGCTGTGAATATCAGTTTGAAGTGCTGCAAGCAGATCAATAGATTCATACCCTGAACAAGAAGATATCTATGATATTTTATTGACGATGATATCTATAGATATTATATGTATGTCAGGATATCTTCCATTTCTATGCTCACAGTATCATCGCCCATACATCTTCGACGAGGCAAGAGTTGAGATGTTTGCAGCCGTTTCAAGTATATTCTACTAGCACATCAACACATACACACACACTCACACATAGAGAGATATATATCAAATGGAAAGAAAGAATATAAGAAAAAAACTTCAAAAAAATTAAGAAAAATTTCCAAACAAACAAAAAAAAAACAAAAATTAAAAGTAATAAAATAAACTTTAAGGCACATATGAAAGAGAACAAGAAATAAATAAGAACTTGAAAATGAATACTCTAATAATACGTATATAATATATAAATATATGGAAATTATAATGATAAAATTGCGCATTCACAATAAAAAGAACAAAAAAATTATTTTAAACATACAAACAACAAAAGCGAATGGGCCGAGCCGGAGGAACAAACGAATTTGTTTGACTGGTTTCGGAGTTGAGGCGGCATGGGCGAGGGGCTGGGCGGCGGCATGTTGTGGGGCGTGGCAGCGCACAGCTGATTTCGGATCGTTACCGTTTGACCCAATTGCGCAGGTGCGCAGAGAGGCGAGCGAGCTGTAAGTCATTGCCAGTTGCCGGTTTTTCAAATTTCTCCCAAAGAAGAAGAGCGAGAGAGAGAAAGAGAGAGAGAGAGAGAGTGTGTGTGTGTGTGTATGTAAGTTGAAGCTTTCAATTTCGGACTAGTCAAAGTCAGAGCTGAAATTGATTAGTCGCTAAGCAGACGCAAGCCAAGACGGACGTGGAAGACAATTTGGATTTAGATTCGGATAAGGAACATATAACCATCAACTGCATATATATACAGATAGATATATATATACATAGATATAGATATAGTGTGGTGCGTACAGGTTTCGTATTACAGTGATTCACCAAGAAATCAGTCTGGCTGTTGGGCTGTTGTCAGTCAGTCTCTAGACCTAACTGTTCTTATTGTTGTTGTTGTTGTTGTTGTTGCTGTTGGCTACGAAGAAAGTTGTTTTGGAACATGTTAATTGTCTTTGGTGCGGTAACTGTTTATAGCAGTTGACTCTGTGCAACTCAAGCGGAATTTCTTTTTCCCATTCATCTAAATGAAACGAACTTCGTTTGTTCTTAAAGCAACTAAAGATCAAAGAGAAAATGTCGTTGCGGAGTTGCTTGGAAGTGAGTTCAGTTAACGAACAACAACAACAACAACTATATACTCGTAGAAAGGTCAAAATGGATATAGCACGATGTATGGAAGTGTATACACAAATATATATGCATATATTTAGAAATAATCTACGGATAAATCAAAGAGTAACTAGGTTTTTGCTGAAAAAATTTTATTCAGTAGACATTCGGAATAAATTCGGAGTATCTTTAAAGTGAGTTCGAAGTAAGTAGTGAAGTAGCAGCAATTTCAGAGTAAGCTTTAAGCAAATGTCGAGCAAAGGGGGAACCAATTCGGAGTATGTAAAAAACAATCAATTGGAATTCCAGTAAATATATAAAATACATTTCGGAGTCAAGCTCTATTTGATATTTCGAACGAAATTCTATTTTCGAATCTAGCTTAATCTACTTCCAGCTTATTTCAATAAATAAGGCAACGATTCGGAGTATATTGCAAATTCGGAGTACATTCGGAGTATAAGCCGAATACATTTAAAACTAATTCTGAGTGAATTCAGAAGAAAAGCACAGTTAATTAAGAGCGTATCGCATATGAAAAGCGCTCAGAGTCACCTCTTTCCGAATGAGCTCAATTAGGACTGATCGCAGCCACACACAGATGTCCGAATCGGAAGGGTCGCCGCTGGCGCTGCTGCTGCTGCTGCTGGCGAACAGCATGGGCGGCGGAGAGGCGCTGAGACGGAACTTCGACGCGCGCCAGACGAGCGTCAACTCGAACATTCCCCTGTGGAAGCAACGCGTAAGTAGAGCAAAGACGCGAAGCACGTGAGCGAGACTAAAGCAGCAGATCCCTTGGCACAGGCCTGCGAGAAGTCGCCCAAGTACCAGATGAACTCTCACTACAGCTGCGACGAGAAGGGCGACGTCAAGTGCCTGCCCGGCTGGCAGGGCGATCTCTGCCAGGTGCCGATGTGTCGGCGCGGCTGCGACCCGATGAATGGTAAGTGGGAGAGCTCGCCCAAATGGAATCCACTCGATCTCACGACCTGGTCTTGCTCCACAGGCTACTGCCAGCGGCCAGGCGAGTGCCGCTGCCGCATCGGCTACAGCGGCGAGCAGTGCGACAAGTGCATTCCGCTGCCCGGCTGCCAGCACGGCACCTGCAAGAAGCCCTTCGAGTGCGTCTGCAAGCCCGGCTGGGACGGACTCTTCTGCACGGAGCGTAAGTGGCGCTGCTTGACTTGCCAGGCAACTGCACTTTAACTCTACTGCATCTTCTTCTTCATGCAGCCAGCTGCCGCAGCGGCTGCCACAGCACGCGCGGCTACTGCGAGGCGCCCGGCGAGTGCCGCTGCCGCATCGGCTGGGGAGGTCGCACCTGCAGCGAGTGCGCCACGATGCCCGGCTGCCAGCACGGCACCTGCAACAAGCCGCTCGAGTGCAACTGCGAGCCGGGCTACACGGGCCTGCTCTGCCAGACAGGTGAGTAGTGGACAGTAGACAGACGGCGACCTTCAGCTGCGATGCTCATCGTCTTTTTCTTGTCAGCGTTGTGCGCCTCGGACTGCAGCAAGCAGCACGGCTACTGCCGCAAGCCTGGCGAGTGTCGGTAAGTAGAGTTTTCGGAAAGTCGGAATGAATTCGGAGTAAATTTGCTGTTAAATGAAGAATAAATTCAGATAAACACGGAGTAATTCGACGTCATTATCGAAATGAATTCAATCACAATTCATTTTTAGTCAATGAACTCCGTTTGGTTCATTTCGATAATGGCGTCGACTAGATAACGGCTGTGATTCGCTCTTCCTTGTGATCCTCTTCGAGTCACAGCAACTCACATGCAAAAAAAAGAGACAGATATTGCAGCTTCTTTGCCTATCAGGCTCCATAAGTGCCTGCAATAGCTTATTGCCAATGGCTGCCTATAAGTGAAAACCGTTATCGAGTAGAAGAAGCAGAAGACGTTAGAGCGCTGCAATTGGCTGCGGCAATTTGCATGTTGAGTTAGCAAAGATGGCGTCAGCGCCGCTTGTTTTTATTCGTACTACAAAAGAGTTTCGTTTCTTTGTGCCAGCTGCAAGGTGGGCTGGACTGGGTCGCAGTGCGACAAGTGCTTCCCGTATCCCGGCTGCGTGAACGGCGACTGCGATGCGCCCTGGGAATGCAACTGCCGTCCCGGCTGGGGCGGCATGCTCTGCGACGAAAGTGAGTAGCATTTATGTTCGATATACATACATACCTGTATGTGATATTGGTAACTGACTTCCTGCAGAGTTGAGCTACTGCTCCGACCATCCGAAGACCTGCGAGAATGACGGCAAGTGCATTTCGCTGAGCCGCGAGGATGGCAGCTATCGCTGCCAGTGCCGGCAGGGCTATCTGGGCAAGAACTGCGAGATACTCGACGAGTTTCTGCTGACCTCGGTGGCCCCGCCGCGCATTACACCGCCGCCAACCAAGCTCGAAGCGGAGTTGGAGCTGGCCGCAGCTGTGCCTGATGATGGCAGCAAACTAGAGCAGCCGACAGCAGCAACAACGACAACAAGGACCACTACAATGTTGCCAGACATTGGATTAAACGAGACCGCAGCAACGACAGCAACAACAGCGAAAACGACAACGACGACAGCAACAGCGACTGCGACTGCGACTGCGACAGCGACATTGGGGCTGGGCACACGTGTTGCCAACCACAATGCGTCTAATGAAGCGTTAAGCTATGGCTATGCAGCTGCTGATGAGGCGACAACAACGAGCCGTCCCACAGCAACAACAACAACGCCGACAGCAACTATGACAGTAAGCGAAGCTGGCAACAATGCAACAAGTGGGTCACAGTTCAGCGCACACAGGCAGCAGCAGCAGCAGCAGCAGCAGCAGGAGGACGACGAAGAGGACGAGGAAGACGATGAGGAGGACGAGGAGGAGGAGGACGAGGATGAGGATGACGGCGACTACGACGAGGAGGACGATGACAACGATCAGATTATACCAAATATTATTTGAGAAATATGTTTTTTTTTTTCATAGATATATCTTGATATATAACTATATAAATATATGTATATTGTAGCTAATATATTATTTATTATTAATAATAATTTATTATTATTCTTATACTCTTGAATGTCAGTGATGTTTAGGAATCAGTTATGTTAGCTCGGTCTAAATAGATCAAATATACCTTTACAGCATGTCCCTGCGACTTATATATGAATGTTTGTATATACATAAGTACACTGGCGCCATCTATTGCACATTCCAAGCATCCGCTTCTCATGTTCTGGAAACAGCTCCTCCAAGGCTTTTCTAAAACTCAAGCGAACTTTATGAAATTTGAAGTAAGCAATAAAACACACTTTCAAATGAAAACAAGATATTATATATATATATATATATGATATATGGTTTATATAGAATTTCATTTATTAAACTAAACAATGAATTTTGCTTAACAAATTGTCAAAAAAAAATCGATTTATATATATTTATTTATATATATATTTAAGATTCTTAAGTTTAGCATTCGATAAAATTGTGCTGGAAATACGAAAAATAGGGTAAAAACAGCAGGAGAGGGAGAGGAAATACTTGAATTGCGATTGCACATTGTTGCTTAAGATTAGGACACAAATTGTTCAGATATGCAAGGAAAGGGATGATAAAATATGGCTAGGATAGATCCTGCTCCCATATATTTATGTATATATATAGATATAGGTATATAGGTATAGGATGTATAGATGTTTAGGTATAGGCATAAGGCAGACTTAACAATGATAAAAAAAAAAATTGTGGACTTTATTTTAATAATAATCAAGATATATATAGATATATATATATATATGTGTGTATATCTGTATATTCGTAATATTCGTTGTCTTCTAGTTGAGCTCCCGCTTGTCGCGCTGACTGATCTGTGCCATGGTTATATATTGACGCACCAGCCGTGAGATCTCGTGCGCCTGCTCCGTCTGCACTCGTATAACACGCTGCTGCATCAAATTGCCAACCTTCATGTCCAGAAAGAGGGCGCCATCCTCCGAGCGAACCTGGAAAGCGAAGAGAGCAAGATATAGAGAGTTGAGTATATGATATATACACATAGGTAGGTGGATAGATAGATAGATCAATAGATAGAATAGATAGAAGCAGAGATAGCTCCACATACAAATGGAATAGAGGGAATGAATGGATGATGATTAATCCATCATAGTTGTATAAATATTGATAAATAGATTGAATTGATAGATAGATCGACATATATATGGGCATATATCCATAGAACGATAAATGTGTATGGATATCTATCGATAGGCAGACAGACAAATAGATCCATAAACAAATAGATATATCAACAAATTTATTGAAGAAAATCGATATATGGATCGATATATGGTTGACCCATCAGCAGTTAATGTGATTCGTAAATTATTTTTAAGATAGATATGTTGATAGATATATATATATATATCGATAAGATATTGAATATGAATAGACCAAGAGGTAGACATATCGGTGTATCCAGACTGATCATTACATAGAGAGAGATAAGGAGAGAGAGAGGCATATCAAAAGCTAATATACATATAGTTATCGCTGATATATGTATATCAATCAATCAATCATTCATCCCAACGCTTACCTTGCGCGTCGATATGACCTCCATGAAGCTCCAGTGCTGCAGGGTCTCGTGTGTGTTTGGGTCCAAGAATAGCACTCCGCGTCTATTCAAGGCCAATATCAGATCTCGCCACATGGGACTGTGGTTGTCCTCGACGTGGGGCCCCGCCTCCTCGGCCCAGATGCGCTTCACCGCGAAGAAACTGCTGCCGAACAGCGGCCAGGTGGCGAGCACATTGAGGAACTGCGCCTTCACCTGCCCCGGGCTGAGATTGGCGACCTGCGGCCAGGCGGACTGCACCAGGCCGACCCATTGGGCCGGACGGATTTCACGTATGCCCAGCGCTGGCTTGGGCAACAGAAACTTGATCTCCTTCATGGCCGGCACGTGGCTCAGGTCGGCGGCGCGGTGGAGCAGCGCCGCGATGCGCGCCATGTCGCGTACCATCTCCGGCATCGGCACCCCGTTGCCGGGCAGCTCGAGCAGCAGGCCCTCCAGATAGTCGGGCGCCACCTGGTTGAAGAGCACCTCCACATAGAGTGGCATTGGCGCCGGCTCGCGCTTCAGCGCGAAGTGCCAGACGCTGCGACAGAATATCAAGTAGAATGGCTGGCCGGACTTGAGCAGCTCGGTGGTCACATCCAGTATGTATTCGTCGGCTGCCAGGGGCATGGTGAAGGCGTCGCCCTGCACGATGCAGTACAGCGAGAACTCCTGCTGCTCGGCCTCCGACTCGACACCCAGCAGAGCGCACAGCTCGGCAATGACGTCGGCCACCACGGTGGAGCAGCGCGTGTTGACCACTCGTTCGGCACCGCCGGGCAGGCGGTAGATCTGCCTGCGCGCCGAGCGGCCGGCCGAGACGGCCGTCACCTCCTCGACGCTGGGCACATTTTTGCGACCGCCACAGCGAGCCGTTTTGCGCAGATTCGTGAGGCAGACGGCGGCAGTGCCATGGCACGAGCGACGCCTATCGGAGGCGGCGGATGTCAAATGCTCCATCAGATACGGACGCAGTGCGTCCGAGCAGCCGAAGTAGGCGGCCAAGATGCTCAGCAGGCGCCACGCCCGCTGCGAGCTGTCCGGGCAGGGCGAACGATTCGCTGTCGTCTGCTTCATCAGCTGACAGTAGACCTCGTCCCGCAGCGCCAGATACTTGTGGCAATGCTGAAAGCACAAAGGGATTAAGGGATTAATAAAGCTGACTTGATTGGCTTTGGTTCAACTGGCGTACCATCAGAACGGTGTAGACACACTTCACCTCGGTCAGCTCTGGATCGAGCGGGATGTCGCCGCAGTAGCGTAATATGCAGTCGAAGCACTCCAGCGCCAGCGGCGCCAGGTCGTTGGGCAGACGCAGCAGGGGCAGGCGTATGGCGTGGCCTTGCCACTTGACCAGCTCCGCGTAGGAGCGATTCGCAGCCGACGACGACTGGTGACGTTCGTGATGGCGATCGGCGTCGCGTAATTGACTGCGGAGTGAGAGGGAAGCAAGCGACGTCAGTAATTGGCTAATATGTCATTCAAAATGGAGTTTCAGTAATAAACTATAAATAGGCAAGCAAACAATAAGAAAGCACCTCAATCCTTTGCCTGCACTAACACTACTCCGTCTACTCTAACGGCACTGCTGCTTCTTCATATTAGTTGTTGCTGCCATTAATCCAATTACTTCATGTTTACCATCTTCGCAAACGCAACAGCCATTTGCTGAGACTCCTTATTCGTCTGTTGTTGTTGCTTCGTCTCGCTTACAGTTTCAGCAGCCATTAGAGTACCCTTTCCCAAAGCGAGGCTATACTGACTATGTTGATCAATTTGATTACAACAGACCATTTCCACAGTTTACTGAATATTATTCAAACTATGTGTATAGCAAAACTAATAATAAATAAATTATGACTTTAAGACACTAAAATTCAAAAGTAATTTATAGCACTCACTACTTATAGCATCGACAAAAAGGGTATCTGTGCTTCGACATGTCTAATAAGCAGATATTTTCTACCTGCTGGCGAGCAATAAAACAGCTGCACTCTCTGTCTCATTTCTTTGCATGTCGTGTGCCTTGCCTCGGAATAAGAGGATCAAAAGAGGGGACGCAATCTACGCCGTTATCTGCACGCTGTTGTTGTTTTCTGCAATTGCTTTTTTTTTGTTGTTTTGTTTTCAATTGTAAATGGATTTGATTGGCACTAGGCAAATATTGTAACGGTAATCAACGCGTGCAGAAGTAGCCAAATACGCAGTGCAGTACGCACGACAGAGAAAGAGCAACGTGTACCCCTGCTCAGTGCATGTGATTCGCAAAAAAAAGAGAGGACGATAATTAGACAGTTATCTACGCGCACTGTGATTACTGGATTTGTTTTGGTGTTGTTTATGGAGTTGTTTTTTGGCTAAACGAGCTGCTCATAAACATAATGGCAATCAAAGATGGCTGCACTTACTCGTTGCGGAAGTGCTGCATGGCGAACTGCAGCAGCGAATACTTGGTAACGGATGGGGGCGTGCCGCTGCCATTGAGCTCCTCCTGCAGCATGTAGTTGCCATCCAAGTCGTGGTGCGATGCCTGCTGCAAGTGTTGCTGCTGCTGTTGTTGCTGTTGCTGGTGTTGCTGCTGCTGCTGTTGCTGCTGCTGGTGGCCGTTGGTCAGGGAGCTGGGCTGCTGGCCGGCATTCGACTTGCGTGCCGAATGCAGATAGCTTTGCTGTTTCATGAACCGCTGCTGATCCGCCAGCTGCTGCTGTTGCTGCTGGTGCTCCTCGACAGCATCGTCCAGCTGCAGCTGCTGCTGCTGCTGTTGATGATGCAGCTCCACTTGCTGCTGCTGCTGCTCATCCTGGCCGTTGGAGTGGGCGTGCTCGTTGCGCCCTGCTTGCCGGGCCTCCAGACGCTCCAGCGGCACATTCAGAGTTTGCGCTGCGGCGCGTGCGCCCGACGACAGAGTCGATGCCTTCGATTGTGACTGTGGAAGAAGAAGAAGAAGAGCAGAAGATAAAGATGAGAATTGCAACAATGAATGCAATTTGTTAATTGTCTGCGCCGCTATCTGGAGTCAAGTCGGCGGCTTGTGAAAGTTGCTGGGCGCCTTTTTGGCCAACGAAACACTTGACCAGCTAACCGGTCGCCCAGCCAAGCGCCAAGCGCCAAGCCGGTTTGAATGATGTGTATGCAGTAAAAATATATAATATCATATAGTTGTTAGTACACAGTGAAAGCTCGCTGAAGTGAACACACATATCAAATGTGCAAAAAAATTTGGGCATATTGGCTTTGGGCTCGGCTAAGATAAGAGTAAGCCACAAGAGCTTATTCAAAATGGAATCAATAAGCATTAAATTGCTAGCGCATCAATAGAGTCTTCACTGTAAGCGCACTACAGACAGAGAATGTCAATGTCAGTTGACCAAAGGTCATCAAAATTAGATCAGAATTGATTCATTTATCTTCAATAGGCAATTAAGCACCAGCTGTTCGTTCAATAGAGCTTTCACTGTACTGTGCAACTGTTTTTGTTTTTGTTTTTTTGGCAACGAAAGTGCGCTTTTTCACTTTTATTGCCAAATGCATTTGCTTTCCTTTCCATTCCACATAACACCCACACACTAAATAACAAAGACCCCCGCAGCCGCCTCTGCCACGCCCCCGCCTCTGCCAGCTGTTGCATTGAAGACGCCCAGCGGCAAAAGAAAATGCATCGCACACGCTCAAAAGCGCATAAGCAACAGCAGCAGCAACAACAACAACAACAAACAAACCAAATTGGAGGTGAGTAAAAGTTGTTGTTGTTTGTTGTTTATGAAAGCGGAAATCTTTCACCGATCAATCATGAAGTTTGGCTCAGTCAAACAGTAATTAATTATACAATTTCAATTGCAAATGTGAATTTTCAACACTGATAAGCAACCAGTGACCATGGACGAGTGCAAGAGCAGGAGCAGGAGCAGTAGGAGGAAGAGCAGCAGAGAGGAGAGTAAAGTGCCTCAAGTATCGTAAGCATAGATGGGGCTTAGGCACAAAGTGGCCATGGAGAAGAAGTAAATATGCGTATGAGCAAGCAAAGCAAAGCAGGTGAAGCTGCAAATGATTCTCAAGTGGCCTTGGAGGACAGGAAACCATGTCGAAGCAGCTAAAAGACACTAATGAAGTGACAATGAAGGACAGACGAGCGTAGTGAGCAGGAGCAGAGCAGCTAAGCAAAAGAAGGGCTAAGCGCCATTAGCATATAGAGGAGGCAACACAAGCAATCCAAAGTCACCTATCAGGACAAGCCACAAAGATGAACTCGAAAAGCAAATGATGAACGAAAAGAGAGCTAAAGTGACCAAGGAGTAGCAATTGAAACTTGAATATCAAGCCTATTCCAGTCTGCTTCGAAGCAGCAAATAGATAAGGATACAGGAAAGAAAGGCACAGAGAAGAAATGGAAGAGAAGACAAGAGCAGAAAAGAGGCTGAGGAGCAACTGAAAAGGAAAGAGTGACAGAAATAGGAGAGAATGAAAGTAGATGAATAGCAAAGGAGGAAGAGGGCGTAAGAAGACGAGAGGATCAGAAACGAAGAGGAGAGAAAATGAGATGTAAAGAGGAAATGAGCAGAGAATAAAGGAAAGTAGAAGAGGAGCATAGAAAACAGAACTCAAACCATAAAAGAGCAAAATTCTAGAGAACATCATCTACGTGCAGCAGACAGACAGACGTCGGCAGACAGCCAGAGAGATGATGCAACTGAAAAGTGTAGCAAAAGACAAGTTATCGAAGGCTGCATTCTCAGGGGACAGACAGAGAGTCATTGAGTGCAACTGCGAATGCTTTTTACAGTTTCCCGTGGGTTTTTATCGCTGTGCCAAATACTAAAGCAGAAGCTGACAAACGAGCACTCAATAAAAAAAATAAAAAACAACAGAAATAGAAGTAAAACAAACGCACAAATGGAGGCTGGATCTAGTTTATGTATACAAATACATATAGACATATATATATATAATATACATATATATTATATACATACTTATTCATGCTGTTCCCATATTTAGAACCGGGCACGCAACTGGGTCACATGACTATTGCGTTTCGAAGGGGTCGCTCGAGTGGGCGTGGCTCTGCTCCAGTTGCTGCCAAATGCGAATTCAATTCGCCAGCAAAGCGGCCGAGCGAGCGCGGAAAGCCACACAAAAGCCAACAAGAGAAACAAACTTGAACAATACGAGGAAAAACTATTTGAAAACTTTAATTTGAAATATGATTTTAAGCGAGAAGGAGAAAAAGAGAAGGGCGAACATGAGGAAAGGGAAAAAGAAAGAGATGATGGGAGAGAAGTTGAAGAGATGAATAGGAGAAGGGAGGCAGAAGAGACGCGAAAAGAAAGAAGAAAGCGAAAATTAAAGAAGTAAAAGGAAAGGAAAGGAAGGAAAAGACAAAACAGTTTGGGAGAAGTAGCGGGAAAAAAGTAGAAAAAGACGAGACGAGTTGAGAATTAAAGAGTGAGAAAAGCTTAGAAGCGGAAATGAGTAGGAAAGAAGCCGATCACAAGGATATATAAGAAAAGGAGTGGAAATGAAAAAACAAAAATTGAAATATATAAAGATTAGGATGCACGAAAAGACAAGATAGAAGAGCCATAGACAGAGAGGATGAGAGACAGAAAGAGGTTAGGCTAAGCAAACTTTCTTTTTGGCATTTACTGTTTAAAACGTAATTTTTTATTTGTATTTTGCTCGAGTTAATTAAAAAAAAATAAAAAAAAAACAATTTGAAATTAAAGCGCAACAGCTGTGGCAAAAGCAGAAGAAGCAGTGGACGAGGCAGACAAAGAAGAAGAGGCACAGCTGGAGTGGCTCAAGTATCTTTAAGATGCAATTAAACCCCATTTACCATACGTAGAACAAAAGAAGCGACCCGACCCGGCCGACAATAATCAGAGAAAGAAAGAAGCAGAGAGAAATGACGACGCACGAAATGTAATTAAATTATTGAAATCAAATTACAGTTAAATAATAAGCAGCAGCAACAGCTGTGGCTACTGCTGCTACTGCTGCTACTGCTGCTACTGCTGCTGCTTCTTCTTCACGTTTCGAGTGGCACGTAAAAGTATCTCGGCATCTGGTAAATGTATCTCTCGTATCTCTGTGTATCTTTGTGGGTCAACGGTTCAGTCCGACTGCTGCTCCGTATGTAGTTTAACGAACGCTCGAATTCTAGCTTTGGCTTATTTTTGGCACTTAAACAACCCCTCGACTCGAAGCGTGGCATCCGATGCGCTTCAGATGCCACCAGATGATCCCAAAAAGCAGCACACAGCGGCACTGCAGGGGAAAGTGGAAGCTGATCATAAACTCCACAATTATTTGTGCTACATTTTGACTTTTAGGTTAGCAAATCAGCATTGAGTATCGATACCGATAGAAATCGATATATATATATGAACAGAAATATGCCAACAAACTCTGACAACGATAGTTCAAAGTTTCAATAGCTAGACAAAGATATATCAAAAGAGAATATCAATATATTTTAAGTGACTTCCAACTCTACTTTCAGTTTCATCAAGCACACCTTAAATGCAATCGGGCCTACCATAAAAGTGAATACATATACATCAATCTATATACATATCGATAACACATACGTATATATATGTATATATAGATGAAACATAATTTGTATTGGACACACTTGAAAAACGTTTTAAAGCCCAGCAGCTGAACCAATTCCAACTGAGGCAGCTACAAAGAGTCGCCGTAGCTCGTTGTATAATCGACACCTTTGAACGAGCAGCTCCCAAAAGAGAAGATGAATATGAAGATGCTGTGGCTGTAGCTGTGCTGCAGCACGCCAGATGATGTAAGCATGTGGTTCAGTTGGGTCGCCGGCCCTCTGTTTGCTAATAATGCGATTATGCGTTAATTAACTTAACCGTTAGCCCCGACACTCGCCGCCAAACTGTAAAGAGCTCTCTTTTCTCCTCTGCTTGCGCTTTCCTCAGCAGCAACAATTTCATTTGTGTTTATGAAACGACATTGTGCGTTTTGGGAGAGTTTATGCTGTCGGAGATGTGACTTGATTTCGTATCTGCTGATCTCTCGCTTGATCAAGTGAATCATGAATCAATCTTAACTGTTCAACAGCTTTGCTGACATATGACAGATGATATATGAAGATATAAACTAGCTTAACGTTATGCGTTATGCGAGGGCAGCTATCATATGTAGAGATGTCATATGACTATCTCTCAAGCTAGATTGATGGATTGATACATAGATTGATATCTATTAAGTCAAGTCATTTATCTTATCTATCTACGTAAGTCTATCTATCATTTATCCGCCAATCCCTTAATTTATCTTTCTAATTATCTATCCAACTGTAGATCTATGCATTTCTTATCCTACCTATCCAACTGTCTATCATATAGAAAAGCTTTAATGACTGTAGAGGAAAAAGATTTTCTTGCTTTTGAACTGTATTCGAATTGTATTGAATGGACATTGGATCCCTTGGTCTAGATCTTGTGTTTTTTATCAATTCCTTTAGCTTTCTAGAACTGTAAGATGTTCCAAGTGTGGTATCGAATGTCTAAAATCGGAGACCTCTGCCTACCTCATTGGAGTTCATGGTCTCGAAACGTGCCAGAATTTCCTTGACAGATATTTTGGACTCCGTTGGCTCCTCCAATATCGTCTCCATGCGACTGACCGAGCCGCTGCTGGCATTGCTGACGCGTCGCGTCTTGTTACCCAGCATGGGCAAGGGAATGGGTATGGGAATGGGCATGCTGATGGCGCTGGCTAGTGCCATTGGTGCAGCATCAGTCGGATCCTGCTCCTGCTGCTGCTGCTGCTGCTGCTCCATCTGCTGCCGCTCCTCCTCCTCCTCTTCTTCATTGTTGTTGTTGTTGTCTCTTTGGTTAAGCCGCAGCTTGTAGTTGAGCTGCTCCTCGTAGCAGCACTCCTCGCACAGGCTGCCGTTGGCGGTGATCGCTGAGGCTGCGCCACTGCAGCACTTGTACACGATGTCCTCCTCAACGCTCCACGCATTGTCATAGTCCAAGCCGCCGGCGGCACCACCAGACGCACCATCAGCAGCCGCGGCATTCGAGTTGGCCATCTCCAGACAGCACTGCTCGTTGAGCTCGCGAATGCTCTCGTTGGTCAGCTGGTCCAGATCGCTGCGACGGTGCAGCTGCAGCTGCAGCTGCTGGTGGTGCACCTGAGCCGCTGTGGTGCCCGTGATGTGTGCGATTTCAGCATCGTCCGAGTCCGTGTAGAGCAGCTCCGGCTGCTCCTCCTCGCAGCTGTCCTGGTCCGTCAGATTGTTGAGCGAGTCCAGCGAGGCGCATTTCTCCGCTTCGCAGGCGTCCTGCGGCCCAAAAAGCAGCACACAGCGGCACTGCAGGGGAAAGTGGAAGCTGATCATAAACTCCACAATTATTTGTGCTACATTTTGACTTTTAGGTTAGCAAATCAGCATTGAGTATCGATACCGATAGAAATCGATATATATATATGAACAGAAATATGCCAACAAACTCTGACAACGATAGTTCAAAGTTTCAATAGCTAGACAAAGATATATCAAAAGAGAATATCAATATATTTTAAGTGACTTCCAACTCTACTTTCAGTTTCATCAAGCACACCTTAAATGCAATCGGGCCTACCATAAAAGTGAATACATATACATCAATCTATATACATATCGATAACACATACGTATATATATGTATATATAGATGAAACATAATTTGTATTGGACACACTTGAAAAACGTTTTAAAGCCCAGCAGCTGAACCAATTCCAACTGAGGCAGCTACAAAGAGTCGCCGTAGCTCGTTGTATAATCGACACCTTTGAACGAGCAGCTCCCAAAAGAGAAGATGAATATGAAGATGCTGTGGCTGTAGCTGTGCTGCAGCACGCCAGATGATGTAAGCATGTGGTTCAGTTGGGTCGCCGGCCCTCTGTTTGCTAATAATGCGATTATGCGTTAATTAACTTAACCGTTAGCCCCGACACTCGCCGCCAAACTGTAAAGAGCTCTCTTTTCTCCTCTGCTTGCGCTTTCCTCAGCAGCAACAATTTCATTTGTGTTTATGAAACGACATTGTGCGTTTTGGGAGAGTTTATGCTGTCGGAGATGTGACTTGATTTCGTATCTGCTGATCTCTCGCTTGATCAAGTGAATCATGAATCAATCTTAACTGTTCAACAGCTTTGCTGACATATGACAGATGATATATGAAGATATAAACTAGCTTAACGTTATGCGTTATGCGAGGGCAGCTATCATATGTAGAGATGTCATATGACTATCTCTCAAGCTAGATTGATGGATTGATACATAGATTGATATCTATTAAGTCAAGTCATTTATCTTATCTATCTACGTAAGTCTATCTATCATTTATCCGCCAATCCCTTAATTTATCTTTCTAATTATCTATCCAACTGTAGATCTATGCATTTCTTATCCTACCTATCCAACTGTCTATCATATAGAAAAGCTTTAATGACTGTAGAGGAAAAAGATTTTCTTGCTTTTGAACTGTATTCGAATTGTATTGAATGGACATTGGATCCCTTGGTCTAGATCTTGTGTTTTTTATCAATTCCTTTAGCTTTCTAGAACTGTAAGATGTTCCAAGTGTGGTATCGAATGTCTAAAATCGGAGACCTCTGCCTACCTCATTGGAGTTCATGGTCTCGAAACGTGCCAGAATTTCCTTGACAGATATTTTGGACTCCGTTGGCTCCTCCAATATCGTCTCCATGCGACTGACCGAGCCGCTGCTGGCATTGCTGACGCGTCGCGTCTTGTTACCCAGCATGGGCAAGGGAATGGGTATGGGAATGGGCATGCTGATGGCGCTGGCTAGTGCCATTGGTGCAGCATCAGTCGGATCCTGCTCCTGCTGCTGCTGCTGCTGCTGCTCCATCTGCTGCCGCTCCTCCTCCTCCTCTTCTTCATTGTTGTTGTTGTTGTCTCTTTGGTTAAGCCGCAGCTTGTAGTTGAGCTGCTCCTCGTAGCAGCACTCCTCGCACAGGCTGCCGTTGGCGGTGATCGCTGAGGCTGCGCCACTGCAGCACTTGTACACGATGTCCTCCTCAACGCTCCACGCATTGTCATAGTCCAAGCCGCCGGCGGCACCACCAGACGCACCATCAGCAGCCGCGGCATTCGAGTTGGCCATCTCCAGACAGCACTGCTCGTTGAGCTCGCGAATGCTCTCGTTGGTCAGCTGGTCCAGATCGCTGCGACGGTGCAGCTGCAGCTGCAGCTGCTGGTGGTGCACCTGAGCCGCTGTGGTGCCCGTGATGTGTGCGATTTCAGCATCGTCCGAGTCCGTGTAGAGCAGCTCCGGCTGCTCCTCCTCGCAGCTGTCCTGGTCCGTCAGATTGTTGAGCGAGTCCAGCGAGGCGCATTTCTCCGCTTCGCAGGCGTCCTGCGGCCCCACCGCCTCCTGCTGCTGCTGTTGCTGATGCTGCTGCTGCTGCTGCTGTTGCAGCAACTTGAAGTTGTTGGCCTTGTCGTGGTGCATTTTGTGGATGAGCGACTCCACCTTGTTCACAATGCTGCTGAACTTGTGCGGCACGCTGCCGCCCGCATTGCTGCCGCTGCTGATTGACTCGTGCGTCCTCGTGTCGCAGGACTTGCTGCTTCTGACGCTGTGCGACATGTTGCAAGGACTTCAATTTGCTGCTGTCGTTTTTCTTTTGGCTTTTCGCTTGTCCGAAATTCCGAGGCGGCGGCGCGTGCCAGTGAAAGTTGTTAAGCCATAGAGCACAACAGGCCAAACTACTGCACGATCATCATGAATGTTTCACTATATTGTTTACACACGCACAGCGGGAGCGAGCGAGAGGGACAGAGGAGAGCGGGAACGACACTCGCTCACTCGCGTTGTCTGTTGGTTTCGCGTAAATACGCTGCGTATACGTGATTTTTAGTCACTTTTCAGCCACTTTTGTTAGCCACTTTTTTAGCTACTTTTTTCTGTTTGCAGTTTTTCAATTTTCGTGCCAGACCTGAATTTAATTTGATTTTTAATTTGCCTTTTGTCAGGCTAGCGTTTTTTGCGACCACCTGACACCTGTCGAGAAGCCATCAAAAATTTGTTCGAGCCACAAAAACAACAGCGAAAACGATTGCAATTATAGCAACAATTGCAACAGGATGCTCAGAGCAGTTCATTGAACTTCAGCAAGCAAGCAAGTTCAGTCAGACTGATTCGAATGTATAGAGATATATATATATAATCTATGGATCCTATATAGATCGAGATTAAATGTCAAATCTAACTAACTTTAGTTTCCCAACTATGGTAAATATCATAATAATCTTAAATATCACGAATAGCTTGAATACATTCGAAATGATATTTAAAACTCATACAAATAACAGTCAAAAACAATTTAGATTAAAGACATAGACTCCAACATGTAGGAAACTGAGGGTATGGGATTAGAGTATCCAAGATATGATATATTTTTACCATATTTTATTATTTATATCTCTCTATTTCTCTTTATCTAAGTTTTGCCTCTAACTTTAAAGATCTTTATATTATGATAGAGGAACCAAGCCATTAACAAATATATTTAGTTTGATATGCTAAGATATGAATCGATAATACGAATAGTAATTCGAATACAGAAATTTGTACCTATATATACTTATAACAGAAATGATCTATACAGACAATTAGTTCTTAATAGCTCTTCAATTCCTTTGAGTTCTATAGTTAGCAATTGCAGTTCATCAATAAAGAACATATATAAAGAGTGCAACACAGAAATAATAGCAGATATCAATATCTTTATAAGAATTTCTATACAATGTGCTTTATGTATGTATATGTATGTTTGTCTAGCTTTACTGGAAGATTATAGATATTATGTCTATTGTCTAATAACTAAAATTTAGTTAATTTGCCTAGTTAAATTGTCAAACTTTGTCCAGCTGCAAGGCACAGTCAAGTGACGTTTGCCTATAACTTGATACTAATTCGAGTAACAATTTGAAAGCACGGCCAGGCCACGTTTTGTGGCTACACCAAGCACACAAGGAAACTAAATTTATGCCAAAAAATCTAACAAACTAACGCCACAGACTAAAAACGGAAGACTTTGAAACGTGACGATGTGCTAGACAATAGACTTCACTGCGACAAAGAGCAGCAAATCGTGGAGTTCAGCGGCTAAGAGACAGATTCATGACGGCAACAGCTTGAAGGCAGCCCAATGAAACGAGGCTGAGAGCATCGTTGACAAAAGCTATTGATGGATATATATAGACTTAAACATATACATATCATATCTGCATAGATATACATAGTATATGCATATGCCAAAGAGAGCTGACACAGTCTTTGACAAAGTGATCTTCATGATCTGTCCTGCCACACCTGACGCAGTGGTTGACCTCTTCAAACTAAGCTTAGATACTACATACATTTCTCTAAATTGTAGTTTCAAAGTGACAAAGTGAGTTCGACTAGGAAAGATCAACAATGATCCGCTTGATCAATTTCCTATTGATCTTTGTATTAAGACTAAGGAATTGCTCCAAAGTAATATCTCTTGCGCTCTGGGTTAAAGTAAATGAAATCAATTGTGATCGTGGCTCTTTAAAACATATTGATTTAGACTAATCATATAACATAAAGATCGATAAAAGAGCTTAGTTAAAAGTGAGCCAACTTTAACTCGTTGATCCTCGTTTGTAGTTTTTAGTTTTAGCACGATATGCGAGATCCTCAATGGGCTGAGATATATAAACTAAAGATTCTAAGCAAGATGTACTGTACTATATGAATACGTAGAAATATAAACATATTTATAAACAAATGTATATATATATATAAATTTGCAATTTTCAAGCTTAAAAATGCGATCAGATGCGGAAGGAAGAAACAGATTCATAATGAATCAATATGCTCTGATTACACGGACAATATAACTAAGTTGTTTGTCTAATATTTCACTTTATATATACAATATATCTTCATATCATATGCATACATATATATCTCTGAAGTGTCATTCGAATGTTGCTTTCATAGCTTTTAGGCTTAGGCATCGAACCGTTTGCTTTATTGGGTCAGGCACATAGAACGGCTAAGACACGAGGTAAAACACACTCAAAACAAAAACTTGGTCAACAGAAAAAAAAGATAACAGCAAATAAATCTTTATGAATCTGAAGAATTCGAATATCGACGAACGTTTTTTTCTTTCTTTCTTTTTTGCTCGAAGAAGCGCGCCGCGTGATGCCGTTAACGAACGCAACTGAAAACTGGGCACAAACTGGTCAAAAGACCGACTTGACCAATACAGTCGACCAGAAAATGGAGAGAGAGAGAAGGAGAGAGAGGGAGCGTATCAAAGAGAGAGAGTGAAAAGTGCAGCAGGGCCAAGCGGAGCGTAAAACTCCAAAAGAGAGAGAGAAAGAGAGAGAGCAAAAGCTCTAAACGAGTAGTGCAACAGCTAAGAGGTGTGCCTGTGCCTGTGCCTGTGTGTGCGTGTGTGTGTGTCTAACTGTTTTTTATTCGGCCAGCAGTCTTGAGCAGGTTTTGGAGCCAGCGCCAAGTTTGGCGTTCGACTAGTTTTCACGCATAAAACTGAATTAAATTAAAATAACTTAAAACGAGCTGCATTCAAAGAAAAGCAGAAAAAGCTGATCGAATTCAATGCGTATGAGTGAAATGTGAACGAGCATTGAGACAGTCAGAGCATATATGGTCACACTGGCAAAAAGACTAACTCTGAGAGAGAGAAAGAGGGAGAGAGAGACTGCCTTACCACAGTAAGTGATTGATGAGTGCTAGAGTGATATATGTGAACGAGTATCAGGCAGTCAGTCAACGAGTATGTCGCGTATATGGTTACACTGAGAGTGAGAGAGAGAGAGCGAGAGAGACAGCTAGTCAGAGAGAGTGAGAGAGAGAGAGGGGACGCAGACAGACTGATAGACTGATCCACTGATAAACGAATGCGAATGCCAATGTGAAATGTGAAATGCGAGTGCGAACGAGTATTCAAACAGTCAGTCAACGAGTATGGCACGTATATGGTCACCCTGACAGACAGACAGACAGACAGACAGAAAAACGGTGGGACAGAGGGACAGACGCAGCAAACCCACTGAGCTTCAAGCACGCGTGTAAAAATGCGCAAAACCAAAGAGTTGAGAAGGCCAAGAGCAGAAGAGGAGGAGGTAAGAGTAGCAGAAGCAACAAAAAAGTGGGCGTGTGAGGGGAGGAGGGAGGGGGGGGAGTGGCAGTGGCAGACATAAAGAGAAATTACAAATACATACAAATATATATAAATATAGAGCACAATGAAGGTCGCCCAAAAAGCTATGCGAGAGCAGAGGAATGGGAGAGGTGGGATGTGTGAGGAGAAAATAGGTCGATATATATAGGTCTATATATGTATATACAATATATATGTACAGGTATAGGTCTGATTTAGCTGTCGATTACATATTAAAGGTATGCTAAAACAGAAGAAAAGAAGTGTGGAGTGGAGTGCTTAGAGTGAAGAAGAGAAGCAATAGATATAAGCAGAAAGGGATATGGAAAAGCAACAGTTAAAGATCTCAGATAAAATCGTAAAGCTTTCAACCATATTAAAGCTCTGGTAGAAATAAGACAAGCTTTTCGAACAGATTAAAGCTTTTACGATCGCGTTCACTTAATGCTCATTTAAATATAGCTTAAAGCTGCGTTCAGATGTTATGAAAGCTAACTAAAGCTTTTGGGTCCCTGCACCCTTGCCCATTCCTTCACAAATTGATTCGTTCTCTCCTACATCTTCTTTCTCTATTATAAGCCAATGAATGAAACCAATATACCCTGTAAAATGCAATCTCCAATGGATCACTGATCGTGGCTTACCTTACGGAACTCCTGCACAAAGGACGTGATCATCGTCTGGATGGCCGCCGCCCGAGTCGCGTGCAGCGCCAGGTGCTTGCCGTTGCGCAGGTTGAGCTGCAGGGCGGCGGGGCGTGGCAGGGTGACAGCGTTCTGGATTTCGGCGAAGGATATAGCCTGGACGACAATCAGGTAGTCGGCGTCGCGCCTGGCCAGGTAGAGGCCGCTGTGCGAGACGCCCATTATGGAGACATCCGGGTAGAGCGGGGCGCCCTGGACGGCGAAGAGGCGAGCGAAGTACAGGGGCCAGTCGCGGGCCATGTCCACCAGGTGGCGCTTGACCAGGGCGCGCACCTGCTGCCCGCGCGCCGCTAGGGTGTCCACGCTCACGCCATGCCCGTGCAGCATGTTCAGGGCGGCGTTCTTTTCCTGCGGCGTGATGCGCAGGCAGGGCGTCACGCCGAACACGTCGCTCAGCACCTGGGCGAACAGCAGGTCCAGGGCGACGGGCGGCCCGATGGGCTCGTGCGGCTGGAAGACCTCCTTGCGCACGCGCAGCTTCCACGGCACCCGGTTGTAGGTGAGGCAGGCGCTGACCGTGGCGCTGCCTGTGCCCGCCGCCGGCGTCACTGCTGCCGGCGGAGGCGGCACTGGCGCGGGCACCACCACGGCCGGCAGGCTGGAATCCAGTGGCTCCTCGCGCGCCGAGCTGGCGGAGCTCTTGCGCTTGCGCTCGTGCTCGTACTTCTGGGCCATGTGCGTCCGGAAGGTGGCGGGCGTGGAGGCCAGCGATTCCCTCTCGCGCTCCCTTTCTCTCTCCCGCTCTCTCTCCCTCTCCCGCTCCCTCTCCCGCTCCCTCTCCCTGAGCTTGGCTCCGGTGTTGTCCATGCTGGCTTGGATGACCCTGGGTGGCGCCGGCTGATAGACCTTGTGGCTTTCCTTCTCGCGCTCCACCTGCCGTAGCTCGTAGAGCCGCTCACGCTCACGTTCCCGCTTCTCGCGCTCCTTCTCGCTGCCGCTGCCCGAGGCCGGACCCTCCACTTCGGCGCGATCCCACACCGACTCGGAGTAGTCCTCGCGGTCCCTCGACCGGCTGCGGCTGCGCGAGCGCTCGCGCTCGCTTTGCAGCTCCTGCTCCCAGGCAGCGTGCGAGGATGACGTCAACTGCTGCTGCTGCTGCTGGTGATGATGCTGCGGGTGCTGCTGCTGGAGCATCTGCATCTGCATCTGCTGCTGCTGCTGCTGCATGGGCTGCCTGACTGCGCCGAAGGTGTCGCGCTCCTGGCGCTGGATGAAAGCCGGCACGTGCTCTTTGCGGTAGTCGGGCTCGGGCTCGATAAGCTCCGCCAGGCTGGGCGGACTCTGAGGCGCCGGCGGCGGCGCGGGCGGCGCCATGCTGGGCGGCCTGATGGGTGGCGGCGGCGCAGGCACGTTGGGCGCTGGCGGCAGCAGCACGCCCGGCCAGGCACTGGGCGGCACGGGCACCGGCATCGGCGGCGGCGACAGCTTGCCCTCCATGCGCTCGATCTGGGTGCGCACCGTGGGCAGAGCTTCGCTGGAGTTGGAGTTGGCGCTGGCGCTGGCGAAGAGCCCACCCAGCTGCTGCTGCAGCATCATCTTGCGCGTGTCCTCCAGCTTGGCCGGCGCGCGCTGCTCCGACTTGGTCGAGACGGTCGAGCGCACCGAGTGGCCCGCCGTCACCTGCTCCAGGCGCTGCCTCATCTCCGAGCTCAGCTTCAGCTTGCCCACGCTGCCCGGCGGCGGCCTGTCGGCGCCTATCTCGAAGCTCTTCTTCGCCAGCTTCGTGGCTGTGATTGTGGTTGTGGTGGTTATAGCCGCTGTGGTTTGATTCATTTGCATTTGCTGGTGCTGCTGGTGCGGATGCTGATGCTGCACTGCATCCTGTACATCTCTTCCATTACTCTCCAGCCGTATGCTGCTCCGCATCAGCTGGGGCGTTGGACTCTTGCTGGATTCGATCTCGAACTCCTCCCACTCGATGGCCGTGTGCTGCTGCGCCTGGGGCGTCGTCTTCCTCTGCTGCTGGCGCAGCTTGAAGGCGAAGAAGTCCTCCTCGGTCTGGAACTGGGGCTCACCCTGCGGCGGCGGCCAGCGCCACTTGCCAATGCGCACGGTCTTCGCTCGGCCGTACGGATCGAGGAAGTGCCGCGTCTCCGACGGATCCTTGCCCTCCAGTGGTGGCGGCATGGGTGGCGGCGGCGGCGGTGCCGGCGGCTGCATGCTAGCGGTGGCCTCCATGACCAGGCTGCTCGATCTGCTCGTGAGCAGCGTCGTCGTCTTCAGCCGCAGCGGCGGCGGCGGCGACAGCGGCGCAGCAGGCGGCGATCCGCTGCCATTGCTGACATTCGAGTTGGAGTTCGAATTGGAGTTGGCGCTGGCGCTGCTCGTGGCGTTGGCCGCCTGCTGACTGAGCAGCGTCTGCAGCGCCTGATTCTGGGCGAGCAGCTGCTGCTGGATCTGCAGGTTCTGCGCCATGGCCGACTGGAGGAAGGCGCGCTGCACCTGCTGCTGATAGAGCGAGGCGGCGGGCACGGCGTCCGGCTCGCCGCCGGGCAGCTGCATCAGCTGGTGGATCAGCGGATCTGCGGCGCCTGCCTGGCTGTGCTCGGTGCTGCCGCCGCCTCTGATGCTGGCCACCAGCTGCTCCTGGCAGGCGATTGCCTCCAAGGACTCGTCGAGGGACAGGTCCAGGAAATCCGCCAGATCGGAGGCATCCTTGTCGTCATTCTCTTGAGGCTTCCCTCTGCCTCCCTTGATGCACGCCACCAGCTGCTGCTGCGAGGCCAGTGCGTCCAGGCCATTGTCCAGGGACAGGTCTATGAAGTCCTCCAGGTCGGGAGAGTCCTTGTCCTCAGAGCTGTTCAGAAACAGCAGCTCGTCTATGAACTCCTCCAGCTCCTCCGGATCGTGCTTGAGCTGCGACTGCTCCTGAGCATTATTCAGGAAGAGCAGCTCATCTATGAACTCCTCCAGCTCAGCTTGGTTCGGTTGATTCTCATGTTTACTGCCAATCCTGGCCAGCGCCACATCATCTGCGCGCCGACTGCCGCGAATGCTGGCGGCGAGGGAGCGCGCGTCGGAGAGCTCGTCCAGGGAGCCGTCGAGTACTGGGCTGAACAGGTCGTCCAGGAACTGGTCCACGTCGGAGGCCTGCGAGGGCACGCGCACGCGCCGCACGTGGGAGGCCAGCGAGGGCGCCTCGCTGGTGTCCGACATGGCCGATGAGCGGGTGGCGTACTCCGACTTGTCCATGTTGTACTTGCTGGAGTGGGCGGAGCCGTGGGAGGCGGCGTGCGAGCGCCGTCCGGCGTGCTGGGACTTCTGGTAGCGCGGCGCCGACTCCTTGCCCATGGGCGCCAGGCGCTCCGCCGAGTGGTAGCGGTCATTCAGGCGGCTCTCCGAGAGGCCCAGCGCCAGGGTGTGCAACGGCGACTCCTGCGAGTCGCTGTCCGGCAACGGCAGCTGCTGGCTGCCCATGTCGGAGGCCAGCAGGTCGTCCAGCGACTTGGAGCGCGACTTGGACTGGGCGCCGGGCAGCAGGTGCGGCGTGATGGGCTCCTCGGTGCGCTCGAAGTAGCGCTCGTTCAGGGCGGAGCTGCGCGAGAGCAGCTCCCGGCTGCTGCGCCGCTGCGGCTGGGCGGGCTCCTCCTGCTCCCGCTGCTGCTGTTCCCGCTTGACTGATGTAGTGGGCGGTGCAGGGGGCGGCACGCCGGGCCGCTTCACGGCCTCCGGCAGGGAGGTGCGCGCGAACTTCGCGCCAGAGCGCAGTAGATCACTGCGCGGCGCCGGGAAGGCGGGGCACAGCTCCTTCTCGGCAATCAGATCCATGACGTAGTCCAGGCCGCAGCTGTCCGTCAGCTGCTGCCCGTCGTCCAGCACCAAGGTCCAGCCCCGACTGGCCACGCCCAGGGTGGAGACGGCCAAGGCGGCCGCCTCCTCGCAGCTGGTCCAAGAGTCCACGGCCACCGTCTGGCTGGCCTCGTCGGGCAGCGTCAGCGGCAGGGCCATGTCGCAGCCGCGGGACAGGGCGCGCCACTCCAGCCAGGCGGGCACGAAGCTGCGGCAGGCGGCGGCGCCCGAGGGGCTGCTCTGCTGGCGCAGCAGCTGCCGCTGCAGCATGGGGCGG
Source organism: Drosophila meridionalis (assembly GCA_035045145.1). Taxonomy (NCBI): domain Eukaryota; kingdom Metazoa; phylum Arthropoda; class Insecta; order Diptera; family Drosophilidae; genus Drosophila; species Drosophila meridionalis. The sequence goes on along the minus strand of JAWNPG010000015.1, from coordinate 690,326 downwards.
TCGCTGGCCGGCGCCTCGTCCGAGACGAACTTCAGCAGGTACTTGCTGAAGGCGGGGCTGGGCTGGAAGCAGCAGAGGCACTGGCCAAGCAGCTGCCAGAGGCGCGCCGCGAGCGCGGGCTCTGCGCCGTGCAGCTGGTTGCAGAGCTGCACGAGGATCTCGTCGCGCAGGCCGCGCGAGCTGAGCGCCTTGTGGACGATGTAGTCCGAGAGAAGCTTCTCCTTGGCGCCCTCGCCCTCCAGCGCCTTGTCGCTGCTCCAGCGCAGGATGAGCTTGAAGACGGCCAGCGCGTCCTGGAAGTCCTGATCCCGTGACGCAGCGCGCGTCAGCAGCGGCGCCGCAATCGGCTCGCGCCGCGGCTGCAGCCGCAGCCCGTTGCAGTAGACGCTGCTGAACTTGCCGAAGCTGAACTGGGCCAGGTCCGCGGGCAGCTGGGCGCTGGCGGCCGGCGGGCCGGGCACCGTGCCCAACACCTTGACCAGGTGCCGGTCGCTGTGCGGCGGCGTCCAGCCCTGCAGCTTGGAGTAGATGAAGGCCAGCTCGGCGGGGATGTCCAGGTAGCTCAGCTGGCTGCGTTCCAGGTTGGCCTGCTTGGCCTCGCGCGCCTCGCGCGCCCGCTGGGCCGCCTCACGCGCCTCCTGGCGGCGGCGGTGGTCGGAGCGCAGCTGCTGCACGCGGCGCCGCGCCTGCTTGCCGCGCCACAGGCGCTGCGCGGTGCGCGCGCCGTGCCGCAGCTGCTCGTAGCGCTGCTGCTGGCGCTGCCCGCGCCAGCGCGCCTGCAGCCGAGTGGCAGCCATTTGACGACGCGCCAGCTGGCGGCGCACCAGCATGCCGCGCACGTGCCGCTGGATGTGCACCGCCGCCTGCCGCAGCCGCTCCGTGCGGCCGCTCTCCAGCGCGCGGTGCAGCGCCTCGCGCAGGAAGACGCGCGTGGCGCCCAGCTGGTAGTCGGGCCCCTCCACGCCGGTGCGCGGCATGGCCTCCAGCAGCAGGCGGCAGAGCTCGCGGTAGGGCGTGCCCCGCGCCAGAGGCGCGCCCAGCAGGTGCCGGTAGCGCTCCACGAAGTGCTGGAAGCGCAGGCGCACGGGGTAGCCGCGCTGCCGGATCTGGATGGTGTCCAGCATGCCGAGGTAGCGCAGCTGCTGCAGCACGCAGGGCATGTCCATGCGCAGCGGCTGCTTCTCCTGATTGGGCTTGATGCAGCGCACGAACCACGGGTGGCAGCGGCCCATCGACTGCAGCAGCTGCTGCAGCGAGTCCGCAAAGCGGGCCGCCACGGTGGGCGTGCGCGGCTTCATGGTGACGAAGCGTCCGTTGCTGCCCTTGGGCAGCGTCTTGCCGGCGTCGCGCTGGGCGCGCAGCTGCTTGGTCAGCTCGCTGACCAGCGGCAGGCGACTGGTGGCCAGCAGCTCCAGCACGTCGCTGCGCAGCGCGTCGCGGTTCTTGTCCAGGAACCCGTCCACGCAGTACCACACCTGGCCGGCGTAGTGGGTGACGCCGAACTCCTGGGCGCCGATGCGCGGGCGGGCGTAGAGCTCGCTGAGCGCGTGGTTGTAATGGCATTTCTCGAGGAAGCTCAGGTCGGTGGCACGCGGGAAGTTGGACTCGTCGTCCAGCAGGTGGCAGATGCCCACGGGCTTCTTGGCCAGCAGATGGATGACCGGCAAGTTGTCGTCCCAGGCCAGCGGCGTCCACTCGAGCCGCTCGCGCGCGTACTCCGCCTGCTCGAGCTTGAAGACGTGCTTGTTGAAGTACAGCTGGAGGTTCTCGTTGGCGTAGTTGATGCACAGCTGCTCGAAGCTGTTCTCCGCCAGGTCCTCGAAGCCGAAGATGTCCAGGATGCTGATGCGGTGGGCGTCGTGGGTGCCGCCCTTCTGCACGATCGAGTTGATGCGCGAGACCAGCCAGTTGAAGAGCCCGGCGTAGAGCGCCTTGGCAAAGGCGTCGCGGGCGTCCAGGGCCTGGTCGATGCCCAGCGGCGTGTGCAGCCGCTCGGCCCGCGCCTCCGTCGTGCGGCTCGTCAGGGCGCGGTGCATGCCCTCGGCGCTGATGTGCAGCAGGTGGGCCGCCCACTTGATCTCCGCATCGGAGCCGATCTCCACGCCCTCCTGGCCGTGGCGCAGCTGCCGCCGGTGGAAGTAGACGTTGCCCAGGTGCAGCACGGCCGCCAGCACCCGAACGATGCCCTCGCGCTCGCCCTCGGTCACGCCGAGCACCTGCATCGCGCTGAGCAGCGAGGCCCAGTCCACGCGCCCGCTCGCGCAGTCCGTCGCGCCCTGGTTCAGGTAGAAGTACTTGTCCGCCTCGAGCAGCCCGTACTTGGCGCGCTCCGCCTCGCTCAGTCCGCCCAGCATCTCGTAGAAGACGTGGTAGTTGCGCTCGCCGGGCGCCTGGGTCACAATGCGCGACTTCTCCAGCAAGTACTGCGTGATCTTGGCGCCCACGATGGCGCCGCTCTTGAAGTAGACCTCGAGGTACTTGCCGAACCTGGAGCTGTTGTCGTTGCGTGCGGTGCGCGCGTTGCCGAAGGCCTCCAGCAGCGGCGCCGCCTCCAGGATTTGCTCTGTGATCACGGCCGAGGCGCTGCCCCCGCCGGGCACCACGGCGGCCAGGTACTGCATGACCAGCTTCGTGGACTCCGTCTTGCCCGAGCCGGACTCGCCGGAGATGACCACCACCTGGGGCGAGGGCAGCGCGGCGTGCGCCGCAGCGCCGATCGCAAACAGATGCGGCGGCAAGGCACCGAGTGGCCGCCCGGCGTACTGCTTGGCCACCTCCAGGCCGTAGGCATCCGGGAACATCTTGTACGGATTGACGGCTATCAGTATGCTGCCGGCGAACGTGTAGATCAGTCCCTTGTCGTAGCGCAGTCGCAGGTTCCAGAGCAGCGACGCCTCGTGCAGGTCGTCCAGCAGCGTCATGTCCTCCACGCCGCTGCTACCCAGATCCTGGCGAGCTCTCAAGCTGCCCTCGCCTGGCTGCAGAGCGAACGTTTGTGCCTGTGCGTGGAGGGAATTTTAATTAGTTTAGGTTCCATTGAGATTGTATTTGGATTGCGAATTTGCGGGGTGGTAAGCTATTGAAAGTCTCGGATGTCAACTCTGTCATTGGGGAAGTTTTAAGATCACTTCTGCTTGAGGATCTCAGATAAAGAAAAGAAAAGAAGAATTCCAATAGAACAGATCCTATAGAACATTTTCAAGGACTTTCATTGTAGGCGACTTCCGATGTAGGAGTTTCTTTGGCTTCTTGTTACTCCTGAGAGAAATTTTAACTAGAGCTGTGAAATTGTGAAATGAAAATGACAAGCCTGTTATTGGGGAAGTTGAAGGATGGGGCATGGCCAAGTTAGGGTATCTAATCTTCGATAACATTCACTTTAGTTAGCACTTATGATTGAGGATCTTAGATAAAAGGATTCCGAGAGAAGAATTTCGATAGGAAAAATCCTATACAGCATTTTAAAGGACTTTTATTACAGGCGACTTCCGATAGAGAAGTTTCATTGGTTTCTCGTTACTCCTGAGAGAAATTTTAATTAAAACTGTGAAATGTTTTAGTTTCTTCTTTCTTTGCATAACCACAAATAGACTGGGCAACATCTTTGATAACTATTAAATTTAGCTGATGCCTCTTAGCATATAAAATGCTTGAAGTGCATTTGGATGAGCTCCATTGATGTCGCTTCTGCCTCGCACTTGTGCTGCACGGAACCCGCTCTTGGCTCACCGCAGAAGCAACATTAATTTATAAGCTGATAAGCGTGGCGAAGCCAAAGTCCCGAATGGAATTGGACAAGCTGCTATTGAAGTAGAGAAGTTAAGTTAAAATGCATGAGAGCCAGAAGAGGACTGAAACTCACACAGTTTGTCGCTAGGCTTAATTGGATTTTGGTTGGAATTAGATTCGGATTTTAGATTTTAGATTTTAGATGTTAGACTTGAGCTCTCACATGGCGGGCCATCACATCGCTGCAGAGTGTGGAGAGGCGCTTCACCACCTGCGGGTAGCGGCACTTGAGGCGGCGCTGTCGGCGCAGTAGCAGCTGTTGCTGCTGCAGTGGGGATTGCTGGGCGAACACCTCATCCAGGTCCTCGAGGCTGGCCGGACGCTGGCGGCGCAGCACGTGGGGCGAAAGCAGAGCCAGCGATGGCGACTGAGCCGGACTCGGGGTTACGGAGCCGCAGCCGCTGCCGCGTTGCCATGGCTCCAGGTGGAAGCGTACGATGCGCATCTATCGACTATCGACAACAGACTATCGAATATCGACTATCGAATAGCCAGAACCGAACAATAACAGCAACAACAACAAGAGACACGTTGTTGGCCGCCGTCTCGAATGCAACTGAAAGGAGTCAAGAGCCAAGCATCGAGACTTCGCTACATTTTTCCCCTAGCCTGAGCGCCTCGCCCCGCCTCCTCTGCGCCTAAACGGTGTTTTTATTTGTTTGCTTTTTCTGAAAGCCAATCAATTGAAACAAGTTTTTTTTTTTGTATTTTCTATTTCGAAAGATGAGACGCCTCCTGACCAACTGGCAGCCAGTTTTGGTGAGAGAACAACGGAACAGGCAAAAACCTGTCGCATGTCGTTAGCTTTGATCTCAATTCCATTAAGAAAAGAACTCTCTCTCCACATATTCCCCACTCCTCTCTCTCTCTCTCTCTCTCTCTCTTTTATTTTTCTTCTCTCTTGCTGAGCAGCACTTTCTCCAAGAGCCAAAGCAGAACCAGTTAAACTCTTTAATTCTTTGTCAACCACATGCGTTGCTGCATGCAACGTGTGCAGCATTTCGATTACTGTTATCGATAAGCTAGCAAGTCACTCATTTGACTTGAAGTGCATAATCGAAGCAACAGCTTAACATAACAAATGACTTAACTTGTCAACATATGTAATCGAATCGAATTATATAAGATCAACTACTTTAGCTATATATCGATTTGTTCAAATCGATATCTGAATGGCTTCCACTAAGATCTTAGCATAATTACAAGTTGTTCGATATATTGAAGAGCACACTTAACGTTTAAATACATTTTCGATTAATCGATTACTCATCATTGCATCATTTATCGATTATGTGTGCTGATCGGCAAGCCAATCGAAGTGCATATTGATTGAAAAAGTAATTCAATTATGAATTCTATTGAGCAGTTTAATTATTCTTAGCAATAATCAATTCTCATTTAGATAAGATCTATATTTATTTGTAATGTCTTCAGGCTAATCAATCAAATCTCAACAGTTGTTCAGTTCCTCGTAAGGAATTCGATATTTACCTCTGAGGCAAGCGCACTCAATTGCTCTATTCGGACTTCGAGGCGCTTTCAGAGCTCAGATAATTGCAGTTCTCACTCAAGCAGGGGCTAATTTGCTGTTGCTGTAACCTAGCTGAAATGCTTCTTTTCGTTTCTTTTTCTTCGGGGCTAACAAGTTGTCAGACTTCGAACAGGATATACGCTGAACTCTATCTGTTTATGTGAGTGTTAGTGTGTTAGTGTGCGTGTGAGTGTGCATGCGTGCGACAAACTCAAGTATGCTAGCCACTTTGGGCATGCACGCTCATACTAAGAAAATAGGAGTATATTGGCTTTAGAAATGATCTTACATTCATGCTGAACACGAAACCGATATTTATATATATTTAAAAAGAACTCTAGGCAGAATGAAAGTGGGCAAGGCAATGAGCGGACGCTTATCGATACATATTGATAAATATCGATTACGATAGATTATGAGTATTAAAGAGAGAAAATTGCGAAAACTAAAAGAAACGAGTGAAGAATGATCAAGAAGCAAATATATATTGCTACAGCATATGTACATACATCGTTCATACTTGATCAAGCATCTTTATCACTAATGAACTGAAACTGTAAAATAGGTATTGGGTAGTTGTGTATACCCGATTTGTTGTACTGTGACTTCTTATTCTTGAACTCTTGGCTGCCAGCAGCGACTGCAACTCCGACTCCGACTGCAACTGCAACGGCATCGCTAACTGTTAGCAGCTATTAGCCTCAGTCGCTGCATCAGTCGCTGCATCAGTCGCAGCATCAGTTGCACCAGCATCGGTTGCACCAGCATCAGTTGCAGCCTCTGGCTGATAGACGCTCGACTCTCTCGGACAGTCAGAGTTAATTGCAAAGGAAAAAGGAAACGAAGCCGGCAGTCGCTGCCGGCTGCTAAGCAATTAGAGAGCCGGCAAGACACACAGCACTGCGCTGAGAGTTGCATACAAAACACTTCCGTTTGGCAGCCACCAAATTGGCAACTGGGCCTTTGGCCAGCGCTCGAGTGCCCAATGGCCGAAAGATCATTTGGCAAGCCACGAAGTTCAAGCGCTGCCAAAAGCTAATTTCATTTCATATTTTTCAACTCGATGACAGGTGAAAATGGTGGAAAGTAAGCATAAAACTGAAGAGGAGGGCCCTTGAATAAGTCTACAACCGCTCGACGAGCAGATGCCCTGTAAGCAGAATATTAAGCTAACTTCTAAACACTTAATTTATCAAATGAGCTTTGTAACTTTTGAGATATGTTATAATTAAAATCTATCGATAATTATCGATTACAAAGGAAACAAGAGGGAATACTTTAGAAGAGCGTAAAAGATATGGAGAAAGAGAGAGAGCGACAGCTTATATAATATTTTTCATATGTGGTATCCCCCTTATGCAAATCAAATAACCGATTGTTATTGATATTGATGGATTGATACTGATTATTGCAATGGCAACGATTGGTGAGAAACAGCGAGAAATGGAAGAGTAATGGAAGTAATGGAATGGAAGAAATAACTAGTCATATGAACTTAAACCTTGGAAGCCGATATTTATCGATATAGACAAGAGAAGGAGAACAGATAGACCAGCGATTGGTATAATAGAGAAATCAGAGTTGCAAATAGACATTCACAGATTGGGCATCCAAACTCCCTACAAACTTTAAGCTTAACATCTCGCAAATGCACTCCAAACACTGAGTCAATGCTCATTCGTCTACTCACCTTGCCCTTGATCATGGCCTGAACGACGATCACCTGAGCGGCGCGATGCACTTCCTGAATCTCGCCCGGTATTGGGTGTCCGACGCCCGGGTCGAACCACACCAGATCCCCCTCGGCCCAGTCCATGGCTCAGTCAGCTTTGGATCGAAGCGCTATATATCTATGTGTATATATATATACGCGATCAGCCGATGATCGTGCAGCTGCTGCCTTTTCCAAGCAAACTATTTGCCAATTATTCGTATCAGGTGTTTTCGCTTTGCTTTTCTGCTTCAGCTTCTGCTTCTGCGGGAGGGAAAACGGGAGCTGGCAAAGTCTTCAAGCCGCGGGCTGATGCATTGCTGTAAAAGTAGAAAATAAGAAAAACATTTGATTAAAAAACATTTCACACAGCAAACAACAAAAAATGGAAAAAAAGTGACAAAAAATTCACGTAATTATTTCACCTCTCTATAAAATGTCTTATCAGAGAGTTGTTTCCCTCCCCTCCCTTCTTACACTTCGTCAAGTGATTGTCATTGTCATTCGAGATATGTACGCGAGTCTGTGTGCGTGTGTATGTGTGTGTGTATACTATTCACACACACTGTTGCACAGGCGACAAAGTTGTCAACGTTTAGCTGAAGCTGCGATCCGAAGGCCTCATTGAATGAAAGTAAGTTTTTTTCTTTCTTTCCCTCTTTCTGGCTGCCTTTGGCTTTTCTTATATTCATTTTCATTTCAATTTCCATTTTTCCAGCTTTTTTTGCTTTGAAATGCAATCGAATGCAACGACCATAAAAAAACCATAAATTTTTTGAGAGCATTTGTTCAAAACAAAAGTTCACTCCAATGGGAAGGTTGATATATATGTATATATACATATATATTATTGAGGTATCATATATATAGTTATTTTAGGCATATCGATATGGTATGAGCCAAAGTTGAAGAAAGACAGAGAAGGGATATCCAGCACATGACGGCACTGCTCTTACATCACATTTCTATTTGTACTTAAGCTCGACAAATTTAATGCATGGAAATTCGCTTCAAATTAAAACAACCATTTCGCAGCTCATAGTTCCAGTTCCAGTTAAAGTTCCAGTTCCCAGTTCCAGTTGCATCATGCAAGCGAGCGCGTTCTTGATGTTCAAAGTCATTTAGATGGCACGCTGAACACTTTGAGCTGCGACTAAGTCAACTCTGGCCCCAGTTCAAGGTTTTCATATTTGGGATCATTTAAGCTCTCTTTACACACTCATGCTCCCGTTACATTTCTCTCTATATGCAACCGTGCGCTGCTCTGAATCACTCCACTCTCATCCAGCTCATCTATTCCAAGAGACCAAGACATGAATTGATCCATATCTAAAACTATATCTTTATCTATATTTAGATCTATCTGTCATTTGTCGTCTTCCATTTATATAGCCAACTTTCAACAAAGATTTCAAATTCATAAACCTTAAGAATTCGCTTTCACCTTCCGTTTAGAATTTGACCCGAATTCGGCGATGAAAATTTAATAAAAACAAAATCGTTGCAAACGGGCTCACACGACTGCACAATGCTCGTTCACGTCCCGAGGAGAGCAAAATGTTGTTGCAGAACTCATGTACTTCAACCTGCCACGCCCTAAACGAAAATGTTGTTATGTAAACTTTAGGTCTATTGTAGAGCAGATGAAAAGTTTTCTACTTTTAAGAGCCCTCTTGAATTGTGTTTTGTATTTTTTCCATTCGCCACGCCCCTAATTGGTGTCGCTTGACATTTTTATCTGCTGCTTAAATATGCGAGAAAAAATACATATTCAAAATTTCAAGTCTATAGCTTGAATAGCAATGAAACACTTTGAGTTTAATCTGACGAGAGAGATCTCGGGACGGATAGGCAGAAGCAAGCACGGGCAGCTATTAATACAAGGATAAATCGAAGTGATGTAAGGAAAGATGATGGGAGAGTGAGATGTACAAGTAGATGAAGCCGGTAGGACGAATAGTTGGAGACAGACGGACAGAGAGATAGAGGGACTGACGAGCAGAAAAGAAAGAACAAGTAGAGAGACGGACAATTAGATAAAAAGAAGGATGCATGGAGCACTGAACGAGACATACAAACTCTAAAATAAGGAATCGAATCTCTAAAACACGCAGAAAGATCAACTGAACCAGAGAACCAGCAAGACGAGAAACCGAAACCAATATGCTCACTTTTTGCACTTCGTGCGCGAGCATTGGAAATCGTTTAGAGCAAAAATCATAAATAATACAAAAAAAAAAAACTACTTTAAAAACTTAAGAAACAAAATATGCTGGTCGAGAATTTTAAACAGTTCGTTGCTTGATTAACATTTGGTGAGACAAACTTTCACCTGTTTAGCGGCAAAAGGCTTTAACATAAATATTGCATAAAATGTTGTTGCTGTAGCTGGTTGTTGTTGCTGTTGTTGTTGTTGTTGTTGTTGTAATGCATGCGCGCACTGAATTTGGCTTTTGGGAATTGGTTTTGGTTTTGCTTATTCGGTTTTTGGCCAACAAATTCGTGCTAAATGGCTAAACAAGTGTTTACGCATGTATAAGGGAGCGCGCCAGGGAGAGAGAGTGGGAGAGGGAGATGGAGAGGCAGAGGCAGAGGCAGAGGCAGAGGCAGAGGCAGAGGGAGAGGGAGGGCAGTATAGACGACTCGTTTATAATCATCGCAAGTCGAAGTACTTTTTTGTTCGGTGGCGCAGCTGCCACTCATTCATGCATTCATTCGACCAGTTCGTCACTCAGTCAGTCAGTGAGTCAGTTCAACTAGCTCACTCACACACACACACACACACACACTCTCTCTCTCGCTCTCTCTCTCACTCTGTCTGTCGCTCTCTTTTGGGCAAATAACAAAATGTTGTTGGTTCGGCAACCGAGGCGAGTTCGACCGCATTCCAATGCTAAGACGTCGCTGCTGCTGCTGCTGTCGCTGTCGTCGTCGTCGTTGTTGTTGTCTATGCTGTGGCAGCAACAACAACTCCAGCAGTAGTAGCTTCTACAGCAACAACAACAACAACAACTACTACTACTTTTAATGTAAGTTCTCGTGTGTAATCAATGAGCAGCAACAGCTGCGCAGCATTGGCCAATTGAGTGTGAACAAAAAACAAATATGAATAATGCAAACAAACATCAATTTTATGAAAATTAAAGAATTAAAAAAAAAAGAACTAAATGAACCTAATTGCTATCAAATGTGATTTAAAAATCATGTTAATAAAGCTGATGCAACGACACTTAGAGTTTTGAGAGCAACATAAGCTGGCGCAACAGCAGAGTTCGTTTGAACTAGTTTATGAACTAGCTCATTTCTGAATTATGCCGAAAGCAAATAGACTTATATGTATATTAGCGCTTTAGGAGTTACATAAACTCGCGTTACAGCATCGTTCAGTTGAGCTAGACTATGAACTAGTTAATTACTGAATTATGCCCAAAACATATATGAATATGTGTGTATGGGTATATGCACACTACAACGTCAGTGTTAGATATCCTTTGAGCTAGATCATATGCACTTTTAGGAACTAGTTCGGAGACATTTCTCAATCACTATCAATCTATGCATATTCAAAAACACAACATAATGTATATACTGTGAACTAGTTCATCAATTTTGAGCACACAATAAAGATTGAAAATGAAACTGAATTCATTTTGAGCTACTTATCAGAACTAAAATCAGAACTAAAATACCTTATATGACGTTCCCCTTGCTAGAATTCTATAAGTTTCTTAACTAACTCAACATCAAATTCGGCAGTTCACAGTTCACAGTTTCAGTTCACAGTTCCAGCTGCAACATGCAAATGAGCGCGTTACCTGATGCTCAAAGTCACGCTGAACACGTTGAACTGCGACTAAGTCAACTCTGACCCTTGACTTGTTGCCCAGTTCAAGGTTTTCATTTGGGCATCAGATACACCATCTCCCCTCTCCCCTACCCTCACTCGATCTTAAATTTTCTTTCTCTCCCTCTCTTTCTCTCTAGCTGTTGACTAAATAAAGTGTGTTTGGGTGTAGCTGGTTGAGTTGTCATTGTTGTTGTCGTTGTTGTTGTTTGATCTCTTGCCAACTAAGTTCGTTGTCCAAGTCTTTTGTCAAGTTCGTTGCCTGAGTCTTTCGTTTCGACTTGATTATTGTCGAGATATTTGAAATGCATTTTCAAGCAGCAACTTTTCCCATGACCAAATGCGCTAAAAACTAAAAATTTCGTTGCTCTTCGATTGCCACAGCCATATAATCTCAATCGGTGTGTCGTATCTATGTGTCTGTGTGTGTGTGTGTGTCATAAATTTTTAAGACAAAAAGGTAGAACCGCACCTGCACAAATGTTTAGCTCTAACTGATACAGGTGTGCTCCTACATGTACATATGTGTTGGAGTGTGTGTGTGTGTGCGTGTGTGTGTGTGTGTGTGCTAGCCAGTTTCTAGTTGTACCCCTTAAATATGTTCTAGATAGAAGTATATTAGTTTCAAGCAAATTGTTTGGAATAGGAGTAAGGCTAAAGTTGAGATATTCTACAATATTATTGGTATATTCCACATATATAGTACGTAGGTAAAGACTTCTTTGTTTAACTAGGAGGCGAAGAGCTTTTGGTATTCATCTAGACCCAACAAATTTGGTATGTTGCTAAGGCTTAAGTAACTACACATCAAGAACAATTTATGTGTTATATAGTTTCCTATATATTCTTAGAATAGGTAAAAGCTGCAGAGTCTCAACTGCTCTGGATCACATAGAGTCGGTTTCCATGGCAACTGCTAGTCGGGCATAGCCTACAACAGGGCTATAGCTTGTTTTTTCAACTTTAATATTGAATTGATTTTTGTGCCATAAATTCTTGGCATAGCTGAAAACGCAGCCAGCTGCCAAATGCCAGAGCCCAAGCGTGGCTCGTCTCTCTGTGTGTGTGTGTGTGTGTGTATTTGTGTTGGTGTGTGTGTGTGTAGGGGGATTTGCTACATGCGGCAAACACAGCGAGGCGCAGCCGCCAACACGACAAGTGAAACTCTTGACAAGATCTGCGAGATGAACAGAAACTGATTTTGGCTTTGCCAATTCATTTCCATTTTTATGGCACGCACAACAAATACACGCACACGCACACACACACACGCACACACACATACACACACGCATACCTTTGATTTGGCTATCAATTTCGATGGCGACTTTAATTGAAACAGTTTGTCGAACTGCAATTCATTTAATTTATTGTTCATTTTACTTTCAACTTTTATTTGTTTCTTCTTTTACTGTTTATCTTCTTTTGCTTTGCTTATATTTTTGTTGTTGTTTATTAGCATTTAATGTTTAACATTTAACACGCTGCTCCATTGCATTTCTCTTTGTGAAGAAGTCGCAGCTGAAGCGTAACGTTTGCGTTTTCCTTCAATTTGTTTTCAATTCGTTTTCAAATTAAGCTATTTGGGCATTCCGCACGTGCCACGCCCATCCGCCCAGCGCAAATTCCAAGCTATCAATAGGCATTTATCGGGGAATTTATCTTGAATTTCATTCAACTTAAACTTGTTTAGCGCTTGCTCTGTGCCGGTCATGTAAAATGTCTCTTAACTCAATTATCGTTATCGATTTATCGATAAATAGCATATTCAGCAGTTGTATATATAATTGTAATGTAGATCTACTTATCTATCTGATAAATTATAAGTAGAAGAGCGAGAGACTGTTAGAGTTTTCATATAACTGCTTAGTCCAAGTTTCTAGCAAACTATCGATAAGATACTGCGTTATCTTGCATTATTGATTATTATACAAAAGTCAATTCCACTTGCTAATGAACGACTTTACACTAGCCCAAAAGTTTAGATTAGCTTTAAAGTTTGTTGTCCAAGCCTTTTACTCTTGTCAAGTTCGTTGCCTAAGTCTTTCTTTATTACATTTTTGTAGAGTAAATGATTGTTCTTAGATTTTGATAAGCTGTTTTTTTTTCTATATATCTTATATATATATATATTTATATATCAGTGTTTGACTCGAATATTTGTTCACCCATCTAGCTTCTGTTCTTCTTCTTCATCTACTACTACTGCTCCTGTTCCTCTTTCTCCTTCATGTTCTTCTTCTATATCGTTGTCTTCTTCTTCAAAGTCTTCATTCTCAACATCTTCTTCTTATGGCTTATCTTTTATCACTTTTATCTGCTCTTATTGTTTTGCTCTTGATTGAATCCTTTTTCGTCCGCTCATCCAGATCCTAATTTTTATACTCTTTCTCAAGATTCTTTTCTTCTTCTCTGCAAATTCTTCTGTTCTTACATTTTCTCCTGTTTCTTCAATTTCTCCTGCTTCTGCAACGTCTTCTTCTATATTTTCTTCTGCTCCTTTTAAATTGCTTATCATCTTCTTCTTCTTCTTCATCTTTACAGACGATTCGATTATTATTGGGAAGCGCGTAAGCCTTGCTGCCTAGTCACATATTATGTTCATTATTTGTTAGCGAAGTAAGCCGCTTAATATTTACCCAGTCTCCCTCAATTTCCATCTCTCTCTCCCTCTTTTCTCTCTCGTTCTCTCTCTCTCTGCATTTATCTTTCTCTCTCTGCGACGACCTCACGATTTGTTGTACTCGCACAAATAGAAAATTTCATTGTAGAAAAAAGAAATACTTTTTAGCAAGAAGCCAAAGTCGAACTCAAACTCGAAGTCGATTTCACTAACACAAGGGCCAAGCCAAATGCTCAGCAAGCTTGGCTAAAGCATACACACACATATATACACACAGACACACGCACACACATACAACGACGGCGCAGTGAGCCAAAAGGCCAATAAACCTTTTGCCAGAGACAGCGTCGAAGCCTAAGCGCCAAAAGTTTGTGCTACAAATGTTGTTGTAGTTGTTGTATTTGTTGCTGTCCCTGTAGTTGTTGTTGCTGCTCATCGATCACACATATTCAGCAGCAGCAGCAACAGCAGCAGGGCCACACCATAAACAAAAAAGGGAAATTTTCAAAGAAGTTTTGCTTTTGTTTTGCTTTTTCCACGACAATTGAAAGTGCGAGGCGACAACTGCAGATGCTGCAGATGTTTGATGTTGCTGTTGCTGTTGCTGTTGCTATTGCAGTTGTTGTTGCTCTTGCAGTTGTTGCTGCTTGTGGCTGAAATCATTAAATTATTCTAAAATGCATTCGTGCTGCTATTTGTTGTTAGCTCTTTGTTGTTTTGAGGTGCGCCGCTGAGGCCCAGCGCGTGTTGTTGTTGTTGGCGTTGCCGTTAGGTTGTTGTTTGACTGTGGCGCACCCACAACTAGCTGACGCGACACACAGACAGCCCCATAGACAGACAGCAATTCAATAGAAAGGGGCGTGCACGCCCCCACAGACAGACAGCTGCGAAATGTTTGCGCATGAGCAACTGGCAATAAAAATGCGCATCGATAAGTTATCGATAACGAAATAAAATACAAGTTAGCTGCGACTAGAAGGCTATACAGGGTGTGGATGTTATTTGTAACAGAATTCTCATAGTCTAATCTTATCGATAAATTATCGAAAGAGAAAACATATCAATATCAATAAATATGTCTGGCCATTAGTTAAAAATATAAGTAAATTATAGCACAAATGCAGTTTAGGAATATAGATGTTATAGAACAGTTATCGATAAGTACATTGATAGACACAATTGAACAGATGTACGAGCAAATATACAGCCGAGCTAAGAGCACAAGTAAATCATTAATCAAATCCTTATTGAAAAGTATGCATGTGTTATCGAATACGTATCGATAACGGTTTCAATAGGCACCTCACAAAGTAAACTAATATACACACAAGCTAACAATACTAGTAATTGATTGATAAAGACAACTTTAATGGTATGTTTATGCTATCGATCAGCTATCGATAACCATTGAGCCAGACACAATGGGAGAAGATGAAGAAGAGAAACAGGAGACAACAAAGAGCTATGCAAATGCAATGGCGCGACAACTAAAATTAAATTTCACTTTGATGGATTTGTGTGTTGTTTGTTTGCTTTGCTGTTGCTGTCGCTGTCGCTGTTGTTGTGCTCCGCTGTGACTAAGTATTTTGTTTGAGCAAAGTAAAAGCCAATTAACATCTTTGTCACATTAACATGCACAACGACTCTTACTCCACACACATGGATATGCCAATATATACATAAATGTGTGCGTGTGTGTGTGGCACTCCTGTGTGTGCCTCTCTTTGTTATGCATTTGAGCAGTTGCGCTACGCCTCTGCAGAGGCTGCTCAGAGCAGAGGGGCAAAAAAAAAACAAAAGACTTAGGCAACGAACGTGAACCAAGAATGTTGAGAGAGGCAACAGCAACTGTTGCTGTTATTCTTGTTGTTGTTGTTGCTGTTGTTTTTGCCTTAGCTATGCACGTTATATACGGAAGTGGCACACACACACAGAGAAAGAGAGTGAGAGAGAGGGAGGGAGAGAGAGAGAGCGACGCGCGTTCGTCGAAGCAATTCGAATGCGGAATTCTTTGGCAGCCGGAACCAGTTTTTTGTTGCTTTATTTTTTTTCTTTTTTGTGTTACTTCTACCAATTTTTCAGCTTTTTTAGCTACTTTAGCCTTTTTCGCTGCTTTGCTTTGCTTTGCTTCTTTTTAATATTTCTGCACGCTTAACTGTTTGGCTTTTTATACCGTTGCATGCGGCGTTCTCGCCATGATTTGCCAAAACGAAATGCGAATGCCACGCCCACAGCTAGAACAGTCCCACACCCCACACTCCACTCCCCTGGAACAATTCCAGCTACAAGCTGAAAAGCCAATTCAAACTGCGTTTCCAGCTAGAAGAAAGAAGTCGTCGCAGCCAGTGCCACGCCCACTCGCCCATACCCAACTGAGCAGCGACCGTTAGGTTATGCAACTGGGGGGAACAGAAAAAGCACCGTTAGAGACAATAAACTGAAATCGAACCAAAATAAATAACGCAACCAATCAGCATAAAATCTAGGAATAGAACA
This sequence comes from Drosophila meridionalis, assembly GCA_035045145.1. Taxonomy (NCBI): domain Eukaryota; kingdom Metazoa; phylum Arthropoda; class Insecta; order Diptera; family Drosophilidae; genus Drosophila; species Drosophila meridionalis. Next base: position 674,332 of record JAWNPG010000015.1, on the reverse strand, counting down.
AGAAAGATCGTAAGAACTGGTTCCAGAACTTCAAAAGAAAAGTGTAGCTTTTTAATAGTGGCATCCATGTCAGCTGGAATCCTCACTAATATTTGTTCTAATATATTTTAAATTTTATAAAAATATTTTATATATTTTTAAATGTTTCTCATAAATTTCTTTATATAATATAATATATTTTGAAACTATTTTAAATTTAAGTTTAGGGTTTTTCTTATTATAATTTGAAGTTAATGCTTTTTCTCTTGAAATTTCTCCCAGAGTTACGAACCATTAAATTTGTTAATTTTATATTATTTATATTTATTTGATATACACATATCGCATCGGAGCTAACGAATGTCTACTGTAGCAATAATTAGAATCAATCCTAGCTTCACTCGATTGCCAAAATAAATCTATTTTTGCTTCGCCCAGAGATGAGCTCATTGCAATTTGATTCAAGCCATTGGAATTCTATGCAAAAGCGCGCAAATCAAATCGACTTAGAATGCAGCTAGTGGCATCTCTTTTCAGCGCCCTAAGCTACCGTGTGCCGTTCTTCGTTTACTGCCTCTCGCTCTCTCTCTCTCTCTCTCTCTCTCTCTCTTACTCTCCCTCGCTCACTCCCTTTGCCGGCAAAGGCAATGGAAATGTATTCAAATTCCAGTGCATTCCAATTGCAATTTACCGTTGCAAATTTCTGATTGGCTGATATTTTATGGCAATGACATTTGGCAGCGCACCTAGTTATCGATAGTCGATAGTTTTGTGTCTACTCACTTGCTGTTGTTGTTATTGTTGTTGCCGTTTGCTGCTCCCTTGCTTCAGCTAACTGTTGCGCTCCCCTCTGCTGATGCCGCTGCCGCTGCCACTGGCTCTGCTTCTGTTGCTGTTGCTGTCGCTGTCGCTGTTACTGTCCACGTTTGTATTTTAAATTACTTTCTTTGTATGCGTTACGGTGTTTGTATATGTAGTCGTGTGTGTATGTGTGTGTGTGAGCTGTGTTTCTTTTTTGTCTGCTTCTTCTGCTTCTCTCTGCTTTCTACGTCACTTCGTCACACACATTAGAAGAATTCTGCTACATTTCATGCGTTTTGTTGCTGTTGTTGTTGTTGCTGCTGTTTTTGCAGTTGCAAAAAGCTCTCACTGTGCATATGTATGCCTATGTGTGTGTGTGAGTATTCACAGTTAGATATAGAAATACAAAATTGAATTATTAAATCGCGCACTTGCAAAAAAAAACTTTAAAAATTTGTGTTTGTTTTGTGACTGTGTATATGTGTGTTTGTGTGTGCAATAGTAAATCGTGGCACGCGCGCACTAAAAAAAAAAAGTTCAAATTATACCGACGGATTCTGCGCACACGACCTGCCAGCTATAAAACAGAATATACAATGAGAGGTGGAGTGATGCTCGCACTTGCTCTCGATTCTTGTCCGATAGCGATAGCGATAGCGTTAAGCGCAGCTTGCGCGCGGTTATCGAGCTGCGCCAGTCTCTAAATTGCGTTAACAGTGCTGCTTTAAAGCTTTATGAACAAGGTGAAGCTAATTCTTTATAAAAATGGAAGCATTTCAATATTCAATCTAGTGCAAATTATTTGACTATATGTGTTGTTTTTATTACTAAGTGCGTCACTTAAATTTGATCTCTATTCCTGTCCAATAAGAGACTGTTAAGCGCAAGTTGCGCACTGTTACCGACGCGCCACAGTAAACGACTCAAAGCTGCGTTAACCGCGGCAGTTTATAACTTGCAGCGACACTCAAATACAGTATGACATTATTTAATTTTCATGTAATTGCAATGTAAGCAGATAAAATGCCGAAAATCAACAGTTTTGCGTGCATGTACTTTTATGAAACAGCCAGAATTATGCTTTACTCAAATGGCACTGTTTCTGCCAAGCGCTGCGTTAACAGCTCATTTGAGCACCAGCAGCCCAGTTGAGCATAACATTGGCATTTGCAGACTAGTAAACGAATTGCAATTTTAAAATAAACAAATCATTTCTTAAGACTAAGGACCCTATATGTGTTGCTAAACTGGAGCAATGGCCACAGCACTTGATTGCGAGGCGCTGACTAGCAAATGCCCGAAGGAAAACACACAGATAGACGCCAGCGCCGAGCTGTCACAAAGTGTCATGGAAATCGCAGGCAAAAAAACGGAGGAAATTGTAAAAATGGAAATCGATGCGGACCTGACCACGACAGAGACGCTGGACGACCTAGATGAGTTAGACGAGCAGCCAGGCAACGGCAAAGCGGCCAGTGCAAAGGTAAAGGACCAGCAGCTGCCCGAGCAGGCGGGCAAGGAGGAGCAAAAGACTTTCCAGGCGGAGCAGCCTGCCCAGGAGCCCGAGACGCAGCCAGTCAAGGCAGAGGCAAAGGTGGAAGAGGAAGCAGCTGCTGCCACTCCCGCTGCTGTTGAGGCGACAGTTGAGGCGGAAGCAGAAGCCGACTCAAATCCCAGCTCATCCAAAATGGCGTCGCCAAGCCACGCCCCCGCGCGGCCCGCCAAGATCACGAGGAGCAGCCTGAACGGCGCCCGCTCACCCACCATAATCAAGAGACTGCGCAAGAGCACACGCAGCACGCGCTTCAAAGCAAAGCTCCCAGGGCGCAGCAACAATCCCAACGGCGGCGCCGCCGGCGCCAGCAGCAACCACAACGGGCAGCTGAATGGAGGAGGAGTAGGAGCTGGGACAGGCTCTGGGTATGCGGTCAGTGCGGCCGGTGCAGGCAAGGCGCACGGCAAGACGGGCCTGGGCGGCGCGGCTGGCGGTTCCGCCGGGGGCGCAGGCGGAGGCGGAGCCAGGAACCGACGCGCGCTGTTCAAGCGGCCCGCGCAGAAGACACCGCGCGTCCAGGCCTCGATGCAGTATGTCAAGAGCGTCTTCTACAAGGGCAGCTACATGCAGATCGGCGACATCGTGAGCATCGTGGACAGCCAGCGCAGCGTCTACTACGCCCAGATCCGGGGCCTGCTCGTGGACGCCTACTGCGAGAAGTCGGCCTTCCTCACCTGGCTCATACCCACGCAGGACAGCCCCGACCCCCAGGAGGGCTTCGACCCGGCCACCTACCTGATAGGTGAGTCACCCCTTATCCGGATGGGAAAGCAGCCTAATCCTCTCTCTCTCTCTCTCTGCTCGGTTTCAGGCCCCGACGAGGAGCTCTCGCGCAAGCTGTGCTACCTGGAGTTCGTGATGCACGCGCCCAGCAACTACTACTACGACTGCACCACGCCCTTCCCGCTGCCCGACGTGGACGAGTACCAGAGGTCCGGCGGCTACATCTGGACGCGCCTGCCCACCGTGAAGCGGGAGTGGGAGAAGGAGCGCACCAAGGACCGGGATCGGGAGGGGGAGCGCAAGTCGGCTGCCTAGCAGTGGCCGCGCCTGCGCCGGCAGCCCCAGCCCCAGCCACAGCTCCAGCCACAGCCCCATCCCCGCCAGCAATCCTCGACAACTTAACTTATTTCCAATCTCTCTTTATTCTTGGAATCCTTAAGAAACTCGTTAAAGACACACAAAAATGTGGAGGGCTCTCAATGTTGTTCAGCTACCTTCTGCTCCTGGGCGGCCTCGCAGTACTCGCGGTAGGCCCGCTCCGCGTCCAGCTCGAGCTCCAGCTGCTGCGCCCTTTGAGCAGCTGCGTCCTGGTTCTTGCGCTTGCCGCGCTTCGGCTTGTGCGGACGCTGTGGCTTGGCGTCTGCGGCGAGGGTCGGCTCGCTGGAGATCAGGTGCATCTGGCCGTTGCCCAGCTGCAGCAGCTGCAGGCGCTGTGCCGCGCGAGACTCGGCCAGCAGGACGCTCAGCTTCGACGGATCGTTGGGCAGCATATCGGAGGCAGCTGCCTGAAAGGCCTGAAAGGTCACCAGTGGCTCCACCTGCTGCTGCTGCTCCTGCTCCAGTGCCGGCTGCTCCTGGTGCTCCGCCTCTTGCAATGCCTCAGGTGTGGGGTTGGGCATGGATACGGCCGCCTGTCGAGCCGCACGCAGCTCGCCAATCACCTCGTTGATGGCCGTCTGAAGGCGCGGCGTCACGTGGATGTCATTGGCGTTCCGGGTCATGAGCCAGCACTGCTCGACGACGTCCACCATCAGGTGGTAGACCATCTTGACCAGCTCGCGCATCATGGTGCTGCTCACGGTGGAGACGCGGTCGACGGTCTGGCGGATCGCCTCCTTGTTGCTCTTGAACAACGGGTCGACGATCTCGTCGTGGATCAGCTGGCCGCCGCCGCCGATGCCGGGCAGCAGCCAGCAGAGCAGGAACAGCTTGAACCCGCTCAGGAAGGGCACCCACGGCTCCACGAAGGCGGTGAAAAAGTGGAACGCGTTGAACACGCCGAACACGATCCAATACTTCATCCAGGAGGCCTGGGTCCGCAGGCTGCCGTTCAGGCTGTTGTATGTCGCGAAGGCCGGGTATAGCCAGCCGATTACCATGATGAGCAGTTCGTAAAGCATCCTCCAAAATTTCGATGTACAGCTATGTGAATATAAACCTATATTTGTGTAGTTTTTGCTATTTTAACACGCTTTCAAGATACTTTTCGCGGCCACACGGAAATTTGTGATGAAAATTTTCCTATTTGTAGAATTTCGATACTTGGGAGCGCGCCTCTGTTTTTGTGAAAGCACTGCTTCGAGTGAGCCCCACACAACTGCTCCGAATACAACAAAATATGCAATTGAGACGGCGACTACTTGATTTCGTTCCACTTCGCCTTTCAAACGGAAAACGAAAAGCCCGCTCAGTTCCAGTGCTGTGCACTTCCGCGAATAGGCGAGAGTTATCGATTGGTTTGCGATAGGGTGGGAATTTGCAAGAATTTTACAAGGAAATGTTTGGTCAAAAAGTTATAATACTGTTTTCAGCTTTTTATATTTTGTTTCCCTGCTAATGTCAACATGCCGAACTTGTTTGCTTCATTGAACAAACTTGTCTCAATTTCAACTGAAAAAGCAAAGCCAACTGCGCTTCAGTGTTGCAAAATGTTACGCAGCCACAAAACACTTGCTTGAGAACTGATAACAGCAAGGCCTCAATCTCGCCCAATTACAAACAAAAGATAGCAAATAATTGCTGTTAATTAATATAAAAATATTCAGCATCATAAAGCTACAGTTGCATTTAAATTGTTCTCATTGAGGTATCATTTCCGCGCTTCTTCGTGTCACGAGTTGTGCTCATCTCCAGTTCCGTGACGTCACAGCCGCACCGCCTCATCTTTGCGCTATCTCACCATCGCTTCGACTCTCGGCGTCTTGTTTTGAAAATGGAAGCGGAACAAAACATTTCAGCGGATCGGGAGAAATGCAAAGATCCGCCTTCGGTGTGCCTGAGTGATGTGGACGACATATCCGATATTGACGCGGACGATGCCGTGGAGAAGCTGCACAAGACGATTACATCGAAACCGTTCTACGATGAGAAGAAAAGCATATTCAACACAACGCTTGACCTAGCCGACGGTAGATCAAAATCAATTGCACTTCACTTGGCTTTATATATTCATATTTAATTTCTTTTCGCAGCCGACTCTGCCTGCGAAAGCGCCACCGCAGCCGTGGACGCCTATGTCGCAGGCGTTGCGCAGGAGAAACAGCGCTGGGAATCCTTTGCCACCAAGATCTTGCATAAATCGGACGCGGCAAAGGGGCTGGAAGCCGACTACAAGCCGAGCGAGGAGCAGCAAGCGTATCTGAGCAAGGGACCCAGTTTGCAGAACTTCATTCGCGGCTTCGGCAGCTTCATGGATGACGGCAACTCGTTTCTGCGGCAGTACGAACTGATGCGGGACATGCAGGAGAACCTAAAGGATTGGTGCCATTTCGATCAGCTGCAAAAGCAACATAATTGCATATCCGCATCCTTGGCCAACGGAATTAACACAAGCAAATGAAATGTATTTTGTTATTTTATGCGATATTTGAGTAAACTGGCGATATTTAATTGTAGTATTAACTGAAAATTATCGCTATCAGTTCTAGTGTATGCGTGCCTATCGAGATCCACTCGTGCAGGCTTTGGCGATATATTGACACGATCGGTATACGATGTTTGGCCAGGCGATAGCCACGATTATTCTTTCATTTTAGACACAAATCAAAATAAAATGAGTTGTACAATTGGCATTTATTCTACAGTGTGTGTGTGTGTTTGTGTATGGGTTTACTCCTTGTTCCAGGCAGCCAGATATTTCATCAGATCCGTTAGGCTTTCGAAATCCGTGCGGCTGTTAGCTGGCTCGTCTTTGCTGATGCGCGGTAAAGCGTTGCCCATTTTCAAGCGAAACTCTTCGAACTGCAATTACAGTGACAATTAGAGCTGCAGTCGATTAATTTCAGTTATGCAATAGTTACATCCTTGGCGCCGCTCAGCTTCCAGAATCCATAGCAAAATGCTCCGGTGCCCAGCACAGCGTACAACGTGCCCCAGCCGAGGGCTCGCATCGCCAGCGTCGTGCCTTCGTCCATCAGAATGATGCCCTGCTTTGTGGCTTGCTGCTGGAGTACTTTGCCGTCCGACTTCTTGGCCGTGGCTAGCGTGCGAGAGAATCCAAACAGCGCGGAGATGCCGCCGACGAGGCCCATGAATGCAGCCGCTAGACAACGACGTTAAGTGGGTGCCAATTCAGTGGGTGTGTACATTTACCTTGAATGCGGAATTTGCGCTCCTTTTCCGCAGCGACTGCATCTATGGCAGAGCCGGCTTCGCTCATTGTTTAACCCGTGTACTTATTTTTATTAGTATTTTTATTGTTGTCGTAACCGTAAGTCGTGAAAGTTATGGCACAAGCGATATATCGACACGTGCCGTGCAACTATCGCTTGCTTTCGTGTAACACGTAAGAGAGTAATTGTAACGTTTGTGTGATTGTGATTTAAATAAAGTACACAGTGACAGCGACAACTCTCGAATAACAATAACAAAGGAACGATGATTGTCACTGATAGTAACAGAAGAGCAAATGGCAACTTTGTTGCACAACAACATTCAACAACAAACTGTTGCTTCACCTGGAGCCATTTTGCCGCGCAAATTGCCACCGATAAGTACTATCGCACGAAGAGAAAGCAAAAGGCAGGGTTGCTTTGATGACGAAACCGAACACCCACTACAATTTTCTTAGTGCGCTTTATAGACTGCGTTGCCTCGCGTCTGCTTGTGAAAAACCGCGCATATCATAGAAAAGCGATCAATTGCAATGCAAAATCATGCGCTGAACACATAGCAAACAACCGACAAAAACTTTATTTATTTTGTTTTCTTCGCCGCCAAAAAGAGCGCGTGTGGTTAACGTTACTGTACGCTCGCTGACTTTGTCACGCGTGCAAAAGTTCTTCACAGCAGTTTCCGTAACTGCGGAAAATTCGTGTCAATCGCGACACCTGAAAGGCTTTTCCGCAACCAGGCAGCATGAGCACCACCACGGACTCAAAGGCGCCACTGCGCCAGGTGAAGCGCGTCCAGTTCGGCATTTTATCACCTGACGAAATTGTAAGTAGCCTACGACCTGAAAAGGTGAAATGCGAAATGTCGAATCGACGCCATATTGAAAATCAATCGTCGCAGCCAAATAATGAAGATACAGCAAGTCCATGATTCACTTAGCCAGCGATGGTAGGCATGATCCCGATCCGAAACTCAAGCCGAGTTTGCATTCCTGCACGTTTCTTAGAATTAATTGATTCAATTGTTCGATCTTGCGTTGATAATGCACAAATATATCTAAAAAAGTGATCAACAGCAGCCCGATTCCATGTGTTCTTTATATACTTAGGTGTAATCTCTTATCACTTGACTACGCGATGCATCGCGAGCCTCTGCTATCAGTTGATACTAGTCCTTAACGGCAAACATCGCCACTAGATAACTGATATCACAGAAATATCGTAGTGGAAGCAGTGTGGAGGGGAACTTTCCCCTCCATTCGCACTTGCAAATAGTAGTAAATGTGACAATAGTAGTAGCTGCTAGGGAAATACTGAAAGGAGTAGGACAGTTAGCGATAGTATGCTAGTATTCAATAGTACTTGAAGCGATATATATTATATAGTGACAGATACACTAGAGCGATAATTACGCCATTGTAGGAAATGATTTGAAGTAACGCGAATCATTCCAATAGCTGTTGTAAATTGATTCTCTACATTTGGAATTCGCCTTCTCCGGAATTATCCCCATTAATCCATTAATCCTCGACGTGCTCGAGTCTAATGCTCTATATGCTTGCTTAACTCTAGCGGCGAATGTCTGTGACAGAGGGCGGCGTTCAGTTCGCCGAGACCTTGGAAGGTGGTCGGCCGAAGCTGGGCGGCTTGATGGATCCGCGCCAGGGCGTGATAGATCGGACGTCCCGTTGCCAGACTTGCGCGGGCAATATGACCGAGTGTCCGGGACATTTTGGGCACATAGATCTGGCTAAGCCCGTCTTTCACATCGGCTTCATAACGAAAACTATCAAAATCCTGCGCTGCGTTTGCTTCTACTGCTCCAAGATGCTGGTCTCCCCGCACAATCCGAAGATCAAGGAGATTGTCATGAAATCAAAGGGCCAGCCACGGAAGCGTCTGGCCTACGTCTACGACCTGTGCAAGGGCAAAACGATCTGCGAGGGCGGCGAGGACATGGACATGACCAAGGACAACCAGCAAGTGGACCCCAACAAGAAACCCGGACACGGCGGCTGCGGTCACTATCAGCCCTCGATACGGCGCACCGGACTCGACCTCACAGCCGAATGGAAGCACGTCAACGAGGACTCGCAGGAGAAGAAGATCATTGTGTCCGCGGAGCGCGTCTGGGAGATACTCAAGCACATAACTGACGAGGAATGCTTCATACTGGGCATGGACCCGAAGTACGCTCGCCCGGATTGGATGATTGTCACCGTGCTGCCAGTGCCTCCTCTAGCCGTGCGTCCGGCTGTCGTTATGTTCGGAGCGGCCAAGAACCAGGACGATTTGACCCACAAGCTGGCTGACATCATCAAGGCCAACAACGAGCTGCGCAAGAACGAGGCCAGCGGCGCTGCGGCCCACGTCATCCAGGAGAACATAAAGATGCTGCAGTTCCACGTGGCCACGCTGGTGGACAACGACATGCCCGGCATGCCTCGTGCGATGCAGAAGTCCGGCAAGCCGCTGAAGGCGATCAAGGCGCGCCTCAAGGGCAAGGAGGGACGCATCCGCGGCAACTTGATGGGAAAACGTGTGGACTTCTCCGCCCGAACCGTCATCACACCCGATCCCAATTTGCGCATAGACCAGGTCGGCGTGCCTCGCTCCATAGCACAGAACTTGACCTTCCCGGAGCTGGTGACTCCGTTCAACATCGATCGCATGCAGGAGCTGGTGCGTCGCGGCAACTCCCAGTACCCGGGCGCCAAGTACATTGTGCGCGACAACGGCGAGCGCATCGATCTGCGTTTCCACCCGAAGTCCTCGGATCTCCACTTGCAGTGCGGCTACAAAGTGGAGCGGCACCTGCGGGACGACGACTTAGTTATCTTTAACCGCCAGCCCACGCTGCACAAGATGAGTATGATGGGTCACAGAGTGAAGGTGCTGCCGTGGTCCACGTTCCGCATGAACCTGTCGTGTACGTCGCCCTACAACGCCGATTTCGACGGCGACGAGATGAATCTCCATGTGCCCCAGTCCATGGAGACGCGCGCTGAGGTCGAGAACATTCACATAACGCCCCGGCAGATTATCACGCCGCAGGCCAACAAGCCCGTCATGGGCATTGTGCAGGATACGCTGACCGCTGTGCGTAAGATGACCAAGCGCGACGTGTTCATCACGCGGGAGCAGGTGATGAACCTGCTGATGTTTCTGCCCACGTGGGATGGCAAGATGCCGCAGCCGTGCATACTGAAGCCGCGTCCGCTGTGGACGGGCAAGCAGATCTTCTCGCTGATCATACCCGGCAATGTGAACATGATCCGCACGCACTCGACGCACCCGGACGAGGAGGACGACGGGCCCTACAAGTGGATATCGCCCGGCGACACGAAGGTCATGGTCGAGCATGGCGACCTCATAATGGGCATACTCTGCAAGAAGACGCTCGGCACGTCGGCCGGATCCCTGCTGCACATCTGTTTCCTGGAGCTGGGCCACGATATCGCTGGGCGCTTCTACGGCAACATCCAGACCGTGATCAACAACTGGCTGCTGCTCGAGGGCCACAGCATTGGCATTGGCGACACCATTGCCGATCCGCAGACCTACAACGAGATCCAGATGGCAATCAAGAAGGCCAAGGACGACGTCATCAACGTCATTCAGAAGGCCCACAACATGGAGCTGGAGCCAACGCCCGGCAACACGCTGCGACAGACCTTCGAGAACAAGGTGAACCGCATCCTGAACGACGCTCGTGACAAGACTGGTGGATCCGCCAAGAAGTCGCTCACGGAATACAACAACCTAAAGGCCATGGTGGTGTCCGGTTCGAAGGGCTCCAACATTAACATCTCGCAGGTGAGCACGGCTAAGGTCTCCGTAGTCCGAGTCTGGGAACTAATCTTCTTTGTCTATCCTTGTCCAGGTTATTGCTTGTGTGGGCCAGCAGAACGTCGAGGGCAAGCGTATTCCGTACGGCTTCCGCAAGCGCACTTTGCCCCACTTCATCAAGGACGATTACGGCCCCGAGTCCAGGGGCTTTGTGGAGAACTCCTACCTGGCCGGCCTGACGCCGTCCGAGTTCTACTTCCACGCCATGGGCGGCAGAGAAGGTTTGATTGATACGGCCGTGAAGACGGCCGAAACTGGCTACATCCAGCGTCGTCTCATCAAGGCTATGGAGTCGGTCATGGTCAACTACGACGGCACGGTGCGTAACTCCGTCGGGCAGCTCATCCAGCTGCGCTACGGCGAGGACGGCCTCTGCGGCGAGCTGGTCGAGTTCCAAAACATGCCCACAGTGAAGCTCTCGAACAAGGTCTTCGAGAAGCGCTTCAAGTTCGACTGGTCCAACGAGCGGTACATGCGCAAGGTGTTCACGGACGAGGTGATCAAGGAGATGACGGACAGCAACGACGCCATCCAGGAGCTGGAGTCCGAGTGGGATCGCCTGGTGACCGACCGCGACAACCTGCGCACGATCTTTCCCAATGGCGACTCGAAGGTGGTCCTGCCGTGCAACCTGCAGCGCATGATCTGGAATGTCCAGAAGATCTTCCACATCAACAAGCGCCTGCCCACGGATCTGTCGCCGATGCGGGTGATTAGGGGCGTCAAGGGATTGCTGGAGCGCTGCGTCATCGTCACGGGCAACGATCGCATCTCCAAGCAGGCCAATGAGAATGCCACGCTCCTCTTCCAGTGCCTCATCCGGTCGACGCTGTGCACGAAGTACGTTTCCGAGGAGTTCCGACTCTCGACCGAGGCCTTCGAGTGGCTGATTGGTGAGATCGAGACGCGCTTCCAGCAGGCTCAAGCGAACCCTGGCGAGATGGTGGGCGCCCTGGCTGCCCAGAGCTTGGGCGAGCCGGCCACGCAGATGACACTGAACACCTTCCATTTCGCTGGCGTGTCCTCGAAGAACGTCACCCTGGGCGTGCCGCGCCTCAAGGAGATCATCAACATATCGAAGAAGCCCAAGGCGCCCTCGCTCACAGTTTTCCTCACTGGCGGCGCCGCCCGCGACGCGGAGAAGGCAAAGAATGTGCTGTGCCGGCTGGAGCACACGACGCTGCGCAAGGTAACCGCCAACACGGCCATTTACTACGATCCGGATCCGCAGCGCACGGTGATTGCCGAGGATCAGGAGTTCGTCAACGTCTACTACGAAATGCCCGACTTCGATCCGACGCGCATTTCGCCCTGGCTGCTGCGCATCGAGCTCGATCGCAAGAGGATGACGGACAAGAAGCTGACCATGGAGCAGATTGCCGAGAAGATCAACGTGGGCTTCGGCGAGGACCTCAACTGCATCTTCAACGACGACAACGCGGACAAGCTGGTGCTGCGCATTCGCATCATGAACAACGAGGAGAACAAGTTCCAGGACGAGGACGAGGCAGTCGACAAGATGGAGGACGACATGTTCCTGCGCTGCATCGAGGCGAACATGCTGTCCGACATGACGCTGCAGGGCATCGAGGCGATCGGCAAGGTCTACATGCATCTGCCCCAGACGGACAGCAAGAAGCGAATCGTCATCACCGAGACGGGCGAGTTCAAGGCCATCGGCGAGTGGCTGCTGGAGACGGACGGCACCTCGATGATGAAGGTGCTGTCGGAGCGCGACGTCGATCCCATACGCACATCCTCCAACGACATCTGCGAGATCTTCCAAGTGCTGGGCATCGAAGCCGTGCGAAAGTCCGTCGAAAAGGAGATGAACGCCGTGCTCCAGTTCTACGGCCTCTACGTGAACTACCGTCACCTGGCGCTGCTCTGCGACGTGATGACGGCCAAGGGCCACTTGATGGCCATCACGCGCCACGGCATCAATCGGCAGGACACGGGCGCCCTTATGCGCTGCTCCTTCGAGGAGACCGTGGACGTCCTGATGGATGCAGCCGCGCATGCCGAGACCGATCCTATGCGCGGCGTCTCCGAGAATATAATTATGGGTCAGTTGCCCAAGATGGGCACCGGCTGCTTCGATCTGCTGCTGGACGCTGAGAAATGTCGCTTCGGCATTGAGATTCCGAACTCTCTGGGCAGCAGCATGCTGGGCGGCGCCGCCATCTTCATGGGCGGTGGCTCCACGCCCAGTATGACGCCGCCAATGACGCCGTGGGTGAATTGCCATACGCCGCGATACTTTTCGCCGTCCGGGCATGGTAAGTGCCAAATCTCTCCTGCTCTATACCATATACTAATACAACTCTCTCTTTCTCTCTCTCTCTCTCTCTCTCTTTGTGCTTGCAGTGAGCGCCATGACGCCGGGTGGACCCAGTTTCTCGCCCTCGGCCGCTTCGGATGCCTCTGGCATGTCGCCCAGCTGGTCGCCCGCACATCCAGGCTCTTCGCCTAGTTCGCCGGGGCCATCGATGTCACCCTACTACCCCGCTTCTCCCAGCGTCTCGCCTTCATATTCGCCCACGTCACCGAACTATACGGCCTCGTCGCCAGGTGGCGCTTCGCCAAATTATTCGCCTTCGAGCCCCAATTACTCGCCCACATCGCCGCTTTATGCTGCGACGAGTCCGCGCTATCCCTCAACCACACCCAACTTCAACCCCCAATCGACGGGATATTCGCCGTCGTCGTCGGGCTACTCGCCCACGTCGCCTGTGTATTCCCCCACGTCCAATTTCCAGTCGAGTCCGTCGTTTGCCGGCAGCGGCAGCAACATGTATTCGCCTGGCAACGCGTATTCTCCGAGCTCATCGAACTACTCACCCAATTCGCCGTCTTACTCTCCTATGTCGCCGTCGTACTCCCCGTCAAGTCCCTCGTACTCGCCCACGTCGCCCTGTTACTCACCCACCTCGCCTTCGTATTCGCCGACCTCGCCGAACTACACGCCCGTCACGCCTTCGTATTCTCCGACATCTCCCAACTATTCGGCTTCGCCGCATTACTCGCCCGCGTCGCCGGCGTACTCACAGACAGGCGTCAAGTATTCGCCGACATCGCCGACGTATTCGCCGCCCTCGCCGTCCTACGACGGCTCGCCGGGCTCGCCGCAGTATACGCCAGGCTCGCCGCAATATTCGCCAGCCTCTCCCAAATATTCACCCACTTCGCCTCTGTATTCGCCGAGCTCGCCGCAGCACTCGCCGTCGAATCAGTACAGCCCAACAGGATCTACGTATTCAGCGACAAGTCCACGGTACTCCCCCAACATGTCGATCTACTCCCCGAGCAGCACCAAATATTCTCCCACGTCACCCACGTACACGCCCACAGCGCGAAACTATTCGCCCACGTCGCCCATGTACTCTCCGACGGCGCCCTCGCACTACAGTCCGACGAGTCCGGCGTATTCGCCGAGCAGTCCGACGTTCGAGGAGAGTGACGATTAGAACCGACTCAAGGCAGATACTCAAGCTGGAAGCGAGGGGTTGAAGGTGTCGAAGGAGCAGGATGCTCTGGAGAATTCCTTAATTTAAGAGAAAAATTGTTACAAAATACCACATTGTAAATTCAACTTATCTAACAATATATATGTATATATATCGCTGATTCCCGACCTGCGGTCTCGACTGCTGTGTCGATACTTACTGAACAGCTGTAAGTCTATATGCGCAGATATATATATATATATTGTCACATCGTACGAATTGGATATCTCTGTATGTCGTTGATGCGTATTGGGTAGCATACTTATACAACAGAGATATATCCAAATATATATATAGTAATATTTTACAACTTCATTATGTATCTAAATATCTCTATGCTCACACAGATATATATATGTTTATATATGGATCTGTGTATATATATATATATATTGTCACATTGTACGAATTGGATATCTCTGTATGTCGTTGATGCGTATTGGGTAGCATACTTATACAACAGAGATATATCCAAATATATATAGTAATATTTTACAACTTCATTATGTATCTAAATATCTCTATGCTCACACAGATATATATATATATATATATATATATATATATATATATATGTATATATGGATCTGTGTATATATATATATATTGTCACATCGTGCGAATTGGATATCTCTGTATGTCGTTGATGCGTATTGGGTAGCACACTTATACAACAGAGAGATATATCCAAATATATATATAGTAATATTTTACAACTTCATTATGTATCTAAATATCTTTATGCTCACACAGATATATATATATATGTATATATGGATCTGTGTATATATATATACATTGTCACATCGTACGAATTGGATATCTCTGTATGTCGTTGATGCGTATTGGGTAGCATACTTATAAAACAGAGAGATATATCCAAATATATATAGTAATATTTTACAAATTCATTATGTATCTAAATATCTTTATGCTCACACAGATATATATATGTATATATATGGATCTGTGTATATATATATATATATATATATATTGTCACATTGTACGAATTGGATATCTCTGTATGTCGTTGATGCGTATTGGGTAGCATACTTATACAACAGAGATATATCCAAATATATTATAGTAATATTTTACAACTTCATTATGTATCTAAATATCTCTATGCTCACACAGATATATATATGTATATATATGGATGTGTGTGCATGTAGCTAATTTTTTTTTCTTTTTTTCTAATCAGAATTATATATTCAGAAATATGTTAAGCTTCTAAGTGTAAAGAAAGCTTATAGTAAGAAATACAACAAAATAAAGTTTATAAAAGAAATAAACATTTTTCTAAGCTACAATCAAATATTTGTAATCATTTCGTTATCTCTAGATGCACGTATATATATGGGCTTATATCCGATTAGATTTGATCAATAAGGCAGTAAAATGAAGATTATATAAGCTGATATTAGGTGAGTATGTATAGAACTACAGATGGATAGATAGATATACATTGCTAGAAGATATTCTTTATCTATATAAAAGATTCATGGATCTTGATATATCTGAAATCCTAGGCGAACGATTTGTTCTGGGAAAAACACTTTCTGGGCAGATGTTATACACAGTATATATGTGTTTAGATCTACTGAGATCCCTTTAGATACAGATATAATTATAGATAAAAGATATTCTCGATATTCATTGGGAGGTATAAGACCCATTTTGAATATACTAAAGTTAGACATACCTAGAAGACACTCCGAAGCCTCATAGAAAATGTTGAGAATATTATATATTTAAATACCTAAAATCTAATCAGATCTAGAAGTTTATATATACCCCATCCGCACCTCCTCACAAATAAAACTTTTGTCTTTTAAATGTAAATAAAAAAAAATTAGGAATATATTTTTGCCATAATTGATATATGATATATACATACATATATATCGGTTGTACGAGTAAGTGCCGTTATGCTACATGGGATTAGTTAAAACAAAATATTCGATACGAACTATGATTAGGTATTAGCATTTGGACTATATGCCTAGCAGACGGGACTCTATGTAAAATAGTTAGTTAGTTCATAGGGATCTAGGTAGGTGTGATTATAATATATATACACATATGTGTATGTATATATTGTATATCAGCTACTAGTAAAAACTCTTAATTAATTACGGGACTTTGAAATGTTCGACTCGATTGATCTCTCTGTCTTAGAGGCTACTCTTAACTAGTTATAAATTAGATTAGAAGAAAAAAAAAGTATTTTTTGATTTTTGTTTTTGGATTGGTACAATTGAAGACTAGAACTATACATGGGATTTACTTGGATAACGGGGACTTGAGGGGTTCATTCATCTTTCGTATTTGCTGGCTTAGGTGGTTAGTTTTGGATAGGTTTAGGTTAGCTGTGACTAGTATTGGTTGAGAATTGGCTTATGAGTATTTCGATTGCTCTGATTGCTGCTGCTGCTCCTGCTGCTGCTGCTGCTGCTGCTGCTGCTGCTGCTGTGCGAGCAACTGTTGCTTGCGCGGTCAAGCGACAATGTCGCTGCCCGGATTGTAGCCAAAGTAGTTGAGATTGAAGTCGTCGCTGAACAGCACCTCCTCCTCGGAGGGCTCCACCTGGTGGGACATCTGTATGCCCAGCTCCATGGGATCGATCTCTGTGATGTAGTACTGCGAGTGGGCGAGGCTGCCCGCCAGCAGGTTGCTGCTGCTCCCGCTGTGCTGCTGCTGCTGGTGCTGCTGATGCTGCTGCTGTTGATGCTGATGCTGGTGCTGATGATGATGCTGGCGCAGTCCGCTCTCCGTGACGACGATGTCTTTGTGTATGGGATTGAGATAGTCTTCTGGAAGAGAGGCAGCCATCAATCAGGGAATCAGACACTGAACTAATCAATCAATCACTCAAGAAATCAATCAGTGCATCAGTCATTCTATGAATCAATCAGATAAACAATCAGTTTCTCTATCAATCATTCACTGATTCAGTCTGTCCATCAATCAATCAATCATCATTCAGTTGTCTTATCACTAAAATACGAACTTCATATTCCTCTCACATATTGAATCATCGACAATCAGTTCCGCACTCAATCATACACATCAAACACTCTATCAATCAGTGATTGAATCGCTCAATGATCCAATCAGTCTATCCATCAATCATCAATCAATTAATTACCATTCACTTCCCTTTATCTATCATTATATATGTCTTAACTTAGTGCATCACAGACAATCAATCACCCACTCAATCATACACATCACTCTCTCAATCAATCAATCCAATTGCCACTCACCATTGTCGAGCAGAACATCCTGATAGGTGCTGATGATCGAGTTGACGGACTGCACCTCCACCTCCCGATGGATGCCGTTGAGGATCTGACCCGCCGTCTTGCGCAGCTCATCGTCGCTCAGCAGATCACTGAAGGGCAACAGCCGCTGCGAGTGCGAATGCGGATGCGAATGCGGATGCGATGTGGGCGAGGCGTCGTTGGGCGTCTGCTGCAGCATCTCGTGGGTGAGCGCAGCAGCAGCAACAGCTGCCTCGTCATAGATGCAATTCGCCGTTTGCTGCTGCGGCGAGTGCAAATGTTGCTGTTGCTGCAACTGTTGGTGCTGCTGCTGCTGTTGCTGTTGTTGCTGCTGTTGTTGCTGCTGTTGTTGTTGTTGCTGTTGCTGCTGCTGCTGTTGCATCTGCTGCTGATGCTGTTGTATGCGCTCGCGATTGATCGACTCCATTTTGAAGAACAAATCCAAGCGTTGCTTTTTCTGCAATCAGAGACAATTCATGTAGCAATGAGTGTGTGTGTGTGCGTGTGCGTGTGTGTGTGTCTTACATGCTCCCAGGCCAAGACATTCTCCGCCGAGTCGCCGCTGGATATGGCCCACAGATGGCCAGCGCCTTGCGGCGCCTTCACGCCCTTGCGAAAGTGCGGATTGATCGAGAGATTGTGCCGCACCGAGTTCTTCCAGCGATCATCGTTCGATTTGTAGTACGGAAAGCGATCGCTGCATCAATTAGAGAGAGACAAACATATATTTGGCAGATCAGAGTGAGAGAGAGAGAAAGAGAGAGAAAGAGAGAGAGAGAGAGATAGGAGAGATCGGAGATATGTTGTTTGGATTAGAGTTGAGTTGAGTAAGTATTAAATGATAAGTGCTATATTTACTGAGATATTCAGTGTGCTGCAGTGGGATGTGCTCGACTAGGAAATACCCTGGAATCAACTATTTATGAAAATTTGATTGCACAATATATTCAGCTTACAGGCTCAAGCCCAACTACTTCTGTATGTTCTTTGGAAGATGTTGCTGATTGGTCAAGCCGATGAGGGAATGGGGGTTGAAAGGGTGAGTGCGACGGCAGCTGATTGGCTAGCGGTCCGGTCAGGTGTTACCCTCGGCTAGCTGGCCTGGTCGGGCCACTCCACTCAGGAGCTGAAAAACTTTTTGACCAGTCGCAATTAGAATTGGCAACATGCGAAGCCAAGTTAACAGGCAATTTGCAGCGAACACGTCACGGCACGGCACTGCGGCAGAGCTCCAAAGACGAATGGGAGGGAGGAGGAGCAGGGGAAGCAGGGCACAGCATGGACAGGGACACGGATACGGACACGGACAGCGGCAGTGGCACAAATTATGCGTCGTTTTGTTGGCAGTCACGAACAGGCGATTTGGACAGAAAAGAGGAAAATATGAAAGGAAAGAGAAGCAGGACTGACACAGTGGGCAATGAACGACTAGTAGATGCCCATTATGTGCAATACATACGGAGTAGGCATAAAATATTTGAATGTTTAATACTCAGTATTCCCTCTAAAACCTCTTCTGATTTCTCATTTCTCATATGTCTCCATATTCTAACTATACTTTGTTAATGGATTTAAGTTCATTAGTTAATTTTGAACACTGATTCCATCATGGAACTTGAGAATTCACTAGTTCATTTGTAAAACTAATTCATTCTAGCGGACAACCCATTGAACGGCATTCCCCTTATCATTTCCGTCGCGAGCTCGTTCTAATGCTTTCTATGGCATCCAAGTTCATTTCAAGAACTGAATCAGTTCACTTTAGGTAGTTCATTTCTCATGATTTTTTTCATTTCCGAAGATAGTTCATTCTAATGATGACCTATAGAAGGTCTCAATCATTAGTTAGTTAATTTCAAGAGCTGGTTCTTTCTAACCAATTCACTCTAACTAGTTCACTGTAACTAGTTCATTCCAACTGAACAATTGCACTCCTCCTTACTCATTAATTTGTTCGATGAACCGATGAACCCACATTCAAATCTACTTTTCCAGGGTATACAAAATGGAGTAGCTGGCGAGCAGTTGGGCAGGTTAAGCCCTGCCCTGCCCTGCCCGCCCCCACCACCAGCAGCAGCACCTGAAATGCGCCTTGCATAGGGCACATGTAAAAGGAAACTACGTCGACCGGAAAGGACATCGCGTGCCAAGGCGCGCGCCTCCCACTCGGGCAGGGGCCGGGTGGCTGGCGGCTAGAGCTGGGCAACAAAATGGAAAGTATTTCAAATTGCGGCACACAGAGAGAGCGAGAGAGAGAGAGAGAGAGAGAGGGAGATGGTGAGAGAGTGTGCGCCACGCGCCAAGTCCAGAAAACAACCCCCGCAATCAGCGTGCGCTGTCATTGGCTAACTGCTGCCCCCTCCTGACCCTGCTCCTGCCCCTGCTCCTGCCCCACCCCCTGCGCCCTTCATCTGGTGCTCCACCTGCTCAAGCTAAAAAGCAATCCAACAATTTTTTCATTCTTTCTTTTTTTTGTGTATTTCAACACGCGAGGCTCGCATTCAGACCCGACTGGCGCTATAACTATATAGCTAGCCTACGTACATATATACGTGCATATCTATATCTATTATAGCTTATATATTGTCGACTCATAAATGAAATGGAACAATTCGAAATGGAGTGCATAAATCTAAGGCAAACCCCCTTCGTCCGGGCTGCTCCAGCTGAAAGCCAGCGTCAGGCAGCTCTTTAATGATTCGAAAAATATCCACCGTCCACCCCCATCTGCATGTAACTGTCATGGACTAGCCCGTGTCCCCGTATCCCCGTATCCCTCGCGGCAGCATATAGAGACGATTATGTTTGGGGCACGCAGACGTCATGACGCATCAACGGAAACACACAGCCAACAGATGATGGCACTTCACATTCCATGCTCCATGCTAGTGGAGAGGGAGGTTCTACATATAGTATATCCCATACATATGTAGAGGTTTGTGATATGGGAGCTTATCATATGTGATTGATATATATGAGGTGTAAAACAGGGTATTGTGGGTAGAGGTAGTCTAAATCCTTATCTGATTGATGTTGATTGATTTGATAAACGATGACTGATCGACATGATGATTGCTTTGATTGAAGATTAATGATTCACTGTTTAAAAATGATTTGCTGAGTTGCTGTTGATTGATCGGATTAATGGTGATTTTTTCGTTTGATGACGGCTCATTTAATTGATATTGATTGATTTGATTAAAGTTGATTGTTTCGATTGATACGCATAATCTGATTGATATTGACCATAAGGTTGATAAAACTAAAGCTGCCTGATTAGGATTGATTTAGTTGATACTGATTGATCTAATTAAGTAAGTCTTTTAATTTTATTGTTGCTGATAGAGCTGATTGAAGATGATTGAAGATGATTTGTTTGATTAATGATGGTAAATTTGTTTGATGTTGATCGAAATGATAGAAGATGCTTGATGCGAATGGTTGATGATTGCTGTGATTGATCATAATTTGATTGAAATGGGCTGAGATGCTTGATACAAATTTGAGGTGCTTGAATATGATTGAGTTGATTGATGCTGGATTGATTTGATTGATGATAACTCTTATGGCTGAATATGATTGATTGGATTGATCATGGTTCATTTGGTTGATGTTGATTGGTAATGATTTAGCTGATCAAGAATGGTTATTGGCTGATGGACTAAGGATATGTCTGATATGATTGACATGGTTGATATGAGTAGTTTGACCAGATGATGATTCATGTTGATTGTGGTTGTTAATGATTGAGCTGAATTAATCTCTATATATATGATATATGATATATTACAAACAGAAACAGATAGCAGATCTCTACAGATATTGATATACCATACTGCATCGCATACACCCCTAATCACAATAGAGCATTCGCATATGGGATTTTTTTTTTCGTTTACAAAATTTGGTTTGTTTTCTGCGAGGTTTGGCATGCTTAAGTCATTGCTGTGGGTATTATGAAACACCCGAATGCACTTGTAATATTATAAATACAAAGACGATAGCGAAACGAGAAAGTGGGTAGTGTTCCTGCCGAGTGGGCGCGCTTGGGATGCATGTCTGACAGGCTTTAATCATGCTCCAAGCCAATCGATAGGCAGACAGTTCTGCATACAAACATATACATATGTATGTGTGTGTGTGTGTGTGTGTGTGTGTGTCTGTGTGTGTATATCTCGCACTTGTCGAATTGTCAACGTTGCTGTGGATGATTGAGAGGGCGTATATAGGCATATACAGAAGAGAAGGGTGCATGGAAATCATCCACTATCAACTACCCACTATCAACGTTCTCATCATTGTCAATGAATTGAATGAATGACTGCGCCTCGTTCACAGTCACAGTCACAGTCGCAGTCGCAGTCCCAGTCACAGTCACATTCGCCTTCGGCTTCAAATTGTCGTATTACACGACATGGTTGGGTGGCTGGGTGGCTGGGTGGCTCGCTGCCTGCCGTACTCCCCCCTCCTGCCTAGTGCGCCTGGTCTTCTCTTATAAAATCAACTCGAATTGTCGAAAGTTTCGTTTTCGATATCGAAAATAATGCGAGTGGTCGAACGACATCCGGCTATGCCATGCCCATTAAATAGCGCGGGAGTGGGAGTGGGTGGGAGTGGGCGCCTGTGTGACAGGTGGGGCGTGCCTAAAAGTGGGCGGATAGGTGACTGGGGGTGGTTCCGCCCGCTGTCCGGCAACGAGCTTCAGGCGCTGTAATTGAGTTTGAAATTCGAATTGGTTTACTGCAGCTCCGGAAAGCGGCTCTAGAGAGGGGCCTACAGAGAGTGTGAGAGAGAGAGAGGGGCTGGGCGGGCGGAAGCTAGAGTGTGCCTGGTGCCTGGACGGCGTCCGTGTAATGCATTCTGTCTGATAGGCTGGGAGCTGGTCGCTCGTCGCTCGGACTGGTGGCTGAATGGATGGCTGACTGGTTGGTTGGTTGGCTGTCCGTGCCGTGTCAAGGCGTGCCTGGCACGCAAGCCAACACACACACACACACACACTCACAGAGCGACAGAGACAGCGAGTGCAGCAGAGGGAGCGAAAGAGACAACCTTACATTTTTGACATGGCGCCCAGGAGCCCAGCCCCTCTGCCCCTCCCCCCGCCAGCGGCTCAGACTGGGCAACTACTTCTGGCGGTTTGTTTCGAGTTGATTTCTGCATTCGTATATATATTTATATAGACTCTATATATATATATAGATATGTATTTATGTATATCCATACATGTAAAGAACGACTCGGTTCAGTTCATAAATTGTGCAAAAATTTATGGATTTATTGCAGTTGAGGAAGTTTGCCTTCGCCTTTGGTCTCTGGTTGAAAAATATGAACGAAACTTTTAAATACAATAATGGGGCGTAGCTGGCCACGCCCCAGCAAACAACAGACAGTTACAGATAGAGATAGAGAAAAAGATAGAGAAACAGATACAGATACAGAGAAAAAAGATATAAATACAGAGATAAAGAGATATGGAGATATAGATATGCAGAGATACAGAGATATGGAGATATAGAGATCTATAGATCTAGCGATCTATAGGTCTAGAGATCCAGAGATCTATAGATCTAGAGACCTAGAAAACGAGAGAGCTAGAGATCTAGAGATATAGAGATATTGAGATATAGAGATACAGATATACAGAGAAACAGATAGAGATGTAAAGATGTAGAGATGTAGCGAGGTAGAGATGTAGAGATACAGACATATAGAGATACAGAGATATAGATATACAGGGTATATCCTGCGTGTATCATTGTCTGCATTGCTTTAGACTTTCCCCACACAGGTTGGTCTAAAGATCTAAACGTTTCTTTCTAAACAGATCCTGCACGCACATGTCCTGCATATGCCATATCCTGCAGCTCGCAACCCTCGACCCACCATCCTCCGCCCTCGACACTCGCGCTTGGCCTTGTTCAATGAAGCATGATCCGCATCCAATAAACACTCAATATGCAATTCAAATTGACCGGAAGAACAGTTGCCCTTCACCCCTCACCCTTAAACCCGTACCCTTAAGTCCTCTCCCTCTCGCTCTCCCTCTCCACCCTCTCGACTCCTACGCAGGATCGCGCTCGAGCCTCGCTGGGAGCTGGCTAATGGGTTGACCGAGTAATTGCTGGCAATTGTGCGCCCGAGTTGCGCTTGTCAAACACCTGATATCCGCATGCATTGAGCCGTGTCAAAGGTGTGTGGAAAGCGGCCAAAGGACGGAAGGGCCGCAAAGCGAAGCGAAGCGGCGCGGCGCCGTTTAGCGCAGGCACAAAACGTTTCCAAGTTTCCAAGCCCAGGCAATTAATAATTATCGTGTGTATAAATTTCATGGGCAATCGCCAGAGGGAGATGGAGAAGAGAGAGCGAGAGGGAGAGGGAGAGAGGGCGAGCGGAAGCTTTGCGTGGGCGAGCCTTTGCGCCGGCGCGTCTTTCGCCTTGAACGAGGCGAGGACGCGGCCCTGGCGTAGAGAGCGCTGCCTAAAAAACCCCAAAGACAAATCCCTCCCCCTCCCTCCGCCTTCAGAGCCCTCGCACCCTCCGCCGCCCCCGTCACCTGCTCTGCTGGAGCCGCAAAGTAAATTTGTGAATGGTTAATGAAAACTTGCCCAAAGAAACAACAACTACAACAGTTGGGCAGGGCGGGGGTTAGGCAGTGGCAGTGGCAGTGGCAGTGGCAGGGGTAGTTCTAAGGGTTGGGGTGGAGAACTGGTCGGTGTGCTGGCTCATTACATTTAATGAACAGGTTGCCCACGGGGGCCAGGTGATGGGCAAATATCATAAATTGCCAGCAAGTTGAGTCTACGACTAGGCCTAGCAGTAGGGGTGGGGTGGGGTGGGGGTGGGGGTAGCGGCTTTGGGGGCGGCTTTTTCTCTATATAAATTTACATATATATAGGGTATTTACACGCAACATTTGAGCCGAGTTTACCAAATATTTACAGTGATTCGGTGGAAGCAGAGCCGAAACAACTTTCATAATTTGTGGAAGCCCAGACCCCGAACGGGGGTAGGCGGCTGGGAGGGGGTGGCAAATTAATGAACCTTGAAAAATGTGTTAAAACTTTTTTATTATTGTCATTGCATTGATATATACACATATAGACAGCCTATATACATACATGTCCCCCACAGATATACGATATACGATTCCCTGAAAGTGGGACGGACCAGAAGAGGAACTGTGTTCCGCACAGCTCGGAACCGTCTAGAAACGTACAAGTTTCCAATTAAAAAGTTCTCGAAGTACAATGCAATCTTACTTTAGTTTCGATCAAAGGAATTTGTATCGAGTCTAACGAAGCAGTCCGAAGGCAACGAAGAAGATTTTTGACTTGGGAAAAATTGGTTGGGAAGTCGGCATTCAGAGCGACCTTCGAGAGCAAATCGAGTGGGAGGCAGCAGCAACTCATAAAGCTCATGAGGGGTAAGAGGAGTACTTCAGAGATAGCCTATAGAAGGGTTTGAGTAAGTCAGGTGACTTTGGTTGAATATAAAAAGTGGATGGATTTGGAGATTCCTTGGCAAAGAAGGCTCTTCGGAGGTATTTTAGGTGAATGAAAACCGAATGTTGTAAACAAGAGAGAGGATGAGACGGAGAGAGATACACGAGAAGTGAATAATAGGGACAACGTGAGAGGTAGAACGGGAAGAAGCCAGAGACAGAGAAAGGAGAAAAAATAAGGAATGAGAATGAAAGAACGAATGTGAGAGAGGTGATGACAGAGAGTACGATAGAGAGAGAGAGAGAGAGAGAGAGAGAGAGAGAGAGAGAGAGAGAGAGAGAGAGAGAGAGAGAGAGAGAGAGAGAGAAAGAGAGAGAGAGAGAAAATATAAAGAAGGAGAGAGCGAGATCGAGAGGAATTGAGAGCAAGAGATTGATAGACAAAAGGAAAGGAGATAAACTAAAAGGGGGAAAAAGAGAGAATGTAGACAGAAGGAGCGACAGAAAAGAATAGCACTAAAAGAGAATGAGAGAAATTGAACAGCTGAGAGAAAGCCCCAACGCTCTCATTGGGGAGTTGGAAGACTGAAATCCCCAGATATACATCTCGATATGTGAAATAACTTGTTGAACAACACAAACAACAATTTCAAACATTTTTGATTAGCAACAAAAGGCGAATTGAGGAAACGGCAGAGAGAACACGAATACAAAAACAAAAGCAAAAGCAACGAAACAAAACAAAGAACAAGGCAAACAGTTTTAGCGGGTAATAAATTATTGGAACTGGAAACTTTTTAACTTAAAAGTTGTTGTTGTTGTTGTTGTTGCTGTCGGTTGTTAGCCAAACAAATGGAAGGCGCGCTAAGCAGTGTCAAGGCAAGCCGAACTATGAATACCCTAGAGAAAGTTATGAGAGAAGCAAATGTGCACGATCTTATAGGCTTACTATTACTTAATGTTTGTGACTTCTTCGGCACGACTATACATATAAGAATATTGATTTTGATGGTACTAGAAGTTTTCCTAGTGTATACTTAAGACTTGTCATGGCAGCCATGAGATGAAGTGGAGATGATTTCCATCTATTGTTTCTATAAGTCAACTAAATAGGTACCACAAATATATATCTTTTATCTACATACATATGTATATAAGACATTTCATAGTTCGAAAAATCAGAAAGCTCATTCATGACTTGAATATACTTAACGCCCTCTATATGATATATCAGCTCTCCCATAATAGAGCGATAGAAGAATAGATTTATGTGTAGCTGTACTGGGATAGATACATAGATTGATGAATAGATGAACAGATTTTGACATAGGACTAACAATATTTCGTCTTGCTAATGATATATTATTTATACATATATATCATTATTTTGATATGCCAAAGGTTTAGCAGCTGAAAGAAATAGCAAGCGATTCTGATATATATATATATAGATATATATAAGTAAAGATAGATCTGTATAATATACTCTATATATCTCCTACCCTATGAAATTGGAGCGCTTGAGGAGAGGGTTTGGTGTGGCGGGCAAAGAAAAAGTGAACAACGAGAATGCGCAAAGAAATGCTTGAGATTTGTTTAATTACATCCGGCATAGTCACACTACACACACACACACACACTACACACACACACACACACACACACAAACACCTGTATACACATCGCCCACACAAAATGGAATAAAAAAAAGGGAAAAACTACGAATTGTGGGTGGTTCGCTCTCTACATTTGATGGGCAAGGTGGTTGGGTGGGTGGGGGTGTGCCATTCACTTTGGGGGTTGTTGTGGTGGGTGTACTTACGATATCCATTGGTATATGCCAGACACCGTCAGCTCACCCTTGTCCTCGAGGGCGTATTCGATGAGTTCCGTGTATGTAAACGGTGGTTTCTTCGGCCTGCTTGTTTTGCGGTGGTTGGTGGTGCGGTGGTGCGGTGATGCGGTGGGCGCCCACATCGATTGGCGAGAGAAAGAGAAAGAGAGAGAGAGAGAGTAGAGTAAGTGAGAAAGTACGTCAAATAAATATTTATTAAAATGGAGTAGCGTTGGGCTAAAGAGAATTTTTGAATATGTTTCGAGTCTTAGCTGAAGAATTGAAAATAAATATATATATATATATAGATAAGACGTACAGCTGATTAAATATATTCAGAAATACTGTATAAGTCTATAAGAAGTTGAAGGTTGATAGAGTAAATCTTAGGATAGTTGCTAGAACAGTCGCAGGACTTCTCCACACTTGTTCAGGTATCCCAATTGCTTCAACTTGTCTGAAAACTTTAGTTTTACCGATTTGCCATACACTTTAGTTCCTATATAGATCTTATTGTAGAGCGGGTCAGAACTAACTTAACTGGCTTGAAAACTTGTTGATCTAGGCCCAAAATTATGAGTTTATGATTGTCTTAGACTCCAAAGGATGTATATAAGATTTATATACACCCAATAGGTACTTAGACAATCGTAAACTCAAAAGCTTAGCAAGAATATTATACAAGAATATGATGGGAAGGAGAAAGAGAGAGATAGGCATAAACAGAGGGAGGATAGGTTTTACTCAGTTACTTCCTTATTTTCCCATCTACAAGATCCCTCTACAAGATCCCTCTACAAGATCCCTCTAAAAGATCCCTCTTTAGAGTTGATCAGTATTAATGTCTACGAATACACTCTCGGACCGCAGGGTTTTCTGCAAGCTCTACTTTCGAAGTGGATTTCTAAGATACGTGATCTAAGATAGGACTTCCTAGCTGAGGCAGCTGGTTCTTTCTAGCTAAGATAGCTGATGCAGACTAGTTGACTTTCCACATCAGACTTCTGCGAATCTGTCATTGAAGTTGCCTTTTCTTCAATATGCTATCACTTTAAAACTTCTTTATAGTAGAATATATGAAAAGGTCTCAATTTTGATCCTTAGTCCCTGCTAGGCCAGAGCTTTCTTAACGGATGATCTCTATCTTGGTGTAGAGCAATGATAAATAGTTTTAAGGCAAGGCTTCTTATAGATGGGATATGTAAGCTTTTCTCCTTAGTTTTACTTCTGTTTTCTCATAGAGAATATATCTGTGACTTCATGACTCCATGTCTTGCCTAGATCTTCCTACTCGCATTTACTCTGGCGCACTACAGAGGAGAGAACCTTTAGACTTAGGCTCGCTTCACTCTTGATGTCTTTCCAGGACAGTTGGGAATGCCCTTTGGTCTCTATAAAGACGATATATTCGCCTCGTTCCAGATAGATCTCTCCCTTCTGCCATAATCTTTCTTTACTCATTTGATTGTTTCTTCTAAGCAGGAATATAGTCTCAGGGATCTACTACTTACGCCTTGGAGGCTGTGTCCTCGACAACGACATGCTCGGCGACAATCATGTCGTTGGCGTCCATCTCCGAGGTGACCTCCATGACCAGCTCCTCGAACTTGCGTCCGACTTTGGTTGGTGTCGATGTTGTTGCAGCTGATGCTGCTGCTCCTGTGACTACTGTCGCTGCTGCTCCTGCTGCTGTTATTGCTGCTGCTGCTGTGGCTGCTGCTGGTGTGGACGAGGAGTTGGAGCAGCTCTTGGGCGAGCCGCGCTGCTCGGAGTGACTGTGACTAGAGTTCGAAGCCGAGGCGGACGCCGGCGAGGCGGAGCTGCAGGGCGACGCGCTGGCCATGTGGGCAGTCGTGGCGGCTGTGGGCGTGGCTGCCTCCAGGCCAGCGCCCAGCCGGGCCACGCCGCCGCCCACGTCGGGCGAGAGATGCGGGAACTCGTCGAACTTGAAGTTGAGCAGCCACGACAGATTCTTGTCCTCGAAGTCGGGCTCCGGCGAGGAGCGAGCAGGGCAGGTCGAGGAGCGGGATTGGGACTGGGCTGTGGGCTGGGACTGGGACTGGGACTGGAGCTGGGGCTGGGGCTGCTGCGGGGCCTGCTTCTGGGCGATGGGCAGCAGAAAGCCGTTGCCGCCGCCGCCGCCGCTGTTCGCCGCCAGGTGGAGCTGCTGCTCCGCCTGGGAGTCCAGCTGGTTGTCCGGCTGGCCCGGCATGGGCGGCAGCGTCGCGTTCAGCTGCGAGATCTCCGCCTGCAGGCCCGTCGTGTAGCGATGGTCCAGCTCGAGCAGCTCGCCCGCCTGCCAGCCCCCGCCGTCCGCCTCGAGGGGCGCCGAGGGCGGCGCGCAGTAGGAGGCGGCGGGCACCAGCAGCTGATTGTCGTAGGCGAACAGGTCGTTGATGAAGGCGGCGCTGGCTGTGCCGCCGGCGCTCGTGTCCAGCTGCAGCTGGAAGCACAGGTCGCCGGCTGCGCCCACGCCCACGCCCACTCCAGAGCCCACGTCGTAGTCCAGGTGGCGCTTCTTCCAGGGATTCGCGTTTAGCTGCTCGTAGGGCTCCTCCAACTGCGTCTCGTACTTGCGCTTGAGGAAGTTGAACTCGCAATTCGAGTGCAGCGTGTTGTTGTTGTTGTTGTGGCTGGAACTGTGGCTGGAAGCGTGGCTGGAATGCTCACTGGAATGCGGCTGAGCGGCCGAGCTGCCGTTGGGCCCATTGACGGGCATATTGACAATCATTTTGCTCTGCTTTCCGGCTTTTCTTCACTTTTCACACGTCAGATTTTCTTTCACGTGGCGCACAGAACAAACAAAAAAGAAGCACGAACAGCGGGAGAAAGAGAACGAGAGCGGGCGACAGAGAGAGAGAGCGAGAGCGGGAGAGAGTGAGAGAGCGGTTGTGGCCAAAGGAAACTTTTGCGCGTTGGGTTTCCGTCTCGCGCTGCGACTGGCCACGGAATGCGGCTGAAGGATTTGACGGAAGCAACATTTGGCCAGGAGCTGAGCGCTGCCAGGACGGGCAGCGACTGCGGCAGCGACGGCGGCAGAGGCAGCACCATCTCTCTCTCTCTCTCTCTCACTCTCTCGCTCTCTCATTACCCTTGCGCATTCAGTCAAGCACAACGTCTATCGATGAACCCCCCAGCCAACCAAAACCCTAAGCCGAACCCGAGCCCAAGCCCGAGCCTACGACCTTTTAACGGTACTCAAAAGCGTGCTCTTTCGTACACCCTGTAGGCAGCACGCCAATGGGGTATATTGCGTATGCAAGGCAGTTCAGTCAAATTCATTGGCTTGTCAATGAGTATACCCTGTTTAATAGGGTCAAATGGGGTATAATCAGCCCATGTTCCTTTCATACCCTATTCTCAGTGTGGTAATGGGGTATGTTGTAGCAATTCTCAAAAGTACATTTATAGAGCCCTTAGACAATGTTTATTTGTAGAGAATATACCCTGTTTACAAACTCTAATGGGGTATATTTGGTGTTGTTATTGTGAGTCTACAATTACTTAAGATATACCCTGTTCTCAATATTGAAATGGAGCATATACACTTAGTTTTTAAAGGATTATTCAATCGGACTTAAGTTTAGACTCATTTTGGCACAAAAATACCCTGTAAAATGGGGAATATTTTAGTTTTACGATTAAGTTCTGCTCAGAACAGTCAAATGGAGTTGATTCTATTCTGTTATTCGTTAGTTAGTCATTTTGGTCAACCAAATACTCTGCTTAGAATGGTTATTAGGGGTATATTCAATGCAGCATTACACTGTGCTCATTTCTATCTAGAGTCCAATGGAATATATACATATAGTATAGGAGAGGAATCAAAATTCAACTGCAATACCCTGTATATCGCACTCCAATGGTATTCGTTTGATTTGCTTTTTGAGTGTGTGTAAGACTCTTTAAATGCTAATCTGGCCTAATGTGATTTATGTATTCTTCTATACTAGACTGCGATATAGTGTACTTCACTTATACCCCCCATTTACCCGAAATTTTCATCTAATTATTGTCACTTTCATGATTCTTGCTTAGAGATTACTCATTAATTGACGCCTTTTTAATAATAACTTGTCTTGCGATTGCAGGGTATTTGCTAGTCGTGTACTTCCCACAGCTAAAGCACTCTTTGCTCGTGCTTGCTTCTCTTTGGTTCTGCTCGGTCGCGTTTTGGCCATAATCGAACATGTGCCACAGAACTATATATATGTATATATGTATATGTATGTATATATGTGTATATATATATATCGTATTATTACATATATATATACACATTTATCTGTATATTCCAAAGGCAATTTTGAAGACTTGTCGACGTGACGCAGGGAAGGGCGTTCATTGAAGCGCCTAATCGAACACCCTGTAGCAGACAGCCTGTCGAGCTGCCTCGCGCACAGGTGTTGCGCAGTTGCCAATAGAGCGAGAGAGAGAGAGGGGAGAGAAAGAGAGACAGAAAGAGAATTTATCTCTAGAGAATGAGAGAGAGAGAGAGAGACAGAGAGAGAGAGAGGGAATAGCTGCCTAAGAGATCTTGCTTCGCAAAGCAAAGAAAGCTAACTTTAGAAATAATATTCGGCAAAGCATTAAGGGAATATCTATTGCGAGTATTACGAGAACTAGATGTAATAGAACTGCACTGAAAAGTTTCGAGAAACTTCAGTCGAAGTCAGCTAAAAGCTTCCAGAAATGCTTCGAAATATCTAAGTTGCAGTAAATTGATAATTTCTCTGAGTTACTTGAGTTGAGTTGAATGTGTTCTTTTGCACTTTTTTTTCTTAGTATAATTCAGCAGAGCTACGTGTAGGCACATTTTCTATAGAATCATATGCTTCAAGTTTCATCAAATTTCGTTAAGTCAGTCCCAATCTATTAAACAAAACGTTTGGCCAATTATCACACGCACATGGCAAGCAGAGACGCGCAGCAAAAATTCACACATACATTTAAAGTATTTTATTTCAAAATATATCTTATATTTACATACAATAAACATTAAAAGTATAATATTTACATTCTCGCTTAACATACTTAACTATTTAATACTTACCAACAGACAGAAGATCAGAAGAAGAGGAGAAGCACCGCGCTGCACTGCACTGGACGTCTGACCACCAGGAGATGAAGAACAAGACTGAAGCTGCGTTGCAATAGGCTTGCCTTTATATAGGGCAGCGACAGCTCCAACTCCACTCCACTGAGTCAGTCTTCACACTCTGTCGCCTAATGATCGAGTGTGAAGACTGACTCAGAGAGGGGCTCAAGAGTTAAGCTCGACTTGAGTGGAGCTGACGCTGCCCTATATAAACGAAAGCCTGCTGCAGCGCAGTTATGTTATAAAGGTCTGAGAGTAAACTTATGTGAGCTAGATGAATGGATGATTATGAAATGAGAACGTGAATTATGGATGAGCACGTCGAATTCTCAATGGAAGTGAGTCTTCATATGTGCAAATATCAAGGACTTTAGCAGTCCGTATCAGCGTTAAGGCATTTTTTTAGCCAGGCAAGCCCGACTAGCACTTCGACTTCCCCTCCAACTCTAAGTTGTTTAAATATAGCTGTGTGTTTAGTAATTTATTGTTAGGTATATAATTTGTATAGAAAACATAACAAAACTCTAATGCATACGAAGATTACGTAATCTTTAGATTTTGGATGCCACGCCCCATTCGCTTCACAGGGCTCAGGGTATCTCCTAGTCGAGCAGTCTCGACTAGAGCACTCACACTTGTTCTTTTATAAGAATGTATTTAAAAAAAAAACAAAATTTAACAGAGTTTTGCTCAGTGTAATGGACTTGACAATGGTTGTACTATTACTTTCTCACAACTCTTTTCGCGCAGTGTAACAAATTGAAAATAATTATACTATATTTTCCTCTATGTGTATTAGACTTCAGTGTCCGAACAATTAAGAACTCTTTTCTCTAAGTGTAACGCAAGCACGCAATACCAGGTATAATCCAGAAATTTAAAGAATTAGCGCCCGAGTGGATCGGTAATGCTGCAGCTCAGTCGAGGAAGCGAGCTCGTAATGATTCATAGAGAGAGAATGAGAGAGAGAGAGAGAGAGAGAGAGAGAGAGAGAGAGATATAGGGAGACTGAGAGAGTAAATGTGTAAAAGAGAGAGAGAGGTGTGAATCGAAACACTCATCGGAAACGGATTAGAAGCCGACGCATTTGGGAATCCCGGCTAAAGACGACGAAATAAAATAATAATTGAAGACAATAAAATGCGATTTATTTTGAAGCAAGGCGAAATGCGAATACCCTAACCTGGGGATTATATAGACATTTTGTGATGGATAGATATATGTATATCGATGGACGTTATGAACATTAATGAGGACCTGAAAGATGGAGATAGAGAAAAATAGAAAAAGAATGAGAGAGGGAGAAATAGAAGTATAAAAAGGAAAAGAGAGCGAGAGAGAGAGAGAGGGGTAGAGAGAGAGAGAGAGAGAGAGAGAGAGAGAGAGAGAGAGAGAGAGAGAGAGAGAGAGAGAGAGAGAAAGCAATAAGAGAGGCAGCAATAGAAATAGAAACAGGAAGAGAGAGAGAGAGAGACATGCAGCCTGGAATGAGAAGGAGGCAAAGAAAGAGGGGGCGTAAATCAGTAGAGATTTTGATACGAGATATGCCTCACTCAGATCAAGAAAGAATATGCATATACATATATGTATTTTATATAAACTACATATATACAACATATATATGCATAAATATGTCTAAAGTTCTTCCCCAAATACCTCCGATAGCTTCATTCCGTTTCCAATCGATGCATCGTTGATCTCCCAGTCATCATGCCCCGCCTTTCCCTTTCACTCGTCATACTCTACACACATGTCGCAGATTAAGAATCAAAACTTGTTTTCATGCTCATGTTCTTTAGACACCTCCCCCTGCCCCTCTCCCCCTCCCGCCCTCGATCGCCCCGCCTTCTCATCAGCTGCTTTGCTTGATAAGAAGACGTCGCGCTTCGGCTGCTTCGCTCAGTTGTCAGTTGCAGCTAGGGACGAGCGGACATCGCTGCCCCGGGAAGAAGAATCTCTAGAGAAGAAGCAGAAGAAGAAGAAGAAGCAAAACTAAAAGAAAGCAAAAGATGACGAGGAGCTTGAAGCATTCGCTTTTGCTGCTCTGTGTTTGCCTTGTGGCACTGGCTGCTCTTGGCTCCGCTTCGGGCTCTGGCAAGGGGCGCAAGAAGGGCGTGGCCTGCCCGCCCACCAAGCTGAAGCGCCAATGGGGCGGCAAGCCGGCGCGCGGCATCAATTACCAGCTGCGACCCATACGCTACGTCGTCATCCACCACACGGTGACGGCCGAGTGCGCGGGCTTCGTGGAGTGCGCTGACATATTACAGGGTATGCAGGGCTACCATCAGACGGAGCTGGACTACTACGACATTGGCTACAAGTGAGTGCGCTGCGGGGTATTTGCCGTTCTACAGGGTATATCTAGAGGTTAAAATAGCCCTATCTACAGGGTATTCAGCAGAGTATGTCTACAGGGTATTGTGTTGAGTTATCTTTCTAGTCTATGGGATAGTTCAGTTGTGCTAGAAGATGTCTTTATACAGGGTATTTACAGTTCTATAACTCTTTTTCTACGCGGTATTACTTTTACAGGGTATATATTACGCCTCAACACTCTTCTGTGTACTTAATATACTATTTCCAGGGTATTTCCATATCAATAATGCATTCTAAGCATTTCAGTTTTGTACAGGGTATTTATATGCAAGAAACTATGTATGTATAGGGTATTTATACATCTAGCTAACATTTTACAGAGTATTCTGTTATCACAGCAATCTTTTTGTAGGGTATTTTTCTATTGATGATAGTAAACCCGGTATTTCCACACCCAAATACTTCTCAATTTACGATAACTCAAGTTTTACAGGGTATTTGTATGAATAAATAAGCATTTGTGCAGGGTATTTGTGTTCCCTTGTTCCAATCTCTTTGGAAATTGAATTCCTATTGATGCTCGATCCTCTCTCCCCTAGCTTCCTGATAGGGAATGATGGACTGGTCTACGAGGGAACCGGGTGGGGTGTGAGAGGCGCCCACACCTACGGCTACAATGCGAACGGAACGGGCATCGCCTTCATCGGCAACTTCGTGGGTGAGTCGATTCCCATTCGAGTCGTGTCTGCCACGCCTGCTAAGGCCTCCGCCTCCTCCTTCCGCTTCTCCTTGCAGATAAGTTGCCCTCGGCGGCTGCCTTGGACGCCTGCCGCAAGCTGCTGGAGTGCGGCGTTAAGCTGGGCGAGCTGAGCGAGGACTATCACCTGATTGGCGCCTCCCAGGTGATTACCACGATGAGTCCAGGTCTGACGCTCTACAACGAGATCCAGGAATGGCCCCATTGGCTGTCAAATCCGTAGAGAGAGATACAGAGAGAAACATAGATAGAAGAGAGAGAGAGCGGACAATACTTTTCACTATTTTGCTGTGCATCAAACTGGGTTTTGCCCACGACTAAGTTTCTAATCACACTCATTAAATAACTAAAACAATAACAAACATAAACAGTCGCTGATAACCTTTTTGAAAGTTCGCGCAATAAATGAGAAAGTGAGCGCACTTATCGATACCTGCTCGAGCGACGCTGGCAGAAAAAGCACGATTTAAATGTGCGCGCACGTATTAAAACTATCGCACCTATCGATTAATGCTAAACATTACAGTTGTGGAGCTACTGCGAAGCAACCAGATCATACTTGAAATATTGTAAAATGTTATTTAGCATCTAGCAGTATAGACATAATACAGTTTTTAGACATCCATTACAAAGTATAAATGAAAGCATTGTATTTAAAAATTCCATATAAAACTAACAGTTTCTTACGTTATAAACAGCGCCATTTGGCCAGGCAGCGTAGAGAAACAGCAACTGAGGCGCCCTCTAGCGTCAGGCAAGAAATGATTTAAAAGTTGAAGAGCTGCACTGATCGAGGGCATGGTTTGATTAGGCGCGCTTAAACAAGCATTTAAGTTTGCGTCATATGCAATGATAAATTAAAATAGAATTAATCAGAACAGTGTTACAAGCCAAAACTGAGCTTTTAATATGCACTTGCAAGCAGTATTTCTGTACAGTATTGATCCTGTGTGACTGATTGGATTGCTCATTTTGGCGTCATTTAGCGCAATTTAGAGCATAACGATAGGCAGTATATTTTCTAATCGATATTTCGTGCACTGAAAGCTCCTTGCATTGCCAACAATATCAAGCGCTCAAGCAATTCTAATATTAAATTATATTAATGTATTTAATTTGATAGGTACTTTCATTCAACTATTCACTAAATACATATAAGAACTGGCATTGGTGCTAATTTGAAGTGCTGCTCATTTTGGCGCCACACATCGATCGATAGTCAGCTCGCACAGTATTTTTCTATCGCACACATGTTGCGCTCCAACCTGCCATCGACGGGGCAGCCGCAAAAACAGTTGTTGTATCGCTTTCGAAGAGGAGGGAGGTTGCGCGCGTGCAGCTGCCGGCTATTGGTTTTATTTGACTTTGTTTTCATGGTTTTTTTACGATTCTCGCGCCGATTCTTGTTTTTTTTCGTGTGTTTGTGCCTTATGTTTGTTTTTATGCTGAGTGGAGTGCAAAAACTACAAATGCAAATGCAGATATTGCAGTGCAGCTAAATACAGTTACGCGAAGTACAAAATAACGGCCAAGCGCAAAGCGCAGCAAGCGACAAAATTCAGTTTTTGTTTTGTGTGTGCGTTTGTTGGTTTTGTTTTATTTTTTGTTTTTGGTTGATGTGCAAGTGAAAGCGTGTGAAAAATATTCACCTTAACGTTCGACACGCTGCGAGGCCAAAGTCAAAGCCAAAGCCAACATCAAAATCAAAATCAAAATCCAAATCAAAGGCCTTGGCTGCCGATCTGCGCTCTCGCTCGCTCTTGCAACGCTGCGCGCGTATCCTGCGGTCAACCGAAACTTCCGTTGTTGACTTCCATGCGCTATGCAACCGCAACTGTTGAGCCTGCGCAACAGTTGATCAACAGTTTCGCACAGTGCACAGAGGTAAGCCATTGGAATGCTATTGGAAGCATAGGAAATCGAATTGGAAGTGGATAAGGGAAATGCGCGTGCTAATTGGAATTCAATAGAGTGGGACGTGCACAGGCAGCTCCAATTGGAGTTGAATTGGATTTGCTATGGGAAGTGCGTTAGGCAATTGGAATGAATGAGCTGAGAGACGGAAATATATATGAATGAAAATGTTAGCCGGCTTTGTTTATTTAATTTGTGATTTATTCTTAAGAGATTTTCGATCTTTTAGTTATTCTTTTTAAAATTATCTTTAAACTCTTGTGCAGCTATCACCCAATCAGTTTTATATATCGATTATGCACTCTTATAAGACTTTATTCAAGCATTTCTCGGACTTCATGCGTCGCCTGCTAAAGTCCAGTTGCCAGGGTTAGCATTGCGAAGCCTTGGCAGACTGTGCTCTCTGGCCATTTACAGTTATTGATCTCTGGTTCTCGCTGCACTCCGGCAATGTCTCAGCTCTTGGATCACACATCAATCAACATGAGATATTTGGATTCCACGGCCTTTGCCGTTTTTTCATTTTTGTAATCGAGTCAATTTTCTCGTTGTTGTTCGGCTTCGCTCGAGATCTTCTTTGGGCTTTCGGGGTCATCAACTCTTAATGTCTCGCAACTTTTGCCAAAAACCTCATCGTCGTTGTTGTTGTTGTTGTTGTTGTAAAGCCATGTACGATATGGCAATTGCGTAAAAGATAAAGCCGAAAACTAAAACAAGTAGAAGCGCAAATCGTACAGATTTGTCTTGATACCATTTCGCATGTACGTGCTCAGGTCTAAAATTATAGAAAAAAACAAACAAATTTATCGTGCTACACATGCGTATACCCTGCCCACAGTCAGTCTATGAAAGCATGCCTAGTTCAACTTGAATTCGATACTATGTTGCTAAAATCGATAAATATCGATAAGCAGAGTGCTTGTTTTGTGTGAGCTAGAGGCACACTTAATTGCTGTTACAGGGTATCTCTTAATCACCCTCAACACTGCAATGAAAATGGTCTCTTTGTAGTACATCAAATAATACCCTGTACAATTGTTTAGGTATATGACCCTACAGGGTATGTATCAGTCGCATAAACTGTGCGTTGTATTTCAAACGGAATGTGTCTGGCTGGACTTGATTTTTATGGCTTCGATGTCTCGATGCGTCTCGATGCGTCTTAGATGCGTTTTTGGTCAAATGAAATTCGAAATTCGAAATTCGATGCATTTGCATAATCGCCGCGCGCCTCGGGCCGAAACAGCGAGCGACAACGTCTCATAACCTCAATCGGGAGACAGCCAGAGCCGCCAGACTCAGCAGACCCGCCAGGCCCACATAGGCCTAGTCACAATTCCAGTCTGCGCTTCCAGTCTCCGCTTCGTCTGCAGCAAATTGCATTGCGTGTAATTTGTTGTCCCCAATTGCGTAAAATTTACGCAGCGGCTGTCGCCCCAACGATTTTCACCTGCCTCGCAGCAGCTACGCCTGCCCAGCCCCGCCCCTTTCCTCCTCTCCCCCAGCCCCCAGCACCTGTTGCTTGTGAAACTGCCGTTAAATGCGTCTGCACCAAAAGTTTTCGTTAGTTAAGTCGAAGCGCAGCTCGAATCGAACTACGATCTCATGCTCACGCGTATTGAGAAGATCGAACCGACGCGAGAGAGTACTTATATATGTAATATGCATAAAAATATAGAGGGTATATCATGTATGCTGTATGCAAGAGCTACAACTATCACACTTGGTATAATATCCTGAACCTCGCTATGGTTAAAGTGAAAGGTCAGATTGTTCAGATCTCGAGAACTATAACAGTTTAATCATTCAAATTTGGTCTGTGAATGCTGCTGAGGTGTAAGAAGAGATAGAGTATATTGATTTTTTGATTCTCGTTATATAGTTCGAGGCATCGGTAAACTTAGGTTCTTTTGCGCTTTCGGCTAGGGACCATGCTTTGGAGGTTAAAGTGGAAGGTCAGATTGTTCAGATCTCGAGAACTATAACAGTTTAATCATTCAAATTTGGTTTGTGAATGCTGCTGAGGTGTAAGAAGAGATAGAGTATATTGATTTTTAGATACTCGTTATATAGTTCGAGGCATCGGTAAACTTAGGTTCTTTTGCGCTTTCGGCTAGGGACCATGCTTTGGAGGTGGGCTCTGATCTCCGACTCGGTGGCGACGTAGAAATCGGGTTGCTCGTCGCTGACTATTGCCATTTCGAAATCGGTCGCCTTTAGCTGTGTGCCGAGGGCGTAGGCCAAGGTGTTGATGGCCGCCTGTATGGTCTCTACCACGCCCATGTTCTGCTTGTACATCTTGTCCAAGTAATAATTCCCGCGCCGCATTTCGGTGCCGAAGGCGCAGGCGCGATAGCCAATGCACGAGCCCGCCGGATCCGTGTTATAGATCAACGGGCCAAGCTGTATGTCGTACGAGATCGCCGTCATATAGCAGCCCAACGAACGAATCTCGGCGTTCTGGGTGTACACCTGGTTGATGTCCGCCACGCGACTGGTCAGCACGTCGGCAGGCATCGCATAGCCGAACTTGCGTTTAAATGCACTTGCCTCATAAAGGGCCCTCTGCACCTGGGCGTGGGCATCGCCTTGGCGTCCGATCACCGCACATCCCAAGCCGGTTGTGATGTGAAAAAAGCGAGTCGCAGTCGCCTGCACGGTGAATTTGCGCACCGGGTCCCTCTGCACCAGCATCACAGAGCAGCAGGCGCCCGCCAGGGCGACCATTGTGATATTCTCCCTGTGGATTGCCCGGAATGCGTATTCCACCTGGTACAGGCGTCCCTCTGGCGAGAAGACGGTGATGACTCGGTCCACGCGTGCCATCGCTCTCTCAGATTGTATTCAAATATAAACTTTTTCCTGTACGA
The DNA here is from genome assembly GCA_035045145.1 of Drosophila meridionalis. Taxonomy (NCBI): domain Eukaryota; kingdom Metazoa; phylum Arthropoda; class Insecta; order Diptera; family Drosophilidae; genus Drosophila; species Drosophila meridionalis. The sequence goes on along the minus strand of JAWNPG010000015.1, from coordinate 634,791 downwards.
GAAAATATATATTTTTTGTATATGCTGATATATGTATATGCTTGTCCGGGACATATACTGAATGAGTATGGAGAGCTATGACTATGGAGAGTTCTTTTTGACGTTATAGTCAAAGTGTTCTCTGATACGCAAACTGTATTTGTTAGCAGTTTTCTCTCAGCTGACATAACATCGATATCGATGTGGGAATATATAGATCGATGAAATAAACTGATATCAAGTAATATGAATCTGATTTATGGTGAATGCTTTCTAAGAAATCGATCCAAATCGGTTTGAATGTCATGTTGTACCAGTATTTTCGTAGATCTGTAGTAAGATCTAATGAATACTGAATACACTTTTATAACTTCGTCTATAATACCAAAAGCTCTCTATATATTTTTTTAGAAATTTGTCATATTTTTAGAAAATCGAGTTTATCTCAGTCTAATGCACTTTTATACTATCCTATTAAGCATTGCGGATCTAGGGTATCTCTTCGTCGATCGCATTTTAAACTTGATTTGAAGTCCTTTTCCAATTTCAGTTTGGAGATTCTGTGTTTGACTTCAATTGTTGTCGCTAATTGCCATTGTTATCATCATCTTGTATCATTAGGCATTTGCCTTTAATCATCAGTCATTAGTCATTACGCATTAGCTCTGTGACTCTATTAACTAACTGTTCTCGTTCCATTTAAGCACTTAAGGCGCAGAGTAGCAGAGCGCAGAGCTACGAAGCTACGAACCCATGGAGTATGCTAATTTATCAATTGTTCAGAGTAAATTGCGTGGAGAAGTCTGAAAGACTTTGACCCATAAAACAGGGAAGCATAATGGTAAAGAGGGAGGCGATAGAGAGAGAGAGATGGAGAGAGAAGATTGAAATTTAGAAAAAGTGAAATCAACTGCAGAGTAAATGGTCGGGGGGTACGGTCGGATAGCACGAGAGAGAATATATAGCGAGAAAGAGAGAGACAAAGAGACAAGAGAGAGAAGTGCAGATGAAGAAACAGGACAATCAAGGAAACAGGGAGATAGAAAGTTATATTGGAAGAGTGTAGTATTGAGAGATGTAGTTAGTGTGTGAGATGAAAGAGTAAATGAGACAGAGAATGAGAATAAGGCACATGGAAACAAAGAGATGGAAAGAGAGATTAAGGAATTAAGAGGTCAATCATACTAGATTTCCATTTCAGGAGCGACTACTGTAGCGGAGGGCAGTCAAGAGCAAAGCGATGCATAGCTCGCAGTTCAAGCAAATCAGCTCGAAAGCAATTCAAACTAAAAATGCGCTTCAAATGGTCTGTGAGAGAGTAAGGGGAGGATCGGGGGAGGAGGTGGAGGTGGAGGTGGAACAAGAGTTAGAGTAAGAGTAGCGTGGCGATCGAGTTTGGGGCAGTTGGAGCATCAAGTGCATAAATAGCTGCAGCAATTAAAGATCCAACGGCAACAACAATGTAATTTGTTCTCCCATCTCATTCCACTTGACGACCACGCCCCCGTCCCCGCCCCGCCTCCTCTGCTCGCTCGCGCCCCTGTTGTTTCCAAAGAAATTTTCAAATATAAATTGTAACAGAATGCAATTGGAGGCGAATGTGTTTGTGCTTTATTATATAGCCAGGCTAACTGATAGATCGGCCCGGCACGCGCTGCTTGGCCAGCCGAAGAAATTCCTATACCCTAACCAAAAGGTGCGCATGTGCAGGTCTTGATGGACTTGGAGTTCGCTGAGATCGAACAATATATATGTATATATATAAATGTGATATTGTACCACACAACATATATAGTATTTGTCTGATCATTTCTCCTTATGGAGTATATAATATATATATATTTGTCTGATCATTTCTCCTTATGGAGTATATAATATATATATATATATATATATATATATATATATATATATATATATATATATATATATATATATATGTATATTTATATTTATAGGGTATATTTGTTGTTTCGTTCTGCCGCCACAAACACATTTTCAGTTTTTATAGCTTCCCCTTTCCTTTTCCTTTTTCTTCTTCTTCGTCTTTTTTTGGCATCTCTCGTTACGCAGCGTCCAGTGTAAACAATAAACAGATTCGGAATATGCTGCAAACGCAGCCCACACAAACATGTGCATATATGCTGTGCTTCACCTACACATACACACATACGTATGTGTGTGCACGCAGTGCATGCTGATTTGCTGGCATCTGGCTATAAACAACAAAAACTATTCAAATTGATCGCAGAAGCTTCATAAAGAGGCATTTCCTTGTCTCGTTTCTGCTCCCGCTCTCTCCATCTCTCCCTCTCTCCCTCCCACCCTCCTTCCACTGTACTAACTGCAATTTGAAGTTTGCTCACGGCAGCAGTATGTTGCTTTCTCCCTCCCACACGCGCACGTTCTTCTTTTCTGTTCCTTCCCTTCTTTCTTCTAGCAGCAAGTGAAGTTTGCTCACAGCAACAACAAAACCTTCTTAGAGCATATTCCTCTCCCGCTCCCACTCTCAACTGTGGCGGGGCTCTATGCGACTCCCTCACTCTTCACTGCTTTCTGCAATTGAAATTCGCTCACACGCACAGTCACACACACATGCGCAAAAGAGCAATTGTTAATATTGGAAATTAGCACGGCTCGTTGGTCTAGAGGTATGATTTTCGCTTCGGGTGCGAGAGGTCCCGGGTTCAATTCCCGGACGAGCCCAAGTGCGATTTGTTCTTTTTTTTTTTTTTAAATATTATTATAATAATAGAGGTGGCTAGCGGGAAGCGAGAGGTCGCGGGTTCGACACCCAAACGATATTTGTATTTTTCTTTTCTTTCTCTTTTTGTTTTTGTTTTTTATTTGAAATACTGTGAAAAGAGATTGCTATCGGCGGCTCGTTTAGCATTCATCTTTCCATCTTTCTATTCTTCTCAGTTCTATTAGAGGGCCAGCACAGACAGCGGGGGAGGCAGCATTCCATATCAACCATTTGTCATTTGGCCACATTCAGCGCTTTGTGGTGGGCGTAGCCGAGCTTATCGACTGAGGGGGCGTGAATGGACTGTAACTGTTGAAGAAGAAGCAGCAGCAGCGGCAGCAGCAGCAGCAGCAGCATCATCATAATGACCATCTTCATCACGTTGGCTTGGCTGTAATTATATGTTTTCTGTAGCCGATCTGCGTTGTGCTGCGTGTCGTTTTCTTGTCTTTCGTTGTTTTTTCTTCTTCTCTTTTTTGTGTCTTCTCATCTCGCATTTTCGTTCAGCACTCGAGGCGAACAGATTTCAACAACATCTCAACTAAGCCAACGACTGGACTCTTGCAGGAGCAATTCAAGTTTATTTTCCCAACTCACTTTGGAGTTGTTTTTTGTTTTTGTTTTTGTTTTTGTTCAGCTTTTTTCTTTTTGTTTGTTAATCGATTTTAAATTGTAGATTGATTGATTAAGATATGAGCGGAGCAGAAACTGCAGCAGCTCTCGCTCCCTGGCGCTCTCCCTCTCTCTCACTCTCCTCTCCTCCACTTGAACTGCACTCCCACAATTTGTTCAAGTGGCTGCTGTTCAGCCTTGTTTCTTCTCACAAGCATTCGAGAGCGAGAGAGAGAGAGAGAGAGAGGGAGAGAGACAGTAAGAGCAAGACTAAAATTCTCAATTGTATGCATCATTTGCTCATTAGTATGGCATTTGAAGCGCGTTTGCTTGTAGTTCGTTCAGTTGAAGCCAATAGCTAAGTGCTATTCGACGCTAGATGGCGCTCTAACAGCTGACATTCCTTTGGTTCATGCTGCAAATGCAACTTTCCCCAACTAGTAGCACCTGCAGCCAGCATAATGGCCATAAAAGAATCTCAGAAGCTTAAAATTCGACAGCTGGCGGAGAGAGAGAAAGAGTGAGAGAGAGAGACAGAGAAAGGGAGAGGGAGAGGGGAAGATAAAGTGAGAGGCAAAGACTCGAAGTTAGCTGAGAATCACAATTCTCTGCATCATTTGCTCATTAGAGACATTTAGAGTGATTTTCCATGAAATTTTTAGATTGCAGCTAAACTCCGCTCGACGCTAGATGGCGCTAGCTTTATATAGCCAACTGTGGCTCCGTTTACACACCGAATTTCCGCTGCTGCTTGGCTATATTGCTTAATTTCCTCAGCCGTTGCCCGCTTACCTGGCTGCACCTGCAGCTTGAATAATAACCGTTAAATGCATTTTGATCCACAGATCTGCTGTGTCCATTGTTTCGTTGTTGCGTTTTCCACGCAACTCAGATTCGAGAGAGATTGAGCTGGAGGCTCGACTCAGGCCACCAAATTACGTTGGTGATTAACGAATTGCTGACTTCTAAATGGGATATAAATATGAGTGTGTATATACAGATACTACATACAAATAGATATCTTGGCATATAAGTTCACGAAAATATGCAGCAAAGCAATTAATGTACCGAATAACAACATTTGGGGAATAAACAAGTAGGCTCTAGTTGAGTATGCTCGACTAGTGGATATTGTAGTAGGTATTGAAAAGATGCCAAGCTAATCTGCAATGGAGAGTGAAAGAATAAGAGGTATAAACTATATACTCGACTAATTCAGATCGAAAATATATATAGATATATAACAATGATCACATCTAGAAACCTAAATACCCTACTGACATAGATGACTCGCCCACAGGGCATGCAGCTAAAAGAAACCCATTAAAAAATGTTAATTTCCATAAAAAACAAAAAAAAAAAAGAAACGAAATGGGTTTGAGACGCTGGAGTGATACAGCACGTGGCTAAAAGCCACAAAAACGAGCCAACACAAGACAAAAGCCAGAATTCGTAGCTCCATACACACATGTGTATATATGTATGTATATGTGTGTGTCTGAGTGTGTAGCTTCTGTCGTACTCTTGGATCGTGTGTGGAATGTATCACAGGCAGAGCTTTGCCTTAGTTTTGTGGCTTTTGATTTGCGGCCGAAAAAATAAGGCAGAATGAACATGCTTTGGAGCAGAGCTCAGTGACTAGCATATATACCCTGTAATTAATTAATTTAGCTTGAAGAGCTGTAATCTCCACTCCAATATTTATGAATTACTTGAGCAAATGAGTTTAGAGGAATTAGAGCAAGACTTTTGATGCATATGCTTTGTGAATGTGTTTATCGATATATATCGATTTGGAAAATATTGCTGTATTGAACTTAAATAGGAACTTAAATAGGAGTCTTACTGAAATAGGAGTCTTACTGAAAGAAAGGAGTCTTACTGAGCTGCGATACATAATAATAAATGCAATCTAGGCTATCGATATTTATCGATTTATGGGAAAGTACAATGAGATACCAAATATGCGAACAGGAACAGAGAAATGGGTTGCATTAAAAATGTTTCCTATTAAAAATCATCTATGTATGTATATATCTAGCTAGCCCATCTTATTCATCCATCTTATCAGTCTCATTATGTATTCGTTTGCAAATCTCTCTCAAATTTACTGTCACACCCCCAACGGATGATCGATAGCTGCAGGGTATACAAAGACAGAGCAAAATATACGTTCAATAGATTAGCATAAACGCCCACGAGCAATCGATACTCGAGACCCAGCGTTAGCCGCAGATCTTTAAGCACCTGAGTATCTAGAAAAGCATCTAAAGTATCTGTTGGTATCTTTTGGAGCTGTCTGATTTATAGTTTTGGCCATAATTATCTGGTTTAAGGTGTCGCTAATGGCCGCAGCGGCGAGGCTCGTCTAATGAAGCTCGCGTCTGACAGCGGCGGCTATGCCAGCAATTTGCATACCTCCATTGTTGCTCAATAGACGACTATTAGCGAGGGGGTGTGTGGGGTTTGGCGCAGCTCGGCGGAAAGAAGTTAGCGACACGCAATTCTGACAGCTGCGGTCGCGCCACACACGAAGCTTTAGCATTTTCCATTTGATTGGCGCTGAGTTTTCCCGATAGACTCTCCAGTGGACAGAGGCGAATCGGAGATCGGAAATCAATGAGCAGAGATCGTAGTTAGGGGAACGGTGAGTTGGCGGCGCAGCCCAGCGATTGGGTATCGGGCAAATCGAGCGATCGAAGTTCAGTGATCGTAGATCGGTAATCGCTGATCGATGATCGAAGATCGTTGAACTAATATAGGTGAATAGATATAAGAGGTTGATAATCGGCTATCGAGGATCGGAAATCGAGGATAGGAAATCGAGGATTAAGAATCAGAGATCGTGGATCAGGGAAGAGGGATAGGAGATCATTGAGGGAATTGTAGGTCGTGGAGTGGTCATCGAAGATCATGGATCGCAGATTGAAGATCGAAGATGGGAGATAAAGGATCTACAGATTGCGGATCTCTGATTGTAGGTCGGATTGAGTATTATAGACTGTTTACTGGAGTTTATCACTCTGGGCAATTAACTCTTGGTCTTTGCATCGTGGCTGGTCAAATAATTGCGTAGCTTTCGCATCGTATAACCATAAATTATGCTGCCGTCCATCTGCCCAGCTGTCTGTCAGTCACAATTCTCGATTGGCCGCAACTTCTCGATTTCGCGGTCAATCCCCCCAGCCCCGCCCCCTCTCTTTTCACTTCTTACAGCATGACCCATTGTTGTTGTTGTTGTCGCTTTTGCGCATTTGCGTTTCATGTTTGCTGAACAAAGCCGCCCATTCTGCTTCATTGTCGCTTTGTTGGCCGTCTTCAAGGCTGTGCTTAGAGGGTATATGGGCAGAGCAGAGATAACGCCACGCAGCAGCAGCGAGGAGATAAACGTAGACTTTGGCTCGTCTGCTGAGAGCACATCGAACTACAGGGTATTAGAAGCGAAGCGCAGTAAGTGGCGCATGTTCAGCTCTTCTGTTGATGCTGTTGATTCTGTGCTGCGCTGTGCAATTAAGCGGCGCAGCTGCTGTCATCGTCGCCGCGTCTAATCAATCAGACATGCCCCAAGCTGCGAGCTGGGCACGAGGATCGGTTGTCGCATTAGATGCGCCCGGCCGGGTGTCAAATTGATAGCTGCAGCACCAGGAATGTGACTTCAAGCTGTTGTTGGGGCTAACCAATGACCGGAGCAGCAACAGCAGCAGCCCAACTGCTGCAGCGTGGGCGCCATGAAAGCAGCTCGGCTGAAGCTTGTGGCGTAGGCAGCAGCAACAACAGCAACAACAACAAACGCCCCCAGCTGTATGCAAGCCCGTTAAATTGTCAAATTAGGAAGCGACTAAAGGCCCAGAGTGGGCACACGTGGGCCCAGTGGAGCATTCAAATTAGAGTGCGCAAGTGTTCGGACTAGCGAAAACCGTGGACTGAAGAGAAGCTAAAACAAATATCTCAAGCAGCTGCAGCCCGAATGCGATAGCTCTGATGGCACTCGAGCTAACAAAGCTGTGTGTCCAGGAAAAAGAATTAGTTTCTGTATAGATATTGTGGATCTCTAGCAGTGTGCGACGTCTCCATCTTTAACAGTTCACGAGTTATGCTAAAAAACCCAAAAGAGAATTTCAATTTTTATTGGAATTTATTTACGATATTGTAGATCGAGATAAACTTATGCTGAATACATGAAACTAGAGTTCATATATCAAATTGTGAGCTAGTCAATATAGCCCTCTTCTCACATTTTGTAGGGTACAACAGCAGCTGGTTGATCGACTCGCGTTGCAACAGTTGGCCCAATCTCTATTGCCCAGCTCGACACGTTCCATGCGGCAAGTCGATAAACAACACACACACACTCTTACACACTCATACACACTCACACAGACACATACACCCCATTATACTGCGCCACAGCGTCGAGTAAGTAAATAGCTGTACAGCATCGAGCATAGAGCATATGGAGAACTGCATTGATTTCAGGGTCGGCAACTCGTTTGCTCATGCAAAGGCAGAAACGATGCCAACAGGTGCTCAACATTCTTGGCATAGTTACGTGAGAGCAGTGCAGTTGAAGGGGCGCAAAAGGGGCCTCAGAGGGCGCCTCTCTCTCTCCCTGATTGCTCTATTGTAATTGCGCAGTCAGCATGGGGCTAGGGGGAAGAAAGTTGCCGAGAAGTGCAACTCATGCCATTTGCTGCACGGCACAGGAATGTTCATATGGGGGAATAAGACTGCATACGAAGAGAGTATTTACAATTATTGATTATAATTGATCTCAGCTCGAAGATCAAGCGATAAATCAAACGATGCGACGGCTTAACATGATCTTGGGCGACTGGTAGCATAGTTTTAGTCTGCATTACTCTTTTACAGTCCAGTTCAATTTTGCCTTACTTATTTCGATTTACATTCCTAAGCAAACAGCTCCTAGTGATACTTAATAAACTTACTCAATAATAATACATACATTCTTATGGTTGACTAGGCATTATTTGCTTAGCAGGCCAGCAGCTTGAGGTTCGAGTCATCCTCAACTCATATTAAACTTTTGTTTCTCCAACTTCATTTCTCTATCTCTTTCTTGTCTTAGTTATTTATAGTAGATTGGCAGACAAGCCATTTGCCTGGCAAGAGAGATTACCTCCTGGTTCGATACTTTTCATTATTTTATCAATTATCAATTCAAACTCTTTTATAAATCATTCGATTTTCCATACACTTTTAATTCCTCTCTTCCCTATGGCAAATCCCTTGTGCTAAAAATAGACGATTTACATGGACTGTAAACGGATTTAGCTGATTGATGAGACATTTGCCTGGCTATCGAGCAGCTCCTGGTTCGAATCCTGTGTGTGCTGATGTCAACTTAAACTTGTTTTATTTATAATTTCTGCTTTACTCTATTGCTATCTCGCTTCCACGCCCTGATTCAGTTAAAGAAGTTTAGTTTGGTTATTTATAGCACAATTCGCTTGGCAGATTGGTAAGACGCCCGCCTCGTAATCGCGTAGCTCCTGGTTCGAATCTTGTGTATAACGTTTTTTCTTTAATTTCTTTTATTTTTTCATAGGCTTAGATTTATATTTGATGCGTTGCTACCTTATTCATATGCCCCACCTGTTGTTCATCGTTACTTTAAATATTCTACTAGCTTATCAGCGTATAGAGTCGGACCCTTCTGCTTCTTCTTCTTTTTGGGTCTACACCGCTTTTGGGCCTTTGTTTTGTTTGGCTTTCGTTTTGCATTATGTCACGTTTCTCGAGCTCAAACACACTCACACACACACACACGCACGCTGAACGAGAGCTGGGCTAATGGAAATGCTGGCGCCAGCATCGCAATGCAAAGTGAATACAACAACAGCAACAACAACAACAACAACTTAATAACTGACCAACAATTTGTTGAACAATCAGTGGGCTTTGTGTCTTGGTCTTTGCCTTTGTCGTTATTTTATATACCCTTTGCATAGAGCTTTTATAATTTAATATTCAATTACGTGTGCAGGGCATTTAGCTAGTCGACAATGCTCGTCCATAGTTTATGGCAGATTTTGCTTGCAGCAGGAATGCTCGTCAGTCTCTTAGGTAATTGTCGCCAATTCGTTGCGTGACTTCTGCGCAGTTGATGACCAACATTAGCAACAGCAACAATCAACAGACAACAACAGCAACAACAACAACAACAACAACAACAACAACAACAACAACAACAACAACAACAATAGCCTCAAGCAGCCGTTTGTGTGGCCTCGATTGCGGCATAGCCAGCAGCTACATCTGGAGCTGCTCTCCTCTTCTCTCTTCTGCTGCCCTAGAATTTAAATCTCTTTGTTTTTGGTTGCCCAATACGAACTCAGATCGCGTCGAGGACTACAAAATTGAGTACTCATAAAATAACTTATAGGGCAAATAGAGATTTATAATATTTCATTATTTATATGAAATGAAATACCATCAACTCTCTCTCTCTCTCTCTTTCTCTCTCTCAATACATTTCAGTTTTAATGCTTCTATTATATCATGAGACAATGATTGATATTTGTTTGCTTTTCTTACTTTTGTTGATCGAAGCGAGAGGCGTGATGCTTGGGGCGTGGCTTTCTCACGCCAGCTACAGCAACAACAACTGGACACAGTTTAAAAAATGATTGAAAAATTATCAAAAAAATATAATTTTGAGTTTCGTTGTAAAAAGAAAGCGAGCAGCAGTCAACTAGTTTGCTGCAGCCGCCACTTGTATTGCGTGCGCTTGAAGCTGGACCGAAATGCAGATGCCACGCCCACTGTTCAAACTCCTTCCCAGTTCCGCGTCTCTACACGCGCGGCCACAGCTCTTCGACTTTGATGTTGATGTTGATGTTGAGTTGATGTCAGCTGCAATTTTTGAAGAATTTTAATCAGGTATCGCAAATATATGTATGTATGTGTATAAATAACAGTATATATGTAGCTATATGCCTGCTAGATCATATGTGCATGCTGATTGCAAGTCTCGAAAATTGCCTTTGCCACAAATTGTTGCATTTGCACGCAACAATCGAGGCAATTGAAATGCCTGACCAGTCAACAGTTGCCCCTACCCTCTGCTGCTCCCCTCCCAGTGGAGCACACCACCCCCCCCCCCTCCCGTCTAGGCTGTGCCTGCTCGAAGTTAAAGTTTCAGTCATGCCCCATCATAACATTTGGTAAGCGCTGAGCGCACAGCGCCTCGCTTAATATGCAAAAGAGCGGCTTCTTCACCTGAGCAACAGGTGCATTCACATTAGCGTTCTTTATGCCCGCTCAGCGAGTGTGAAGCGGGCGTATGGGGCTTGTACAATGAAGGAAGAAGAGCAGAGACTATAATTCTCTTATTTTAATTATAAATTTATATACATGAATTTAACTGCAATATTTACGAAACATGAGCGAGCATTGGGCAGTCAGTATGGTGTATGCCTGAGATATTCTGGCTTGTTTTCATTTCAAACTTGGACGCGGATTTGGACTTTTGTGGCCGTTCGTGGCCAGTGTAGCATGTGGCATGTGGCAATTAGCAACGTTGCAGCTATTTAACAATTAGCATAAGCATTGAACTCCATGAAAAGAAGTAACTAAGGATAGATATGCGTATGCGAGGTCTATGCTATAATGCAATGAAGTGATGGATTGAAAGAGTTTCCAGTTGAGTAGAAAACTAAGCAGAAGAAGTTCATGAAGTGCAGACGTATATATGGGGTATATATGTATATATGATATATATATCATATCTAGCTATACAAGCAATACTTGCAATGGTATGAGACAACTCAAAGAGCTTCCCTGAAAGAGAGTGTCAATTTAAGGTTTTGTGTGACTGATAAGGTTTCTCGATTGAAAGAGGTTATTATTCGAAAGAAAACCAAAATTAATCTCGATTCATAGAAATTCTCAGTTATAGGAAGTACAAATATATCCAGATCTATAAACAAATATCTACCTATACACAATTAATATGCCTCATAGAGTTCAGATTCCAAGTTAGCCTAACCAATCGAATTCAACTCAAACCCATTTACGCGTCACGCCAATTGGGAACTCAATTGAAAGCCTGAACGTACAGAGAATCAAGTTCGTTGTCTAAGTCTTTCGTTTCGCGATGCGTTAATGAATGAATTCCGAATGAATGTGAATACGTTTCGCAATTGCATAATCAGAAGTGGGCAATGTTTCCGTTCGGCTTCTCAAGTCGAGCTTGGCCCACATAGCTGCACACATTCTGATATGCGGGAACTTTCACTGTGGTCCGGTTTGGTCTGCGAGATGCGAAGCTCAAGTCGAAGTGGAAGTTGGCAGATGGAAGATGGAAGATGGAACGAGCCACCACATTGGCCGTGCTTATAATTTTGTTTGTGCTGCGGGAATTCTCAGAGACGGCGACTGAAGTCGCGGCTAATTGCCAGCGACACGGCAGCCGTCACGACTTGAGAAGACGGAGACTCTTTGTATGCACACCCTGTATCTGTTATGAATGTGTATATGGAGTATATACGACTGTCAGATTGGTGAAGTTCTTATATGCCTATATAGTTCCTTATCAGTTAATAAGTGTCGTTGGGATGGGTGAACTCCACAATATTTATAGTTATAGATATAGAGTTCTAGATGATAATATGGAATTCTTTGACTAACTCGATATCTTAAATTTTAGCTTATTTCGAAGACTATAAGGGCTACATAAAGTATATAAAGTCGATGCAAATGATAAATGCCGAACTAGTACTGGGTATCTGGTAGTCGGTCCGTTGCACCTTCAGCGCCTCTAACTTGTTTTCTTTGGCATTCGAGCGATGCGGAGGTGCGGGCGTCGTCACATTAAGCTGTCATATTCTGATTGTTGTCTTTTTCTCTCCCCCATCCCCCACTTGCAGCCATGCCAGCAGCAATCGTCGTCAGAGATTGAGCGCCTGACATTGCGAGAGATCGTGGGGCCTTTTGGATGCCAGCCATAGGCGTCGCAATCAGTGGTAGCTACCCCGCACGCACAATGGCCACCCATGGCACGCCCCTGACCGCGAGCCCGCTCTATCGGCCGGCGAGCGGTGCGAGTGGTGCCACGCCCATTGCCGTTGCGGTTCATTATCAGCCGAAAGCATTCGCCGCCGGCGCCGTTCAAAATGGAGCGGAACGCAGTCGCCTGCTGGAGCTGCTGCGAGCGCCCAACAATCTCACCTCGCCCACACTGGAGCCCTCGTCGAAGGGTCTGCTCAATGGACCGGGGCAAAACAATTGCTTTCTCAACTGCGCCGTTCAGGTAAGTTCAAACAGGTTTATTATATGATAATGATATATTTGTATAGTAAATTTGTATTAAGAATTAACTGTAAGGAAGATTTAATCTATTTATCGATTGCACACAAGTTATCGATCATAAGTTAGTATTTGGAGCTATTGATATATATCAATTGAAAGTAGCAACAGTCTAGTCAGGCTGGCACGACTGTTAGATACTCTTGAATTCTGAACTTTAAGCTAATATTACTGCAAATATGGATGTTTATTAAAGTTGTCAACTCTATTTGCTATAGCTTGGCATCTCCTCTATCTCTTGCATACATTCATAGTCTGATATCGATAACACATGCTTTGAATGTATATGCTCATTGAGACTAACTCCCCTCTCTCTCTCTCTCTCTCTCTCTCTATGACATCAGCTGGGACTCGATACTATCGTTCAGCTTGACTGTAACGCTAAACTATTGCCCAGGCCTATTTTCACACCATCATTATACCCTAGTTAGCCATTTGCAATGGGTATTTATGAATTCTCAACACATTTCGCATTTGTGATTTGTTTTCGGCCAATTTCGATGATGGCCTCAATTGGCATTTGGCATTTGTTGTTTTCTTTTCTTTTGTTTTGTCTTCAGTCGGTCGCAGTTCGCAGCCTTCAAATTGGAATCGTGTTAATTTGTTGCTCAATTTGTGGGCAATTTCTGTGTGAGTCAAGCAATTGATGTGGGCGAGCCTTAAAAGGTAGTCGAAGCAAGTCGAGGCAAGGCCAAGGCAGCCTCAGCCGCTGTCCAATTACTTTACATAGATATACCCAGATATCGTATATACATTTATACATCGCTTGCATGTTCTGATCTCATCTACAAATGAGGGCCGTCATCAAGCGAAAGGCTGTTGGCTAGGAAAAAGTGCCACCCAGTTGCATAAATTTAACCCCTCGCGCATTGCAGCGAGCATAAATTTGTATATTTATGATTCTAACGATTGTTTCCGAATGGGAGCCCGAGAATCCGAGCGCAAATGCAAATGCGAATGCAATTAACAACAACAATTAGCCGAGAGCAACAAGAAATGGGACGTCTCGACACGATCTGGGGGAATTCGTGGTACTTGGCGCCATGTTGAAGAGCTAGAATCCAGATACCACAGCAACTGCAAAGGCTGACCGATAACAGGCAGAGAGTTTATGGGAAAGGTCTTTGATAACTGTGTTATCGGTCAATAGAAAGAAGAAACTATTGATAACATATCTAGAAATAATCGAATATATTGTTCAATAAAACGTATAGCTCATCAGCAGATCAATTGTTCGAAATCAGTGTTAACTGAACTAGTTTATTTTTCATTTTTAAGGAACCATTCTATGGAACTATGGAATATCATCATGTATATGTAGTACTACTACTGTGCTATATATGATACTACGATGTACGACCTATAGACATAGTCACAATGTTCTTTATTTATTCATTGCCATGACTCATTGTCTGATTGGACAATTGCAATTGTCTCAAACTAAATCATGTATTCTCATACCTGCTCACGAAGTTTAAAGAGAGTATATTGGCTTCAATAAAAGACTTGATAAAACATGGGATATGGCATATAGGGTATGCCTGGTATACATTTACCCTACTCTACAGACAGATCTATACTCGCTGAGTGAAACTTCGATTCCCTTAAATTTGACATAAATGTAGCCAATTTCGTATCCTTCACGTGCATTGTGCAGTCAGTTATGCCCGATTGCAATGTTCTGAGTTTGTTTCTTTTTTCAATCAGCTTTTTTTGTGACTAGAGCAATTGAGAGATAGTTCGTAACGTTTGCGCATTTAATTGTCGCGCACGCCTAGTAGCTGATCCCGTTAAAAAGGGGCTACAAGGAGGTGGGGTCGTTGGCTCGAAGGGGGTATTTGGGTTAAGGGGCTCTCGATTTTGGGTTGGGTTCGCTCGGCTCTAGTTTGTGGCGCTGGCGCCTTTCGAGGTGCGGCCTAAGCCGAACAAAAAATCAGACTAATTGAGCGTATGTATGTGTTTTTTTATATTATATATATGTACGTATATGTATATATTTATGTTATATATGTACATACATATGGGGCGTGGCAGCAACAACAAACAAACAATGGTATTCAAAATTGTGGCCAAGAGACTTTATTTGCGCGCAGTCGAAACATGCGTCAAGCCTAGCTACTACAGCTGCCACGCCTACACGCCCATACGCCCAGTCGGGCAGCCGACCCCCTCGGCCACGCCCACAGCTAGCTGTTGTTGTTGTTGCTGTTGTTGAGTGTCTGTTGACAAGAGAGACAACGAAAGTGTTAGATCTCAGCTCACGACAAGAGCAACAACTAGATTGCTCGACTAGCAGGACTATGAGATACCCTGTTAAATACATATATTACATAGTCTACCCTATAATACCCTGCAAAATATGATGAAAAATCAAATTTGTGCTCTATTATATGGTTGGGATTCGTGTACAGGCTAATTATATTATATGAAAGTCTGCCTGATTCTTGAATACCCTGTAAAAATGCATTAAATTTCTAATAACAATGTATTTTTGCTCTACTTTGTGCCAGTTTTTCATACACAGAGCAATTCTAATACCGAGCCTGCCTGACACGTAAATACCCTATAAAAGTGATCATTTTTCGTATGAATAGAAATATATTCTCTCTATATTCTCAGTTGTTTGCCACTTTGTATGCCTTTGTTGTCGTCTGTCGGTTGTTTGGCGTTTAAAAAGCGTTAGACGAACTATTAGTAACAGTTTTTGGGGCTACGCTTCCGCTGCAACGGGCAACTAGCGACTGCTGCAAGTGGCAACTGGCAAGCGCTGAGAACAGTCTGATGATGATTTCACTTGATATGCTTTTAATGTGTTTCTTTTACCAGGCAGTCAACTGCAACGCCTGCCCAAGCCCTTGACGACAAAGCAGCAGCAAAAAAGACGAAAACTTCTGCCTCGTCGTCTTCTTCTTCTTCTTCTTCTTCTTCTTGTGGTGTAATAAAGTAGCAGCAACAGCCATCATTTTCTTTGGCTTCAATTTCAGGCCGAAGACGGTCAACAATCAGTTGAAGACGCTCGCTGCATGATATGCCCCTGGGCAGAGCGAGAGCGAGAGAGAGAGAGAGAGAGAGAGAGAGAGAGAGAGAGAGAGGATGGGAAATGAAAAATGAGTGAAGTATATTATGCTCATAGACATCACACATTATTTCACAGCTCCATATCTTTATATCTGTATCTCCGACTCTGACTCCGACTCCGACTCCGACTTTGACTCTGACTGTGTCTGGGAGTCGGCTCAGATTAGTTCACACGATAAGCCAAACAAACGGCTAGACACGGACAGTCGGCCGGCCACTTGTTTGCAGAGCGTTTAGAGCTTCGCTTTCCGCTTCGCTGGCCCTCGTCGGCATCAATTATGAAACACCATTTGATTGTCTTCGTGTTTGTATTGACTGCGACAAACCAACTGCCGATTGCCGATTGCCGACTGCCAATTGCCGCCGACTTGTGCGTGCCCCAAATGCAAGCCTGCAGAGCAGCTGCAGCTGCCAGCAAAGTGTTTTTCATTTTTGCTGTTTGTTCTGCGACAGTGGCAGGTGCCAAGTTGCCGAAACTGGGGCTAATTGGGCGAAGATACCCTGTAGCTAGCTCTGGAGTGGACGAGATATAGTTTTAAGTTCTCAGAGTGGATTTTGAACTTTTATAGGGTATATGATTGGCTTAAACGAGTCATATTCCTTTGATTACAGAAAGAAGATACTCTACTTACTTCCCAATGAGAGAGAGAGAGAGAGTTGGATTTTACTGTATAGCTTAAAAAATTGCAGCTTAATCTTGCTAAGCATTCGCTTTTACTTGTATAATCTTGTATAATTGTTTTCACAGGGTATAAGTACTAAGCGTTAAGCTTGCATCGATCGCTTAACAGGTTTCCCCAGCTGCCCTCATACATTCGCATTTACGACGTTTCAATTAGTACAGGGTATTAAGCTATTGCGCTCTACTGCGCTTAGCAGCTGGTTACGGCTGAGGGAGCTGCCTGGGAACTGCGTGCATGTCTTTTACTGCTGCTTCTTCTCCTTCTTCTTATTCTTGGACGACTCCTGCACGATGTCTTCTTCCTGTCTCTCTCTCTCTCTCTCTCGCTCTCTTACTCTCTCTGTCTCTGTGCAACTGTGCAGGGGGTTTGCATTTGGAGACGCGTCTTGGCCATGCTTAATTTAACAAATGCATGTTTAATCAGCACACACACACATACGACACGCACACACACATATAACACACACACTCACACACACACACAATCACACACACACAGTCAGACAATTTATGTTAATTTATGCATTTGTACTTACGCTGGCCGTAAATTTATTTCATTTTTTTGTCTCTCTCGTTTTTCGTTTAACAAGTTTATGAAACAGGCACGAAGATCATTATGTTAATGCTCATTATGAGGTTTCAGATCATTATAAACTTCATTACGAACAATGTTTTCTTACTTCAGTTTTTTAACTCAATTTTTTCATGGCCAAAATTGAAAGAGAGTTGTGGAGAGGGACTTGACGCTTGACGGTTGACGGTTGACGGCTGATGGTTGTTGTTGTTGTTGTTGTTGTTATTGTTATAATTGTTGTTGTTGCTACAATTGTAGCACCCAAAGACAACAATCAACAGACAGCAACAATCAACAGCAATTCATGTTTGGCCATTCGAAAGTTTGTCCACAAGTTATGTCCAGTGTTCAATGAACCTTTTGTTGTAACTGTTGTTGTTTCATAACGAAAGCAATTAGGAGTGCTCTAGTTGGGTATGCATGACTGCAAGATACCCAGCATCAGTTGTTGAGCGGCTGTGTTCTGTGTATTGAACGATTTGTGAAGATGAAGAAATATGGAAATAGAAAACTGCATTTAAATATCACTACGCCTCGGAGGATCTGATAGGCAGGCACGAGAGAGGAGGGAAGACCAACGAGTCTGCCTCTCCCTCTCTCTTCTGCCGTTTACTGTATCTCTCTATCTCTTTCTCTCACTTTGTGTCTCTCTTTCACTCTTTTTGTTTGTATTCCCTTATGTCCTCTCTTTATGCTTTTCTCTCTCTGTCTTTCCTTCCCTTTGGCCTCCGCTTCCTCTGCCCAACTAGAGCTCGCCCTGAAGTTCGTGTCTTAAGTCTTTTGTTTGTGCGCCTGTCTTGTTGTTGAACTAGCAGGGGAAATGCGCGTCTCTATTAAAGAAAACGGCGCCAAATGAAAATTCTGTGGTTGTTATTGCTGCAGTTGTTGCTGCTGTTCTTGTGAGTTGTTGGGGTTAAGGCAAACGTACTTCGCGTTTTCAATGAATGTTTTAATTAGTCGGTCGCCTGTGAAAGTCGAAATGGAATACACTTTTGTCGCTCAATAAAAACAAGAACAACTTTGTACAGCTTAATGACAGAGCACTGCTGTGAGGTGTAGCCGACTGCCTAATACTCGTTAGCTCGCATCGAAAGGCAGTTTCTGAAATGTTCGCAATTTCAAGTCTCTAGTGAAATGCTTCGCTCTTGCTCAGGAAAGTATTCAAAGCATTGGTATCTTGTTTTGAAGATTTCATAAAACCAATATACACGTTTTACACTTCCTGAACGAGCATTCAAGATAAAGTTGCGCTGCAATTAGTTGATTAATCAAGGTAGAGTTAACGACGGCCATAAATTAAATGAAACAAATTTGAATTATAAATTGCAAAAAAAAGCTGAGAACCTTTGTTATGGCAGGCAGAACTGATCAGAAAACCTTTAAGGAAGTTCTATATATATATAAATAGAAAATATGTATATTATATTTCTATTCTTTAAGTATGAATTACTTTAAATTCTAAGACTAGGAGATTGACTTCTCTTTCTGATATAAAAGATCAATAAATACTAAAACTAACTTCCTACTCTAGTTATTTTCATTAAATGAATTACTCATTAGCCCCCTCCCTCAACCTCCCTCTCTTACCTTACCTCTTTCTCATCTCTTTTATCAAATTACTCTATCCACACATACATCGAAAATTCCGTAAGTACTTTCCCTTCAGTTGTTATTGTAGTTCTTCTGCTTCTTCTGTTGGGGCCCGTCTCACCTTTTGATGGCTCACCTTAGCCCACTTTGCGGCTAATTGAGTTACAATGAACGAAAAAGAAACAAACTCGAAATCAAATATTTGACTTGCATTTCCGATCGGTGTTTTATTCTTTTGGTTGTTTCAATTATCAATTAGCTCGCATTTCCATTTCCATTTACATTTCCCTTTTCCATTTACATTTCCTGGTCAAGAAAACTCGCCCTGCATAACAAAAACTCGAGCAGAGGTGAAAGCGCTGGCATTACAAATTCTTTTCATTTCTGTTTCATTCTTAATCATTTTCGGCTGCCATTGGAAGAGTGTGAAGAGGGTATCTCAGCTTTTGCTAGTTGTTTGTAACGGGCTAAAGAATATATTTATATATTCTTGATTGGACGACTCCGATCTCTTTCTATTCACCTATTTGAGCTATTTTTGACAAATTTGTTTGAGTTCTTCTTACCATTGCCTTCAAAGAGAGATCGATCAATATATACAAACATTTGCTAGGCATAGGCTGCAGGGCATCTGCCAGTCGATCATGCACTTTCACTTGCCTTCTTTTTGGTGTAATTCTTAATTTCCTGCTACACCAGTTTCTATGGCTGACAATTTGTGTATGAAACATTCCTACGATAATGATAATGATAATCGTAGCAATCTATATACATATATATATATACATTTCTTTATATTCGCTAGAGAATCGCCAATTTCATGCCTTTGGGTTAGCCATCGCATCGCAGCAATTCCAATTTCTTTTGTAGTTCGCCAAAATAGCCTGCAGCCATAAAAGTGCTATAAATAGTTGTGCTTCAACTATACAGATTAGAGCTACGACAAAGGGCTGCGAAATGAGCAATTTTAGCAGCAATTGTGATCAATTCAATGTGAAAACTGACATGAATTCCCCAAATGCTTCACAAAGCTTTAAGTATTGATGATTTTATATAGATATATTAAGTTAAAGCTTAATCTCATAAAGGCAGAGAATACAGCTCAATACATGAGTGAAATGTATCAGTCGAGCGAATTGCTGTCATAATGTGTAATTAGTGGGTATCTTAAAGTTGTGTTGGCAACTACCATCTCTAGCATTGCGAAAATGTAGGCTATAAGTTGCATTCATAGGGTATCCCAAATTTGGTCAGTATTACCTCCTTATATAGCTGAAATTTTCGCTCATTGGTTTAAGCTTTGCCTGTGTGTGGTCCACCCACGACGTGCTGGGGAAGGAGGAGGCTACGGAAAGTAGGGCGTGGCCGACCACCCTGACAGCATTTAAAGCAATGCGCTAAGATGCTTACAAGAGAAGCAACAATGAGTTGTACGGGTATTTGGGTTGGAGTCGCCCGAAGAACTGTCTGGAGAAAATTCAATGATTAATGAGCCACACGCATTGTGGGAAGATGAGTATCAGCAGTGTGAGCGAAGAGATAGAATGATACCAAATAACATATGATTGAAGAAACTTTCCTATGTCGTATCATATGATAATTTACATTTTAGTTATAGCTTAGCCACATTAGACTACACTTTAAGAGCTATCGATATTCTAACCCATTCCAGTCTATAGATCGTCTTATTACATCGCATTTCTATACACAATACAGGGTATTCAATATTCTAACTAGTGTAGTATATGCAGCTGCATCTTGCGTATTATTAAATGGATAATAACAGAGCTTTAACTTAGCTTCCATCAATGCCCACTGCAAGGGTAACTGCTAGTCGATCAACTCTTTGAACTAGAGACTTTCATTTTGGACTGTTTCTGCTGATAAGGCATAGACTTATAACTTGCTGCATGGCTCTCGTACAGTGCCACAGCTGAGAGGGTATCTGCTCGTCGTACATGCCCCAACTCACTTATCTCACAGCTGTTCTTGTTGCTTGTCCGCATCGGATGTGGCAATCCTCAGTCCCCAATCACTCAATCGCTCATTTCAATTAGCCAATTACGCATGCCAATTGCCAATTGCCAATAGCCAGTTGCCAATTGGCCAGACTCCAGTCGAGCGTCGAGCGTCGAGGAGGAGGCTGAGGCCAAGAGCTGAACATTTGTAATTAGAGAACGATGCCATAATTTGCAGTTGCCACCGAGTGGGGCAGGTTGCACGGAAGTTGCGCAAGCGACACGCATGCAGAACTTGTCCGAGAAGTCAAGAATCAATATCAACGGAGACTCGATCTCTGCCTTAGCCTTAGCCACTCCCAGCATCCCGTTGCCTCCCTCTCTCTCTCTCTCTCTCTCTCTCTCTCTCTTGCGCTGCTAATTTGCGAGCGCGAAACGGAAGTTGGTGCTAGCCAGTGTTTACTGTGCGCTGTGCACAAATCGGATGTTGCGCTTAGCCAAAAGACAGAGCGAGCCTCCACTTCCGCTTCTGAGCAAGCTCCGCGGTCAGCGAGAGGAGAGATGCCAGCTCTTCCTGGTGAAAGGAAAATGTTTCCTGTGCACAGAGCCAAAAGCTGCAGCTAGGGCTGCGCCTAGGTGGGCCTCTGCTAATGAGCTCGCAGGGCGGTCTCTTTTGAGCAATCAAAGGGCAGAGCCAAGGCCTTGGGGCCATAGATCGGAAAAGCTATCCATGATAAGCCCTTTCCACATTCGACTCTCTGCTCCCTTTCTTGCCCTGCGGCTGGAGGTCATGCAAATGTTTCTTAATTAATTTTCTGTGCCCCGTCACAGCACTAATCGTTGCGGCCCATTGCCAAAAGCTGTCGAATAGGCCACATCAAGTCAAGTGAGAGTCTAATCGACTGTCTAATACTCGCTCGAGTTAGGAAATCAAAATTCTTCTATAGTTGTTCTTGTGTAAAGCAATTGGAATGTTACGATTGTTCCAGATATATTAAAGAGGTATCAGCCTAGGGTCTAAGGGTCTTAATGCCAATGTCTGTCACTACAACTATTCTATGACCTTATATACCCACTTCATACTTCATGAGTCGAGCACCAAAAATGTTAATAAATCAGAAATTCAATAAATAACGACGCGGCTCGATTATTTATTACGGTCTGTGCTGCGAGTGGAATTGAAAGTTATTTGATGCTTTTGTTTTTTTTTGCGTCTCATTTTTGGGTCTGGCACGCGCCAAACGAGTTACACGAATTCCAATTCGACTGACTGAGCAAACATATGCAGAAAGATGATCTGGCGAAAACAAAAACATTTGCAATTTGCGTATCGTTTGTGTCTTTGTCTGTTTGATTCTCTCACTGAACAAAGGGAGTTAATATAAAACGATCTGGCAACGCTGTCATGTTTAATTAGTATTGCATATTATTAATACTTTTTGTATTGCACGCCTTCTCTCACTCTTTCTCTGTGAGAACTTCTCTCTGTGTCTCTTACTCTTTCTGTACCCTTTTTCCCTAGTTATCACCCTATTGCGCTCGATCTCTTTTTCTCTCTCTCTCTCTCTGTCTTCTCTCTTTGTCATTTACTTTCTCTCCCTCTCTCTTTCTCTCTCTTTCTCTTGCTCCTTTCATTTTTCTATTTCTCTCTCTCTCTCTCTCTATTTATCACTCTCTCTCTATTTCTCTCTCTCTCTCTCTCTCTCTTGCTCCTTTCATCGCTCTACTTTTCTCTCTCTCCCTTCTTCGTCTTTCTCTCAGTCCTCTTTTCGTCGTGCCTTTTGCTCTCTCTCTCTCTCTTTTTCGTTTTTCTCTCCCACTCGCTCTCTTTCTCTTTCACTCTCTCGTTTGCTCTTCTCATTTCTCCTTTCCTGTCTATCTCTCCCTACTTGTCTCTCCCCCTCAATTGTCTCTTATTATTCTGTTCATCTCTCTCTCTCTCTCATTCTCCTTCTCACTCTATCATTCGCTCTGTTACCCTTTTCTCTCTCTCTCTCTCTCTCTCTCTCTCTCTCTCTCTCTCTGTCGTTCTCTCTCTATTACTCCATATCTTTCATTGTCATCAACTGTTATTCGCCATGCTTCAACTGTAGTTGCACTTGAGCTAAAATCGAGCATTTCACACTTTTCTCTCTCACTCCGTCTCACTTGCTGCTCATGTAATGTGATCGCAAGCCAATGACACCATCCACAACAACAACAACAACAACAACAACAGGTAGATATTCTTGAGAACTATGTTGTTGTTGTTTTTGTTGCGGTTTTCTTCTAACATAGCGGCACTTTCTGTAGCTTTATATATAATTTTTGTCGTAGGCGTCGCTGATCAGCAGCGATTCATGCCAAGCCATAAAAGTGAGCCGAATCAGCAGTGCCTGCAATTCCGATTCGCAACTGTAATTCCCCAGCGGCCCGCCCACCCGCTGCTCCCGCCCGCCCCCGAACGAGCTGTTGCAATCTACTTTAGCAATTGATAACGCACAAATGATTAGGAATTTAACTTTGCTCACTCATCGATCATTGGTATGCAGAAGTTAGGCGGCCGCCACTCAGGAGGCTCGTTGGTCTAGTCGTATGATTCTCGCTTCGGGTGCGAGAGGTCCCGGGTTCAATTCCCGGACGAGCCCAAGTTAATTAGTTTTTTTTTTTGGCATTTTTGAAGAAAATTTCAAGTGATGTTACCTTGATTTTCTAAATATATCCGAATACGCTAGTGACTAATCACTGCTTCTGTAGACAATCCACATTTGCTAATAGATAACTCCACTTATATATATCCACTCTGTATAAATCCGATCTGACATTTCCCATAGAGTGTATCCCTATGGTATTTCCCAAGCACTTTCGTCTAATCATATTGAGATTCGCAGCACTCAGGCTTGACCTTCTTTGCGAGTTGGTGACTCACAGCTGGGTTTCTTCGGCAGCTGATGATGATGATGATGATGTGGAACCCATTGAAGACCTTCGCCCATGGCTGCAGTTCACACGCCCGCTAATTATTTAGCCAGAACGCAAAGCAGGCGCAAAATGTTCGGCTTTCGGCTCGCTTATCTGTTGTTGTTGTTGTTGTTGTTGCTGCTGCTGTTGGTTTTTTGGCCAAGTGAGGTGACTTCCTGTCTGAGCCAATGACTCATTGGCAGCGAACGTCCACTTCCCTTATTTTCGCTGCTCTGCCTCTGTTTCTTTGCTTTATCGTCTTCTTCTCCTTCAATTGCTGCTGCTTCTTCTTCCTCTTGTTGCCGCTGCGGCTCGTTGATTGAGCCAAATTATCGCTGGCAACGCTCGCTGCACACTTAGCTTAAATCACATTAACAGTTAACCAGGTGACAGACAGAAGGCAAAGAGAAGGAGAAGAAGAAGAATTAGCATAACATTCAGTTTCCCTTATATATGTATATAAATAAAACAGAAGTAAGATGTAAGAGAGTCGAGAACCTCGGGAGTGCTTGACTTGAGAATACCCTGAGAAGCGGCCACATAAGGTTGTCAAAACTGAACAATAGATGGCGCACGTGTCTATGTATGAGTAGGTTAATGCTTTGACAGTCCTTCAAAGCTTCGCTCCATGCAGTGTGAAGGGTATATCTGCTCACCTCGCGCATTCCCCAGATCCAGTTCTATGAATTTTATTGATGTTTCTGCAGCAGCTGGAAAACAGTCAGTATTTAATTGTTTCTATTCGGAAGCTGTCGAATCCCGTGCTGTGATGTGAGAAAGATGTCAGAATTTGTTGAACTTGACGAGAGGAGAGAAATTCAGCTAGCCTCTGCCAGAAGGCAGCGAGACGGATGCGCTGCTTGATTGGGCTGGGTGAACGATGAAATTTGGCAAGACCTTTGAGACGCATCTGACCATAGAATGGCGGCAGCAGTACATGCGTTACACGGTGAGCCACAGCTACACAATAGACACAATTTGACACGAACAAACACGCTGTCGAACAGAGCGATAGATCACTGTAGAGACTTAAACTAACTTAAAACCGAAGGACCTGAAAACGATGATACGGCGCGGCGTCGAGGGGGCCCCGGCGAGCGAGGCCGGCGCCACCGATGCGGAAATCAATGCCTACTACAACGCCTTCGAGGAGCAGTTCTTCACGGAGTGCCTGCACGAGCTGACGCGCGTCAACAACTTCTTCCTGGAGAAGCTGGCCGAGGCGCGGCGCAAGCACGCCACACTCAAGCTGCAGCTGCTGGCCGCGGCCCGGGCGCCGGGGCACACGTTCAGCTCCTACTCGCTGCAGAGCTCCCAGCGGCTGCCCTCGGTGGTCAGCCTGCGGGACAACAACAGCAGCAGCAACCGCAAGCTGATGACCCAGCGGCAGCTGCGGAATGCGTATAGCGAGTTCTACCTGACGCTCGTGCTGCTCCAGAACTTTCAGACACTGAACGAGACGGGCTTCCGGAAGATCTGCAAGAAGTACGACAAGTATCTGAGGTCGACCAGCGGCGCCGACTGGCTGGAGCAGAACGTGAACTCCGCCGCCTTCACCGACCACCGACCGCTCGAGAAGCTGATCGTGGACGTGGAGGAGCTCTACACCTTCTACCTGGCCGGGGGCGACAGGTCGCGCGCGATGACCAAGCTCCGGGTGCCGCCCCTGGGACAGCCGACGCCGCCACGAATGGTGTTTCGGGCGGGACTCGCACTGGGCATGTTCATCATGCTGGCATGCACAACGATCTTCAGCTGTGAGTGATATCTCTCTCTCTCTCTCCCACACTCGCAGTGTCTTCCTCTCTCTCTCACTCTTTTCCGTCTTTTACGCCCCAACTAGGGATGTAAACAAGAGGCGTCGATGTGTCGCGCTGCATCGATATGTGTGATGATATAGTGAGATATACGCGCATTAGATATCACATGCTTCTTCGATATATCGATAAATTGAACTATCAGCTGTATACGATATATCGTCAAATCTGAACTGCATTTGAATATAGCAGTATTTGGTTTATATACTGTGACATCTGAGCTCTCTATCGATCTATCGATATATAGTTAAGTGTTTGCAGAACTTTTTCGATATATCGACTTGTAGAAACTGTCTACGATGTATTGATGCATCAACATTTCCATAGAGCTGTCATCTGTGCCACTCTTTTATAATCGATAATTATCGATAGTAATTTTCATCTCTACTGATAACTTCCGCTCGATGCCCAGCGACACATTGATGCTCTCACATGGAAACTTACTCCCCTAATCGCAACACTAAACGCCAACTAAAACACAGTGCCCGTCCATGCCTCAGACATCCGTAGGCCGCCGGACGAGAACAAGATCGAGGCATTCATCAGGCTCTATCGAGGACCCTTCACGTGGGTGATCTTTAACTTTTTCATGGCCGCCAACGTCGCCGGCTGGCAGCGGGCGGGCGTCAACCATGTGCTGATCTTCGAGATCGACCCACGCAGCCATCTGCAGCCGGCGACGTTTCTGGAGATCGCCTGCACCTTCGGGCTGCTGTGGACGCTGTCGATACTGGGCTTCCTCTTCCACGACCTGATCAGCGTGCACGACCCATTCGTCTTCCCACTGGCGCTGACTCTGATCATGATAACGCTGCTGATCAACCCGCTGCCAATCATGAACTGGCCCGCGCGCTGGTGGACGATGCGTCTGGTGGGCCGCGTGGTGACGGCGCCGCTGCACTACGTGCGCTTCGCGGACTTCTGGATGGGCGACCAGATGAACTCGCTGGTCACCTGCATGGCCGATCACTACTACATTGTGCGCTTCTACGCGATCTGCTGGCTGCGCTATGCGAACGTCAACTTCTGCTTCGAGGAGGACATGTTTGTGCCGATCTCCCGCTGCTTGCCCGCCTGGTTTCGCTTCGCCCAGTGCCTGAGACGGTTTCGGGACAGCGGCTCCAAGTCGATCAGCTACCTGCTGAACGCCGGCAAATACTCGACGACGTTCTTCGTGGTCTTTTTCTCGACGATGCGCGGGCGCACGGATGGTATGGCTTATCCCATAGACCGAGGCCCCCAACCATCTCCTCACACTCACTCTCCGGCAGTCTTTTGCAGATGGCTATGCGAATACGTTTAGCAACCCGTACACCTGGTTCTTCATCCTGAGCTACATCATCTCCACGATCTACTGCTACGCGTGGGACGTCATCAAGGACTTCGGCATATTCAAGATATGGCGCGGCGAGCACTTGTTCCTGCGCGAGAAGCTCGTCTATCCGCAGGCGTTCTACTACTTTGTGATTGTCGAGAATCTCGTGCTGCGCTGTTTCTGGGCCGTCGAGCTGGTTGTCCTCTATCACAAGCTGATCACGCCCTACAATATCAAGACCTGTGCGAGCATACTCGAAATCACGCGGTGAGTCCCCATCCCACACGCACATGAGATGCTTCGCTAATGCCCGTAACCCCCCGACCCTTCCCCACACCCTCCCCCTGCCCACGGTCAAAGCAGTCGCTTCATCTGGAACTACATCAGATTGGAGAATGAGCACTTGTACAACTGCGGCAAGTTCCGGGCCACGCGAGACATACACTTGGCTTCGCTGAACGCCCAGCAAGAGCGCATGCTGGAGAACATGATGGGCGAGCCAGATGACATGGAGCCCGATGGCTCTCCCAGTCACCACGCCGACGACCGACATCGCCTTGGGAAGCAATACTTCTGAAGAGTCCCCACCGAATATCTAGCCCACGTATACCTGAATCTACTCCCCGGCTACAACCCTAATAACCATTGCTCTGCTGCCATGTCCAGAGGTCTTCGTCCTCATCGGTTAAGAGTTTTTAATTAATTCATTTGTGCGAAGCAATCAAAGCGAAAATAAAATTAAGTAAATCGTACCCAGACTAAGAACAGATCGCAGATAGATAGAGATAGGCAGAGGAGAGCAGTTGGGATTAAAGATATGGAGAGACAGTTGAAGATCTTGGGTTTGACAGACAAAAAGCTGTTGAGAGTCGAAGATAAAAGAGGGAAGACAACCAGAAGCAGGATCGCTGGTGGAGAGATCGAGGGAATAAGTAGGAGGATCGCAGATCCCATAAAGAGAAGAGAATGAGAAACGAAGGGGTTTCAGTTCAAGATCAGAGATTGAGAATCGGAGGGAGCAGAAACAAAGGTAAAGTGAGAGGGCGCAGAGGAAGCAGCTGAAGATCTGGCAGCAAGCTTCGAGTAAAGCTGCGACACGCGCCAAACCGGTTGCACAGCTGCACCCAAATGCGGTCTGGCTCATGCCTGACCAACGTCGCTACCCTTTCTCTCTCTCCCCCCTCCCTCTCTCTCTACACCTTCGAGTAGCAATTGTCATTGCTTGCACACAAACTGGGACTCGTGTCGCGACTCGATCGCCGTTGTTAAGGAGATCTTTTAATTACCGTGTTTGATTGTTGTTGATGTCGTTGATGTTTTTTGCTCTCTTTCGATTTAATTAATGAAGCGATTAGCTAAGGAGCCAGCCACTCACTCAATTTATGCTGCCTCATCTGCCCGAACTGTCGCATCACGATCGTTAAGAGCGCAGAGAAACCACAGTTTCTCGGCTGGGCATGGGGCATGTCATATTGAGTAATATCCTACTTTTACCAATCACTAACGAGTTACACCTAGGCAGTACTTACTGTAGATTAGCAAGAGTTGATGTCTTGAGCTAGCTGGGAGAAAGCTTCAGTTGGGGAAATCAAATAAGAAATCCTAGATGCTGCTCAGCTAGAGATTACAAGTTTTGGTATATGGAATATATATGTGCACTGTACTATACTATATATACATATTAGTATATACTATACTATATAGAATCGGTAGGTGCATTGATCTATGAACTCGTAGAGAGTTTATGATCTGATCAGGATCTAAGATCAGATCACAAACTCTCGTTGTTTGAGCAAGAACTTATGGAATATTTGGAACTTATAGAATACAAATCAAATCATAGGCTAGCTATATGAAATTTTCCATTGATACGATCATACTGAAGATCTCTTAAGATCTATTATGATCTGTTGAGCTTGTCCAAAACAATTTGAGCTTTTGTTTTTGTTGAAAGAATTGAACACTTATTGTTGAGAACATCTAATTGTTAGACATAAATGTTGAGCTTTAGATCTATCCTTGTACTATCCTATGCTTACATAAAATCAACTCCAAGTCCCAGTGCAAATTGGATAAGAAACCTCTTCAGCTCTGCTTGCACATTGATTGAAGCTGAGCTGACGCTGAAGTTGACTCTCCAATGGGCAGGCTGCAGTCTCTTGGCTGATCCGGCCAATTGGCTTGGCTGTGAGCCACCTTATCCGTCCAGTCGAGTGCTGTTTTTATGCTGCTTCGTCTTGTGCTTTCTCATATTTGACTTGGGCACGAGGCAAACATATAAATTTATCGTTATTGACAACTGCAACTCTAGTCGAAGAGTGGAGTGGAGGGGCGAAGCTGGCAACAGGACAGGATGTGACAAGTGTTCCAATGAACGTGGTGCCTGATGCCTCATGCCTAAGCCTGCAGTGCCTGTTGCCTGTTGCCTGTTGCCTATTGCCTGCTGCTGGTTGCGTACAGTTGCCGATAGTTTATATTATGCCCGTTCACCTCGCAAAAAGCGGGTGTATTCGATGAGCAATTGGGGATTCGAGTATCTTTATGATTTGATCGATACTGAAAAACTTCATTTTTTATCGCCTTTGAAGAGGTTTTATCAATTGTTAATGAATACGAAAATGTCGTTTGATTAGTTAATATAGCCAAGATATATTATACTTGTCTAAGATTCTCTATGCCTGTCGGGCACTCCCGTCTTGAGCTCGCTTTGGTTGACTGCTTAACGAGTATTACGAAGTCGCATAAACTCTGCTTGTAATGTTCTTGCTTGTTGCTGTTGTTAATTGTTGTCGTGTGTCGTCGTCGACGTCGTCTATTCTGTGGCTGCCCAGCAGACAAGCCAACTAACTGGGAGACAACACACATTCTCTCCCCCTCTCTTTCTCTCTCTGTCTGTCTGTTGTCGATGTTGTTGATCTTGGTACAGTTTGCTGCACACGCGCCAAAAAGCATAGCAAAGCAAAGCAAACAAAGCCGTCCAAAGATAACAACAAACAAGCAAACAAACAACGAGGGAAAATCGAGTTCAGTTCGAGGAACAACTCGATTTAGCAGAGCCAAAGAAGGCGTTCATTTGCCTCGTGTGCCATAAATGTTACAATCGCCAATTGGTAAATGGAAAATTGTCGCGGGCATTACGCAATGCTTAAGGTAAAAATAGTGATTGCAAAAGAGCTCGAGAGCAAGGAAATGGATGAGAATGCCCAGTTGAGAGAGGGAGAGGGAGATGAAGAGGGCGAGAGAAGAATAGAGGGAGAGATAGAATTAGATTTTAGATAAACAGAGTCTGCGAGATAAAGAAAGAGAGACAGTGATATATCGAAATTGAGAGAGGGCAACAGATAGAGATGGAGATAGATATAAACAACGGGAGAGAAACAAAGAAATTGGGAGCGAAAAAGAAATGAAGAAAGCGAGAGAGAGAGAAAGAGAGAGAGAGATACAAAGAGATAGAAAAAAGGGATAATCAGATATGTATGTATATACATATATAGAGAGTGAGAGAGAACGAATGACAGAGTGCGATATATATCTATATAGAGAGATCAAAATTAGGAAAAAGTTATAGAGAGTAAGAGAGAGAGAGAGAGGGAGAGAACGAAAGAGAGCAGAAACATGTGAGCCCTTCGATTCAGTTTGATTGATAATTCGTAAAAACCCCAATATATCGATAAAACATATCGAAAACTTACTGAAAAGATAAGTAAATCGATTTGACTGAGTTGTTCTAGAGTGGAGTAAATGTCGAACAACATTCGAAAGATGATTAAAATCGTTAATCGATATCGTTGTCCATCGCCCAGCTTCCAGCATCCCTCGAAGTGTTCCTCTATCCCAAACTTATCCAGCAGGTAACAGAGATCAGTTTGATCAGCTTGAGTAGGTTTTCGCTCGGTTGCGGCCTTCATACTAAGCGGAACAGTTCCCGTTGTGAAATGTCAAGCGATTAAAAGCTTGATTAATATTAATTTCAATTAAAATAATATAAAAATTCTCGAATCAAGCGAAAAGTTCGAGCAGCTGCAGCTGCGACATCAAAAAAACCTTTTCAGCTAAGCTGCAGCTGCAAAGCCGAAGTTGACTCGAAGCGAACGGCTTAGAACTTGCCACACGGCCAAATTTATGTGCACAAATTAACAAGAAGAAGAAGAAGAAGCAGATGATGAAGCAGAAGCGGCAGTGGAGGAGAAGGCAGCAGAAGCAGCATAAGAGGCAATCAAATGACTGCCACATCAATTTATGAGCAGCCGTTGCCAAATCTCTGAGAGCTGTCCGAAAGGCGCGTGCTAGCCAGCTGCAGAGCAGACGCAGCTGAGAGAGCGAGAGGGAGAGAGAGAAGCAGAGAGAGACTTGGAGAGAGGGGAAGGCAGAGGGGGGTCAGAGTATTGGTGACAAGGAGCTGCAGAACCAGGAAAAGGAGCTCAAAACTTGTTTCGCACAACTAACTCCCTTTCTCTCTGTCTCTCCCTCTCTATCTCTCTACCTGTCTCTATCTCTCTCTCTCTCTCTGCTGTTGTTTGTCTCGTGCCTGGGCTTGCGTCCTGGCTAAATTTAGCCAGCAGCTCAGCTGCAAAAGGGCTTTAACTGTTGTCCAAGTCTTGTGCGTGCGCTGGCACCGACTGCCTAATACCCTAGCACGAGCTGATGAATAAGCATTTATATATGGATATAGATATAGATAGATAAATATATATGTGTGTATATGATCAATTTCAAATCTTCAAATGATAGCAAGCAGGCGAACAGCCTGGCATAAAACCAATATGCCCGCTTTATACTCTGTGCACGAGTATTTGTGGACTTTGGACACAAGTTGCTGTTGTTTGTTGTTTGTTGCTTGTCGCTTGTTGTTGTCTGTTGAGTGCGCGCCAAATGCTCGAGCGAGAAGCAAGCAAATGCAGCTGATGCGCTTTGGAGTCGTTGAAGCTCCTATAAAAACAAAGATAAATAATAATATATTATATCTATATGTATATGTATATATAAGCTGAAAGAGAAGAAGAAAGTGTCTTAAGCTCTAATTTGGAAAAAACAAAATAAAGTAAGATTCTAAATATATGCAAACCAAATATTTATTCATGAGCGAGAGCTAAACGAAAATATTTCAAGAGCTCGAGCTGAGGCGGGGAAATCAAAGCTAGAAATTTCATTTATTGCTTAAGCTCGTAGGCTGAATATATTGAAAAACGCGTGATAAAGAGAAATATACATATATATGTATATATAGTCTCTCATATATATATTTTTAAGCCAATGCCTTAATCCAATTGGGAATTTTTTATATTTTCCGAAAAGTAGAAACTTTTCACTTTTCTAACAAATACTTGATTGAATTAACTTAAGTTTATTATTTAATATTTTGTACAATTTTCTATTCTAATTAATTTTCATAATTTCCTTTCCAATTGGAAACTGAATTGGTTTTGGTTCTAGCATTAGCTGCAATTTGAGAGCGTTAAATTTGATATGTAAAATGCTTAAAGCTTAAGCAAAAGTTATTAAATGCAATTGCCTTTAAGAGTTGCTGCCTTAAAAATGTTGTGAAAATGGGCGTGGCAGCGCCCATTTCGAGCAGCAGCCGCAACAAATTTTGATTGAAGTCGACTTTGGTGATTTGTGGAGTTTGCCTGAGATTTTCATCGGTTTGCCCAGGCTTGCATAATTTGCAGTGGCCAACAGATTGCAGGTGGGCGTGGCTGTGGCTAAAGCCAAAAATATAGCCAGAGTTAGCTCTAAAGCCAAAACTGCAGCTAAAGGAAAGGCAACAAGTGAAACAAAATTCAATTGAATTTAATTAGCTAAATCAGCTAAGCACACTGTGTGTGTGTGTGTGCTGTGTGTGTGTGTGCAGCCAAAAAGAATGCCAAATGCAAGCAAATTGCTGCCAGAAGACAACGGCAATGGGCAAAAAATTATGATAATTGACAGCAATTCGCACAGGCAGCCGCTAGATTGCAGCATTCCTGCACACACACACACACACACACACACACACACACACACACTCCAAATGGCTAAGTATATGTTGGCCAGTTCCATAGGCAAGTGGGCGGCGCAGGAAGGAAGACAAAACAAAAAGTCGCCCATTTCCTCAGCGTGAATGCTGGCAGCTATGCCGCTGCTCTGCTTGCGCCCGTAAGTACAGTGAGGCAGCACTAAGTGCGACGCAGCCATCAATTAAAAATGCTAAAGTTCCCCAATGCATGGAGCCAAGCAGCTAGCGCTTGCTGCTGAAGCTGATGCTGCCAAATGCCAGGGTCAAATTGGCAGTTGAAGCAGCTAAAGCCACAGTGGAGATTCTTCAAGAGGTGAGCCATGTGTGTGTGTGTGTGTTGTGCGTGGCTGCCTGAAGGCAGGCATTGGCAGCGGGGAGGCGATGCAGGGGCAAGTTTGTTGCCAGAGTCTTTTGTTTGGCGCTCGCTCAACTTTTGGCTTCGTTTTTGCCTTTTTGGCGCGCAATTCCCAGCGAGGATGCTGAGCGCGCCTGACTGCCCCAAGTGCCACATTAACGAGAAGAAGCAGAAGAATACGAAGATGAGAAGAAGAAGAAGAACAACAACAACAACAATGAGAAATGCATTAAGGCAGCCAAGGAGAAGCAGGCAAAACGTATTTCAGAAGCCAAGCCAAAGAAACATCATAGAGATGGAGAGAGAGAGAGAGAGAGAGAGAGAGAGAAATATAGAAAAGAAGATTAAGTAGGGCAGGGGGAGAGTAAAGAGATTGAGCCAAAACACCTTCGACTAATTAATGTCAGGTCAAGCTGCCAACTCGAGGCATATTCAAAGTCTAGTTTCTACGTTTGCAGCCAGCTTAATTGGCTCAGATATTGGTTCAGAGTTCCTTGCGAAAAAAGTAAATATGTTTTATTTGCATATACTTTATGAATATCCCCATATCTAGTCTTAATTATATGTTTTCTATAATCTTCGAGGAATTGGAAGGGTCTGTTTACACTCTAAGCTAAGCTAAACCAAAGGCAAAGTGCTCAGAAATCATTCAAAATGATCCACAACAGTTGTTTCTATACAAGTCTCCAGCTGCAGAATCTGGCTAAGCCAAAAAAGAAAGTGCTCAGGTCTAATTTTTCAAGTAAATGAATCGAATGGATGCTTATGAGTAACTAGATTAGCTATATCAGCTAAATATATGTATAGTTAAAGTCTAACATAGATCCAGGAATCGAACGACCCAACTACATGTAGGCGAAGCCAGCTTTGATTCCTTCTTTTGCACTGGGCGCAGGGCTTGATCAAACTCATAAGACACAAGCTTAGCTCTCTCTCTTTCTCTTTTACTATCTCTGTTTGCGGGCTGCCCTCTTGCAGCAACCTCAATAACAATATTTTGTTTCGTTTCGTTTCGTATTTTTGGCTGCTGCTGCGCGCGTTGCACGTTGATTTTGAAAGCCAGACAACTATAAAAGCAACAACAACAACAACAACAACAACAGCAACAGCGGCTAACAGCTAACAACAAAACTCGTTAAGAGCGTAAACGTGTTTTCAACCTTTTCTCTTCTTATTTCTTTTCTGATCTTAACAGCAGCGCTCAACGGCCGCCATTTTGTTGGGCCACTCGGCTGGTGGCTCGCTGCTGCGACATTTCTGGTTTTTCGAACTAAGAAGCCAGTTGGCAACGCGACGACGCTGGCCCCCTCACGCTGTAAGGTAAAGTTCATTTGCTCAGTGTGGGGAAGAAGGCAATTCGAATCGAGCTTAGGAGCTAATTTCCCTCGCTCTCTTGCTCTCATAATGTCCATTCGAACTTCAGTTCGCACACTGAGCCGGTTTGTGTCTACACTTAACAGACGCTCTCTGACTTGAGGTACATTTAGGCTATGTCTCTCTCTCTCTCTCTGATTCGAAGTAAAGTTTACAGAATTGCCCATTCGAAAAGTTGAGTTTTCACATTTACTTGGTTTGCGTCCATACTATACTGTTGCTCATCCCATTCGACAACTCGGTAGACACATTATTTAGGTTCGTATCCCCACTAACTGTTCTCATGCATTCGAAGTATATACGAAAGAATGATCTTTCGCAGCAGCTACAGATATATATCTATATCTATATTCGAAACCAATTGTTTATATTATATGATATATGTATAATTATTCAACCAATGAAATTAAATTGTAAATTAAATTAATAATAAAGTCCAGCGCTTAAAAGCAGGCAATGCCTCTGCTTGCCTTCTTAGCACGTACAACAACCAGCAATGGGAATTTCCCCTTCGGGTGCACAGTTTTGGTAAATTTACTTTTCGCTCGCGCTCTCTCCCTCTCCCACTCTGTTGCAACGCACGGCAAGCGCTCGCCAGGGGCAATTTGTTTGTTCACCGCAAGTTGGGAAATTTTCAAGCCGCAGTATTGCGCACGCTCTCAAGATCAACGGACGCACGCTCGCTCACGCCGAACGCTTCTGTGTGTGTTTTTTTTGTTTTTTCTTTTCGATTTTGCTGCTTTTTGTTTATTTGTGCAAGTGAAGAAAATCAAATGAATCAAATTGCTACAACTGCAAATGACAAGCGAAAACTGTGAACGCAACAAAGGCAAAACAGTATTTGAGTGGAAGAAATAACCGAAAAACTGAAACGAAAACTAAAACTGAAACTATAGAGCGCGCTCTTCACCTACGAGCGTGTGTGTGTGTGTGTGAAGTATATACATGTGTGTGTGTGTGTGTGTGAGTGCCACGATCTGTGTCTAAGCAGAAGTGCGAGCTAAGCAACAACGACCAGAAGAAGAAGCAGAAGCAGAAGCTGAAGAAGAACTTTTAAAGACAAACAGGTGCAACATTGCGAATTCACTTAGAGTGTGCACAACAACAACAACAACAACAGTTTAGCCGTAGCCAAGGAAGAAGAAGCAGCTGCCGCTAAAAGGGTTGTTCCCTTGCGGAAGTAGCCAAAATAAAAAAAAGGCGACATGTGCTAAAAAAACAACAACAAACTCGAAGAAGAGGGGAAGAAGCTGAAGCTGAAGCAGAAGCAGAAGCAGCGGCACTAGCTGCACAGCAACAACAACAGCAACAGCAACAACAGTTAATTTGAAACAAATGGATACGGTTGCCATTAAGACGGCGCCGCCGCATGCGCCGCTGGCAACAACAACAGCGCAGCAGCAGCAGCAACAACAACAACAACAACAACAGCAACAATTGCAGAGGCAAACGGCAAACTTGCCCGCAACAATTGGCGACAGCGTCTACAACAACAACAACAACAACAGCAGCGGCAATAGTATTGGCGCCTTCTTTCAGACCTGCAAGGTAAGCGAAAGAAGTAGAAGAAGTAGAAGAAGAAGAAGAAGAGGAAGCAGCAATAGAAGAAGCTGCAGAGCCAGTACAGTAAAAGCTGCAGCAGAACGAACGAATGCAGCAGATGAAGAGCTAAGAAAGAAATGCAATTTGATAGAAACTCAAAACAAAATTTAAATATATATATATGTACATATATATGTATATAGTTAATATTTTTTTATTACTATCTTTTTTTTATAAAAATGATGTATGTATGTTATATAACGTCTTAACGGTTTCATACACCCATCAAAAGTAAACAGCTTTAGCCGTTTTTTATGCCGACTTTTGCTTTGACAACTTTTTAAAGCTCGAAGAATCGCAACAAAGAGAAACGCCAGACAGAGTTCTCAAAGCTGGGATTATGCGTAAATGGGGTATATTGGTTCACTATGAAGAACAGCACTGAATTCGATCAACAGTCGTAATCTATGAAGAGGCGACCAGAGCTGGATTTGCGGTAAAGACAATCCTCAATCCTGGATTCATGATTATCGTATAGCATTGATTGTTATCTGATTGAATGATTCCTTCTTTAATGATTCTAGCATAGAACACATAGGCCGCATTTCAGGTTCAGTTTAACAGACTTCTTACATAGAATCTGCCCATGAAATATGTATTGGATGTTGACTCCACTCAGGCGAGTGGACTTTGCGGTTAGATATAATCATAGAGATCATCTGTTGCTAGGGTATCTTCGAGTCGAGCACAACCGAATTGCCTCATTCTTTGTGTTTCCTTCCAAGTCTCAGTCAGAATCGTCTAATGCTCGCCAAACTGCTTAGTTACGCGTTCAACTGTACTCCCTTTGCTGCCCCCCCCCCCCCTCTCTATCTCTCTCTCTATCTGTCTCTCTCTGTTGCTCTGGCTGTAAATGTTGTTGATCATGTTGCAAGCATTTCTCAAATGAATTGTCACAATTACGCGCTTTACTTACGCCTCGTTCTAGGGCCAACAACAACAACAACAACAACAAGAATGAATGAAAATGCTGAAAATGAAAAATGAAAATAGAAAATATGCCCAACGTCAGTTGACAACACAGCGAGCACAGACAAAGTTGAGGTCAACAGAAATGGAATATTTTATAGAAAATAAACCAAATAAGGAACTTTTCACAGTCAGGCATAGGCGACTGCCTAATGCCCGCTCGCATTGCAAAGATAATTTAATTGAATAGGAAATGAATAGGGCGTCCATTGCTCGAGCTGTAGAGTTATATCAGGCCTTAAGTAAGGGTTCCTTTACTTTAAACTCTGCCTGAGAGGCGAACTTATCACGGAACCAATATACCCGCTGCTGACTAAATGACCGAGCATTAAAATGGGAAATAGATAAAAATGTAGAATTCCCTTTGGCCATGCTTAGCTAAGCAATTGAAAGTGTAGTGTCACGCCCGGGAAAGAGGGAGAGAGGGAAATAGGGAGAGCGAGAGGGGAGGGTGGTTAATTAGGTAGGCCCTAGGTGGAAGGCGGGAGAACAAGTGCAGCTCCGACATGTGTGACATTTGCTTAATCAGCTTAATTAATGAATGGGCTGCAGAATCAAAGCATCTATTAGAAGTCAGATTAGAATATAGGGTTGTATCAACTAGAATATACCCTGTAAATTGCTGAACAGCTGGATAGGTATGCTCGCCCGAGAGTTACTGAACTGAACTAGTTCATTGATCAAGAAATTAAATGGTTCAAGGTGCTTTATTTTGAAAGGGAACTAGAATAGTTCCTTTGAACTAGTGAATCAAATGAACTAGTTCGTGACTAACAAATGAACAATTGAATTGAAGGGAAATGCACGAGCCAATAGAGTCCTAAAGACTCGTTCTGTTGAGCGAACTAGTTCGTCTTCACTTACAAATAAATTGCTGGCAAATGAACAGTCTTACATATTTCTTCAACAGAACTATTTATGTATGCATACCCACTGTCAGGCTTACATAGGGTATTCCATGTTAAACAAGCATTTTGCTTTGTTCAAGCACTTGAGACTTTGTTTTCTTGCTGTTTTGCACCCTCTTCACTTCGCACCGGAAATGTAACTGTGAATCGAAAAACACAACAAAGGCAAAAACAAATCCAAAAGAAACATTCAAAACTGTCACTCGTTGTACCCTGCAGAGTGTGTGCGCATAGGCTAGTCACGCCTGTTCCTCTCGCCACCTGAATCCCTCTATACCTTGCCCCAGCACTTCCCGTTGCTACCCTTTGCTTTCCTCATCAATTATTTTGCCCCTTGCTGCTCCAGACTCCTCCAGCCTCAGGCTCTGCTTCAGCCTCAGTCTTTGTACTGCTTTCCCCTCTTCCCCTTGTCTCAGCTTGCTCTGCCTGCCCTATGCTTTTGCCACCCACTCTGTACATCAACTCCCTCTCTCTCTCTCCCCCTCTCTCTCTTTCTCTCTTGCTCTCTACTGCCTCTCCCCTAATCATTTGCTCTGCTCCCACTCGCCCTTAGCCTCTGCCTTTGTCTCAACTTTTACCTTTGACCCGTCCTCTCTCTCTCTCTCTCTCTCTCTGTCTATTGCCACCTCTGACCCTCTTTCTCTCACTGCCTCTCTCTCTCTCTATCTGTGTGTGTCAGCATTTCTAAGGTTTTTGGCCACATTATTGTTGTGGGGTGTCTTACATAATGAAAGTGTCTTGCGACCATTAAAACTATGCGTAACTGCGACTCGTTACCATTGTGTCTAACTACACAATATACCCATGCAGCCATACACACATACATATACATATACATATACACATGTATGTTTGTACCTTAACTGTTTGAACAATTCAGCGCAACCAACAGGCAGAGAGAGGCTCAGGGCAATAGCTCAAACCCAAATCTGTCAAAGATGCTCTTGAGCCTTGAGCCTGCAAACGGACCGAATCCTGAGAAGTGAAGTGAGATGATGCAGAAGAAGAAGAAGAAGAAGAAGAAGCAGGAGATCCATAACAATAGCAGGTAGCGAGCAGAGAGAAGTCTTTGCTGGTTGCCTTTGCCTCGAGTTCGAGTTGAATGTTCAGAGCTAATTGCAAATGGTCGGGGAAAAGGGCATATTGATTAGCAGGAATACATGCGACAGGTAGAGCGCGAGGCATCAAGTTTTTAATCCCGAGGCAAGCTGAACCGAGCTGCGATTGTAGATCTTAAATCTGTCTGTCTGAGTTGGCACAAGTGAAATTATATGTACATTTCGTATTATCATTATTATTATTATTATCATTATTATTAATATTATTATCAATATTATCACTATCATTGTTATATAGTATATAGTTACAAACTAATCTGATCTTTGGCTCAGCTTGCATTACACTCAAGCACTTGGCATGAATTAGCTTACTTCGTTGTACAATATATTGATTCCTATGTATATGAAGAGGGCATTGAATAAGTTTAGCTCTAGATAGAGAAAGCTAAGCTCTCTCTTCTATCTCTAACTTCTCTCTCCTCCCCTCCCCTCGCACACACACTCTTTCTCTATCTCTCCAACTTTATCTCTCCTATCTCACTCTCACTCTTTGTCTCTTGCTCCTGCACTGCCTAACAGGGTAGCTGTGCAGTCGCTTACACCCCACTTTCATCTGCCTGTTCTTGTCCTTTGCTTTCTCATCCTCCAATAACTGAATTCCACTTGAGTCTAAGCACTTGAGCTGAGGTTTGAAGATGAGCCCAAAGATTATGCAATCGTTACTCTCTCCCTCTCTGTCTCTCTCTCTCTCTCTCTCTCTTTCTCATACTGTTATTGCCAATTTGAGGTAATTTCTTTTTGTCGCGAGCTTCGTTTAACATTTAATTGAATTTTCCGCGCTTTGCGCTTTTTAACTTAATTAACGCAGTCAACGATTACAGCACACACAGCAAACACACATACACACACACACACACTCGCACACACACGCACACACACAGCAATTGAATGCGCGGAAGCGGAGCAAACGCAAAGAAATATAAACCAAATGCATTTGCATTTATTTAAAAAAAGTTTCAATCAGATTTTGAAACGATTTTATGCTAAGTGAACTGAACGGGCTGAAAGGGCGAGCGGGAGGGGGTAGGGGGAGAGGTGTCGTGGAGGAAAGAGGAAGATGTAAATGTGAGATGCAAAGTGTTGGGAGAGCAGATCGAGGGAGCTAGGCTTGGCGTGAGTCGCCTCGACCGACTCCGACTGTCTCTAATAACAACCATAAATATATGCGCAGCTGCGATGCGATTACAAATTTTCAAATTCCAATCAAATTCATGCACGAGCTGCTATCAATAGCAACAGCAACAACAACAAGAAGCAGCAGCAACAACAACAACAGCAACAACAACAACAACAACAAGCAACAAGTGCGGCAACAGGTTGAGCATAAATTATGACCAAAAGTATTGTATCTGGCGTCTGCTCTCTGTCTCTGTCTCTCTTCTTCTCCTTCCTCTCCTCCTTCATTCTTCATATTTGTTGTGCTCTTTTCTGGTCTCTTCTTCTTCT
The DNA here is from genome assembly GCA_035045145.1 of Drosophila meridionalis. Lineage (NCBI taxonomy): Eukaryota > Metazoa > Arthropoda > Insecta > Diptera > Drosophilidae > Drosophila > Drosophila meridionalis. The sequence goes on along the minus strand of JAWNPG010000015.1, from coordinate 594,406 downwards.
TCTTCTTCTTGTTCACTGTGTGGCCAACTTTTTTGGGGGCAGTGTTTGGCTGTTGTTGTTGTTGCTGTTGTTGCTAGGGAAATTTTGTTGTGCGCAGCTTTCACATACGAAAGATTCAGACTTTCCAGCAACAACAACAATTTTGATTGATTGAATATCGAATTTAGTTTTTGTTTGTTTTTTATCTGTTTGGCAGTTAGAGAATCAAGTTTGCTGTCTAAGTCATTTGTTTTAATCCGCGTGGCTGATTATGCAATAGCAGAGAATGGTAAAGAGACAGGGAGAGATAGAATATAGAACAAAAGAGAGAGGAATGAGAATGAGGACAAAAGAAGATGAGAAAAAGAGGGTGAAAGGGAATAAGAAAGATAGAGAGAGAGTGACAGGAAAGGGGTGGGAGAGACAGGGAAAGCGAATGAGAGAGAGAGAGAGAAAGAGAGTGAGAGGGAGAGAGAGAGAGAAACAGAGACAAAGAGTGTGAGGGAGTAGAAGAGAAACAGAGAGAATCGAAGACAGAGAGAGAGAGAGCGACTAAGAAAGGAGAAGAGTAGCTCGAGACACAGAGAGCTAAAGAGAAAGAGAGAGAGAGACAGAGAGAGAAGTGGAGAAATAAAGTAAGAGGAGTAGAAAGACAGAGAGGGAGATATAGAGAGAAAGAGAGACATAGATAAAATATGAAGAGAGAATGAAAAGAGGTATATACAAACAGAGAGAAAGATAAGACGAGAATAAGGGCAGATAGACTATGCCCTGTGCCCTCTACAGAGAAATATATACATATAGAAAGAGAGAAAAAGGCTGAAATTGATCAAGATATAAAATAAACTATCGCTACTATATCTATACATGTACATAGAGTGCAAGAGAGTGAGAGAGCTCGAGAAGGAGAGCAAGAGAATATAGCAAGAGTAGGCGTGGCAGATGGCACTCGCTAACTATTTCAAATTAACAGCATCGATGAAGAGGAAACCCGCTGCACAACAGCAAATGTATAAAGTGAGACGGAGAGAATGGGAGAGAGAGAGAGAGAGAGAGAGGGAGAAGCAGAGGAGGCAAACTTCCTGTTTGGCTATTTACAAGATAATTAATCCACATCGATGTCAAATTGACATGTGCGCGAACGAAGCGACGAAGCCAGCGAAAGGAAGTCATTAAGTCAATTGATTGACTCTGTGTGTTTGTGTGTGTGTGTGTGTGTGTGTGTGTGTGTGTGTGTGCAGTGCGTAAACGTTTAGGCTGTCAATGACCAAAATGAGGCAGGCCCGCAATGAGCCCACACAAATGGAATTCATTAACACGTGCTAAAACATCAGCCAAAAGAGCTCCAAATACCCAAAAAGAAAAAAGAAGCCAAAACAAGCTAGAGCTACTGCACGCCTCTGCCACGCCCACACGCTGTGTCTGCGCTGTAACAGCGGCAATTAACAGCATGGGCCTAGATAATGGCCATCATTTAATTTAGCTCAGCTCTGGCCAAAGTCCGAGCCCAAAAGTGTCTCCAAGCGACGCGTCGCGTGGGCGGCCGCTCGCAGCCTACGCCCCCGCCTCCTGCTCCTCAAACTGGAAGTCGAAGCCAGCGGAAGTGCAAGTCGAAGCATGACAAATGCCCACACAATGCGAGTGCGTGTGTGTGTGTGTGTGTGTGTGTGTGAGAGATAGCCAAAGACAATGACCAAAGCAATTGCAAAGAGGCAGACTGAGTGGGCGGCAGATAGAGAGAGAAAGAAGGGGAAGAGATAGACAGAGAGGCAGATGGAAAGGGAGTGAGGGGAGGAGGGGAGGTATAGGGAGCGATAGATAATGTGAGTGGCGGGAGATAGAGACAGAGACAGAGAGAGAAAGAGAGCGGGAGTGTGGGGTATAGACAGACAGAGAGGAAGATAGAAAGGGAGAGAGAGGAAAAGGTAGATAATGTAAGGGGCAAGAGAGTGGAAAAGGTAACAGACAGAGTGAGGGAGTGAGGATCGTTGGGGAATAGAGAGAGACAGAGAGGGGGACAGCGAGTGCGTAACTAAATGAACATTAAGCAATTGTAACTGAAGCGGAGGCTGTGTGGTCAGCCTTACCAGCTACCTTTTGTATATTTCTGTACTCTTCTCCTTCTCCATCTCTATGTGTACTAAGCTTCTTCAATCCTTAATATATTTATTGATTGTAATACAAGCTAAGCCAACTATATGTTGCTTTTACTACTCTTTGTCTATTTACAAGTTGTTGCAACTTTTCTGCTAACAATTTCTACTACTATTTGTATTTATCTGGTTAGCTACTACTTTTCGAACTACTCCTATTGTTATGTTTTTCTTGAATTATAATTTCTCTATGCATCAACAATTCCCTATTTCACATTTCTCTCCCTTCCTCTCACTGTCTCCCATTTCTACTCCTTTTTCTAATAACTTTATTTCTCTCAAAAGTCAGTTAAAGGAGTTTGAAAGGCAGCTGCAGCTGCAGCCAAATCGCAGTTTTCGGGCGCCCAAACGGATTTCGTTGCTTTTTATGTTTCTTTTTTGGTTTTTGCTTTTTGCTTTTTGCTTTTGAAGTTGTTCTGCGATTATCTGTGGCAACTGCTCCAGTTTGGCGCAAGCTGAGGCTGCGTTAGAGGCGCGTGTCATGTGGCATTGCGCGCTGTCCGGTAGCTGGTGAAGGGAAGCGCTGACAGCTTTCACTCCAACTGCAACTGCAACTGCAACTGCAACTGCAATTGCAGAGCGCAGCTCCAGCCTCCTCATTAGCTGGGCAGGAGCTCTCCTTCTGGCTGCTCGTGAGTCATGAATTCAGCTTGAACTCTGAACCAGCCGCAGCAGCAACAGCCGCAGCAGCAGCAGCAGCAACAACAACCAAAACGAAACGAAACGAAACGAGAAAGAGGCTAAAAAAGATCAAGAGTCGCCATTCGAGTTTGCTGCTTTACGTTTTAGTGCTTCGCTTTTGATCTGCACGCGAACTGCGGCGAAATGTCTGGAGACAAAGCAAAGCTCGGCAACAAAATTCGTTAAATTTGTGGCTTTGTGGCTGGCGACAAAACTGGTTTTTCGCGCTTTTGGCCACCAAACTCTGGGCTCTTGGGCACGCTGCTTCTCTTGAGTCCAGCACACAGACACACACATACAGACACAGTTGCGTCTTGGCAAGATGGCGTCGGGGCAACCGGTTTATAAGACTTCGCTTCTTGTTATACACACTCCAGAGATTTCTCATGTGGAGATTTGCTGCGCTCTCAGCGCGCCCCTCTCCGACTTCGTTTCGGAATTTTTCGGACTTAGCGTGGACACAGAACCCTGAATAGGCCGAAAAGGCATAAGCTAACAAATATTTAATTTATTATATTTATATATTATTCTTATTAAATTTACATATTTACACAACTCTCTCTTCTTCTTCTTGCAGGTCTTGTGGCATTTGGATGCCTTTCGACGCTCCTTTCGTAGTCTCAATCAACACGTTTGCGGCGGCCAAGACTGCATATTCTGCGCCCTGAAGGTAGGTGTCACGGCTAAGCCAGCCATTTCGTTTTCGATCATACATTTAGCACGGACACGAACCGTCAAAGAGTATATTTTATTGGCATTGCAAATGGTTAAATTTTAATTTACTAAATTTAATATATGAATATTAACTTTTCAGCTTATAATCACTTTTATTTGTATACTTTTATTGTTATTCTTCAATTTTGTTATATTTTCTGTTTATGCTTACAGCTTGAGTTGTTCTTTTTTATGTTGCATACTTTTAGCTGCTGTCAGAATTTCCCTTTGTGTTGCCTGCCTTGAAGCGCGCTACTACTTAGGTGTTAGGTGTTTTAATAGAGCAATGTGTGCAGCCAGGGGTCAGCCAGGTCAGTCTTCTGCTGGTTTTTCCTGCACATGGCCTCAACAGTTGCCAAATCATTTTCCCACACAGCCTGCGCCGCGCCTGGCCCTCTGTGCGCATCTCTTCAAGTGCGTATTTCCCATTCCCATTGCACAAAAATTCCCACCAAATGATTGCCAGCGAATTGTTGGAGAATCCCGCTGCATCTGCTGCCGATGTTGTTTCTTTTGTTGGTCTTCGAGTTTTTCCCTTTGTTGTGTGACAAATCAAAGATCTGAATGATCTTTCTGAACTCTGGCCCAATAATAGATCTCTCTGCCTACCTGTCGGTGACCCAGCTGTTGCCTGTGCCTCTGTCTCTGCCTCCCTGCCACGCCCACAGTGAGCGTGTGTTATCCTTGCGTGCAGAGGAACTTTGTTGCATTCGAGCTCTGCTCAGTTTCTCACTCAATTATGCAAATGCCCAAACGCCCACGCGGCGAGTTCGTTGCTTCAGTCTTTCGTTGCGGCGCGACATGCAAAGCGCAGAAGTCAATAAACTGTGAGCTCCTTCGCCTGCGCCAGCTCCTACAGCAAGAAGCAGAGCTGAGAGCGCAGCAGTTGAGGAAGGTTTTCAGAAAGGTCTGGAAAAGCGTCTAACAATGGCCCCAGCTTGACGGGCCGACGGACAGACGGACAGACGGCCGGACGGACAGACTGCCTGCCTTCGTTTTGGCCAGCAGTCGCAGCTTCTTCTTTGAGCTCTTCTCATCTGCTTCTGCTTCTGCTTCTGCTTCTTGTTCTTCTTCTTCTTCAACTTGTTCGTGTTCGGCCCGCGGGCAACAGGCAGCTCGTTCGCTTCGTCTCGGTGCGCTGCGGAAAACTCAGCGCCTTTTGGTTAAGACGCGACTGTACCTCACTCTTGTTAGGCTGCTGCTGCTGCTGTTGTTGTTGTTGTTGTTGTGTGTGCTCCCACAGGGTGTTTCGCGCTCCGCAGTTCCTGTTCTCTCTCCCTCGCCGCGCTCTCTGAGTCTTCGCTTGCTGATGACGTCGCTCTGTTTGCCTCGAACTGAACTCAGCTAACAGAGTTGCCCCTCTCTCTCTCTCTCTCTCTCTCTCTCTTCTGTTTGTTTTGACTGCCTTTTTTAACCATTTTCAGCCCCGCTCGCCGGCTGTCTTAGAGCCTCGTCGCTTCTCAAACGACAAACCCCTTTTGTTCCTGCTGCTTCTTCTTCTTCAGCTGCATTAATTATGTTTTGTTTTTCTGTTCTGTTCTGTTCTGTTCAGTTCTCCTGGCTTTTCCACTTGTCGCTGCTGCTAAATTAATTTACCCTCCCACTCACTGCACGCTCCCTCTCCCTCTCCCGCTCCATTTCCACCTCCATTTCCACTTCCATTTCCATTTGCATTTTCATTTGCCAGTTCTCGACGCTGAGGTTCCCAGTTCCCGGTTTTAATTATGAAAAAGTTGACTCAGACAATGTCTAGAAGACGTTAACCCTGTGAGAAACTCCCACGACTAACCCCAAAACAATTCACTTTGCAGATCTCGATCTATATAGCTCTATATGTATATACTTATAGGCGTTTATATGTAGCTCTATTTATAGCATGTGTGTTTGGTTCTATACCCATTGAAAAGGGCATACGGGTCGCTATGTTATGTCTGAGGAACTGAGAGTACGGAGCAGGCGTAGCTGTACCCAAAGGGCAGCATCAATAGGCTCATCGATATGTATGGCTCCCTATTTGAATGCACTGATCTCGAGTACTACAAAAACTAGAGACTTGGCATTTGGTTTCAGCATTTCTTTATGTCTCACGCATAAGAATTTCAATAGCTTAATTTGATAGCTCTTACCAAACACTAGATATCAATAAATAACGATTTGAGTTCCTCATTTCAATTGTTACAGTAAAGTCTTGCACTCGTACTCCCAGTTTCATTTAGGGCATCTGCTAGTCGATCACTTTCGAACTTCATGGCCAGTTGGTCACTTCACCTCCTACACTATCTCGGTCGCCCTCACCCTCTCTGCTCAACTGAGAAATGTTCTTGTCAAGTCTTTAAGTGAAATTTTCAACGCTTCAATGCGCAATTCGCACAACAAATCGGAGCTACAGTCGCGCCTTCTCCTTGAAGGACAAACTCATTACAGAGGCGCGACACGAAATGATCGAAAAGACAAAAGAATAAAAGGGAGAGAGATAGAGTGGAGAATAGAGAATATAGAATAGAGTCAATGACTCTTAAGCTGTGGCTGTGCCCATTTGATAAGGCTGCTCTGTTTGCCTGTTAAACATCTAATCTCGACTGCATATCAAATCCGAGTGCAAACAGCGCTCGAATCAAGCAGCTTCGAGTGCGATTTGGGTCTCTGCGATTCGTTTCGTTTGCCTTCAGCTGAATCATAAAACCCAAATTAACGTGAACGATGCACGAGGCGGCCAACATTAACAGAGATACTCGGAGAGAGGGAGAGTGAGAGCGGGAGAGAAGGAGAGAAGGAGAGAGAGAGTGACAGAGAGATGGCCAGATAGATAGACAGTCAGACATCATTATCAAGTGATTAGCATGATCATAAAGCTAGTTGATCACCAGCCTCGTGGTTTGCCAGACAGACAGACAGAGGAGTGGTGAATGATCCTTATGATCATTCAGCTCACATTGATCATTAGGCAGATCCTTAGCAGCACTTAGGCTTTGCCAACCAGTGATTCCTAGACAGACAGCAATCATGATCAGACCCACACAATGAACATTATTATGTTCGATACAGAGGAAGACTACGACAGACAGACAGTCTGCTTTACACTGATGAGTCAATACTAATGATCCTTATGATCATTCAGTTTAATATGAGCATTACTGAGAGCTTAACTCTTGCTCAGGCATCCTGTGATTCATAGAAACGCAGAGCAATCACGATCAGCAGCAATCCAATGATCATTATGATCGATGTAAAGAGCATGAATAGCATGATCGTAAAGAGAGTTGAGGATGATTCACAGAGAAACCGACATTTTTACGATTCGGCAATGATCATGCTTGATCATCATGATCATCCTGCTGCAGTCCTGTGATTCATAGACAGCCAGGCAGGCAGGCCTCAACATGATCACTATGATCACTAATGTGGATCATAAGACTTGGTGCAGGAGCAACTTTCAAGCTCGTGCGCTGTCGGTTGCCGTGATTCATCTCGCTCGCTAAGACTTGTGCAATCATGTGCTCGCCTATCGGGCACACATCGGCCACACATCGGCCATATATCATACACATATATAATGTATATTATGTATTTATTTCATATCTCATTTATTGCTCGCGTTTAGTTGAATTAATTTTACGACGTGTTAAGCGAAGGTTGTTCGCTGACAAAGAGTTGGCTAAGAGTTTGGCTTATCGCGCGCTGTTCGTGAAATTTTTAACATTTTGTCGGGTTGCAGCTCTTTCGATTGATCATGCACATGCATATATATTTATTATATATATATATATATACTTATGATTTATAGACGCCCACACTTTAAGCTGAAATATGAACTTGAGTTGGGGTTTGCGTTTTGGGTTTCTTCTTCTGCCTTTGTTTATTTTGCTGTGCAAAATTGTGATGATAGCTAATTAGCATTGTCATTGTCTCCTCTCTTTATTGTTATCGTGATTATCATTAGCACTTAAATTATGATCGTCAGCTGCTCAGCTATTAGAAGAAGAAAAGTTGATAGCTTTTGCTATTTATAAAGTCTTTGACTTTCTGCATGGCAACAATATTATCATTGCTATCACTGTCATTGTTCATTATGCATTGTTCAGTTCTTATTGTTCATTATGCTTTATTCACTTGATACTAGTATTGTCTTGATTATTCCCGCATTTATACTCAATATTGTGATCATCAACGATATTCTTAGTATTATCATTATCATTAACAGGATGATTCTATTTTCATTAACTTATCCATTATTAATTGATGATTGTTCATTACTATCATGATCAATATCATTTCTTGAAGTATTATCGTCATTCATTATCATTATTAAGTCCAGTATCATTTTCATTGACCATTATCATCATTAATTATTCATTAGTCATTATTCATTATGAAGTATCATGTTGACATGCTTGATATTTTAAGTCGTCACAGCTTTATTCATTCACATCATGACCACTATAATCATTATCATGCATTATTTATTCATCACTTGTTGTTTCGTATTATTATCAATATTCTTAGTATTTCCATGTTTAGCATCATAATTACATTATGTTGTCCATTATCATTACACATTTTATCATCATCATCATCTTTTTTGATCGTTCTATCATAATCACAATCATAATCATTCAACTCTTTAGCCTGATAGCCGCCCACATTCATATGTTCATTTGAGCCAGTTCGCTTCTGCTATGAGCTGGCTCATCAATCATACAGCCGATTCCTGGCTACTCATTAGTTGCAGTAGTTACAGCTTGGTGGCCTAATACGCCCCACCCCCCGCCCGTTTGCTTCCAGCCCAGAACTGTCCGGGTTTCTGTTGCGAGCTTCGATTACGAAATCCCCGTCGATGCTTTGGTCCATTTTCTGGCCAATCAATCAAGCTGTGGGCCCAAACTGTGAGTCATCGCTGGCTGCAGCTGTGCAGCGAGCGGGCAAATGTGCTAAGAGATGCTGCGGCAACAACAGACAACAGTCAGCAGACAACGAACAACAAACAACCAAAACAGCCAAAACAGCTAAGGGCCAGCAACAATGCATTCGATTTATGTTTCTGTGTCTGTGGGCTTTGAGTCATGGGCCAGGCCGGGCCGGGCCGAGCCAAGCCAAGCCGCGATAAAAACAAAACTAAAAACCGCCAACAAAAAAGCGTAGAAAACGAAGATGCTTTTTAAATAATGTAAATATGTGGAGTGAGATGTGGAGAGGGGAAGAATGAAAGAGGGGGGAGAGAGAGACAGAGATAGAGACGGAGGCTGAGACAGAGGCCGAGGCAGAGGGCAACCAAAAAACGTGCAACATGAACGTGCTGTGGCTTACTTTTCACCTACAACAACAACAACAACGACAACTTAGCCAAGTTATCTGTTCATTTGCTGTTATTTTCTGGGTCGCAGAGAGCATTTTTTGGATGCAGCGGCCCTTCGTGCAGCGCATGAAACAGCCCGCGCTTTACGCGCGTTTTGCGGCTTCTCTGCTTTTTGGCCTTTGTCAAGCCTTTGATTTGGGTGGGAGTCGAACACTGAGCTCCATGTGTCACTGGACCACGCAGACGACGTTGGCGGCATTTCCGTTTTGTGTGCTCCAGCGCGGCTGACTCAGTTCGGTTTTGACCATGGCCAAGAGAGTTCAGATCGAACGCGCAGAAATCGCTGCTCTAATGCCAATTAAGGTGAGATTTCAGTTTTTCTGCTAAGGCGACTGCCACGCCCACATGGCAAACTGGTTGTGGCCCTTTTAAAGAGTGTGGTTTGAGAGAGTCAGCAGCGGCAGCAGAGTTTTGCGCCATTTCCATTTCCATTTGTCATTTGTCAAAGGCAAATCTGTGTGCGCACAGGGTGTCCCAGGTAAACCGAAAGAGAACAAGTGAACAAGAGAGAGAGAGAGAGCGCGCGCAACTTGTTTACCTGCGCGAGCACGTTTACCTGTTTGCCTGCCTGGCTGCCTGGCCTGGCCTGGCCTAGTGCAAGCGCAACACGCAAAACTCCCCCGAAATTCGAATTCGAATTCGAACTGGCGCTGAGTCCGAGACTCCGAGTGCGAGCGAGGAGAAGTTGCCTGTTGATATAACAGAAGTTCTTGTCTGCAGCGCATAAACCGGTTTGCAGTCGGTGCGCTGCCCTCCCCACCCCTCGCTCAATCTCCCTCTTCCTCTCCGTCTCCCACTCTCTCGCTCTCGCTCTGGCTCTCTTTCGAACTGGCGAGCCGAATGCGCGCGCTGCGAGTGGCTTGGAAACGAAACGAGTTTCAGTTGCTGGCCAATTTTTGTTGAGTGCGGACGCACGCAGCGCGCAGTTCGAAACTCGAAAACGTCGATCGCACATCGAAACGGGAAATTTAACTGACAAAAAATCACACACACACACACACTCTCGCACACAGATAAAAGCAATAAAACGCGCGCGCGTAAATCAAAAATTGCCTTTGATTTTTTCGTATTTTTTAAAGTGAACAAGAAAAAGTTGATAAACAACAACAACAACAACAACACGAGTTGTTAGCACTTGGAATACCTATACCTGCATATATATAGATATATACATATATATGTATGCATAAAATATTGGAATACGCAGAAGTTCGAAAATGTCAGCGTAAGTCAAGATTTGTTTTTTTTCTTTCTGCGCGCTGCGCTTCAAAAGGTTTGCCAAAAACGAAGCTGAGATCAGAGCTCAGAGCTCGGCTCGAGGCTTCTTCACCTGAAATTCCAGTTGAGTTTTCGGTTGTTTTTTCTGTTTGTCAAATAGTCACCTGGACGGGGCAGCGACAGGGGCAGGGGCAGGGGCAGCAGCTAGAGGTGTCTGCTTGGCCTTTTGTCTCTCAGATACAATCAATAGTTTGGCTTGAAGTTCCGCTAGACGAGATTCAAATGTTTTGTCTTGGCCTTTTCATGCGATATGATATGCAAATGAATCTCTATTTAGTGGCTAGCCTTCGATCGGACGTTTCATCTGCTTCTTCTTCTTCTTCTTCTGCTACTACTACTGCTGCTTGTTGAACCAGTCTTCTCTGCGCTTCTCATGGCTGGGCTTCTTGTTCTACGCCTTTCCCTAGGGAAAACTCAGTCAGGCAGTTAGCACGCAAGGCAAATTTGCATTGCAAAAAGACACAGCAACAACATGGGCAGGCGGAGGCGGATGGGCGTGGCCAGCTGGTCACTTGCTGGAGCAGCAGAAGCAATAACAAAAGCCAGCCGCAGGATTTATGGTCCTCCCAGGTGCTGAGTGGGACAGGAGTAGATCTATGGCTATACGAAGTGAGCTGATATTCTTGGCACATTTTGTGGTTAGTCTCAAGATTTCTTTGTTAGCTGAAAGATATTGTAGTCAAAATATCTTTTTAAACCAGCTGCTCTACAGTCGCCCTATCTCTATCTCTCTCTCTCTTTCTCGTTCTCTCATTGATTTGATTGGATTATCTAGGTACTGCTAAAGTGTAGCTCTATATAGTGCCATATCTTCCAGTTCCAATTCCAATTCCAGTTCCAGTTCCACTTCAAGTTTCCCTCGATCATTTCGAATTCGTTTCTTGTTCAACAACTTTTGTTGCTCAGTGTTTAATATTATGAATAGCAGTTGCTGGTGTTGTTGCTGCTGTTGTTGTTTAGCGCCTGCAGTTGCATATTAATGGCTGCCACGCCCCTTGCCCTCGCCAGCGCCTACCTCCCACGCATGCTTAAGCAGCAAATGCCAAGAAATTGAAGAATTTATGTTCAATTTCGTCGCTTCAAATGAAGTTCTTGACGCATGTTTGGCATATGTAAATGTTGTTGTTGCTTGTTGTGTTGCGGCTTACAGCTCGACAGCACTTGGAGCCACTTGTGTCCACTTGCCCCAGCCACAGCCCCAACCACAGCCGCCGGCTCACTTGGCATTTGCCTCACGTGCCGCCAACAAGTTCTCTGCGTTTGCCTTCTTCGTCTTCTCTCAGTTTCTTGGGACTGACAGAATTCTCGGCTTGGCTTTAGCTGTTTATACAAAGGCGCGCGAGTGGCTTGATAGAGCCGAAGCAGGTGCCAGAAGACAGGTGGGTGGCAGGTGGGCGGCAGGTGGCAGCTGCAGGTGCAGCTGCAGTTGGAATTGCTTTTTGGGCGTTTTGTGATTAGCTCGAGTTATCGCGCGCTGTGACTGCCAGCAGTGAGAAGAAGAAGAAGAGGAGAAATAGAAGAAGAAGCAGCAACAATAACAAAGATTGTGGCATTTGCCAAATGGCCAAATCTTGGGTGTTTTGTTGAATGCGTTGCTTTCTTTCATTTGCTATACCCTGCAAGCTGCATAGAAAGGGGTATATTGGCTTTTAGCTGCTAATATTGAGGCGTGGCTGCAGCCATTGGGCATGTGTATGCAAATACTCCTGAGCAATATCAACGACAGTTTCATTCCTGCTATTCTCCACTCTCCACTCGACTGTTCGCCTTTGATCTGCAAGAGCAAGAGAGAAAGAGATGGAGAGAGGCTATAATCTTACTATAATATATGCTCGTTTGATTGCTCTAATTGCGCCCCGCAGTTTTTATGATGATTTTACTTCCAGCAGAGAATTTAATGCGGAGGTAATTGCGCAAATTGTGTGAGAACTTTGGGCAGGCAGCGCAGCAGTTGCATAAAATGCACACTAGATGGCGTGTGTGTACGTGGGTGTCTCTGAGCAGCATGTCTCTTATGATTGCAGGGTGTCCACTAGGCGCTCTAAGCGGTTTATTGCTGCTGTTGCTGTTGGGATTGCGGAAGCAAAGCGGACAACAGCAGCACAACAGCACCAGCAGCAATAGCACCAGCAGCAACAGCAATTGGCATTAGAAACAATTTAAGCAAATGCTCAAGTCGCGATGCCTGCATGCAAAAGCCCACGCCAAACAGCCATAAATCAACAACAAGAGTAATAACAACAACAACAACAACAACAACAATAACAAATATTAATATCATTAATGAGTGGCAAAAATTGTCTAAGACTTGTTTTTGCATGGGATTTACTATAGATGTGTGTGTGTGTGTATGTGTGGGAGTGTATGTGTGTGTGTATGTGTGTGTGTGTGTGAGTTGTCTCTCCCTGTCTGCCTTTCTCTCCCGAGCTCCCTCCCTACATCCCTCTCTCTCGCTCTTTGTGTAACTCATTCAAGGACTACCAGTTGCTGCTGTTGCTGCTGCTGCCGTCGCTCCCAACTCAACTGTTTTGCGATCATTTTGACAGAATTGCTTCAAGTGTTCGCTGCAATAATTACAACAACAGCAGCAACTCGCGCAACAACAGTCGGCCAGCAACTCCATCTCTTAGCCATGACCAACAAAAATAAAGTTGGTCTAAACTAATTACGAATAGAAAGAGAATTGCAAACACTTTGAAGTGGGCGCTGAGTGGGCGTGGCAACAATAAATTGGACTCTAAGCAAATGAAAACTACAAAAGCGTAAAGATCCATGTAGAGAGAGAGAGGGAGATAGTCAGATCAGCGCAGATGTAACTAATTAATATGCAAAAGCTTGGCTAAGAGTAAACTTGTCAGATATTTACAGAAGATATAGAAGATATATGCATGAAATATGTATATATATGAACTTCAGCTATATATAGCTATATATATCATCTGTGCTATTCGCTTATTTGTGTATGCTAAACACTTGTTGGCGCAGTCATAAAGCCCCTCGCTTGTGCAATTGCATACAGAATTAGCTCTACAGTGGTGGCCAAAATAGTGAGCGTAGCTCTGGCAAAATTCATGTGGAGTTGATACAGTTGGCAGCAGTTGACAATGGTTAGGTGTGTGCGATAGAAGAAGAAGAAGACGAAGAACAACGCACACACAGTTTACTTGATAAGCAGCCCAAAATGAATTGCAACAACAACAACAGCAACAACAACAACAACAACAACGGCAACAAATGTTTGTTTTAATGCACACTTCCGGCTAACAAAGGGCTTTTCCGTCAATTAAACAGTTCTTTCAACAGAAAAAACAATTAGGCGTACGCTAAGTGAGCAGCTGAGCGACTAGTAGATACCCTGTAAGTGCAGTTGTGCTTTGTGGTTTATTATAGGCAGAGGCATAGACATCGATTTCTATTTAGAATTAATTAGTTAATAATTTGATGATGATTCGAGAGCAAAGCTTAGCTGTATGTGCTCTAGGAGGGATGTACATACCCTATGTTTAAGTTGTCGACTCTTATAATTTCTTATTAGAATATACTATATACTAATATATATTGTATATGAGATTTATGACTTCAGTCATGCCTGCAACATAATGCCACTGCAATCAATATGCCCGCTGCTTGCCAGCTGTAAGCAAAGGTACTTAACAATTAGCTGGAAGCGAACACACACACACTCACACTGTCACTTGTTTATATATAAATGTATAATATCTGGTATATCCATCGTATTGACGTATGCTAAACAGTCGATTGAGCCGCATAGAGCCAGTGCCTGGCCAGCTGCACCTTTACAGTGTTGGCCGAGCGAGTTGGCACAGCTGCGAGTCGGCCTAGGCGAGGCAGCTGACTCGAGTTGATACAGTTGGCGACAGTTGACGATTGCCAAGTGCGAACGGCAACAACTGTGAGGCCCTGGCGTAGCCACATTATTACTATCATCATCCAGAGAGAGAGAGAGAGGGAGAGAAAGAGAAACACTCTGACTTGGCTATATTTTGGGCCTTTTGTTGGCTTTGGGCTGCGTGCTGACTGACAGCCAGTGCAATAACAAAGCAAATTATATGACGCTGATATTTAGACTGTAGAAGAGGAAGAAGCAGAGCAACAGCAACGACAACGGCTACGGCAAAAGCATTTGTCGTAATTGCCAGAGCTAAAAGCAAAAGTGAAAAAGCGTTCTTAAATTTTATAAGCCATATGCCGCATGTGTCATGCATTTGCCTACCTAAATGCCCTCTTCCCGTCTGCCCCGCCCCCTCTGCCCCTCGCCTCGTTTTTCGAGGCGTTGTCAGCAAAAGACACAAGAGAGATCCACAGCCCGAGGCAGGCTTCGTATGTAATATTAGAACTGACTCTCATGTATATCGTATATATATGTGGATCAAGCAGATATAGATCATGTATATATGCATATATATGGATGAATTTCGTTTGATGTCTGCTGCCTTTGCAGTTTTTTTGCATGATCCATACTCTGACTAAAGATCAAGCGAGCATATCAGTTGGCAGCAAATAGTTCGCGCTGTTTAGCTAACGCTTAAAAAGATCTTGATCTAAACAGTGAACAGGAGTATGGATAATGATTGGAAAAGAAGAAAGGGAGGGATCTCATCAATAGAAGAAGGCAACATAACTTTTGCTAGCATATGAAACAAGGTAGATTCGTTGCTTGTTCCAGTCTGATAAAGAAGATTTTCCATCTCTCACTCTCACTTTACATCTCCCTCTCTGTCTGACTTCCTATAGAGGCAAACACAGTTTGACAGGCCTTGACAACCCTTCAGATGACGTCTGCTTAGTTTTCTCTTTATTTTCTCCCCATTAGTAGCTGATCCAAGGTATTAGGCAGTCGGCTAGTCCCGTTCCGCGTTCTGTTTCATTTGCAATTTGCAGTTGTCAACAATTGAAATTTGATTTGTTCCACAAACACACACACACACACACACACACACACACACGCGGTCGTTCGCTCGTTGTTAAACGCTTTGTGGACACTTTTAGATAAATGTTTAGTTGCCTTTTGAGGTACTTGGGTAACTATACATACATATCTGTATGTTTATATACATATATTTATCTGAACTGGACCGGTTTGTTTTTTGTTGTAGTTGGGACAAAACTTTCGGCGAGAAACAAAATGAGGTCGTTGTCAAAAGCAAAAGCGAAAGTTCAACTCGAGTTGGTTCTGGTTTTTTTTTGGCTGTCCCCCTCCTCCTCCTTGTGCCCTCTTCCTTCGCTCTACCTGTAGCCTCTCATCGCTCATCTCTCATCTCTCTGCTCTTGCTGATCACCTCTCACCTGTCGTTTTCAGTATTGGCATTTTTTCCTCTTTGTGTGCTTTAGGGTGTGCCAAAAACGAGCCACGTGCTGCTCGGCCTGTGCAGCTGTTGTCGCTCATTAGGTTAACCGTGTCATCCGCTGCGTCTTCGCGTTGTCTCCACTCTGGCTAAGTCTGACTTTGACTCAGCTCAGCCTGATGATCTGGCTCTTGGTTCCAGGCTTTGCGGTTGAGCCCACCTTAGTTCTGTCCTTCCTTAGATCTCCCTTAGTTCTTCCTTAGCTCTAGCTTACCTCAAACTCAGGCTGTGGTTTCTAGCTCCTCTTCAGCTCTACCTAAACTTTACCCTAGTTCTTCCTTGGATCAACTGTGGATATACTTTGCTTACATGTCAGCTCTGCTTCTTGCCTCTGGCTCTTCCTTTGTTCTGCACCTTCTGCTCCTTGTATAATATTTAAAAAGCCATTAGCTCCATTTACGCTGCAGTTGTGTCTTGTCGGTGTTTATAGCTCTGCCTTCGTCTCTCCACTTACCCCTCCTCCTGCCTGTTGTTCGCGTGACCGAGTGAAGTCCAAGTTCAAATTGGTATCAATTGGCAGCTCGAGTGGTCTTTGCGGTTCTTCGTACGCCTCGACTTGGTGCTCATACGCAACTTCCTTTCACGAGCCAAATTGCTTTCGCTTTTCATTTTTGTGGGCTGACGCTTCACTTTTTTTTGTGCTCGCTTTTAATGTCCGCTTGAGCGAGGGCCAATGAGCGGGTATGATGTACTATCTGACTAGATATGTATGAACATGTATAGAGCTCATTTGAACTAAAAACTTTAAGAATTCCCTTTGATCTTGGCTTGTAGAAGTCTCCTTAGTCTAAGCACTCGCTAGGAGTATTCTGATTTGGTTTCTTTTTCGATTACTTTCGCGAGTCAACTCGATATTTGCATTCACATTCCATTTCCTCTGCCATTGGCTCCTCAAATTGCAGGGTATTTTGCTGTTGAGCTTGCACTCGCTCTTCCGATTCATTAATTTATTGCACTTGTTCTTTTGTGTTTTTTTTTTCTACTTGCATTTACAAGCACTTCCGTTTGACTACGTCAACAACTTTTGCTCCCGTCGCTGTCTGTTAATCCCTCTTCCTCTTCCTCTTTCTCTCCACCTCCCCCTCGCTCCCTATCTCTCCCCCGCTGTGTGTTTCGTTCAGTCAGCGCATTGTTATTGACATCATCATTATCGTGATCATCAGCATTTTGGCAAACCGTGAAGCGACAGCGATTCGTCGACTTCCACCCAGTTCTTTACGATAAACTCTCTTTGCCTCAAGCAGATCGCTTAACTAGGCCCGGATCGAATCATGATTAAGTTCCGCTACAAGCGCAAGGAGCCCAGCAATGTGGTTGCCTGCAGCCCAACGGCATCGGCAACATCTACAACAGCAACAGCAGCAGCAACATCTCCGACAGCAGCAACATCTCCAGTGGCAGCAGCTGTTGCTCCCGCCGTGGCGCAGCTGCAGCTGATCAGCAACAATGGAACCTTGCCCAGGAGCAGTCCGCGTAAGCTGCTCCTCGACTCCGGCTCAGCTACGTTGACGCGCCAGAGCAAGCAGCAGCAGCAACAGCAGCAGCAGCAGCAAAACCTATGCGCCTTGGCTAAGGTCTCCAGCAGCATTGAGCTGGCGTTCCATGGCTACAACAACAACAACATCAGCAACAACAGCATCGAAAGGGATCGCTGCATTAATGCAGTTATTGTAAGTCGGGTACACCCCATTAGCCATTTGCAATGCCCAGCTAGAGACAGTCTATATCACTGATATGTATATATGGAGTATTATCTAACTCTCCCTCTCTCTCTCTCTCTCTCTCTCTCTCTTTAGGAACTCTTTCAGCAACTTCAGACCAGCTCAGAGCCAGCTCTGTGCCCGGAGCCTCTGCGTCGCGCCTTGGCCAGCGGCCCACTGGCCGGTCGCCGGTTCCCGCTGGGCTGCCTCGGCGACGCTGCCGAGTGCTTCGAGCTCTTGCTGCACCGCGTCCACTCGCACATCTCGCCCGACGATGGCGACGCGTGCGAGTCGTCGGCCTGCATTGCCCATCGCCGCTTCGCCATGCGCGTCATCGAGCAAAGCGTTTGCAAGTGCGGCGCCAACTCCGAGCAGCTTCCCTTCACGCAGGTGAGTTGAAGAATTGCCAGATTTGAATACTCTAACTCAGTTGAAGAGATTTCCTGGAAAAACAGGGCTAGTGTAGTCAGATCTAGACAAGGAAATATAAGGAAAACTAGCTGGAGGAATCAGGCAAAGCCTAAGTCGAAGAGCAAGTGATTCTATAGGCTCAATGAGTTTTAAATGAGTTTTAAGTAAGACAACTAATCCTAGAGCAAGTAGTCCTAGAGACTCTTCAGTAGGTACGTCAACTAATGCCTCTATGTGGCTAATGCCTCGTTGACCCATTCATTCTTCGAACTGTGGCCTGCCACCCCGTTAGCTGTTGAATCGGATTGCAAAGCCAGGTTTCGTTTTCAACTATAAAATTCATTCTTAAAAACCTATCAAAACATGGCTCAGTCTGGTGCAAAAATGTCTTCAAGAATTCAATGGAACTCAACTTAATTGTATGCAAGTTCTTTTGTGCTCGTGGCGTGGGCTTTGGAACACCTGCAATTGCTGCCATGTAAATTGTGGGCAGCGGGTGCGAGAGGGGGCCAGAACCGACTAGGGGAACAGTTAGTTGGCTAGGTGGCCAAACGGGTTATGCGGCTCAACATGAACCTGAACGTGAGCCAGTCGCTCGACCAGTTTTCGGAACACCCACTAGGAGAAGCAACGCACACAGATCACAGATTGCAAATGTAGTTGGCGCTGTTAGACCGTCCCCTTGCCCCCTCTATCAGCTCTACTCATGGATCATGGAGCTTGCCATTGACACCCAGTGTCTTAGGCTCTTAACTAACACCCTCATAGATCACACATCTTTCGCTCTCTCCCTCTGATTTATATTGTATGCTCACTTTTTATCCTTTCTTCCCCCTCTTGCAGATGGTGCACTACGTCTCCGCCTCGGCGCTGACCTCCCAGAAGAGTCTCGCCATGCAGAACCATCAGCAGCTGAGCTTCGGCCAGCTGTTGCGCGCCGCTGGCAACATGGGCGACATACGCGACTGTCCGGTAAGTACCACAAGCAATCTTCCCCAGCAACTGTGGCTAATTGGACTCTTCTCTGCCCTCTCTCTCTTCCTCTCTCTCTTAGAACTCGTGTGGGGCCAAGATCGGCATCTGCCGCGCGCTGCTCAATAGACCGGACGTCGTATCGATTGGCATTGTCTGGGACTCGGAGCGACCCGCCGCCGACCAGGTGCACGCCGTGCTGAAGGCCGTGGGCACCAGCCTGCGCCTGGCCGACGTCTTCCACCAGGTCAGCGAGCAGCGCTGGGCGCAGCAGGCGCAGCACGAGCTGGTGGGCATCGTCTCCTACTACGGCAAGCACTACACCACCTTCTTCTTCCACACGAAGCTCAAGGTGTGGGTCTACTTCGACGACGCCAACGTCAAGGAGGTGGGCCCCAGCTGGGAGGGTGTGGTGGACAAGTGCAGCCGCGGCCGCTATCAGCCGCTGCTGCTGCTCTACGCCGTGCCGCAGCCGCCCAGCGCAGCGGCGGGGGCGGGGCCGATCGGCGGCAGCTGCGGCCTGGAGCGACGCGCCGTCACGCCCAGCCCAGAGAAGCCCAGCCTGGGCAGCACTCGACGCGCCATCACGCCCACGCCGCTCAACGACTACCAGAACCTGAGCGTCATCCAGAAGAGCATCTTTCCCGTGCCGTTGCCTGCGTCGCCCGCCCTCCCTGCCATGCCCGCACTACCGGCGGGCAGCGACGAGACGGACGCCTACATCAGCCGCAAAACCGTGGAGCACGTGCTGAGCGCCCAGTACCAGAATCTGAGCGTCATCCAGGACAAGATCGCCGCCGATAAGGAGGGCGGCTTCCTCAACCGCAAGCCCATCGAGGCGATGCTCAGCGCCCAACTGGCCCGCCGCCAGCACCTGCAGCTGCAGCGCAGCCACAGCGCCGAGTCCAGCTCCGGCCACGCCTCCAACGGCAGCTCGCCGCCCAGCGACGGGTTGACCATCCCGGAGCACCTGAACCAGCCCAGGCGCCGCGACTCGGGCAACTGGTCGGGCGACCGCAACAGCGCCAGCTCCGCCAGCTCCACCACCCTGGACAATCCCTATCTCTACATGGTGGCCAAGCGGGGCGTGGCTGCAGTGCCTCAGAGTCCCACGAGGCACGGCCACGGCCACGCCCATGGCCACGGCCTTGGCCACGGTCATGGTCACGGACTGCCTTACGACGCGGGCTACGACTCGTTCTCGCTGAGCTCCACGGACTCGTATCCGCCCAAGCACGTGCTCAACCCGCAGCTGGCGAAGATTCCCGAGACGAATGCGCCGAATGCAGCCGCCCACGCGGCCCACGCCCCACACGCAGCGCACGGGCCGGGCCTGGCGCTGTCCGGCGACTGCGAGAAGCTCTGCCACGAGGCGGACCAGCTGCTGGAGAAGTCGCGGCTGGTGGAGGAGTCGCACGACCTGGAGACGGCGCTGGTCCTCTGCAACGCAGCGGCGGGCCGAGCGCGGGCGGCCATGGACGCGCCCTACAGCAACCCGCACACGATGACCTTCGCGCGGATGAAGCACAACACGTGCGTGATGCGCGCGCGCAGCCTGCACCGGCGCATTCTCGTCGAGAAGGGCGCCGAGAGCGAGGCCATGCCCGAGCTGAAGCACATGCGCGAGGGCAGCAACAGCAGCGTCAAGCACATGCGCCAGAGCAGCAAGGACCGCACGCTAGAGAAGCTGGAGAAGTTGGAGAAGCTGGAGCAGCTGCCGCCGAGTGGCGCGGCTGCGAAGAGCATCGAGATCTACGCGACGCTGCCCAAGCGCAAGTCCCCGCTGAAGGCGCTCGTCAGCGCCGGCGCCGGCGGCGACGACAACGCCATCGAGTACGACCAGCAGCAGCCCGCAGCCAGCCAGGCGAAGCCGGAGCGAGAGAGTCGCTCGCTGTTCGGGCGACGCGACAAGGACAAAGAGAAGGAGAAGGACAAGGAGAAGGAGAAGCGCAGCCGCAGCGAGGACCGCAACAAGCTGACGCGCGAGTTCTCGCTGACCGAGACGCTGCTGGTGAACGCCAAGGACACGCTGAAGAAGCACAAGGAGGACAAGGACGAGAAGAAGGAGAAGGACAAGAGCGGCAAGAAGCAGCACAAGATACGCCGCAAGCTGCTCATGGGCGGGCTCATCCGGCGCAAGAACCGCTCCATGCCCGACCTCACCGAGGCCGTCGACGACGCCGGCTCCTCCGCTGCGGCGGCGGCTGCTGCCGCTGCTTGTGCGGCCAGCGCGCACGCCGCGCCCCTCAGCTCCGTGGACGACAGCGCCGTCGGCCTGCACCTGCACGGCCACGCCTACCTGGGCAGCCACATGAGCGGCTACATATCGGAGGGCCACTTCGACTACCCCAGCAGCAGCAACAGCAACAGCAGCAACATCGCCTCTGCCGCAGCAGCAGCTGCTGCCGCCGCCTCTGGCTGCTGCGCCAATCCCAACCTGGAGCGCAGCAAGCTGATGCGCAAGAGCTTCCACGGCAGCGGCAGGCAGCTGACCATGGTGCCCAAAGTGGCGCCGCCGCCGCCCATGCGCACCAGCTCCTCGCTGACGCAGCAGCAGCAGCAACAGCAACAGCAGCAGCAGCAACACTTCCACCACGAGGCCAACCTGTCGAACATCTCGGCGATGAGCTCGAACGCCTCGATCAGCGAGGACTCCTGCCAGACCATCATAACCACCTGCGCACAGGTGCACTCCGAGCAGAGTCCGCTCAAGGATCTGCAGCTGCCCTGCGCCCCGGAGCTGGGCATGGCGCTGCCCCTGCCCCTACCCCTGCCCATGACCATGCCCATGCCACTGCCACCGCCCCTAATGGAGCTGCCGCCGTATCCCAGTCCGCCGCAGTCCGTCTGCCATTCTCGGCAGGCGAGCGAGGACTTCCCGCCGCCGCCACCGCCCGAGATCGACCTGGAGCCGCTCAACCAGCAGCTGAGTCACCTGCACGCCCTGGAGGCAGCCAGCAAGCAGCAGCGCCAGCAGCTCGACTCCATGGAGGGCACGACCAGCATCTTGGCCCAGCTGCAGCAGCGCCAGCACCTGCTGAAGCTGCGCAAGGAGCAGGCGACGCCGCTGCCCGACCTGCGCAGCCGCAAGCCGGAGCCAGCAGCAGCAGCAGGAGTGGGAGGCTCGCCCAGCAGCGTGCGTGACCTAACGCATCGCTTCGAGCAGACGAGCATTGGAGGAGCGGGAGCGGGAGCGGGAGCAGCATCAGCAGCAGCAGCGGCGCCAGCAATGGCCAGCAGCAACATGCGCTCGTACGCCTCCCAGGAGCTGCTCAGCTCCGTGCGCACGCAGATGAACGGGCTGCCCAATGGCAAGCCGGAGACAGACGAGGTGGACTGCGCGCCCATGCCACGCCAGCAGCAGCAGCAACAGCAG
Source organism: Drosophila meridionalis (assembly GCA_035045145.1). NCBI lineage: Eukaryota > Metazoa > Arthropoda > Insecta > Diptera > Drosophilidae > Drosophila > Drosophila meridionalis. The sequence continues at coordinate 572,423 of JAWNPG010000015.1, read as the reverse complement.
CAGCAGCAGCAACAGTTGCTGCTGGCCAAGCCCAAGTACGAGATGTCGCAGTCACAGATCGCCGAGGAGATCCGCGAGGTGGAGCTGCTCAACTCGATGGTGCAGCAGACGCTCAACCAGAGCAACCTGGCAGCGCCAAAGCGCGTGAAGAAGAAGAGCGTCTCGTTCTGCGACCAGGTCATCCTCGTGGCCACCGCCGGCAACGAGGAGGACGACGACTTCATCCCGAATCCCATTCTGGAGCGCGTCCTGCGCACGGCCCAGCACCCCAACGAGAAGGTGAGCGCCCAGCTCATTCAACAGCAGCAGCAGAACATGCTGCGCCTGCAGACAGAGGCGCAGCCACGCCTGCAGCAGCAGCAGCAACAACAGTTGCAGCAGCAGCAGCAACAACAGTTGCAGGCATCGCCCATGCTGGGCAGACCAGATATGCAGCGCTATGTGCAGCGCCAGCAGCAGCTGCTGCAGCAGCAACAGCAGCAGCAACAGCAACAGCAGGAGCTGTATCGCCTGCAACAGCAGCAGCAGCAGCAGCAACAGCTGCTGCCACGCACCAGCATGAGTGGCTTGTCCAATCAGCAACAGCAGCAGCAGCAGCTGGACATGCAATACAGCAGCATGCCACGCCCCTTGCATGCGCAAAGCTACTCCATGCAAATGCAGAAGCAGCAGCAGCAGCAACAATTGCAGCAACAGCAACAACAGCAGCAGCAACAACTGAGCATTGGCTACTTCAGCAATGGCAATATTGCCGCTGAGCAATCGCTGCCCTCGCCCTATCAGCGCGTGCCACACCCACATGCCTATCAGCAGGCCAACTACTACGCAGCACAGCAGCAACAGCAGCAGCAGCAGCAGCAGCAGCAACAGCAACAGCAGCAGCAACAGTTGCTGAATGGTAAGAAGAAGGTGAGCTTCGAGCCAGGCACCAAGGGCGAACTGGATTGCCTGCCCTGTGCGCCGCAGCCGCCACCGCCGCCGCCGCCGTCGCAGAACGGACTGCCCGAGCCACTTTCCGGTGGCACGAATCTCAATGGCATCACGGCCATACCCACCCGCGTCTACAACAATGCCATCGTCAAGGCCTCGGCCAAGGCCGTCGAGTGCAACCTGTGCCGCAAGCGGCACGTGATTGCGCCCTCGATCTACTGCACCAACTGCGAGTACTATCTGCAGATGCTCAACCAGCGCAGATGATGCCGAACCGCATCGAATTCGAATTCGAATTCGAACTCGAACTCGAGTCGAGGTCGCACGCGAGTGCAACTGCAATGATTTGAATTCGACTTTGAATCGTAGACGTAAGTGGAAACACGTTATCTCAAGCATTGCTGCCACGCCCCTCCAAAAAGCGCCCACAATAGGCTGTTACTGTTAAGGTTCGAGTCCGTAGAGTCGTCTATATACGAATATCTATATATACTTTTAGCTTATAACCAATCGTAGCTCGTAAGCAGTTGCAACAGCAGATCGAAGCTAGCAGCAGCAGCAGCAGCAGCAACAGTTGCTGCTGCTGCTGCAGCTGTCAGTCAGGGATGCGATTGGGTCTGCTGCCGCGTGGAGCAGTGGCAACAGCAACAGCAGCAGCAACAGTCGCTTTTATGCCGCCGCATAGATGTCGCAACTGTTGGCCAGCCACGCCTACATTGAAACGCCCGCACGCACATGTTCCCCAGCACACACACATATATGTCCACTTGCCCATATATCTAACACGCGTCGCTCACAACGAACATCGCCAGCAACAGCAACAGCAACATCGACATCAGCAACATCTCACTAACTCCATCCAGCCTGGGTTCCGCAAATCTCTTAATATTTCTTTAATTAATTAATATTCGTAGTTATAATACATTTTTTTTTTTTATCATCTTTAAATTGTTTAAGTTTTAAGAGTTTTTAATACTTAAAAAATATTATTTTTTTTATTGAGAAACTCAGCCGCTGAGCTTCCATTGCCGCGCAGTTGTCGAACGACTGCTCGGCAGAGTTTTAATATTTTTATCTGATATCTTCTATAGACTAGCCTAAGCATTATTTTTTATGCAACGTACATATATACACATATTTTATACATACTTTTTTTTTCATCTTTTAAATGCATTTTATACGATTAGTAGTACTTAAAGTGTTTTTACATTTATTATAAAGTTTTTTGAAGATTTTTCTTTACAGAAAACACAGAAATGCACAAATGATGCGAGAAAAGAGCAAAAACAGCAAATAAATGGTAAAAAAAAAAGAAATTATTTTAATAAAAATTAAATACAAAATAAATAATTGTTTTATTGATGCGGGGCATAATCATAATATACATTATACAGACTGAGAAAGTCCATACCTTTAGGCTGACGTATGGTTGCTTAGAAATACTAACTGTAAACAAAAACTTATAGTAATGTCTTTAATCTTAAATACTTTAAGCATAAGCCCTCACCAGCTTTCAGTCAGTTGTTTCTTGATTGGACCTCGAAACTATCTTTGAGCAACAAGATCAGAATCTACAAGACTATGCTAGAGCGCGACCTCATCTATGCCATCCAGGTTAATGGGGTCCTTTGGTACATGCGAACCAAAGAATATCACAGATTGGAGGCATAATCCAAGAGTCTAGGCCCTCACCCAATCGGCCTGGTGAGTCGCAGAGGTTCTGAATCCTAATGATCATTAGGACTCCTGCTTAAGTTTGCCTATGATAAGTACGAGTATACATTTTTTGTCCTATTTGTCCCTCCTAACCAATGTGTGTCGTGTGTCTTCCATAGGTTTCAAAAACATATTTCAATAATTTCTGTTAAGATTAAGTTGTCTTAATGTCTGTCAATGTTTAAGCAACTACAAATCAAATATATATTTCAACAAATGTATAGCATACTTTCAGGATCTATTATAGATAAACCTCACATCATTTTAGGCGAGTATTAAATTCAGAGCCGAACTTTTCGAACTTATTTGAATTCGAACTCTGTATATACAGAGCATTTGTATATACATATATATTTAAACAACGATCAAAATTGTTAAGTAAAATCCTATAAACTTCGAAATCAGCTGTGCTCTTGAATGTCTGAAATCGAGCCAGATAATATCCAATCCTTAAGAGTTATACCTTTTCAAAGTTCTGAAAATAATACAATACGAAAAGTAACTGCAGCGCAATTCGTACACATATCGATTCCGAATCTCTGGCGATCTCACTCAACTTACCTCTATGAGACTTATACCACTTCGAGCTCAAGCCTCAACTGTATAAAATAAGCTGAAAGAAAGTTTTTTCGTTTTGTAACTTCCCCAATTCCCGCCAAGTCAAACAGCGTGTAATTCAGTTTAAAATAAAATTTTAATTTGGAATTCAATTGAAAACTGAAAAAATGATAAAATGAAGATTTATGTGAAATGGGAAGTTGATGTTGTGTATTCTGAGCCGAGCCTCAAATTGTGTTTTCAAGTCATTCGAAACAAATTCAGAGTTTTTTCGCGAGATTCGGCTCAGACGTATAACAGTTCAGTGATTGTTACACTATCTTTTTTTTTTTTTTATCGCGCCTTAGTGGAGGCGCGTATAACGCTTCCACATAAAATGCAATTTTCATTATCGGTTTCTTTTAAATATTCGGGTTTTTCTATTATATTATATGTGTTGGTTTTTTTTTTTATCGATTTCATTTTTTTCGAACTGCGTAAAACATTTATCCGACTTCTTTTAATATATATATATATATATATACGTTTTTTTTCGAACTGAGCGCCAAGCTTTTAAATATATATATTTTTTTTCTTTTTTTTTTTTTTTGTTTATTTTTTTTTTAATGCTTAGCAAACAGTTCTTAAATATTTTACGCAATTCAATTTTTTTCTTTTTTTTTAATATTCTTTTTATATTTAAGGCACGGTTCGCTCTTTTCTCTTTTTTTCATTTTGTTTTCATTTTTTTTTTTTTACTACCGCCCGAACGATCTGTGAGTGTGAGAAGTGCAGAGGAAGAGGAAGAAGATTTGTGTGTATTCACATTGAAACAGAAGAGTGGGAAATGGGATGTTGTACGATACAATAGATACATGGATATATGAATGCCAATTGCAAGAACAGAAACAGAAACAAAGAGCTGTTGTGTGTGAGGCGTCTGTGATTTGTGAAACTAACAAACTGCTCAAAAATAGGATATTCACAAATAAGGAAAATAAATTGTTAAAACAATTAAAATCTTCACTTGGATATGGCAACGCTTCTTGGCTTTCAAATGCCATTAGATGTGACAACGCTTCTTGGCAAAAGTCTTTTGGTAATCAATTCAATTGAAATCTGTTTTCTCATTTGCATTTTGAAATTTGCATGCATCTGGCAACGCCATTCATTGGCATTCTTATAGATCTTGATATTTGATATGGATATGATTAGTTTGTTTAGCTTTTTCTCTAGCATTTTCTATTTTTGCATGTTTGATTAATGTGGCATTGAGTCTTGTACTTCGCATTAATCTGGCAACGCCACTTGAATTCTGTTTAGATTTTGTAAAATTCAGTTTAATGGGCCTCTTGGCCCTTCCTCTATTGGCAACGCCTACGATTGTTGTTTTGCTTTTTTTGGTAGAGACGACACTCTAAGACTTATTTAGCTTTAGTTCTTCGAATCTTTACTCGATCTGGCAATGTGAATGGTGAGCTTAGTTTCTGACTCGTTTTTGAATCTTCATTCGATCGCTGCCCGAATAACCCAAGGATCGCAGACAACGGAACAGCTTAAGGCACAGCACATGACGCTGGACACTGAGACAAAACACCGTAGGATCACAGCATCCGTGTCTTTGATTTGGAAGGAGACTTTGAGATCGCAACTAGAATCAATGGAGTCGAACATAGGAATTGATGAATCGAACTAAAGAGGAAAGTAAACGAAAACAAAAACTTTGGCTTCGCAGCTCTGGCTCCAAGTTTCGCTTCGACTCATCTGAAAGAACATCGGCATAGAAATAGGTTAGTGGAACTCTCTTGCACTGCAGTTTGTGGCTGCGAAAGACGCTTCGCTGACCTATTTGGAGGGATTTCAACGCGCTTTTCGCCTTCGGGACTTCGAGATTCGATCTCCATTTGCAATGTGTGCCACAACCAGGCGTATTTTGTTTTACTTGTTTTCTCATAGAGGTTACGTGGGCAAACCAACTAACCGCGACAGGCGTGTCTCGAGCAATTGGCTTGCCGTCTTTTCTTCATCCTGCTCAGCTTTGTGTTTGGCTCATAAGATTCGATTTCGTTTGCGCCGCATTAGAAAATACCTGCGCAAACTCTAAAATGTCTATCTATATGTTTTTATAATAGAAAAATATATAAATAAATATAAATTTTTTATAAAAAAAAAATATTTGCACTTTTTTTCTTTTTTTTTTTTTGTATACATGCATATTTTTTGTTGTTTTTTTTTTAATATTTTTTTCTTTTCTTTTTTTTCCTTTGTTTATCTATTGCACTAATTGCAGCACACATCGCACGTAGAACGTTTCTCATTTGTATATATATTATTATTTTATGGGTTTTCTTTTTGTTTAAAGCCCACGCAAAGGCAACGGTTCGAATCCCCTAACAGATCAGCGCAACGCTTGGCAAACGGACGCGGGAAACTCACCTGGAGGCAGTTATTAAAAAGCATTTTATACATATATAGTATATAGTCTATGTGATCGGTCACTGACACTGCTGTAAGCAATACTCAAGTTAGAACAGTCATAGATGGGGTGGTGGTTCGTATATACAGAGGGAATGATCTATGTACAACGGGAACGGAAGGGAGAACGGAACGAAGTTTAAGAACAAAAGGACAAGCGTTGCGTATCTCAAAGCGAAGTGGAGGAAACACAAATCGATTTCCATTTGACTATCGATTGCTGATTGATGACTGTGATCGGTGCCCGGTGACAGCAGCAGTGATGCATCACGATCGAGGCTGTGACTTTGGCGATTCCAGTGAATGTGCCGTGGTCTATTCTTGGGTTCGATTCTTCACGATTCATAAAGTCTGGGATGGAGTCTAGTGGCATGGCTTTGCCATCTTGATTGAAGCTGTGCTCTGAGCTCATGATTGAGGTTAGGGAGTATTCTTCTTTCTCTTTTGCTTTCTTTATGGTATTTGGCTCTTCGCCTGCCGAACGACACGGCCTGTGGAAATATATATCCAGTAGAGTAATACATATGCCACATATATTTGTATAGAAATCTATACCTGGTTGATTGATGGTGTTTTTCTCTCAGTTAATACATCTTGATTGAAGTTGTGGTGCTCCACACGCCTGCCTGCTCTTGTTTTATGCCTCTCCTACTACTATTTCTGTTATCCCAGTCACTCTCTCTCTCTATCTCTGTCCCACTCTCCTTCTACTCTAGCCTGTAATAGACCTAGCAACATGACTTGAACTGCTTTTAATTTTCCTACCTATCCTCCTCTGCTCTCCCGCTCTCTCTCTCTCTCCCTCCTTATGCCTTTCGTCCTCAACTGGATCGTAACTGAAAGAACTTGCTGCTACCCTACTCGTCTCTCTCCAGCTGCTCCTGCTCTGCCTAGTGACAGTCGAGGCTAGCGACACGGTCTTAGCTGGGAGGTTAAGGAACCGGATCTGGTTCCTGACGGACATAGATGGACTTTCGGATTTTCGGACCTTCAACTAGGTACATGTGTATAACATCTTGCCACACAATACTCGGATATATATGTACGCCAACTGAATGCGGAGTTTGATGGAATGGAATGGGCGAATACGATGACATTTGTGGTTTTATAGGGGTTTCTGGAGTGATCGACTAGCTTCGTTATGGGCAGCTGGCTGCCGTTCGTATTATGAGCCACAGAGTAGCTCTTCTGTTTTATTTCGGTATAACACTTATTCGAGTGCTTCGGGTGTTAGGCAAGCGACCGCCATGGGCTCGAGGCGGCGAGCGCATCCCACGCAGCCTGTTGTGGGTGAGGCGCGGGTGTGTGCGCGCCTGCGCGTGTGTGTGTGCGGAGGGCGGACTGGCGGACAGGGGCTACTTGGCCCGTAGGTGACTGTTATACATGCAGTTCTCGTGATTATGTGGCTTCTGGCGCCAGTGGTTATGCGCTCTAATCTGTGCGCTTTGCCCGGCGTTGCGCGGCATAGACCGGAGGAAGGCGCCGTCTGCCGTTTGCCGAGCGAGATGAACATACGTGTACTGTTTGTGTGCTGTGGTGTGTGAGAGAGAGAGAGAGCGCGTCCCTCTTGCCGAGCTGCTCGCTCGCATGCATAGTTAGGTGCACGACATGCCGTTTCGCTCGCATCCATGTGACGCCGCGCGCACTGCGATAGAAGTATGTGGTTACGCTTCGTCTCGCGGCTGGTGCGTGCGGCGTCAAACGGATGCCGTTCGTGTTCCACTGTCTCGTTCTGTTCCGTATGCTCAGCTCGCCCCGCAAAGCCCACGCTCGCGCTCTCTCTCCCTCGCGCTTGCTCTGCCGCCCATCGCCCATCGCTCGCCCGCACGCCAGGCAAAGCTTGATTGATCCAAGTAGGAATTACTGTGCAAACCCGCCGCCACTTCCACGCCTCGGCAGCAGCAGCAGCAACAGCAGCCGCCACGCACCGCACCTCACCTGCCCCGGGCCTCGAGCGGCGCTCCTCGCTCCTCGCGGAGGCGCCGCCCCCGGACGTGGCGCCACAGAACTGCACGGACGTACGCTCACTCACCCGGTCGCCCTTGGCTCCGCTTTCGTAGTCGGGTTCAGCTGCTGCTTCGCTCCTTTATCGAGTTGATGCGCGATTCGTGTCTGATTTATGTGCGTTCGATGGCTGGCTCTTTCCCTCTCGGCATATACCAATACTGTGTTTTTGGCACTCTCGGTACAGTTGGCATTCGGACAAAATAGCACTCGAAAAAAAAAAAATTGAAAAAAAAATAGGAGTATCTTTGGACTAGCTGCTCCTGACCGTGTCGCTGGCTCCAGAGCTAGCGCTCGACTGTGCTCGATGCTGACTCGGCGAGCTCGAGGCAGACTCGCTAGAGGACCAGGTAGTCGAGGAGTTCAGGTAGTCTGGGTCCAGTTCAGGTAGTCGAGCCCAGAATTTCCGTAGGTCGTTAGTCCTGCAGGCCCAGTCCTAATGAGGGTTTCTTTTCCTCTACTGCAGCTGCCTGCATATCCCTCAGTCTGTCGTCCCTCTGTCCGTCTGACGGTCCGGCCTGTTCTTTTCTTTTGTTTCCTTCGTCGTTGTCCTTGGCTGCAGCTGCAGTTCCCGTTTTCTCACTATTTTCTTGGAATATTTTCAGGATTTGCCCGCTTTCAATTGCTCTCAACTTTTTTCACTCAGGTATAGACACAAACTGTTCAACTTTTCAATCGATGTCCGTTCGTCGCACTGCAACTGCTTCGACTGGCTGCTGGCAATGCCTCTCTGCTGCCTTGACGATGGCAATGCCTTTCCCCTACTCGCGCTCTGCGAAGTGCTTGACTCCTCCACTTTTTCCCGTGCAAACTTTAAATTCACTTCACGAATTCGACTGGATTCCGTTTCGGTGCCTGCCTCAAAGTCGTCTGCGAGTACGGAAAGCATCTGCTTGGCCCCGATGTGCAATGGAGCTGCCACTCGGCTCGGCCCATGCACAGCACAGCTCAAAGTTGGGCAACACCTCCAGCAGGCATTGCACTCGGCCTAGTTCTTTACAATTCTGTGTAGCCTTCTGGCACTAACCATACAACACATAGACTGGACATCGGTACAAAATTGCGCAGAGCTCGGAATTTGTAGCGGGGGTCCCAGACAACTTCGTATTTGCTCGGCTCGGTTACTGTAGGTCCCAAAAAAAAAAATAGCGCGCAGCAGAATCATTCTGCTTCAAGACATCGGCCGAACTACAGCGGACGAAAATTGAAATTTGCTGTCATGCGATTCCATTTCTTTGCTGCTGAGTGAAGAGTATGCCGAATTCTTGAAAGCGTTTGCCATACTCATGCAAAATGTTCGCTTTTTCATGCTTTTTTGTTACACAGGGTATGAAAGCGTTGGTGCGCTTAACAATATGATTTCACGACAAGCATGCACACATTCTTACAGTCCCTTACTACATATGTGTGTATTCATGTGCCTATATGTGAAACTTGCTGCCTGTAGAATTTACAGTTGCTAGATCTTGTGGCCTGAGTATGGGATGGCTGAAGAAGTTTTGTATGTGTGCATGTGTGTGCATAATATGTTCGCACAAGCAGCAGCTCCCGAAAATTGTAAAATTTGTTCTTCAAGAGCTCGCATTTCTTCCCTACTGAGCAGGTATAGCACATTGATGAATGGGTTGACCGTGGCTCATGCAAAATGTTGAGACTTTTACTATTATTTGTGTGAAGGGTGTGAAAGCGTTGGTGCGCTTAACGAATATGTTTTTGTAGTCGCTCTTGCTGCCTGTGGAACATTTGTATTCGAATATGTGTGTTGATAGTACATGAGCATTGGCGTGCACCTACCACGGGCTTTTAATTGCGTGCATGATTTTGCATTAGAATTGCACAGGGAGTGCTAAAGACTTTTTATTATTAATTTTATCTTTAGATAGTAAATGGTTTTATTATTATTTTTTATTTATTATTATTTTTTTATTATTTATTATTAATTAAGTGTTTTACGAAACTTATTCATTAAATTTTTAATATTATTACCAACAATTTGCTCTGTTAGCCATAATACTTTTTTATCAAAATTAAATTAAATTGATTAAGAATAAATTTTCTATTTTAAAATCAAGGGTGGGTGGGGGAAACCATTAATAATAAATAATAAAAAAATAATAATAAATAAAAAATAATAATAAAACCATTTACTATCTAAAGATAAAATTAATAATAAAAAGTCTTTAGCACTCCCTGTGCAATTCTAATGCAAAATCATGCACGCAATTAAAAGCCCGTGGTAGGTGCACGCCAATGCTCATGTACTATCAACACACATATTCGAATACAAATGTTCCACAGGCAGCAAGAGCGACTACAAAAACATATTCGTTAAGCGCACCAACGCTTTCATACCCTTCACACAAATAATAGTAAAAGTCTCAACATTTTGCATGAGCCACGGTCAACCCATTCATCAATGTGCTATACCTGCTCAGTAGGGAAGAAATGCGAGCTCTTGAAGAACAAATTTTACAATTTTCGGGAGCTGCTGCTTGTGCGAACATATTATGCACACACATGCACACATACAAAACTTCTTCAGCCATCCCATACTCAGGCCACAAGATCTAGCAACTGTAAATTCTACAGGCAGCAAGTTTCACATATAGGCACATGAATACACACATATGTAGTAAGGGACTGTAAGAATGTGTGCATGCTTGTCGTGAAATCATATTGTTAAGCGCACCAACGCTTTCATACCCTGTGTAACAAAAAAGCATGAAAAAGCGAACATTTTGCATGAGTATGGCAAACGCTTTCAAGAATTCGGCATACTCTTCACTCAGCAGCAAAGAAATGGAATCGCATGACAGCAAATTTCAATTTTCGTCCGCTGTTGTTCGGCCGATGTCTTGAAGCAGAATGATTCTGCTGCGCGCTATTTTTTTTTTTGGGACCTACAGTAACCGAGCCGAGCAAATACGAAGTTGTCTGGGACCCCCGCTACAAATTCCGAGCTCTGCGCAATTTTGTACCGATGTCCAGTCTATGTGTTGTATGGTTAGTGCTTCTGGAGAGTTCGAATTCATAATCAATTTCTACTTTCATTCAATTTCAGTTTCAATTTCAATTTGCATCGCTTTTGCTCTCATTTTGATCGTTTTCGCCTAGTCAAATGATCGCGCGCGCATTGCGAACTAAACACAGCACGCGAAACAGCCAACTGCAGCCAGGTGGCAACGCCAACAGCAAGAAGCAAGGCGCGCGCAGCCCTGGTTCAGCAAAAAGACGTTGGGACTCAAAATACAACTGAAATTCAAACTGAAACTGTTGAATAATGAGGAAAGATAAAATAAATTATCTAGATTATAAATTATAGAAACAATAAACATAAAAATACAAAAATTTAATTAACAACAATAAAATAAATCAAATATAATAATACATCATTGGCTAAATCTATATATATATATATATGTATTTACTTAATATGAAAAATTAAAAAACAAATTTGAATAAACAGTTAAATAAACAAATGGCAAAGTATTGCAGTCGGGAGTATCCGACTGCTTAATACCAATTCACAATTCGAAAGCAGCTAAATCTATTGAACAAATTATAGGAAGGAATGTAGAAGATAGAGAGCTAATATACTAAAATCTCATATAATATCATAAAACATATATAAATAATGAACATAAAATAAAAGTGTGTAGAAATAGAAATTCGCATTAAAAACATTTAACCTACAAAATAACATAAAAACAAAAACATAGATATAAAAAATTTGCAAAAGGAACAATACTAAACAGATTAGTCGAAGATCGAAGCTAACTGACTGGGATACATATATGTATAGCTGTATAGACACAAATGAACATATGGATCTATACAGCTATATAGACGGCTCGATCATTATCTGATCATAAATCGTGGATATGGAAACGGATATAAGCACGACATTCAGATCCGCATAGAGATCCTCGGTCTGATCATGAATCGTACGAATTGATCTCATAGTTGATCTGCTTGGCTTCCTGCGCTGTTACCGGCTGTTGCACGAAATCCTTCTGTGGCCCGACCCGCTTTGGCTCATCAGCCTTGGACTCCGACGGTTCCATGTACTTGTAGTTGCGCGAGATGAAGAGGAAGATGAACAGGTTGACCAGCATGATGATGGCGAAGAGCGCAAACTCGGCCGACTGCGTTCCGACAAATTTGATCTGCGCTATGACCACCACGAGCAGGTTGCCAATAGCCACGGAGAGCAGCCAGCAGGCCTGCAGCACCGACTTCATGCTGGTCGGGGCCTGCGTGAACGAGAACTCCAGCCCCGTCACCGAGAACATTATCTCGGCGGCTGTCATGACCACGATCTGCGGCAGCTGCCAGAGTATCGAGAGCGTTCTCGGCGGCACCACCTCCAGCATGTTGTACTCCTGTGGATGGGATGAAAGCATCAATAACACTGTGCTACAAGATTAGTATATGTGTGGAGAGAGGGGAGTGCAGAGAGAAGGAATGGTATTATGAGATACGACAGAGAAAAGGGAAGAGAGCCTTAGTGAGTCGGTTTATTGAAACTGAACTAGTTCGTTCACTTACGTATCCGTCCTGTGCATTGCCCTGAACCAGCAGGCTGTAGAGTCCTCCATTCTTGGCATCGAAGCTAGCGGCTCGCCTGCCATTGATGTCGAGCTCGCCATAGCCGCGGGAAACCTCGTGCAGGGCCGAGATGTTGCTGATGTCCAGCTGGACGCTGGCGAGGCCCGAGGCGGGATCTCTCAGTAGAATGGGCCCCTCCTCCGGAGGCGTGTTGACCAAGGCGCGCAGCAGCGGAGCTTGATTGAAGCGCTGCGCAGTGCCCAAGCCATCGGAGAACTCCTGGAGACCGGCCTTGGATAGGAAGTAGCTGACGGACTTGCCCGGCTGAAGGCGCATATGTCCTTCGATAGTCGGACAGTGCTTGCTCGCAGACTTGGCCCGAAAGGCGAAGTCCACGGGCCGAGGCACGCTGAGCTCCAGATTGGACCACATGGACAGCGGCTCGATGGAGTCGGCCACTTCCTCGTGCTCGCTCGTGAAATCGTAGCGGCAGGGCATCCCGTTGTAGAGGCGCAGGTGGACCAGGTCGGGGGCCGAGGGCCCCGCCTTCGGTTCCAGCTGCTCGAGAGTCAGCTCCACGCCCGCCGACAGGAAGAAGCCGATGGCGGCGAGCAGCAGGCCCATGCCGAGCTTCTGCAGCGGACGCCTGATGCCGAAGCGAGCGAGCATCGGGTAGACGGCCCACTCGAAGAGGGGAATGAAGGCGAGGATGAGCAGCGGATTGATCACCTGCATCTGATCCGGCTTGATCAGGTAGTCGAACACCACGCCGTCCATGTGGGTGGCCTGGAAGGTCCAGCGCGAGCCCTGCTGATCGGACAGGGCCCAGAAGACGGGAAAGGGAACGTAGAGCATCAGGACCCGGAGCAAGCACTTGGTGTCGTGCACCATCTGCTCCCCCACGGCGGACTTCGCATAGTCGAGGAAGTGGGGCATGGGCTTCACCTTGCGCATGCGCCGCCAGCCGGAGTACGAGTTGGTTAGGCACTGCGAGACTCCGAAGATCATGTTGCCCGACGGCGGGTTCACCCTGTAGAGCCTTCTGCCGGCCACAAAGATGCCCATCGAAACGAGCATCAGCACAGCGGGCACCCCGAAGGCCAGCGAGTAGCAGTCCTCCTCCCCGAAGCAGTGCACGTCCGCGCGCAGCAGCGGGGTAATGCTCGTCGAGATCATGGAGCCCGCGTTGATCGCAAAGTAAAACAGCGAGAAGAACTTGGCCAGTTGGACGGCCTGCTCCGGCAGCTGGAACTGATCGCCTCCGAAGGCCGAGACGCAGGGCTTGATGCCGCCAGTGCCCATCGCGACCAGCACCAGACCCAGAATGGTGATAGACCTAGGAAACAGGATAAATATCAGCAAGGAAGTTAGCTGGGATCTGGGTGAGTATGCACAGTGGACAGCTCCATGAGCCCCCACAAACTCCACAGATCAGTAATTGTGAGATTTCAGATTATAATGCGGCTAAATGTGAAAGACGGACTTTAAAACTAATACTGAGAACTTCTTTTGGAACTATTGTTGACTAAAAAGTCCTATAACAAAGTGTTTGATCTGATGTCGGAATTGGAATAGGGACTTATTGCAACTAAGATTCGTTCACTGTGCATCCCTCACTCTGACATGTAGGTACTCACTTCACTGGCATGCCCGGCAGGGGTATAGCCCCAATGGAGACAATCATCGTACCGAGACTGTAGACAATCGATAGATACAGTATCGTCTTGTATTTGCCCACCCAGCCGTCTGCAATGAGAGCTCCAAAGATGGGAAAGATGTATACGAGCATCGTGAACACGTGGAAGAGCACCGTGGCCGTCTCCTCATTGTAGCCCAGTTTATGGGTTAGGTACAGAACCAGAATAGCTAGGAGGGAGCAGAACAGACAGAATTACGCATGGAGGGATACTCTGTGTCCGAGGGATCCCACTTACCACGCATGCCATAGTAGTTGAAGCGCTCGCAGAACTCATTGCTGATGATGAAGGCCACGGACCTGGGGTATTCCACCGCCTAAAAGGGGAGAAGAGACGTTAGCTGACATAGTCAAGTGGCGGGACTTGGGGAGTGACTTGTATTATAAATGATTGGATCCATCATTATCTCCTGTCCCATTATCTTCCACACTCGGCACATCAAGTGGGAAAAGTGCCGCATCATAATACGCTGACTGGACAAATTCCCATCAATTGCGATAGCCGACTAAATAGCTGCCTATATATAACTATCTACATATATGTATATGGCACACATACATATATGTGCGTGGGTATCTAGCTGATAGATGGGCCTTGTCTGCGTCTATGTCTAGCAAGTCTGTTATTTTAAGGGCATTCAGGCGTAATCTCGTCGCATCATGAGTGCTACGAAAGATAATGTTCAAATACGTCTATGAATATATATATATATATTTGTACATGAATAGTGATTGTTAATTCTTATTATGGCCGGGTATTCAACTTGACTAGATTCGATATCATAGAGGGTATCGCCTAGTCGAGCTTAGAGGAGTTTGAAAAAGGAAGAGAAAGGGTGAATATTAATATGGTGCAAATATTGGTAGATTTGTTATTATACTGCTTATTACAAGGTATTCCCTAGCTATAACTATTGCGCATTTGCGTTAATAATACTTGATACAGGGTATACACTAGTCGAGCTATAGAAACGACACTAAATTTACTTAGAAGAAGTTGTCCGTAAGGCAAGGTCAACTCAACTGTTTTATTTCAAACTACAGGGTATCGGCTAGTTGAGCACTAGATTCCTATATGAAAACATAAATATGTATCTACAGGCAGGTAATTATGTATTCGCATCATAGTAAAACTGACCTATTGCGCTATTACGAATGTACGGGTGTGTCTCTCACTCTCCCTCTCTCTCTCTCTCTCTCTCTCTCTCTCTCTCTTTGTCTGACTGCGTTTGTGTATTTCATTTTCGCTTTCAATTCGTTTCGCATTTTGTTTTGGTTTCTATCTGCATTTGCTGTTAGTCAAGGTGAGCCGGCAAACGGGTTTGAACCACCTGCCTCAAGTAGTGGGACGAAGCGTGAATTAAATTTCGAATTCTGCACTCGCATTAGCTAAAATCACGCAAAAAACAGTTACAGCCAAAGTCAAGTACAGAGAGATTAATCCGATTAGGTTCCTCAGAGTTGGTTTAGAACGGCTCTACCTTGGTCTATATATATATGTTTAAGGCTAGCGCGATATCAACTTCTTCCAGAGACTAGAATATGAATTAACTACGATTTTACAGGGTATTTTTTGGTCATCAACTATTTCAATTTGGAGCACGCAGTATACACGTTGCAAGTTTGGCTAGAAGTATATTTGTCTGGCTGACTCCCAGAGTTGTAACTAGAATAGAGTGGGTAAGATAGTTTTACAGGGTATTGCACTTTGATCATTGAATACTTCGAAGCTCAACATTTCTAACTACTGCTGCTGCTGCTGCTGCTGGTTCACAGACACACAAATTGAAAATTGTATTCTTGTTTGACATTGGCAAATGCATTAATAAATAAATATAAATATATACATATATATCTTTACATATATATATTCTTTTATATATTTGTTTCAGCCAATTTTGAATGATAGCCAAGCGTGCTGAAAGAGCTTCTCGGAATTTCCCAGCTTTATTGCGAGTCGATTTACAGATAATGCAGTTTTTTACTCTCACTCTCCGTCTCGTTCTCTCACTCTCACTCTCCCTCTCCCCCTCCCTCTCTCCCTCTCAAGTGTAAAATGCCATAATCGAGCGTTACTTTGCTTTGAACCTACTCGTTTCAATAAAACGTGATATTATCGCGCAGTCTAATTAAAATATTATGGGTATACAAGTAAACTGACGCGAATATTTCGAATTCTTCTGCTGTTTAGGGCCTATATATGGGACAGACATACATATATATGCATCTATATAACCATATATGTATGTATATATACAATCCGAAATCAAAGGGACTCTCAATCAGGTTGCTTGTCACATCATATCAGCACACCCATATATGTATATAGAAGCTATCTTATCCCAGACTAATCGACTAGACGAGGTGACGATGATCAAATGATGATCTTTGATGCATTGGCAATATGAGATTGTCTTGCATATATCTGTACCGGTACGATCGGTCAGTCTGTGGGGTTGACTGCAGGCAGTCAGCGTGTCTCTTGCTCTCAGGTTTTTGTAAGAAGCGTCCATAATATATGAAGCGTTA
Source organism: Drosophila meridionalis (assembly GCA_035045145.1). Lineage (NCBI taxonomy): Eukaryota > Metazoa > Arthropoda > Insecta > Diptera > Drosophilidae > Drosophila > Drosophila meridionalis. Next base: position 555,988 of record JAWNPG010000015.1, on the reverse strand, counting down.
CATTGTCGATTATGTGACGTCAGATTGTCACGGCTTTTTTTCAGATTAGTGGGTAATTATACCAGACAATATGCAATACAATATACTCTGTATAATATATATCAGCTGTACTTTTTAATTGTGGGATCGAAAGCAACAATTACAGATCCGTCCAGGCACATCAATAATGATATATGTATATGTATTACATATGACATTATATATATACAATATATCTATATATATTTGTATAGCAATCCGGTTAGCTAAGATACCTATAGAGTTGACTGGGTTGTTCAACTCGTTGGTTCGTTGACAGCAGTTGGAAAGAAAAGTAGGTCGACGGCATCGGAAGGCGGGTGTACCACATGTCCATATCTACACACATATACACATAGATACATATTGTTTTGATTCTATTTCGATTTCGATTTCGCGTGATTAATTTAATCAATTTGCGAGCAATAAAAGGATGATTGGCACACTCTAAACATACATACATATATTAGCATCCAAGGTCAGTTTTTGAGTAGAGAATTGGGTCAATATAGGGGATCCTCTAAGCAAACCATATTCTTGACCAACATCAACACAGAAGAGAAACATAGAGATTTACATACATTCTACATAATATGGCAGATTATCCTGATTATAACTATATAGAAACAACAATTAAATCGATATTATTCTATATTCTGATGATATGCGATTCTGTTATATAGTTTTCTTTTATAATTTATGTTCACATTTTACTTTCTCTATTGTATTTAGATGTAATATTCAATATAATTCAATTTCACATCTTCCTCTTTCTGCTTCTTTTATATTTTGTTGTTGTATTGTTTTGTTATATTATTCCCTAACTGGTATAAGAATCTGTTATATTTGTCGCATAATTTATGGTATTATCATAGTTCTTATTCTTCATATCCTGCTAGACTCAACTATTGTAGGGGGCTTTCGCTATCTCCCACTTCTCTCACTTAACTGGTTCGTACTATTTTCTATATATATCAAGAAATCTATTTCTTGACTATGCTCTTATGACCCATAGATACATACATATGTATGTATGCGCGATATCTTATCAAAAGACACTCAGAACGAACGAAAGGGAAAGAGAACATAAACATGTTGCATAGTCAAACACACACACGCACATATGTATGTATGTATGTCTGTAGAAGTCTTAAAGATAACTGTTCTTACTTAAGCTATGATTGTTTCACTGCAACTGTAACTAACTGTAACAAGCCAAAGCTGTTCGACTGCTTTGTCTCGATTGCTACTTAAATGCCCATACGTACATACATGCATACATACATACATACATACATACGTATGTATCTGAGTATAGCCAAAACTTGTGCACAATCTCTGCTTGCCAACTTGTAAATGTACTTATTCGTAATTACATACATACAAACATATACATACATACATACGTGTGTATGTGTGCTTCAAGAAATGCTGCACTTATACGTGTGTATGTGTGTGTGTGCGTGTTCATGTTCATTTCTTGTGCTTTCTCAATTGCCAGCCGAAAGTGACAATAAGCTGAAGTCTGCGCAGACGCAGGCGTCGCAGTCGGCGCAGAGAGTTGATGCTGTCTTTTCGAACTTCTTTGACTGATTTCAGTTTCTCTCAAGTTTAGGGCTCGCTGACCATAAATGTGTGCACACATGTGTGTGTGTGTGTGTGTGTGTGAGTGGCAATTAGGTAGGTCTTTTTACTTGCATGCTCACACACATACGCATACACATATGCATTTACATTTGTATGTACTTATATGTACATGCATATGTTTGTGCAATCGAGCGCCATAATTGTCCAGTAAATCGTTTGACGCAACGGTACATTGGGCTCACCTCTTGCTCTTTCTCTGCGGTTTGCTGCGTCTCACTAATTGCCAACTCCTTTGATTTGCCATTGGCAGCAGCCTCAACGTCTGTCGCTTTCATTTGATATTGTTGCGGCGGCAGTAGACAGTGCAACAGTACACAAACAAACAAAAACACACACGAAACGAATAAAAGGCTCAGCTCAAGTTCAATTTACGGCTTGGAATTTAATCAACTGCCGAAAAACGCACGCGCGAACTTGCAATATTATTTTAGCAGGTGCTGCCAGCGGACGCAGCGCAGTCACGTTTGCGCACAAAACGAAAGCGAAAAACGAAGAAGCAGAAGCACAGAGACAGACGTAGACACAGATGTAGACACAGACGTAGACACAGACACAGACGCAGACGGCGGTGTCACTGTGAGGGCGAATATACTTAAATAAAGCAAGTCGAGTGTAAGCTGCGCTTTTAAGCGATAATTCGGGCATCGCAACCGAAAAAGAAAAAACAAAATCACAAGAAAAAAAATACCGCTAGAATAAGCGTCAAATGAGAATTGAAAATAAACAGCAAGCGCAATAGTCGAGTAGAGGGAGGGGCGGTAATAGGCACGAGAGCAACATCACCGCGCCATTTAACTAAGACCAAGCCTCGCTCTCACGCTCGCTCGCGCTCTCGCTCTCCCACTCTTTTGTTAGTTTAGCTGCCTGCTTAGTGCAGCGCGGCGCAGCGCAGTCGCCGTCAGCGCATTGTCGGCGACCACTTCATTCCTCTCAAGTTCAATGCTGACAACAGTTAAAAATGTATTTGCATACGTATGTGTGTAGATATGCGTATGTGTGTTGATCTGTGCCTCTCCCCTTCTTTGCTATGCCTCTTGGGCAGTTATCACAGCTAAGCGACAAACTTTGAGTGCAAATATGCAGCGCACTTGTGCTTTGCATAGGCTCAGCAAACGACGAAAAGGAGAAACAAAAACACGACGACTATAACAACTTTTGAATACGCTTGTACACAGACCACATGCTTTCGCATGCATGCAAATCAACGTTTATTTATATGTATATATTTATATAGCTTTTATATTATATTATTATTTATATATTTATGTTTTTGTTTCATTAAGTAGTATAGCACCCTATGCCACATAAGTATATGAAACGATGTAATAAATCTACAGCATCATGAATGTGTTTTTTTTTATATACATATATTTGTACATGTTAGCTCTTACCTCTACATCAGATGACTCTTTATTCGAGTCCTTACTATCTGCATTGCCTTGCATATCCGTCTCATTCGTATCGAATTCCGAATCGTAGTAGCGGCTGCGAGCGGTGCTAACGCCGATACTTTCATCGCCACCGGCACAAAAGCGTAATCCAACTAAAGAAAGAGAGCGCGATTGAACGAACCAATGGAGTTGGGCGATATTCAGAGATATTGAGAGAGTAAATTTGTTCACTTACCTACTTCGCTATCCGAATCATAGTAAAACCCAGAGCAGTCGCTCAAAGGCGTGCTCAGATTGCAATTCAAATGTTCGTCCAGTTTTCGAAACATGAGCACTAAATATATGAAATAGGCGATAGCAGACTCGAAGTTGGCCGAGAGTAAATTTTACTCTCTTTCTCTCTCTCCCTGGCTCGCTTTCTTGTAAGTCCTTGATGGGTGTAAGGAAATTTTAAGACAATTTCCATTTGGCCAGCTATCTTGCACTGTGTCATACGAATAGGCTCACGAATGGGCATTTATGCAGTTGGATCGGCTGGACAGCCGCTTCGATCTTAAAATCTCAATATCTGATGTAGAGGGAGGACAACTTAGAGAAAACTCCCATTTGAGTTTTACTTGTGGCCTACTGAGAGTTAATACATCGATGCTTGACAGGAGGCTCATGATTATCTATGACTAAATTTGTCATTTTCTCGTAAATCTTGAATGCGTGCCCGGATATTTATAAAAATTCCCTTTGCAACAGAGCTTAATAAAGCAACCCTTTACTCTATAATTCAGTTACAGCTTAGGGAAATTCCCATTTTGTTTTATTTATGGCTTTTGTTTACCTGATTACTTTGCAGCTAATCTAAAAAACATTTCGTTTACGATCTAATCAGACAAAGCTTTGAGTTAGTCAGCTGACTGCGCAGCTTTCAAGTGGATGGTCTATAAAGTTAAGAACTATAATTGGGATGTTATTTATCAATACATACATACATATATATATGAATAAGTCACTACATATTGACATAATCAGAGATTTTCTTTGTTTCTGTTTCAAAACAAAGAAAGATATTTATATTTGCAATTGCTGAACAAGTCCATAGGTATCAATCGATAGCTACATATAGCATGATGTAAGGTATATTCCAAAACACTTAAGACGTTGCTTAACGATTCTACATGCAACGCTATATATATGTTCTAATCAATGGATATACACATATATATATTATCGGTAATTTGTGGTTTTAAAGTGTGCTTATGACTTCATACAATCTTGTTACTCAATCCATTCATAGTACGACTATATCGACGCTAACAATTATATGCAGATGTATGTGTTCCTGAAGTTCATAAATTGTCTAACCAATAACCACCCATAATTCAGTCATACACAGTCATGTTTACGAAATATAAGTTTATATATCGCAGTGCGTATGAAGGTTTATATGGTTAATCGTAAATATGTAGCTGGTACAGTTATCCGCTTATCAGTTATCACTTATCACTTATCAATTATCAGACATCAGCCATCAGCTATAAACATTAATCTATCGCTTATCGATTCTAGCTTATCGCTTATCGGCGGAACGATTAAGCATATAAAACAATGTCGCTCCGAGTTGCGCCAAGTCAGCTCTATCCATAGATTAGAACATTGGAGTGGACTTTTGCTTGGGAACAACCATCTTAGAGCTGCGAATATAGAAACCGATTATACTTATAGAGCTGAGTATTACCAGTATTATCAGGTGAGATAAGATTGCTTGACAATTATTTAAAATAAAGAATCAGGCTTGATTATTTATTTTAGTATGTAATAACCGATAGCGTGATTTGTGAAATCGATAACTATATCGATTCGATAGACATACAATTGCGGTAGTAGGTAAATTCTCAACCCCCAAACGAGGATCTAAAAGCTTTTCATGACATCGAGATACTCGCATTGCGCTTTGTGAACGAGTGTTGCATAGCAGAGCGCTGACTAGGTCGATAACTTTTTGTCAGATACTTAGATACATATTTGTGAGAAGACAGGTAGCCAGGTGGTAATTGAAATGTATCTTGCAGATACGCCTAAACTCCCGGAACGTTGCCTAACAGGCGCTGCGCAGATAAGAAATGAATGGGCAGAAATAAACAGAAGAAAGTAAAACGCTTAATTAATGTTTGTCTGATAAGGCGCTGATATCGGATGCCCTGCGCTGTGCGAGCATGCCGATACAGCTGTATATGTGGTCTAAATATATGGCCATACTCTATGAAGATCGCTTGCATCAGTCACAAATTAAGGCGAAGGACGCGCGCGCGCGTTCTCAGCTCGTAAATACTTCAGCTGCGCCGATAAACCAATAAGGCGATAAGCTGATAACCTGATAAGCCGATAAGCGCTTTGCTAACGGTTCACTGTTGCGGCGTCGGTGGCGACATCGACTGCGACGCGCCTGGCACGCGCGCCGTCGCAGTCGACGTCGGGCACTGATTGCCGATGACGTCGCCTTTGTCTTCGGGTTTGCTTACGCAGGACACACGATTGGCCGCAGTCGGCGTCGGCCTAAATTTCGAAATGGTTGCCGACTGCATTTGCAGTCGCAGTCACAGTCGCAGTCGCTGTCACCGTCATCGTCACCGTCATTGCTGCACTCCAAATCGAAATCGGATGAGTGGCCGCTGCCCTGCCTTCGGCATAGATAACGCAGGAATCGTGGCCAATTGCAGTCGAAGCCGACGTGGAGTCGCAGTCGCTGTCGCGATCCGAAGTTGAAATCGAAATCGAAGGGCACGTGCGCAGTCGCTGTCGCACTGGCACTCTCAGTCTCAGTCGCAGTCGCAGTCGCTGTCGCCGTCGCCGTCGCTGATCTAAGTCAGAGTCGAAGTCGAATTAGTTTGACGACGCTGACGCCAACGGCAATAGCGACGCCGCTGCCGCTACTGGCAGCGACGCCGACGGCTTCTTTAGTTGACTTACGCGCATCGGACATCACTCAGTCAGTAAGTCGAATGCCGTTGGCGGACTTGGACGCGTATCGAGCACACGCGTTTCCATCGCTTTTTGTTTCCACTGCGCGTTCCCACTGTTTAGCTGCAATTTTACTGTTGTCGTTTCTCTGTTAAATGTTAATGACGTGAGTGTTACCTGTTACGAGTATAATTATGAGTCGCGCAACACACAATATATTCATTGACTTTTTGTTTACATTTTGAATTCAAAATATTTATTTTTTTTTTATATTTTTATCGCTTTTTTGTGTCTCTGAACTTTAAGTGTGAATTAAAATGTTAATAATAAAATACAGAAGATATTGAAAGCTTATTTCGATTTTTTCGAATTAAGTTTTTAAGTGTTTTGTTTTTGTTTTGTGTGTGTGTGTGTTTTTTTTTTTCTTTCTTGTAACTTTATGAAATCGTCTCTGATTTCTCTTCTCTCTTTTCGATTTCAAGTGTCGCATAACGGATGTAAAGTGATAACAACCCAACAACGAGATGACGGATAATGAAAATGGTATTTTATTTATTTATATTTTTCTATTGTACATATAAATACCCACATATAACAGATAAGAAGTCTGGAGAGCAAGTTATCAGGCGGTTCTATCAAGGGGTTTCCCTAGTAGGGAATAAACCCTAACTTTTGGGGCTGTTGTACGGCATATCCGACGACATATCCAAATCCGTGCAGAATTTTGAAATGATATACAAAACAGGAACCTTGTATGCTTGTACTATCAGCAGAAACATACCAAATTTGATTGATATGACCTATAAGATACTCAAGAAACCAATGGACACAATGAGATATATCGATAGAAATGTTGAGCATCCACTGCATGGTGAATACAAGAATATATGTTTATCTTTTGAAGTCTTCGAGATATCCAGATAAATACAAGCCGAAAGGAATTGATCGATTCGTTGATCCTGATTAAGGATAACAACATTTCATTTGTATGGATTTCTGCAGGGTACTAATTATTGAATTTATTCATACATATATCTTTACATATGTTCGACCTCTGCTTCTTCTTCTTCTTCTTCTTCTTCTTCTTTTTCTTTAGCTCTATCAGATTTGTTGTCAACGTAGATTTTTAGAGTATTACTCCAATAAATATTCTGCACACTTGTCCAGATACGAGCAGAGATAGCTCTTATCTGACATAATTGGCGATTAGGTATTAGTTCTTTAGTTCTTCAATTCTTCCAAGAATTCCTGATAGAGGCGCGTGTACTAAATCTTCGCTGAGCCAATCTTATCGGCCCGATAAGCTCTTGAGTGTTTGTTCGTCACGGCAATCTGTAGCGCGGCTTCACTGTACTGTCCTGAGAGAATGTCAAAGTTGGTTCATGGATATGCATACATCTCGATAAACATATAGATGTGTTTTAATCGATCAATCAATCATGATTGAAGTTTGATTTCACTCGATACATCTGCAAGTCAGTTTTAAGAGCTAAACTACTCTATTGTATTCTTGATTTTGTTGATTTCAAAAACTGTGCTATAAGAACTCGTCGTCTATTTTATGTATTTAATATCCCTAAACTGTGAATCAAGCATGATTGAAGCTTCTCTCAATATTAGCATTTGTGTATAGTCGGAATTTGATGGCGCTCTTCCATGCCATTTCTCCCAATACACGGCTATAGCCGAGCCGCATTTGCATTTTCCAGCATGAGTAATACATAGAAAACTATTTCGAATATAGTGTCTTATATATAGTATACTTCAGGCAGACTTCGACTAGATTTAATTGGCTGCATGACTAATTGGCTGCAATCCAAGCCGACTAACGGACTGACGGACTGACGGACTCTGCATCAGGGACGGGGAATGCTGATCGAGTCGGGGACTATTGTTGCTGCAGACTACCTGTCGATCGCTAATTGAGGTTTTTGGCATCAAATGGTTAACGAAATTGAATGTGTGTTGCCAACATTGTTAATAGGTTGCGTTTTGGCTCGTGTTTATTGGGAAACCTAGTCACAAGCCAATCAAGGCGTCATGTTTTCCGAATATCTATGCGATACGAAAGCGAAAGAGAAGGGAGAAGGAGAAGGTGGAGAGTAGAGGGTAGAAGAGGGAAATGAACAAGAAGCTGAAGGGAGGAGATATGAAGAGAAGTCTGTGGGACGATGAAGAGTCGAAGAATTAGAGAAAAATTGAAGGCGGAAATGAACAAGAAGAAGCAGGAGAATACAGAAAAATAAGAGACAACGTGAAAAGCAGAAGGTACGAGTAAAAGGCGAAGAAGAGTTGATGAAGTGGAACAGAAGTTGAGAAAAAGAGAAGACGATTAGAAGAAAAGTAGCGGAAGACAAGAAGAAGAAGAAGAAGAAGACATCAGAGAAGAGAAGAGAAAAGAAAACGAGGAAAGCAACAGAGAACTAAAGAAACAAATGAAGAAGTGAAAAAGAAAGGAAGAATAAGACAAAAAGAAAATAAGAGAAAGAAAAAAACAGGAGAAAGAAACCAGAGATAAGAGAAGAGAAGGAGAGCAAGAAACAAGTAAGTTGGGCTCGTGGGAAAGTACGCGCCGCTACGAAAGCGTAGTGCAGCCCGGCAATAGGGCTATTGTAGGGCCCATAAAATGCGGGCCATATTGAACAAAGGCTTATCAACGAGAAGTGGGCTTAATCGCTTGTAAATCACAAAACTATTCACAAAACACATTCGATTCTACAGCTGATAGCGCAAAGGCAGTTGTAAAGGTGATAAGCCGAATCGAATCTATATGGAACTGTTCCCACAATTTACGATTCGCGACTTTATCGAGTGCTAATCACATAGCGTTGCCTGTTACACATGTTCATCGGAAGCGTGTTACCTGGTACTCGTACACGTACGCCCATCTGCCCTTATCGAAACACCAGAAAGTGCCCCATGACTAAGCCCAATTGGGCTTAGCTCCACTTGGAAATAGAAGGCTCTCCAAAAGGGAATCCGGACCATGGTCAGTGAAGCAACTGCCAAGCTTCCCTCCCGACTAACGAATAACTCCGTTTTAAGGGTAGTTTTTATCATAAACGGATGTATTCTTAGCTCCAATGAATTCTTAGTCCAGTGAATGAACACGATAAAGATATAGATATGAAAGAAGATACTTCATAATCAGAGATTTTTATCATGAAACTAGAAAAAGTCGTATAACACATAGCTTATCAGTGACAAAGCTTCCTCTTCGGGGAATGTAAGATCAACATAAAGGAATATTATTATTCATATTGATTCCTCTATTCCAACTGAATTAGTCGCAATTCCTCACTGAGTCTAAACACAACTGAGGAGCTGAGCTGGTTAGCATTAATTGAAATAGAAATGGAAATTAGTCATGAAACAGCAGCTGCTTTTTATCTAAGGGAGCCATTCAAAGAAAATACAACTTAAGAAAAAGAAATATATATAAATGTATATATGTATATAGCTAGAGTGAGAGAGAGATAAAGAGTGTATATACTCTTTTGTTAATTGTTTATATCCAAAACTCTCGCATTGAGCAGTCCGAAAATCGGACGAAAAGAATAAATCAAGTCGTAAAACGACAGCACAAGTAAGCTGTGAATCAAAAGTTTTTAATCGCTGCGAAGATCTCAAGAGCAAACAGAGTGCAGAAGAGTATTAGTGCGGGACATGCCTGACTAATAGATACCCTAGGCGCGTCTATGAAATCATAATGAACACAACCCAAGGCCGAGACTCTAAGATCTGGAATATGTATGCCTTACGTCTTCAAGCAATAGCCCAATATACGGTATACGATTTCGAATAAAGCTAATAGGATAGCAATTATCAGATCTGAGCAAAGCAGATGTAAGAATGTCGAGATATCCAATATATTCATCGTTTATTAAGAAAACTATCGGAGAAGCCTATTATAGATCTTTTGAAAACACAAATTGATTTTAATACTTGCTTCGTGCCAATGAAAGAAAGTTTATTTGTTATAGAAGTCATGAATGAATCAACAGATGAATGAATAACCGAATGAACGAATGAGAATGACGCCTAATCAGAGCTGTGGACAGCCGATACTTATCGATAATTTAACTACTGAATGAACGACAAACGACATTGACAATTCGCACAAATTAGTTTTGATAGTTCCCATTGCCTCGACTCGAATCAAATCAAATCGAAACTTCAAACAGGCGCCGCCCAGCGATACCTGACTGCGATAAGCGATGCGATACGAAGGGCGGCAAGGCAGTGGGCGGGACGCCTACGAAAATAGAAATTAGGAGCAGGCCACGTCGAGTACAAGGCAATTCGTGCATTTGATATAAGCAAATTCCTCGACTTTTATGGTCGGAATGTCCGCCATAAAGATCGCACATAAATGTTTATCGAGTGCATGCGATTAATGAATGATCGACTAATCGCTTTCCGCTCTATTGAATGGGACGCGAGGCTAGTGCCTGACTCGCAGCTGATAGCTGTGGGAATTAATTGAATTGCTCGCCAAACCTACTGAATGGGAAGTCCACTCTGACAGACGACTCGACACATCCTCCTCGTCGCGTCACTCATAGCTAACAGCTACACAACTCCAGCTCCCACTGAGTCGGCTGATTACCCTCGTCGTCTGCTCCCCAGCCTCACTTGACTCACGAGTGCCCCTCGCTGCCAGAGGGGAGATCCCTTGATCCCACCCCTCAGCGACTTCACTCACAGATTCACTCAGTCGACAGCTAATCCGCCTTTGCATCAAGATTTGGTTTCATTCAACTCTTTGTAGTCGCATTCATAGACACCTCCATTTACGATGTTTGACAAGCGGACAGCTGAGACTAGCGGGCGCATTATCTGTATGGCCCGTCGCACGTATTTGGGCTCGCCCTGGGCCCATAAATGGCTCTCTGTCTGGCTAATGCCTGGAAATTTATGCTCTGTGTGCGACATCTGTATTTCATTAGGCTTTGGGTCTGGAGATGCTTTCCCTGGCAGTCACAATGTCAACGCCGCCAGAGATAGTCCCGCTGCTCGGTGACTTTCCACTGACTTTTTGCACAGACTGTCTGACTAAACTGATTTCCTTCTTCCACTTCCCTTGCAGACATCAAGCCCGCGGAGGCAGGCGCTGGCGAGGATACTTCAGCCGCGATAGAGTCGAAAGCCGTCCCCGTCGACCTCTCTCCAGCTCCGACTGCTGAGTCGAGTGCGGAGCCAGCGAGCAATGGCAAGGCTCTGGCCGAGGTGGAACCCAAGAAGAATGGCATCGAGCCTGAGCCGAGCAACAATTACGGCAACGTAGCCGAGGCGGAGGGTCAGCAGAAGGCAAGCACTCAATGAATGCCGAACCCTTTCGTGATCTAATCCAATCTATCTTATACTTCACAGAAATTGCCCTACCCCAAGTCCGTCTTCTTCATCATTAGCAACGAGTTCTGCGAGCGCTTCAACTATTATGGCATGCGCAGTAAGTAGCTAACGAAACAACCCAAGAGATCCCCTAACCTCCTGTGCATCCCTGACTTCCTTACCCCCGACCCTAAAGGCAGAAAGTTGTAGGAATTTGTAATACCTTTGTAACGTCACCTCCTTGACTCCCTGAACTTCCTTGACTTCCTTAACCCCAGGACGCTTTACCCCCATCCTTCTGCATATTTCCCTGCTCCCTACTTCGACTGATCCCGCTAATCCTTGCCACTCTTTCGCCATCCACAGCTGTTCTGGTGCTCTACCTGAGCAGGCAGCTGGGCTACTCGGACGACACGGCGACTGTGGTGTTCCACGTGTTCACGATGTTCGTCTACTTCCTGTGCATATTCGGCGCCATCATTTCGGACTCGTGGCTCGGCAAGTTCAAGACGATTCTCTACCTGTCAATGGTCTACATTTGCGGATCGGTGCTGCTGACTCTGGGCGCCATTGGGCCACTGAGCCTGCCGGTGGAGACGTTTACGATACTGGGATTGGCGCTGATAGCGCTGGGGTCGGGCGGCATCAAGCCGTGCGTCTCGGCCTTCGGCGGGGATCAGTTCAAGGTGCCGGAGCAGCTGAAGCAGATCACCTCCTTCTTCTCGCTCTTCTACTTCTCCATCAACGCGGGCTCGCTCATCTCGACCACCGTCACGCCCATCCTGCGCGAGGACGTGCACTGCTTCGACGACATCAACTGCTACCCACTGGCCTTCGGGGTGCCCGCCGTGCTGATGATCATCTCGGTGGTCATCTTCGTCCTGGGTCGCCCGCTCTACAAGATCAAGCCGCCGGCCGGCAACATGGTGGTGCTGGTGAGCAGCACGATCTGGACGGCGCTCACCACCAAGTGCAAGGAGAAGAAGACGAACCCGCGCGAGCACTGGCTGGACTACGCGGACAAGAAGTACGACCGCCGCATGATCGAAGACGTGAAGGTGCTCATGCGCGTGCTCTTCCTCTACCTGCCGCTGCCCGTCTTCTGGGCGCTGTTCGACCAGCAGGGCTCGCGCTGGACCTTCCAGGCGACGCGCATGGACGGCGACATGGGCTCCTGGGACCTCAAGCCGGACCAGCTGCAGGTGCTCAACCCCCTGCTCATCCTCGTCTTCATTCCCCTCTACGACGTCGCCTTCTACCCGGCCCTGCGCCTCATCGGCATTCGTCGCCCGCTGCAGAAGCTGACCATGGGCGGAATCCTTGCCGGCATCGCCTTTATCATTTCCGGCATCGTCGAGCTCAACCTGGAGGTAAGTCTCCCTACAACATTGATAGCTGTTGCACCCGTCTCACTCTATCCGTCTCTCTCTCTCTCTCTCTCTCTTCCTCTGTCTATCTCTGTGTCACTCTCCATTGTGCCTTGTTCTGGTGTTGTCCGCATAGAAATCCTATCCCCAATTACCCTACGGCCAGAATGTGCAGCTGCGCATCTTCAATCCCGAGAACTGTGACTACACCTTCACAACGAACATCGAGTCGCTGGGCGCCCTGAAGCTGGAGAAGAACAGCATGCAGGTGGAGAAGCACGTCTACGTGCCAGGCAGCTTCGAGCTGCGGTACGAGATCAGCAGCACGGACCCCGCCTGCCCGGCGTACCAGGGCGGCACGCAGACGCTCACGGACAACGCGGCCTGGTCGCTGTTCCTCAACAGGCGCAACGAGACGGTGCCCGGGCGCGACTCCTTCTGGCTGAACGACTTCGTGAACAAGCCCTCGGACAGCTACCCCCTGGTGCGCACGCTCGCCAACGTGCAGCAGCAGCGGCGCGTCGTGTGGAAGAGCAGCAAGGAGCAGTACGAGTACAACGCGAACGAGACGGGCCTGGTGCGCGTCGCCTCCGGCGACTACGCCGTCTCCATCGACAACCAGCTGGTGGGCAAGTTCAGCATCCGCACGGGCGGCGTCTACACGCTCCTCGTCAACGAGCTCGGCAACGAATACGACCACAACCTGGTCGAGGTGACGGAGCCCAACTCGATGAACATCCTCTGGCTGATCCCGCAGTACGTGGTCATGACCCTGGGCGAGGTCATGTTCTCCGTGACGGGCCTCGAGTTCTCCTACGCCCAGGCGCCGCCCAGCATGAAGTCCGTGCTGCAGGCCTGCTGGCTGCTGACCGTCGCCTTCGGCAACGTCATCGTCGTGATCATCGCGGAGGCGGCGCTCTTCGAGTCGCAGGCCAGCGAGTTCTTCCTCTTCGCGGGCCTCATGTTCGTGGACATGCTGGTCTTCATGTTCATGGCCTACAACTACAAGCCGAACGACCCCAACAAGCCCGAGGAGACCGAGCCCCTGACCAACGGCGAGGCCCGCGACATCCCGGCCCTCGACATGGGCATCGAAAACAAGGGCCAGAGCATTAACGAGTAGAGCCCGTGCTCAGCCTGCCTTGTTGCTGTGTTTACCCCAACCCCAACCCCAACCCCAACTCCATCCCACTCCCGTGTTAATTCCTATAAGTATATAATATATATTTGTATTTGTGTCCTTGTACGATGTAAGTGTGAAGCCCGACGACTCGAGGGTCGTCGAGCGATCGTTGAATATGAGAAACATACGATTAAATTAAACTAATCTAATTAAATAAATACAAACTTGTAATCATACCTGTCCGTGCGTCACTCTCTCTCTCTCTCTTGACTGAGTTGATTTGTGTTGCGCATCATCTCGTGTCATCCTCGCTTTCGCCTCTGCCTCTGCCTCTGCCTCTGCCTCTGCTCCCTTCCTTCTTCCTTCGCCTCTTCCGTCCTCCGTCCTATCTGCACCTCTCTAGTCTGAGAGCTTTACCTGTTGTAAATTCTCAAGATCACGTGATCAACGAGGTAAGCTTGGGTCTCCGGGGTACGGAGATATGCGTAGGTCTAAGCAGTGGGCAGTTCGATTTGAGGTGGTTGAATCCTCAGGGTTTTCTTGAAAACAGTTTCCTAAAGAGTCTAGTCTAGTCTAGTTTTATCGAGCTGTCTTCGAGTAGGCACCCTCAAGTCGGATCCCTCGCAGGAGACGTGAGTGAAAGTTCTAGACATAAGGGAACCTCTCGATCTTCAGCTCCAATTAGCCTAAGTATCTTTGGAGTGCCGTCGAGGCCTCTTTAGGTCTATTGGGCTCGGGGGTAGGGCCACTCCTGGGTGCTGCCCATGCTGTAGCCAGCTCGATCTTTGCAGCGCACGTACCCGACTCTGCCAGAGGCCGGCAGCACGCAGCTGCGCATTCTGAGCGGCATTCCCGACTGCGACTACAGGGTGCGCAGCAACCTGGCGGAGGAGCGGGCCGACCTGACGCTGCACGGCATCGACTTCTTCTCGAGCGGCAGCCTGCCCACCAGCAACGGGAGCTTTGCGCTGGCCTACACCATCGAGAGCCTAACGAGAGGTGAGTGGGAATGGGGGAGGAGGAGGAGGAGGAGGAGGAGGAGGAGGAGGAAGAGGAGGAAGGATCCGGCGTAAGTAATCCCCTTGCATTGCAGGCTGTCCAGCAGTGGAGGGCGGCACGCAGCTGCTGCTGGAGGCGACGGCCCACACCCTGTTCCTGCGCGCCGAACACACGGTCTCGAAGCTGTGGTACGTGGACGACCTGCAGAAGTCGAACAAATCGAAGGCGCTGGTCCGCACCCTGGCCAACATGCCGGCGGGCAAGCGCATCGTGTGGCAGGAGGTGCGCAGCGGGAACGCGGCGCTGGAGCTGCAGGCGCGCAGCTACGACCTGCACGAGCTGAACACCATCGAGTACCAGGTGCTCGTCGGGCAGCAGCCGGTCCACCGGCAGCTGCTGCGGCCCGGCGGCGTCTACGCCTTGGTCATTGGCCCGGAGGAGGCGGGCGGCGGGGCTCAGCCGCATGCGGCGCGCATGTTCGAGCTGACCGAGCCCAACTCCATGAGCATGCTCTGGCTGATCCCGCAGTACGTGGTCATGAGCCTGGGCGAGGTCATGTTCTCCGTGACGGGCCTCGAGTTCTCCTACTCGCAGGCGCCGCCCAGCCTCAAGTCCCTGCTGCAGGCCTGCTGGCTGCTGACCGTCGCCTTCGGCAACGTCATCGTCGTGGTCGTCGCCGAGCTCAAGTTCTTCGAGTCGCAGGCCAGCGAGTTCTTCCTCTTCGCCGGGCTCATGTTCCTGGACATGTTGGTTTTCATGTGGTTCGCCTTCTACTACGTCAGCTACGACGAGGTCGCGGCAATGCACCAGAGGAAGCTGATAAAGAAGAGGCACTGAAGAGACGGATATATTCTAATATGCACAAATATCAACTATTGTATTGCTAAATGTTGTCGGAATAAATATTGAGATTCAAAAGAGCAACTGCGCGCGCGCTTTATTCAAATTATACAGCACTTCAGTGTGACCAAAGCGTGGAGTTCGACAAATAACATAATGGAGTGCAACTAAGAAGTTAAACTCGAACAAATTGTCAAATCAGTTTAAAAAGTATATCAGTAATTTTAATCTGTTCATGTTTCACATACTAAATTTGTTTCAAAAATATTCAATGACAACTTACACTGTTATGCGCGTGAAATTCAAATTTACCTCCACTCTAGTGTGCCCATATAATACTAAAAAATAGCGTAAAATACCACCAAGCAATGCATATACAAAATACCAACAAGTTAATCAAATATGTTTGACTGAAACTATATTTTATACATTATCAATTAAACATCTTCTGACTTTTCATTAAATAAACATTAATAATTTCAAATAAATTTAAGTTGAAAAAGAAAATGAAAGTCTGTGTGTGCTGTAACCAGGGCTGGTCATGTGACATGCGCGTTGCCAACTATGTGCTGGCGTTGCCAGACAAACTCGCCCGAAAGTTGGCAGCTCCGCGTAGTCATTTGACAAATGGCATTTTTAGTGCTTTTTCGCGTTGTCTAATGAAAAAAACGAACAAGAAGAAGAACAGCTGCAATCATATGACTTGTCGATCGATAGAGAAAAATAAAGGTTGAATTTTCGTCGTGCGCTGCTACGTGTTGGTCTAAAAAGCGTTTGCAACAGTTTCAACAAACACTTGCCAGCCCCCAAACAGCCAAACGGAGTGCATTCATCCAGCCCAGCCCAGCCAAGTGAATTCCAGCGAATTTCCAATCTTCTCTCTGTCTCTGTCGCTCTCGCCCGTTCTTCCACCCCATTTTTGCGCATTATGGACAGCTCGGGATTCATGTTCAACGTGGACAACGGCTACCTGGAGGGCCTCTGTCGCGGCTTCAAGTGCGGCATTCTCAAGCAGGCCGACTATCTCAACCTGGTGCAGTGCGAGACGCTGGAAGGTGAGTGCAACAACTGCCATTTGCTGGCCTCCATTCCAGTACGCCCGCCCCAGTCACATGACGAGCTATCAGTCGCACACACACACACACACACATGCATATGCGTGCGAGTGTGTGCGTGTGTGTGTGTAAGCTTGCCTTGTGATTTGTTGTCATAATACCCTACAGATTAATCATGCTAGCAGCATATTAGCTATGCGAAATACTTTGTGAAGTGCAAAAATGTGGGTATCTATAGATCAGACACATATATCAGCTATGTATATATACAGCTTGTGTTTATACAGTCTTTTATTTCTTTCAGTCACAATTGCTGGTTTTTTGTGCTTACAGTTTGAGAGTCACGCGCTTTTGCTACCTGTTGACTAATTGAGCAAAGAGCGAAAGAGAGAGAGAGAGAGTGTGTGGGGTATATTCGCTATGAAGAACAGTTGATAAGTGAACTATTCTGTTCACATATCATTTAAGTTGTTGAGTTGAAGTTGATCTAGTATCTCTCTCTCGCTCTCCATAACACTCAATTTCCCAGATATTGCTTCGAATCTATTTTCCACATTTGTTTTTCGCTCATAACTCGAGGAGTATAAGAGCTTTGCGTATCAAATTGGGTCTGAAGATGCTGGTCATCAATGGACAGCTGGAGAGTATATCCTTTTCCCACTTCCCAACTCCCAAGTATGGGTCTAGCAGATCTCCAAGAGTGGGGCATTAGTAGGCAGGCCTTAGATAGCTCGAGCTCATTGTTGACACTTCTCTGATTCGTTGCAGATCTGAAGCTGCACCTGCAGGGCACGGACTATGGCAGCTTCCTGGCCAACGAGCCGTCGCCGCTGTCGGTGTCGGTGATCGACGACAAGCTGCGCGAGAAGCTCGTCATTGAGTTCCAGCACATGCGCAACCACGCCGTGGAGCCGCTGTCCAACTTCCTGGACTTCATCACGTACGGCTACATGATCGACAACATCATTCTGCTGATCACGGGCACACTGCACCAGCGGCCCATCTCGGAGCTGATCCCCAAGTGCCACCCGTTGGGCAGCTTCGAGCAGATGGAGGCGATCCATGTGGCCTCCACGCCCGCCGAGCTCTACAACGCGGTGCTGGTGGACACGCCGTTGGCGCCGTTCTTCGTGGACTGCATTTCGGAACAGGATCTCGACGAGATGAACATCGAGATCATCCGTAATACCCTCTACAAGGCATATCTGGAGGCGTTCTACAACTTCTGCAAGAACATGGGCGGCTCCACGGCCGACGTCATGTGCGAGATCCTGGCGGTAAGTCTGAGCAGCTCTCTCTTTTCCTCCTCCTATCTCCTATATCTATATCTATATCTGTGTCTGTGTCTGTGTGTATATATCCTTCAGTTCGAGGCTGATCGTCGTGCCATCATAATTACGATCAACTCCTTTGGCACGGAGCTCTCGAAGGACGATCGTGCCAAGCTCTACCCGAACTGTGGCAAGATGTACCCCGACGGCCTCGCCGCCTTGGCCAGGGCCGACGACTACGAGCAGGTGAAGACTGTCGCCGAGTACTACGCGGAGTACGCCGCCCTCTTCGACGGCTCCGGCAACAACCCCGGAGACAAGACGCTCGAGGACAAGTTCTTCGAGCACGAGGTCAAGCTGAATGTGTTCGCGTTCTTGCAGCAGTTCCACTTCGGCGTCTTCTACGCGTATCTGAAGCTCAAGGAGCAGGAGTGCCGCAACATCGTCTGGATAGCCGAGTGCGTTGCCCAGAAGCACCGCGCCAAGATCGACAACTATATACCCATATTCTAAGCCGATCTGCACAACTGGAGCAAGACAAAAACAAAAACAAAAACAAAAACAAATTTTAATTTCCTATGCAATATTTTGAGCTCTACAATTTTTTTTTTTTTTTTGTTTCCTGTTATGCAATTGTTAATGTCTATATATATATTATATATGTATATGTATATGTATCTTCTTGTTTACGAGTATTATTCCAAGATCGCGCGCCACCACTGTTCTATATGCCCGGCCGATCTACACAATTGTTAATGTTCACATTATATCTACATATATCATGATCGTGTACTATATAAACATGTATATATATGTATATGTGTCTATATGTATTCTTGCTCGCTTGAGTGGCATCCCAATACGATGTTCTCTCCAGCATCTCTGCGGCACTTTAGTTTCACTTGGCCCGATTCCCATTCCCATTCCGATTTGCTACATATATATACATGCATACATATATACCATATATTGTGAAAATAAATCTGTTTTAGTATTCATAAAATATTATATTAATAATAATAATGTAGTCTTATTCATTTCAAGAGTTTGTTCCGAAATGACTTGGGTTACTCTGTGTACCTAAAGAGAGTGTAGCTTCTATATGTACATATGTATGTGTATTTGGTGTCGTTTCTATACATTGTGGATATATATGTACATGTAAAATCTTCGTATTTCTATATATGTACGTACATATACTTTTTGTTTTTCAATTTAATATATGTATCCCAAAAGATATTCGATATATCTAAGGTGCGATTGGGCGTTGTATATGTATCTTAGCTGACACTGATTGTTTACGATATATAATGGAATAAAGGGTATCTAATTGTGATTTCACTTGAATATAAATTCAGGGTATTTTATGGTCAGACATCGAAAAGTGAATTCTTATGACAAGAAATTCGATTCTAGTTCTTATAAAATTTTTCAAAGGGTATTTCATCGTCTACACTCGAACATTTGTCGAGCTAGCACCAGGTACGAAACGAATGTATGTATGTATGTAAAAGCTGCACATCGAGTCCTAGCATACACACACACGCACACACAGATACAAACATACAGTAAATTGCATTAGACGCATCAAAAAGCTTCAAGTGCTGCAAGCTTTAAGCAGTGTTATGTATGTATGTGTGTCTGTAGGTGCATACATACTTTATATTTTGGGGTTGTTTATTCTCTTCTGCTCTGGAACTACTCTCAAAAGCTTCGCCAAAGCTTCCTTCGTTAACTTGAAGTAACGGAAATTCGCTTACGCATACATATTTACAGGCAAGCTTCTCTGCACTGCATCTCCATTGGGGAATTCAAGGTCTGTGGTGCAATGATCGCCTGTCCAATCATGTCTGATCCCGTCTGATCACGTCTGCTTTGCTTTGTCTGTGGGGGCAGCAGAAGTTGGACTCAAGGCTTCCAGGGAGCGGCTGCTTGACTCACGCACTCAACACAAGGAGACAACAATGGAAGCGCCTCATCCACAGTCGACAATCAAACCAAAGTAGAAAAGCAACAACAACAGCAACCACGTCTCATTAGCATTGCCTAGTGGTGGATGCAGTGAGTGGGAAGAAGAGAGTTGAGTTATTGCCCAACTGGCACGAATTACAGCTGCCTGTCGTCAGTTCGATGCGAAGTAAGTTATGCAAAGCGGCCGAGCGAACGAACATGTTCCATGTCCAACGCTGCACTCCCGTTAGTTAGACACACACACACATGCAAATGTACTCTCACGGGCATGTCCACAGTCTGCACTCTGCAGGTTGTAGCATGTTCGATAGCGAAAAGAAAGCCGCACTCAGCTGATCCAGCTGATCAGCTTTGCCGTCAGCAGAAGTTCGTAGCAGTTCGGCACAGACGCGCTCAAACATGTGTGAAGGCAACTTGCTCGAGAACAAAAAGAAAGCCTCGCTTAGTTTGGGGCTCTCACACTTGCCTGAGGCAAGTTGCCTCAGCAGAAGTTCCACTGCGTTCGCTAATCACTCGCGAGTCGCGAGTCGCGACCAGTGCTGCCAACTCTTCCGGACAAGAAAATGCTAAATTAACCTTTAAAACCTGCTAGAAACGGCTAGATCAAATTTAGGAATAGCCATTTTAGTTTTTATGAATTATAAATTATAAACATGGTTCCAAAACATTTTTAATTGCATTTGTACACCTCGTTCTATGAACTTTCATATTTCCCCCATCTAATTTTGTGGCGCACAATATACATAGCTAAATGGTCTATTGGTGAAACCGCAGAATTGGTGGCAATGTACAAACACAAGGCAGCTTCTTGTTGTTTTGTTTTAGGAAGCATAGTTGATGAAAACGTGATTTTATTTTTTTGTGTGAAGCAGCTTGTTTGCTGCTTATGTTTGTTTGTTTTGCCATGTGCCTGCAAATCGTATATTTTAGAAACTATGCTATATTTTCAATATCTGCAACAACACTTATTTTCGTCATTTCGATCTATAGTTAGCCAATCCTTAAACAATGGATCTTGCAGGTTTCCCGCGGTTTCTGTTTATATTGAATTTTTGGCATTTTAGTTTGCTGAGTCTGTCGCATCTTTAGCTTAATGAACGATTTTAATAATTGTGAAATTCTTGTTAGAGATGGAAGAATATACAATAAGATGGCAGGGCTGCAACGATATATTGTAGTAACGTGATACCACCTTTCGTAATTTGAAGGAGTATTACCAGAATTTTAAATAATGCTATAAAGTGCCAGTTTGATTTTAAAAAATGCCACATTTCCCGCCACCAGCTAGTTTACAATTTTTCCTGCATTTCGCAGTTGAAAAAGGCCAGATCTGGCCAGTAAATGGCTAAGTTGGCAGCCCTGGTCGCGACGGCCGAGCAGGTGGCAACATGCTCGATAGCAAAAAGAAAGCCGCGCTCAGCTGACCCTTTCAAACGTGTCTCAAGCAGAAGTTTGCTGTTCGTCTGCTCGGATCGTTTCGAATTGCCAATAACTCGACTTGATGTCGATTTCTTAGCGCAGTTGTGTTTCGCGTCTCCGCACGTTGAGTTCACTTTACACCCGAGGCAAAGCTTCTCCCCTTAGCTTCAAGCGCGCGCCGATCTTTACATATTTAAAACCTCATTTTTTTTTTAATTCTTTTTACATATTGCTGTGAACTATTTTAATTTTTTTTACGTTATTTTGTTACATAAAAAGTACTAAAGTACTTGAAAGTCGCCCCGCCAGCCAGGATAACGCACGTGTAAATAGGTAAATAATAAATTGAACGATTTCTCGGGAATTCGAATTTTCGAATTAGTTGTAATATTCTGCTGTTCGAATTTTGGAATTTGTTGTTCGCTGATGCTTGGCTGTTGCCGCTGCTGCTGCTGCTGCTGCTGCTGCTGATAATGAGGTGCGAAATGCGGCCAGCAGAACTCTTAGCTTGGCCGAAAGCAGCTAATGATGGCCAGGAAACCCAACGGCAACAAAAAAGCCCGCAATGTCCAAATGCACGTACAAAGTCGCTGAGAAATTGTGTCAACCAGTTTGCTGCTCTCGCTGCTGTCGCCGTCGCAGTCGCCGTTGTTGTTGCCGTCGCAGTCGGCGTTCGCTCATGCTTGGGTGTTCTGCTAACGGCACATTTGTAGTTGCTGTTGTTGTCGTTGCTGTTGTTGTGGCTATTGCTAAGCAAATTTGTATTTGAATTTGGCACTCGTTTTACTTTCCAACATACATTCTGCTTTGTTTGCCTGCCTTTGTCTACAGCTGACTTCCATACGTTCTTCCGCCCCTCTCTCTCTCTCTCTCTCCCCCCCCTCGCTCTGGCATGCTTGCATTTAATTTGCGTATTTTGATTGCTTAGCACAGCCGAAAGAACTTCGTGCCACACTCACACAGACACCCCCACTCACACGCACACGCACACGCTCACTCGCACTCCCTTGCACTTGCACTTGCATGGGCGCAGCAACAGTTCAAGTTGTGTTAAGCGCCCTCTATTGTCGAGCGACCACATTAATCCGCTTAGGCTGCTCGGTTTGGCTTTTGCCTATTGCTGAATCTCTGTCTCATCCAGAAAGTGCGCCTCTCTCACCTGCCTCCAGCCCGCAGCCATTCGACCTGTTCGAGCTGCTACCTCAATAATTTGCGATATTACGGTATCTCGCTTCCATTCAATCTTCCAAAGTCGAAGAAAGCGAGTTGCCAATTATGCAAAATTGTTTGGCCAAGCGAATGTCTGCCTCTGCCTCTGTCTCTGCCTCTGTCTGTGTGCGTGTGTGCATGTGTGTGTTATATAAACAGAAGCAGGACGCTGGAGTGTGCGTGTGAGAAGCTGCTTAGCATAATCGCAACACCTGATACGTAATCACAGCGACATCTGATTGGAAACGCAAATGGAGAGAAGAAATTGATGGGGAAGTCGAGATGGAATACAGATGAAATCGATGCAAATGTATAACAGTTTGTATAACCGTTGCCGTGAGTGGCAGAGCGGAGTCCATGCATATTTATATAATAGTCTGGTGTGGCTGACGGGCGTATAACAGTTTGTATAACAGTCGACACTTTCGCTTGCCCGCTTGCCCCTGATTAACCATTTTCGAACTCGATTTCCGGCTTCGTTTCGTATGCGAAGATGCGCATAATTAACAATTTTTTCGGTTTCGATTTCGATTTCGATCTTAATTTCATGCTTGATTTCGAATCAGTTGATGCATAATTAACAGTTTTTCGGTTTCAATTTCGATTTCGAGGATAGATGCGTCAGTTTTGATTAAAATGGGAAAAAATGTTGTTTGTTGTTGTTTCTTGTTTCGTCTGTGTCTTAATGTTGTTGTTGTTGTTGTTGTTGTTGCTGCTGTTGGTCACTTTCTATTTTTCTATGCGCTTAATAATTAATTAATGCTAATAACATTTCACAACCGTTATAATTTATTGACAAAAATAGAAAATATGTGACCCGGCACATGCACACACACACATACACACACACACACACACACACACACACACACACACACACACACACACACACACACACACACACACACACAGAGAGAGAGACCGGCGGACAGAGAAATGGAAATGAATGTGTTTATGAATATAAATATGAAACCTTTCCAGCTGTTACGTATTGGAATGTCAGTGAAATTATGTGAACAAGTCAAGAAAACAAGAAGAAGAAGAAGAAGAAGAAGAGGCAGCCGCAGCAGCAGCAAATGCTGAGCAACATCCAATTGAGATAGGCAAAAGTCCAATTGGAGCACAACAGTTGCATATCAGATCCGAGTCAAGTGTTTATTTGAATAACGGTATTCTTCGAAAGATTAGCGTAGATTTGTGTCCAATTGGAATTCGAAGCGCAGGCAATTTGGCAGATTACTGAGCAAGAAGTCTGGTTAGAATACAACAAAGCTGTGATTCCAATTCGAAATGCAAGTGTTGCTCAAGTCCATTATGCCAATTGGAAAATAAAGCGAGCGAGTGCAGGCCACTTGGCCAGCAGCGCGGTTCGCTGTTACCAATTGGAAAACGCAGCGAATGCAACTTGGCCAACTGTTGCTGCTGGCCACTTGGCCAAAAGTCCAGTTGGAATACAACAAAATTTCCCGTTCCCCCAATTCCAAATTAGAATTCTATTGGCCATGGCCATTTAGAGTTTACAGTTATTCTTGCTGTTGGCCAATCGGGCTGCTGTCGCTGTCGCTGCCGCTGCCGCCGTCTCTGCTGCTGCTGCTGCTGCCACTTGCTGTTGCCGCATTTGGTCACATACTTTCTTTCCACTAATATGTTTACAACAACAACAACAACAAGTGGGTTACAAACAACAGTTGTCTGCAATTCCAGTTGCTTTGCTTTGACCTTCCATAGCTGAGCCTAATTGCGAGGGCGGTTCAATAAGTTTGCGGCTTAGCCTCATACAAAAACACATTTAACAAATAAATAAAGATACAAATATAATATTTCATTATAATTAAATTGCTGAAAGAAATTAACTTCTATTTATAAAACATATCTCGCTTGCAATGTGGTAACTTTTCTGCCTACCCTCGTGTAAGCATAACAAATCTTCAGCTCGTTCTCACGCATTGCATAGCTAAGCGAAGTTGATCGAATCTCAGCAGCTAATACATACATATGTATTTCGTATTTAGCTTGCTCTCTTTCCCTCTCTTGCACACACACACACACACTTACACACACTCTCAGCAAGCACGAAGTTGTGGCTTGAGCCGTTATTCTGCGCCGGCGACGGCCACTTGAAAAAGTCGAGTAGCTCTTCCAATGAGTCAATCGCTAAAAATTTCACTTTGCCAGCGCACAAAACGGGCACCCGAAAAACTCCAGAAGAGAGCACGAGAGAGCGAGCGCGACAGCTGGCTGCTGCGAGGGGGGTGGTGGGTCTCATTCTAACGAGCAATAAGTCAATTGAATAACTGTATGCTGAGCGACAGCGTCGCTGCTGCTGCTGCTGTCACTGCTGTCGCTGCTCTTGTTGTTGTTGGTCTCTTAAGATTTCACTCTCGCTTTTGTCTTTTGTCTTTGGCTCTACTTTTTGTTGGTATTTCTTCACGCTTGTGTTTGCATACGAATTTCGACTGATGCTGCTGCTGCTGCTGCTGCTGCTGCTGCTGCTGCTGGCTACTAGATGGCGCTGATAATTTGTTTACTTTGAAATTCGTGCGCTGACCCATCCCCCTCCCCGCTCCGTTAACTGTTATTGTTGCTTTGAGTGCGAGAGAGCACACGACATTTTGGCAGTTGAAAGAAATTATGTCAATATTTATTTAAATTCATTTCTTTGGGCAGCTCATGCGAAAAATAAAAACAACAAATGCGAGAGAAGCCAAGAAACAAAAATAAGACGAAACGGTGAAATTTAATCGAAAGCCATAATTTTTTCACTTCTTGTTGAGGTCTTTGTTTACCTTTGAAATACTTTTCGGGTGAAACCTCGATTCGGATTTAGTGCGAAATAAAGAGGGGGAAACACCCGCCCACACCCATGCATGAAGAGCTCAGCATATGCGATTCCAATTGGAGAGATATCTCGCTTCGCTCCAGTACGCTTTTCTAGCGCTACTTGCTCTAGTTTCGATATCATACCGTATTCTAACTCGAATTGCCTCAGAGGGAGTTTTAATTAGCATAGAATTGAGATATATATTAGACTAGTTCCAATCAGACGAAGACAAAGCTGCCAATTATCCAATTAGAAATCCTTTGCTCTGTCTAATTAGACTCTTCTCCCACCATTCCGATTGCAGCACAAGATGGTTCACGCTCTCGCTCGCCCCCTGCTGCTGATGCTGCTGGTTGGCTCCGCGCTGCTCTCCGTGGAGTCGAAGACCCTGAATCGGCGCGCGGACAAGATCTCCGAGAACTTCAAGCAGCTCGACTTGCCGCCAGAGGAGATCGACCCGAATGTGGCGCCACCCGAACCCCAGAAGCTGGAGAGCGCCGTCGCCGAGGCAGCGGCCGAAGCAGCTGCTGAGCCAGCGCCGGCCGCCGCCGCCGCCGCCGCAGCTGCTGCAGATGCTGTGGACGCCGTGGAGGCTGTGGACGAGGCCGCCAACGAGATCGCCAGCGCGGACGCCGCGCCAGCCGCAGCCGCGACAGAGGCGGCAGCTGCCAAGCCAAAGCCCAAGCCAAAGCCGACGAAGCCCCCGAAGCAGGAGGAGAATCCCATCAGCAGGTTCTGCAAGTGCACCGAGTCCCACTGCGACTGCTGCCGCAAGTTCGGCCTGCCGCTGCTGCCCAGCGGCCCGGGCTGCGCCAAGATCGCCTACCTGGGCAACGACGAGATGAGCGTCTCGCTCAAGTTCGGCGACATCACGCTCGCCTCCCGGCGCATCTCCAGCAAGCGGGCCAGGCCCATCTGCGTGAGCATGCCCGGCGGCTACTCCAAGTTCTGCGGCCGCGTCTACGGGCTGTCGCGCGCCCAGGAGAACTTCAAGGCCTGCCTGGCCTTCGAGCTGCGCTCCGACGACGAGCTGGAGGCGCAGCTGCCCATCTCCTGCTTCAAGTTCGGCTCCGAGGGTCTGCGCGTCGCCGAGGCTGAGCCTCTGCCCACGAAGGTGAAGAAGCCCGAGGAGGATGACGACGACGACATCTTTGGCTTTGGCGGTGAGTGAAAGAGCGAGCTCTCCATCGTCCATTCGGTATTCCCAATGGGATATCCAATCCAATAGTAAAGTATTGGAACTACCTTACTAATCCCTCTCTCTCTCTCTTTACAGCTGGCGACGACGAGGATGAGGATGAGGACGATGACTACGACGATGGCGAGACGGCCGGCGCCTCTGCCGAGGACGACGACACCGACGACTACGCGGAAGACGATGACACGGAGGCGCCAGAGGACGCGGACTACGGCGGCTTCAGTCTGGGCGGACTCCTCGACGAGCTCGACGACGATGAGGACGAGAAGCCGAGCAAGAAGCCAGCTGTGGCTGCTGCTGCTGCTGCTGCCACGCCCCTTGCTGACCAGACCACGCGCGAGCACATCGAAATGGATGCGCAGAGCAAAGACGAAGCAGGCACAGTTGCAGCAGGAGCAGCTCCAGCAGCAGAGGCGTCTCCTGCTGCAGCTGCCTCGGCGACTGTAGCTGCTGTAGAGGAGGCAGCTGCAGCTGCAGCTGCTCCGGCTGCTCCGGCTGCCGAGGACAGCAGCTCCACGACCACCTCGACCAAGGGCAAGAAGTCGAAGAAGGCGAAAAAGAACAAGAAGAAGAAGGCAGCCAGCGAGGCGGCAGCAGGAGAAGGCGACTTCGCCTACGAGCTGCTCAATGGCATCCTGGATTTTTTCAACTGAGCGGCCAACGGGAATACGCCAACATGCTTGGCAACTCTGTAAATACCGTGTATTGACGTTGAGCTGCTGTTTACGGATGGAGGAGGGGACAGAGAAGAGGAGAAGAGAAGAGGAAGTGAAGTGAAGTGAAAAGAGAAGGGAGATGGAGATTGCAGATTGGAGCAAGCTGAGAGAAGAGAAGCGCACGAGACATACGAGTCTGCATTCGTTTACGAATAAGTGCACAAAGAGGAATCGACGAGAAGAAGTTCGATTTGGTATCAGGAGTTAGTTTGTAGTTTTGCTTTACTTTACTTATTTATGCATGCGCGAATATTTGCATTTACGAATGAAGCGAAGGAAGGAGAATGGAGAGTGGGAACAAAAAGAGAGTAATTCTAATTGTAATCTAAGCTATTCTCCCATTCACCTATCATCTAGGTTTTCATTTACGAACGATATGCAAAGAGTAGAAGAAGAAGACGAGGAGAGTTCTTTGATAACTTTGCCCATTCCCCTATTTATTTATTTAAACATGTATTTATTTATTGACACATCGAGAATCGAAATCCATCCGACAGACAATCGAATATCTCCCTGTCCAGAGATCCATTTCCATCTATCTATCTAAACTTATATTTATATTTAATTTATTTAAACTAAAAACGAAAATAAATAATTCGCAACAAAAATGGATTTTTTTGAATTGAAGGACATAACCTCCAAATGCGCTAATTGCCTATATATTATCTTATGGGTGATACATCGCAACATCTAACAGACTCTTCCGCTGCTACTGCAATTGAGGATGGTATTCACGCAAATCTGATCAGATAGATTCTATAGCTTCTTTATCGCCTTGTGTGCTAGGGATTCTACTTCCGATTCGACAGTCCGAGCTAATTGGAACAGGATAGGCTGAAACACAAGAGGTAGAGCAACCCGCCCACACAAATAAAAATCCATTTGGGAATATTTTTTTAGCATTTCGCTTTTGCTAACATTTAATAAGAACTTTTAAAACGATTATATGTGGATTAAAATATGGATTATATAATTATGTAATTTGTATTTAGTTGAAAATTGCAAACTCCGCATTCAATTGGATTGAATGAGCGATACTTCCAGCTGTGTGGATGGCCCACCCAGTCGGGGCGGGATCCCTTTGCAATGGCCTAACATACAATTCACTAGCTCCCAAATACATATATATATATATGTACATATACATATACAGATATATATGTATGCACTTGGTCTTACGGGCATTATTTCTGAATGGAGTTTTCGCGCCATACAAAAATATTTAAAAAAAATCTGCAATCGTACTACTCTCTCTCTATATGTTGATTATTATTTATATATCGTGCATATATATATATATATATATATATATATATTATGTAGAAAATGTGGTATTAAGATATATATGTATGAATCTGTGTATATACTTTTTGATTAGTTGTGATAATTCTTCGTATATTATGGATAATACTCAGATCGAATAGGTCTTCATATAAAGAGATACAAATTTAGTTTTTGTTTTTGATGTAAGTCCTTGCATATAAGTGTATATTGATCTATAGTGCTTCTTAAGGCAGTGCATACAGCCTAAAAAATCGAATTCTCGATAGATCCAACTGGTGCCTGATCCGATAGCGATCTGTATATCGATATGTTGATCGACATGTGTATTAATCTGTTTATCTATATGTATAACGATCTCCATATCGATGCATATATCCATGCATATACCTATATGTATATCGATATTTTTATCGATATGCTTATCGGCCTGTATACCAAACTGCACACTGATCTGTGGATCGTGTGTTTCGTTGGGTTTTATCTCAGTGGATTCTTCAGTTAGATGGAACATACACTTCGACGGACTTTGCTATACCGATATATATTTCCATATATACATAAACAGGTATATCGATATCGATGCATACATATTATATTTGTATACATATATACGCATACAAAGTCTCTAGCTCATTTTCGTATAGTCGTTCATGAAGTGCTAAAGCGCTTTCGCGACTTTAGTCTACAAATTCACACTCCGTTTAGGGCGGGGCAAATCGAATAATAATGGAGCAGTCGGTCTGGGCGACTGTGAAACTTTCTACAGGCTTTGTAGCCGCCACTTGAGATCGGATGGTTGGATCTACTCAAAACGTTCGTATCTTTCCAGCAATGCATAGCTTCAAGCAATATAACTTGTATGCAGTCCTC
The DNA here is from genome assembly GCA_035045145.1 of Drosophila meridionalis. Taxonomy (NCBI): domain Eukaryota; kingdom Metazoa; phylum Arthropoda; class Insecta; order Diptera; family Drosophilidae; genus Drosophila; species Drosophila meridionalis. Next base: position 526,503 of record JAWNPG010000015.1, on the reverse strand, counting down.
CCATCTGTGTATAAAAGTTTTCTAAATATTTTTGTATGTTTTTACAAAACCTATTTATACTTAAGTTTACGTACATCTATGGAATTTGGAATACAAAATTTTCGTCTTTTCCTAAAGTTTGTTTTTGTTTCTGAAGTTCCTAACTCAAAAACTCAGTTTTCAAAGCAAACAGAGATATAAAAGTTAAAAGAAAGGTGATCAAAATAATATAATTGAATCTCGCCAAAAGTTAACTTAGTTCTAATCAGAAATGATATTTAGTTTCAGTTTCGATCTCAAGTCTTATCTGTGTGTAGATGTGATGCAAATCAATATGGTTCGAGATGTTTCTATCTCTATGCGTAAGTGTGTGTGTGTGTATATATATATATATGTATATATGCATACATATACATATATATATATACATATATATATGATCCCTCGCATTCGCTTGGCTCGAAATATATATATAAATACTTTGTTCTTTCTTCTCTCATCATTTTATATAAATATATATATATTTGTATCTAACATGCGCTACATTTTGCATGGGAATATGGGAAATTCGTACAAAATTCTTAGTCAAAAAGTAAAAAAAAACAAAGATTTGGTCAGTGTTCTAGGTGTTTGTATAGTTGGAATGGGTATATTTGTATCAGTCTCTTTTTTGGTTTCGGTTTTGTCTTCTATCTTTTTAAAACAAAATAAAAACATTTTGTAGTTAAGCGGATCTGTGCAGAGGTATGTGCAGGTGAACTTGATATGGGTGTGTGTGCTGTGGGTGTGTGTGCTGTGGGAGTGTGTGCAGGTATGCTTAGCTGCCTCTAGTCTGGACACCTGCTCACCTTGTGCTCGGTCAGCAGATGCTCCGTAGATACTCTGTTCAAAGCGAAGCGTCTATGGGCCTTGATATGCTGCTAGATATGTTTGTATGTGTGTGTGTGTGTGTGTGTGCGTGTGACGTGTGCTGCAACTGCATTAGTCTACTCAAAAGTCCTTTATTTCCTCTCTCAATCTGTTTCAAGCGCTCCGCTTGCTTCGTTGTGTTGTTGGTTTCTTCCTCTGAACTAGTTCACTCGACTAGTTCATTTCTTGGCCATCCTCTAGCTTGCTCTTCTTCGTCTCTCTAGTTCATCTTGGTGTTGTCTGTGTGTGTATCGTCTTGGTTGTGTGTATGTGAGTTGCTTGAACAGCTCCAAGTCCCATCTCTCTATTTCTTCCACACTCTCTCTCTTCTTCTCTCTCCCTCTCTCTCTCTCTCTCTCTCTAGATACCTGATGTTAGATGATTGATGTTTCTTCCATCTCTATCTCCTCTCTCTCTCTCTGCCGCACTCTCGCACGCCCTCGCTCTCGGTTGACTCATTCTTTAGCACTAATAGGCACGAGCCTCTGTTGTATGCCCCGAGATAACTCAGTCATCCCTAACTAGCTCCAGATGCTTGTGCCTATTCACTGTCTTATATCATCGCCTTCTCGCCGTCCCCAGCAATACCGAGTATTACATAGAGCCGAGAATATCTAGTACTCCAGTTCTCCCACTTGCCGCCCACGTCCTCTTCTCGCTATGCGTTCAGTGATAGATGAAGCGTGAATTGGGGTTGTGTATGCAATTCGTAGGTCTCTATTCTCTCTCTCTCTCTGTCTCTCTCTTTCTAGGGTCGATCATATATTTATATATATACATATATATTTGCATCTTGATGGGTAACTCGTTGTCGCTAAGCAGCGCAGTTGGAGCCATGGTACTTTGGCTTCTCTTTTCTTAACTTATCCAGTTTTATCCTGACTTATCCAATCGTAGCTTTACTCACTTTATACTATACTTATACCACTTATGTTATCTTATCCCTACTTATTTCAACTATCTTATTTTATCCTTACGTTATCACATCTTATCCCAAAAGATCTTCACTTACCTCAGTTCTCAGCAGTCCAGGGAAAGTTCAAGTTATTTTTGGTTAGGTTTATCTATAACTATATAGATATTATATATATATATATATCTATACTTATATATCTATATAGTCTGCATAAACTTAACTAACAATAGCTTTAACTATCTCTGGATAACTGAAAAAAGAGATACGTGAAGATTGGTTGGGATCAGATGAGGCAGCCTAAGGATAAGTAAAGATAATTGAAATAAGTGAAGATAAGATAACATGAAAGTGGTATGAGTATACGATAAAAGCAGTTTGGTTACGAATGGATAAGTCAGGATAAAATTGGATAAGTTAGGATAAGAAAAACCAAGCATAAAGTTCGGCAAAAATTGGTTAGGATATTTTAACTTAGGATAAAAAGGGGAGGATGGGATAGGGTGGGATAAAATGGTATAAGTTCGGATGCGATATGATAAATTATATGAACAAAACGGATAAGATGAGAACTATATGATGGAATAAAGTAGGATATGCGCGGACAATAAATGATTTAAGAAAATATGTTTTAAAGAGTAACTTAAAATCAACTAAGAAGGATTTATAAAAACTAAAAGCTCTGCGTACGCTGCCTGAGTTACCCTCGAATCGTCCGTCTCTTTTGACGCTTGTCTTTGGTTTTTCTTTGTTATTTCATTTTCAACATTTGTTTCACTTATGCGATTTTCAACGTATGGATCACATTGGTTTTTCGGAAGGGTTCTTCTTCCCCCATGTATATAGCCTATATTTTTATTCATTTTCCATTTTCTGATAGCTTCAGTGTATTTGTGTAGTGTGATTTCTTTCAGTGTAGTTTGTGTTTTATGTTTGCTTGCTGGACTTTTTTTGATTATATCTTTATATATTTGTTTTTTGTTTTTTGTTTTTTCTTTCTAAGCACAACACATAGAGAATTATTGAAAAGACATTCAGGGATTAACTTTTAACGTAGATAATTGAAAATTCCTGTAATCATATACACATATATATATTTTTTGATTAATGAATTTTTGTTTTTGGTTTTGTTGTCTTTGGGCTGGGTCATTCATTCATCGTTCGAAAGTAATGGAAACTCATAAGAATAACTGAAATGAACTTAATCTCCTCTCTCAACTCCATCGCAAGCTGTCAGCCTGTCAGCCCGACATGCCCTCGCAGAGCTGCGCACAGGGTATTGCGGTTGGTCGGGCATACCCGTCGCGTTCGCGTCCACCCCAATATTGTTGCCTACTCTGATTGCCGGCCATAGGTACTATGGATACCAAACGCTGCCCCACGTAGCGTCCAAAATGGGTGGAACACCTATATCTCGCTCTAGCTCTGGCTCTGGCTGTGGCTTCGTCTTGCGCTGCGTTGCCTTGATGTTCGCTTTTCTCTTCGCTTTTGATTGGACTGTCTGAAATATGCTAAAGGTGTGAAAGTTCTTAAAGCGGAAATGTTCTGGCATCTATAGTTGCGCCAGTCGGATATACCCGACCTTGCAGCTACCCAGAACGTTGAGCCGAGCCTCTATGCAAACACTCCAGCTTATAGCTCTCATGCACACGCCAAAAGTGTTGGAAAATAAAGCCATATTTTTGAGGGGATCCTACTGAGTGGACTTCTTATGGTGTTGTGGCGTTGGAAAGAATCTGGAAGAACCAAACATGACGAGTAGGACTCTTAAAAAGTGCGGGAAGCGGACAACGGTTGTGAAAGGACGTGCGGATAAACGGGCAAGCGGATGGACGGATAAGCATTCACGCAGACGGAGAGCCGAACAGATGAAGTTCTGTCCGTCCGTCCATCTGCTCGGCGGTTTGAAGTATATATCAAAAGCCAATATACTCCATTTAGACATTGTCAATGCCAGAAACTAAAAAATCTCTAAATGAGAAATCATTTCATAATTTCAATTAAAATTTAGTATTATGATTATGTGATTTGTCTTTCTTGAAATGAAACACGTTAACTAATCAAATCTAGCACTGCAAGAGAATACATTTTGGAACAGTCAATTAAAAGCGAATCGCATAAATTTAGCTGCATCCGAGCCAGTTTCAGTGAGCCTCTTATTTCGTACAGCAACGCAAAAAAAATATTGATGAAAAATGGGCTATATAAAAATATAGCTAAAAACGGCTAAAGTGGCTGCACACATGTTAAGGTTGTCGCTGTTGTGGACGTCGTTGCCAGACTTCCAGAATTTTGTATTGTATATTTTGAGCTTTCGTTTCTTATCAGTTTTTTGCACTTATCGAAATGTTTGTTTATCGATAAATTTGTTGTTTTTTAGTGTTGTATTCAAGAGTTTAAAATTTGCTTCAGTTATTGGAAAAAATTATTGTCAGTAGTTGCTGACAGCTGGCTAGGAGCAAGAGAGCAGATCTTAAGTCCATCGACATTGTTATCGATTGTCACGTTAAACGAAATCCTCTGCTGCGCTGTAACAGCGGCAGCTAGTCTTAAATTGAATTCAGAAAGTTTTCCATTCAAATCTTATCATCGACCAGTTATCGAGCCGTTCTTATCAATTCTTAAGATTGTTATCGATTTCAATACAAATTTTAGATCTTCAGCTTTGGCTTGAGTGATTATACAGACACACATCCATATATATACACGCATATGTATATATCTGTTTTGGTAGGGTTGACTGCGCTCTTCGTTGTCTCCGTCCGGACACTCCAGTCAGCTGTGCTCCATCCCAGTCAGTCGATTAGTCTCAGTCTATCGCCTCGCTTATATCAATGTAGCTAGACACACACACACACACCCATCCACATCCGCACACCCTCGCACACGCTCACGCACACGCACACGCACACCAGCGAGAGCTTAGATGACGAACAGGTTCGTGCAGCTGGAGGAGTTGCGTCGCTTCATGTTGGTCCTAAAGCGCAGCACCGACGAGAGGAACACTTTCGTCAGCTTGTTGACGACTCTCCGGTTGCAGACGGAGGACTCGAGCTCGGCCTTGGCGTTCGATTCGCGCCTGGCAGCAGCCGCAGCAGATGAAGCCGCAGCCGCAGCCGCCGCAGCAGCCGCCGCTGACGTCGATGGCTTGCTGTCGTTGCTGTCCGCCTGCTGCTGCTCGTCCTGGGCGCGGCGCTGGCGCATGCTGGCAGCGAGCTGCTCGAACTTGCTCAGCTTGCCGCTCTCCTCCTCCTCCAGCTCGCTCTCGCCCATCTTCAGTATGCACTCGAGGTTGAGGGTGCGTCGGTTGGTGGCGCGCTTCAGGGCCTCCAAGGAGCGCTGCTGGCCCTCGTTCTCCTTGTCGTTCTCCTTGTCATCCTCCTCCTCATCGTCCTCCAGCTTGATGATGCTCATCTGGCGCACCATCCGCCGGGCGGTCAGGTGCATGCGCCGGTGCTTCTGAATGGTTGTCTGCAGGTTGAGGCGCTGCAGGTCGTACTCGCTGAGCAGCGAGAGCCGCTGGGGATTCAGCTTGACCTGCGCCACGATGCCCACCAGCAGCTCGTCCACGTTGTGGTCGAGGCCCGACGAGGTCTCGATGAACTTGCACGCTATCTCCTTGGCAAGCTTGCGGCCCACTGCAAGTAGAAAGTCTGGCTACGGCGAAGAGCTAACGGATCGGCAGCTGCGGCACTCACCTTGGCGCGACACCTCGCGGTGGCGCTCCAGGTCCGTCTTGTTGGCCACGAGGATGGCGCCGCGGGTGAGCAGCATGTCGTTCTCCTTCAGGTAGGTCAGCACCTTCTCAGCTGCCTTGAAGGTGCCACGGTCCACCACGGAGTAGACCACGACGAACAGGTCGATGTTGTACGTGGCACAAAACGCCTCGGTCTGCAAAGGGCGATAACGATAACGATTAAAGCGTGAAAGAAATGAGAGAGGTAGAGATAGAAGGAAGTATATAGGTTGTATAAGGGTTAGAGATAGCCATAGGGATATCAATGACTACAGCACTTTCTTTTTACTTTGACTAGGCTAGACTAAAAATAGGATAGCTGTCTCGATATGTGATATCAATTGTTTACTATATAGACTAAAGATCGATATGAAAGCGGACAGACAGATAGCGATAATAATATAAGATGTAAAAGAAATGAGAGTACGAGGTGGAGATAGAAGGAGGTTATTTTAGCACATATCGATATATCGATAATAGATATAAAAGAGTCCGCTCCCTAGTATTGCCTCGCATACTCGCAAAGCTTAAGCTGACAGCATGCTTGTCATACAATAGACGAAAAGCCTGTCATATATCGTATGCATGTATGTGTGTAGAAATCTCTATATGTATGCACGCATGTGTGTGTATATCTCTATCTCCATATACATGTAGCTATTGTCTACTATGTCGGAGTTATAACTCAATTGCAGTTAGTTCACAACTCAGCGGAATTCGATATATGAACTTTGTCTCTGCTCAGCGCCTCGATTTGGAATCACAAATCAAAGACAAAAAACTATTTTCCTTGCTGACAATTTCCCCGCAGGGCCAACTAATCTTTGCATGAGTTCGATTCTTTTGCTATTCCGCAAACATCGCAGCAAATCAACATCTGAATGAAGCAGCGCGCCTGAGGCCCCCTCGCATTGGGTTAGTTAGTTCGAGTTGTCGAGTGTCGTTGTCTGTGTGCGCACACACACATCTCTATGTTCACCGTTAAGCGGCAATTGTTCACACTTTATTGCGCGAAGCGTCTGGAGGCGCACTCAAATGTGGGCAATAGAAATAGTCTCTGTCGCGACTCAATCCCGGCGGCGCACGAAAGTAGGCAATGCTTTTGTTCAGTTGCGCTGAAAAGTAGGCAACAAATTGCAAATGAGCAGCGCAGGTGAAGAGACTTGAGACTCGAGTTGTGTTCATGATTGGATAGATTAGTTAGATATAAAAGAAGAAATGGAAATCTGCTGAAACATTGTCATAATGTTACTTAATATTGTAAATATAATTAATATATTGTACAATATATAGAATCTATATATCATTGCTATATCTGTATACATATGCCAGTAATTTCCGCTGTGGCAAACCATGTTTAAAGGTGACCACAAATACAATTTTCTTTGCTCAACTATTTGGCTTACAAACCACAACCACACACACACAGGCACACACACACATGCACACGCACACGCAAGGCTGCCAATGTGACGAGACATTTGCCACAATGTAATGCGCTTTGGCCTGTCAAGCAGCAGCTGATAAAAGAAAACAGTGTTAATGACATTTGAAAATAAGTGTCAAATGCAGCAGCTGCCCGAGAGAGCGAATGGGTGGATAGATGGGTAAGTGTGTATGTGTGTGTGTGTGTGAGTGTGTGTGGGTGAGTGTGTGCCTGACCCAGTCAGTGGGGCAGTGCATTCATCTACTTACCGACATCTCGCAGGCCGGATGATCAATAATTTCCAAGTCCGTTTCAATGTCGTCCACCAGCACGGAGACCGTTTTCTGTCCATAGTCATCATCTAGAGGGAGACAGACAGAGCGAAAGAGAGAGAGAGAGAGTGAGAGAGTTAGAAATACCGACACATTCAGCTGCGAGCGTGCAAGCACTTTCATTCACGGCCCATTACGGCTAATACGATTACGACCAAGTGCTAAGTAATAGCTTGTTTATGCCCACATAATGCAAAGACACATATACCTATGACTATATATGTATATGAATTAGATATATAAAACATATACAGCTCAACATTGGTCAATCTTGTTCCACGTTTTCGCTGACTGCAGCAGTTCCAATGGCGTGAGTCATGATCGGCTTAAGATTAGCTTAACTGCATGCTAATTCGCGCGTTATGCAACACTGTTATTGTAGGTCAGTTATAAATAGAGCGAAACTGCAAACACAGCTGCCTGTTAAAAGTCCGTGCTGGCTGGCTGCTCAATCTCAATATGTGGCAGCCTCAACAAAGTTGTTCTTCGCAGCATTGTGCAACACTGCAAAAGGATAATTCAACTTAAAGCTCTTCCACAGAAGAAGTCTAGCTCGAAGGCTTGTCCAAAAGTTCTCAAATACGTTTTCTATTTATTATCTATTATCTATGTTTTGTTACTTCTCAGTTTGTATGCTTTACAGGGTATCTCTCTGTCTATCAATTAGAAAGTTCTGCTCACTTTTTTTTATCGTTTTTGCAGGCTATTTGTTGAATAGGCGTGCGACGGCATAAAAAGCGTATTCAATCTGATTTCATTTCATTTGCCAAAGGTGGTAATAAAAAAGGTTTCATTACGAGCGAGAAATCACCTTCGCCTGACTTCTTCCCCCGCCCCCCCCTCTCTCTCTCTCTCTCCCTCTTTACCTGGGACAGCATTTTATTTATTTCGTTTGCTGCACTTTTGATTCAAGTTTGCTTTGCTGTTGCACACCGAGAGAGAGGATGAGAGAGTGGTGCAGAAGGAGAGTGAAAGAGAGAGAGAGAGAGAGGTAGGGAGGGAAAGATAATGAGAGAGATCGTCTTGCTATTGCTAAAATCTAGCTTGAGCAAGGCCTCGATATTATCGTATCAACACGAAGAGGGATTGCGCATACCCCGCTGTGCAACGTGCACAGGGTATGCAGAGTCGTGCTAGTTACGTGTTTTGTTCAGTCTGATGTGCGCTTAGCATATGCTAACAATAGCCCAGGCTTAGCCAGGCGTGCGACGCCCACCCCCCCTGTTGCCCCCGCTCGAGGGCTGCCCGCCAGGGCGGAGGCGACAATAAAAGTTGCGTGTGGCACATATAAAGTTGCCTTTGCTGGCTCTTTGGCTCTTTGACTCGAGTGCTAATTAAAAGTTGGGGAATTTTATTTTGTTTCCTGCGATGCGACGCGCTCCGCTGCAACGTGCAAAAGAATGTTGCATGTGTCTGAGTCTGAGCCGGATTGCCTAGCTCTCGCTCTGCCTCTCCCTCTCCTTCTCCCTCTCCCTCCATCCATCCACAACCCACGTCATTTTCATTTGCAGCTTTCGTGCTTTCATGCTTTCAGCATTTAAGCACACATTCAGTTTTCACTCTTTTATTTAGCTAAGCCTCCACGTCTAACACTTGCGCTCTCCTCCCCTGCTCCGCCTCCTGCTGCTGCTGCTGCTGCCGCTGCACGCAAGTCACATATATCATCAAGCTAGCAAGATTAGGCTAATGGCTGTGCCCCCACCCCATTCTTTTCTTTCTCTCTCTCCTCTCTCTCTCTCTCTCTCTCACATCGCCCCCACACAATCCCCAGCAGAGCACGAACTGGACACGCAGTGCCCCAAATCCCAATTATAATAGGAAACCAATTTGAACCCAATGTTTCTACCTCGCTGCAACATGCAGCCAGAGCCGCGAATCAGAGCTCCGAGTGCAGTCGGGCACTGAGGCAATGCGCGGAAATATGCTTTATAGAAATTCCGGCTGCCAGGCTCAATCCAACACTGTTCGACGCAGTTCGAACTAAATTTGAAGCGAGCGATTGACAAAAGTTGAAGAGCGAAGCTGCCGGAATATAAAGTATAACAAATATGGAAAGAATGTAGCGAACGACACTAAATGATCGTTATCTTAATAATCGTTATAATAATTAATATTTAAATTTAAAATATGTCTTATATTTACATTAAATATAAACATTCAAATTATAACTTTCACATTTTCGCTTAACATACTTAACTATCTTAATACTTACCAACGAACAGAAGAAGAGGAGAAGCACCGCGCTGCACTGGACGTCTGATCACTAGAAGATGAAGAACAAGACTGAAGCTGCGGTGCAGCAGACTCGCCTTTATATAGTGCAGCGATAGCGACAGCTCCACTCAAGTCATGCTCAACTCTTGAGCCTCTTTCTGAGTCAGTCTTCACACTCGATCATTACGCGACCAATCAGAGCACTTTCTGCTGCTGATCTTCAGCTGCCTTTATATAGGGCGGCGAGACTACCACTCGAAGTCGAGGTCAACTGTTCAGCCACTCTCTGAGTTAGCGACCAATCAGAGTTTTTGCTGCTGCCTCTGCTGCATATGTATGCAAACTAACATCTCCTCTTCAGAACCTTAACTCTTGTTAGGCTCTTCTTCCTTCTGGTCTATTGATTAAATTTGAAGCCTTTGGAGCTTGACTTGAGTGGAGCTGTCGCTGTCGCTGCCCTATATAAAGGCAAGTCTGCTGCAGCGCAGCTTCAGTGTCATTCTTCATCTTCTTCAGTGCAGCGCAGTGCTTCTCGTCTTCTTCTGTCCGTTGGTAAGTAATAAAATTGTTAAGTATGTTAAGTGAAAATGTAAAAGTTATACCTTAGATGTTTTAGACTTAAGAGACTTGGGGTCTAGAGACTAAAAATTTGGTTAAGTATATGCAGTTGAATATGATTTCGTTTTCTAAATCTTTCTTTCTCTTATGTTGATTTAGTCCAGCCTAATATAACTAATAATATATTGATTCTTGTTTACCATATCCATACACGAACTTTATAAGACAGATTGAGACTTGATTGAGTGAGGCATAACTCCAAGACATTACGAGCTAGCTTGAGTTTGGTATCTTGACTCGGACTGACTTCGAGCAGCCACCTCATATTATGCTTCAGATACAGCTCTTCTCATATAATAGAGAACTGCCATAGTTGAGTTTCATATTGAATGCCTTTTTAGCATAGATAACTTTAATATAAATCCCCTTTTTAGTGACTTTAACGTACTGAAGGTCTTCCAAGTAGTCGGAGACCAGCAGACTTTAAATTTGTTAGACCAACTCTCATTTCGCATGCACACACTACGAGCACGTGTCCATTCTGGCGCACTAGGGTCCCAGTGTCCTTTGGATACGTTAAGCAGCTTCGCATTTGACGTGGCTCCAAGGCTTAAGGAGCCTTCAATTGCGGCGTATGCTCGGTGTCTGTGCTCCGTTCTCCGTTCTCCGCGCTGCTCGTTTGGTCTAAGCCGTTGCGGCGTGTTCAACTATTTGCAGGTAACTTGAACATGCGAATCCGAATTAGCCCGGCCGAAAGTAGCGAGGCACGAGCTAATAGCAGCCATGTGTTGCACGCCTTTGTTGGCTCATTCGTGGCGGGATGTGGAAAATCCCTTTAATAGCATCCATTATGGATCGCAAGTCAGGCAGAAGGCAGCGCAGCGCGGAGCGGCGCGGCGCGGCGCTCGCTTAGCGGGTTATCCCGGTCCACAGCCAGAGCGAGAGCCAGGGCGAGAGCCAGAGCTTAAGGAGGAACTTTCCACCTGCCCTCAGCTGGCAAAGTTAATGAAATTAGCAGCGACGCTTTTCATATTTTATGAGTTTGTGGCATAATTAAAATGCAAATGCGTTTGATTAAAAGCCGCAGACCCGAACGGGAAGCCCGGTTCGAGATAGGCAAAAGGCCAAAAGCTCCCACACGCGCCCCGCCCACACTTACCCAGGCTCAGGTCATAGGCGCAGATGTAGTCCGACGTGGTGAACTGATACGTCAGCGTGGTCTTGCCCACTCCGGCCCCGCCCAACATAGCGATTTTGTACGCCGGAATCTGCTCTCCGTTGGGCCTCTGCGAGTGCTGCTGGCTGCTGGCGGCCTCTCCCTCCGGGATGTCAGCGGATGCATTGCTAAGCGTGAACGGAAGAGAACAAGAGAAGACACGATTTAGTAGCTGTCATCAATCAAACCACGACAAACAACAAATCAATCAATCATCAATCAAAACTCAAGTTTATGTTAAGAGCGAGAAGAGAAGAGAGAGAAATAGAGAAATATCAAATCATTGATGAAGAGTAGCTCTTTGCTTACAAGTAACTGAATCTCTAATACAATCAATCATAGTCAATCAAATTTGATTGAAGACGCATTCCTAAAGATAAGATGATAATGGTACAAGTGAATATAGAATAAGTGAATGAGCTGCCTGTACGAGTCATTTTCTGTATCAATCATGATTGAAGGAGATCATTAAGCATTCATTAATGCCTTTGGGCAGTCAGCCATTTCACATTTCACATTTCATTTATAGACCCCAGACTGGAGAATTGAGTCTTGAGTAGCTAAACAATCGTAAGGCCGCTTAGCTTTATTTACTATTTTGCCTACTTACACGAGGAGCTTGGGAATTTGATTTTACGACTTTACGATTTTAGAATTTTATTGCCGGCGGAGGCCCAGCCTGAGCCTCATGTAATAACAGTAATAAGCCCTGGCGGGGCCAAGCTGGGGGCGCGTGGCTGCCGTTGCCGTCGCCGAGTAAACAACAATAATAAAGACTGGAATTTTCTTTGACAATGCGTTCGCAAAGAAAAAAAATACAAAATAAAACGAGGCAGCGCATTATGCGTAAAGCAGGCCAAAAAGAAGAGGAGGAGCAAGACGAAGAGAAAGAAGCACAAGAATTGACGAAAAATGTTATTGTGTATGGAAAAAATATATGAAATTAGTCGCAGTCTGTGTAAAGGTGTGTGTGTGTGTGCGTGTGTGTGTGTGTGTGTGTGTCTACGTGTGTGTGTCTGTCATTGTTGTCGCTGCTTTATTGTGAACATTCTCATGAACAATTTATTGCGTCTGCTGACTGACAGTTTGCGTCAACAAATTAGAGTTGCTCATTCAGGTTCAGTTTGCTGAACAAGTTCAATTGTTCATTTCGTACACTAGTTCGGTTCAAAGAACAATACAGCACGAACAATACAACTCTCGGCTGTTGCCATGTGGCGTATGCCTAATATTCTGTCTGACGCACAAAAGTAGGCAATGGAATTTTCAGCTCGAGCTAAGCTGAGTCTGAGCTGCTCACAAATGTAGGCAATAGAATATTGTGTGTGGGTAAGCACAGCTCAGGGCAAGTTATTGAGCTGTGCTTACCTTGTTGAACCAACTTAGTAGTTCAATTGTGAGTCTTGAACTGGAACATCAATGAGTTAGTACAGCACGCTGTGAGCCATATAATGATTCATAACTGATTCATATTGACAACTGAAGAGAACTAAAACTAGAGCTAGTGTATTAGTAAGGACAGAGTCACGAACTTTATAATGAACTAGTTCAGAAATTCATTGTCAATGAGTTGTTCAATTGAACTTGTTGAGACTTACTAGTTCTTACTAAACTGATCCAGAGTTTAAGATGATAAAGTAGCTCAATTGAGCTTATTACTGCAAAACTAGTTCAGTAATGAACTAGTTCAGTTTAAATAACATATTTATTTACTCAAGATCTCAATAAAATCACACTGAAAGAAACACTCATTCTCATTCTCTCTCTCACTATCTCTCTCTCCCTCTTTCTTTCTTATTTCACTCACCTATTGTGTCGATCCTTTCCGCTGTTCGACGTGCCATTGGATGTCACTGAATTGATGGAACGTGACCTGCGGCTGCTGTTGAAGACAATTTAAATTTCAATCCAATAAGAAAGCGCATATCAGAGTTGGCTGTGCGTGTGTGAGCGTGTGTGTGTGTGTGTGTGTGTGGCACACCCACTTACCGTAATGAGTCGCCCAGATTGCACACGCCGTGCGAGGTAATGCTGAAGCTGCGCAAGCGATAATAATCCATTTCGACATCCGCGCCACAGTGAATCGCGGAGCGACGCGTGTCCGCGAGGCGAGGCTGCAAGAGGTGCAACAGGTGTGCAACAGGTGCACGTTGAATGGAAGCTCAAAGCATTTCTCAGTACGCGTCTATCACTAGCCCTTTGCTCAACTGTCATTCGCAAAACCTTTTCAAGATTTTTATTTACAACTTTTTCAGGTTTCCAGCTTCTATTTTTCATCTTGAATCTTTCATCTCTCAGCTGCCCCGGCAGCCCGCGCACCTGTTTCTGAATCGCTCCGCTTCAACTAATTCAATTTTCGTGCAAATTCTTTAATGACTTTTAATTCCAAGCTCTTTTTAACTCAATTTACATTTCTTCTTTGAGGCCCTATCAAGTCATTCTGAGGGATCTACGAAAAACATATACATATCTCTTCTGACTTTTGCAGATGTGCTCTTTCGATAGGGCGAGAAAGCTTTAATTGATTCGCCTTAGAATTAAAATGTTTGGCGAATGTTACCTGAATGCACAGATTGAATCTTTCCCTCAAGCTGACCGAGTCTATATATCTCAAGGATATTTGAAAGTTATATATATACATATATATTTTCTCATGTTTATATATTGATATAATAGTATATATATATATATATATATATATATATATCGGGTGTATATATAAGTTCGCTCAGGCGTATACAAGCCAAAACTAAGCAAAAACAAATATGAGAGTTGCAGTCGAGTCCATCTGACTGCCTAATACTCGCTCATGCAACAAACAGTGCAAGAAAGCAATAATCCGTATGCGTGGAGTGAGTGGATGTTTAGAGGTCTTACAAGACGGCGCCAATAGATTTTATTTGTTCTCAATTTGCCACGCCCACTGGCCGTTTGTATATCAAGTTTCAAGATCTTATTCTATCCTTATACTGTAGAGTCTAGGCAATCGGAAGGACACTCGGCCGAATGGAAGAAAAAACTGTCAGAGAGACGGACAGATAAACAGATATTAGGAAAGACAGAGAAACAAAGCTAAATAGGCAATGCACACAAAGCCAATCAACTCTCTTTGGCCTCAAGTGAACGAGCATACACCAAAGATGTTCCGCCTCTCTTCCTCTTCTTCTTCTTCCTGCTTGTTTTCAATGAAAACAAAAAATGCGATAAAGAACTCAAATTTGTATTTTTCTTAGCCATCGGTTTACGTGTATGTGTGTATGTGTGTGTGTGTGTGTGTGTTTGTGTGTGTAGTGGGCAGTGGCCAAGAGGTGAGTGGGCGGGTGGGGCCTGGGTCGGGCTGACAGCGATGTATACCGGCTATTACGGCCTTGATTGTTTTGGGGCTGCTGCTATGCCAACCGTTTGGCATGACGAGGCAAACTGTCAATTGGCAGCGGCGCGCGAGCCTCTCGACTTGCCGGACTGCGAGGCGAGTGCGTAAAGCATTCAGTCGGGCATAAAGCACATATAAATATATAATATGAGTGCCTGAGTGTGTGTGTGTGGGTGTGTGTGTGCGAGTCTCTTGTGGGTATTCTTAGTGAAACTAAAGTTTTTACGTTTGTTCTTTCCTTCCTTTCTTTCTTTTTTTTTTGGCACATTGGGAATGTACGCCTATGTCTCCTTCATATAAATGTGTATGCGTGTGTGTGTGTGTACAACAGTCATTAACTTGGATTTATGGTTAGGACTATGGCAACTAACTAACGCGCAACGCTTCACATCCTACTTTGCCAGCCTTTGCCTTCCTGTTGCTCCACATACTTTGTGTGCGCACACACACTCTCTCTCACACACACACTGACACACACACGCACACGCTCTCGAAATCGCTGGGGGAATTTATCTGGCATGCACTTATCTAGTCGCTGCAGCGCTAATGTAATTAGTTTTCCCTCTCGCGCACAAAAGTAGGCAACACAAACTGAAAACTCAGCTGCAGCCGCTGCGAAGCGCGTGGGCGGTGGGCGGTGGGCGGTGGGTTGCGAGGGCGTGGCGTCGGGTGGCGTTGAGTTGATTGTCCTCTTGGCCCGTTTAACTTGCAATGGCCCAAAAACGGACAGCCCGACGCCAGACTCCTGCTTATGCCCAGCTGACTTCTGTCTGGCAATTGAGTCGGGAAAAGTTTTTGTTTGCATATGAAATTTTCGTGGCTTCGAATGGCAGAGCATGCTTAACGACAGCTGGCAAGCCAACCCTCGCCGCCCCTTGGGGCAGGGAGGGCTCCGAAAAAATCGAATCAATGGCACAAACATGTCGCCAGGCGGAGCAGCAGAATAAAATCTGCACTTGCTGCAGTCAAAAGAATGTCAAGAGTGACTGTGCACCACGCCCACATGGCCCCACGCCCACACACACACAGATACAGATACTGATACAGATAAGCACACAGGTAGAAACTTGTCAATTGCAGCGTAGCAACGCTTCAGCCCCAGCGGCAACTGCAACTTCCATCCTCTAACCAGCCTCCGGGCATAATAAGGGCTGCGGCTAGGGGGTGGGGTGAGGGGGTTGCATTTGGATGTGTGTGTGTTTGCTTTTGTGCACACAGAGTGCATGTGCAGCATTTCACAATTGCAGCTCGGGCAGCGCAACAACTGGGATTGAGTCCTGTAGCCTTTGGGCTTTCAAGTAATTCCCGCTTTTTCATCTTTTTTTTTTTGGCAATATGTTCAACTGAAGAGTCAGGGATGCCATGCGAGTGTGTGTGTGTGTGAATGTGTGGGTGTGAGTGTTCTTTCATATTAACAAGATAGGCTGGCGTGTTCTTCAGTACTTAGGTATGGTGCTGCCGAATCCCTAGGGTAAACTTTATCTCATGTGTATGTCCGGGTGAACTAAGAAAATAGGGGGAGTCGGGAGTGCCCGACCAGCAGATATCCTGTACTCCACGCTGAAAGACGAAAGACGAAGTCGGTACTTTTGACCTTTCTAATCAGTTCTATCTTTTTGAAGGGATTAAGGAAGAGTAATTGTAATAATTTTTCTTATTAATTGCATAAGTAATTAGATAAGTAATTATAAGTAATTAAATGTAATTATAAACATTTCATTAATTATTGTGGTTGCTTTATGAGCCAGATTCTGTGATCTCATTGGAATTGGTTACTCATTTGGCAATTACTTTGAAGTAATTAAGTAATTAAATATAATTCAAGTAACTTCCAGGCAGATGGCTCTGATTCTACTCACTTTGCGACTCTCTGCCGGCATGCTGGACGTGCGTAGGCGTTGTCGTTCCGACATGTGCACTGCCACGGCTATGGTAGCTGAGCTGCCGTAGGCCACGCTGGCGGACGATTCGCCAACGCCGCGTTCGCGCTGCTGATGGTTGCTGACTGACTGGTATTGCTGCTGCTGAGCCCTGATGTTGGCGACGGGCGAATGAATGTCATCACTGGAGCTGGCTGTGGTTGAGCCAGTCGCGTTTGCGCCACTTGCGGATGCTGCTGCTGCTGCTCCCGCTGCGTGCTCAGCCACAGCCGCCAAGGCTGAACTGGAGCCGACGCGACACTTGTCCAGCTCGTTAACCGGCAACTGACCGTTGGCACCAGATCCGACTCCAGCCCCTGCTCCGACTCCTGTTACTACTCCGGCGTACTGGGGCGACACCGCTCCGGTCATCGCCTGATGGAAGGTCAGCACGCCGCTCTCGATGGCCCGACCAAGCGGGGACTTGGCCAGCGTCATCCGTTCCCTGCAATCAAAGTTCAAGGCAGAAGCACAAGGTCCATCAAGACGCATGTCGTCGTTGGCCAATCGAGCATTGTGTCGTGTTAAAATAAATTGCATCGATAGTCGGTAATTAGCTTGGCAGCCGGCAGCCTCCGGCCATGGCCTGCATCGCAGCAAAATTAACTCAGTATGGGGATCGCGTTTCGTTTAATTAACTGAAAAGTTGCGGCTCTTACGGAACCTGTTCTACTTAAGGCTTATTCGATTTATCATTTCCTTCAAGCAGTGACAAAAGCAGCAAAGAGGAAGCGGACAGGGCCCGAAATGGGAAGAACTATGCCACAGCTTAAGGGTAAGCTCTCAAAAGAAATTAAATTATATCGAAAATTGAACTTAAGAAGGAAATAAAGCCTTTGAAAGAGGGTTCGATCGACTACTTTTATTGAATTATTACGCTACAGTCTTGTATGTAACTTTGTAAGGCCTTAAAGGCAAATGTATCGATAAAAGCAATCGATAGATGCAAAAATGCTGACGAATTATCAATTCTTATAAAATCGCAGAAATCTCTGGAAATCGTAAACACTCTAACTAAATATATCTACTCGATAAAAGTAATCGATAACTGAGACTTTTTGTGAGTTCTTTGAATGGCGAATATGAGGAATAGTTGCCATCGCCAGCTGAAACTGTGAGAGCAAATCGAATCTGCTTATAGACGACTCTTTAACCACAATCCAAATACCATCTGAAGCCTTTGATTGCCACTGACTTGTGGCTGGGGCAAGACAGCGGCTGCAATTGCGGCCGCAATAGTTGCTGCTGCTGCGACAATCAAGAGAAGCCACAGATGAACTCGGGAGCGGGAACATGCTAATTAGCCAGCAGCAGGAGGACTGTGCAAGCTTGGTTGGTAAGTGGATGCGGGTCGAACTACCCCTACCTGTTGCTGTTACTCGGGAACATAAACAACTCCTTCGCCTCCTCCACATGCTCGTTGTCTGGCTGCTGCTGCTGCTGCTGCTGATGTTGCTGCTGCTGCTCGGCGGTAAAACTGTTGTTGTCGTTGGCATAGCCGTAGCCATGATCGCCGTGCAGCGCGCCAGTTGCAATCGAGGAGCTTCTGCGTCTATTCATAATCGGTGACCTCTGCATTCTCATGCTCGGCTGCAATGGGAAGAGTAGGTTGTGTCAGTCGAAGGTGGAAAGCCCTGGCCAAGAGATGGACTAGCAGGCGGAAGGGCATACGAAAGAAGAGAGGGACGGACGGTTTAATAAACGGACGGATGGCATGACAGACGGACGGAAGTACTGACGGAGTGACTGTCGAGAAAACAGAGGGACGGACAGTCTAACGAAGAATATGACTGACGGATGGATAGTCGAATGTTAGGACAGCCTGGTGAATGAACACACAAATGGATTTAGATGAGAATATGAAAGAAAGGAGAGATAGGTGGAAGAGCGAAGAGATTGACTGAGACTGACTGAGAGTCTGAAAAACATAGGGCGATGGGTAGACGAATAGAAAGACGGAGAGAAGGACTGCAAGATGAACAGTCGGACAGACAAGCAGACAAACGGAATATGAGTATTAAGGAAGGGCATGACTGTGGATTGTCCAAGGTGAGCACACATAGGAAGAGTTGAGGAGGAATGTAGACAGGTTTTTACTCACCGGCCCCGTTCCTGGTCCCGGATCCGGAGCCGCCTGCAGAAAATCCTGATAGGCGTGCATGGCTTCCGCCGCCATTCCAGCCGAAGAGGTCGGCTCCTCGCTGCGCCAGTTGCACTCGGCGTGCAATCCGTGCGAGCTGAAGGTGCGGCTGTAGCCCAAGTAGTACTGCGGCTCGTCCTGCTGGTCGGCGAGCTCGTATTGCGGCTGCTGCTGGGTCTGCATGTTGTAGCTGTAGCCCGCGGCCGAGCTGCTGCTGTTGTTGCTCGCCGTGCGCTGGGCGCCGCCCTGCAGGTTGTTGCGGCTCTGCTGCATGCGCTGGTAGGCGACGACGCTGCTCTGTGCCACGGGTGGAATCGGCAAGATGCGGTGCAGATGGGCCTGGGACGATGTGCTCGGCTGCTGTGAGAGCGGCGGCAACTGTTGCTGCTGTTGCTGTTGTTGTTGTTGCTGCTGTTGTTGCTGCTGCTGTTGCTGCTGCTGTTGCATTTGCTGCTGGTGCTGCTGTTGCTGCAACTGTTGCTGTTGCTGCTGCAATTGCATCTGCAGCTGGTGCTGTTGCTTCTGCTGCATATGCAACTGTTGCTGCTGCATTTGCTGCATGCTTTGCAACTGCTGCAGGTGCTGCAGCTTCTGCTGCTCCTGCTGCTGCTGCAGTTGCTGCTGCTGCTGCTCCAACTGGGTCTGGTGCTGCTGCAGCTGCTGCTGCTGCTGCGGCTTCAGTATCGGCTTTAGCAAATTGAACGCCCGCTGCTGGGGAGCCGGAGACGGCACGATGGCGTCGCCGTCATCAAAACTCGAATCTGCAATAAGAAAGGTTCTTGTAAGGATACTGGTCTCTAAATGATATGCAACTTTATAACTAAAAGATGAACTGCATTGACAACTGTCCATAGAAAATTAATATGAAACTTCTTAGGAACTGTTCAGCAAACCAACTCACCGGTTCATTTTGAATATTGGTTGTTCAGTGGAACTTGTCACTGATGGAATACGAACACACGGATATGAATGCTTGTTTGCCCCGGGCACTGCTCTAATTGCGTACGGTATCTCTGTCTGTATGTTTCTTGCCCAAAAATTTCCTTTCAGCTGCACAGAAGCACATTCAGGTAGCCGCTGCACCCACGCCCACCCACACCCATGCCCACCCACACCCACGCCCACCCACACCCACAGCCACACCCACACACCCATGCCCACACTCACACACACCCACATACAGAGCCAGTCATAAATGGAGGCTGGCCAACTGCAAAAATGAGCTGCTCCCAGTTGAGGCAGCCGCTGGCTTTGGCTGCTGTTCACGGCGGCATCTGTGGACCCAACTCTTAATCTCTTGTCTACCAAATTGTGACCCAGGCTGAGCTCCACCTGAGTGGCGCACACACTCGCACACACTCCCACACGAGCCAGAAATATGTTACCTTAATCGAAGTCAAAGGCAAAGTCAAAGCCAAAGTCAAATATGAGAATGTTTTCAGCCCAAAAACTTAGCTGCTTACATATTTCACAGACTTCACTGCAAATATGTCTCTTTCCGTTTGTGTGTGTGTGTGTGTGTGTGTGTGTGGGAGGGTGTGTGTATATATGTGTGTGTAGCCATCTGTTTAATGCAGAGCTTAGTCAGTATTTACGAAACCCAATTTCCTGTACCCAAAGCACATCATATATTCATATGTATCTAGGCACATATATTAGTTGAGCTAACAAAAATCATAGGGTATATATTAGTCGTGATCCGTAATAAACACTAAGCTTTGTGTGTTTCAGCACATTGGCTTTTGATTGTCTTAGACTGGGTAAAAGAGTGTTCCAAAGGTAATCAAAAGTTTGCATTATTGATATAAATATACAGGGTATTCTATGAGTCATAAGTGCAGGGTATGATAAGTACTGATCATTGATTGAGTGTAAGAGTGGTATACTAACTGCTTGATTTATTGACCGATTTTATGATTCATTCATAGATTGATTCATAAACTGATTTATTGAATGATTTCCCGATTCATTAATAATTCACTCGTTCATTTATTTATTCACTCATTCATATGGTCATTCACTCACTCATTCACTCGTTTATTCATTTGTACCCCTAAATAGCATTCATCCCTTCATATATTCACTCACTCATTTAGTGATTCACTCAATTATTCGCCTGTTTCCTCGAAGAACATTCATTCCTTGAATTATTCATTTGTTTCCATCAAAAAGCCGCTTAAGAATGACACGAGGCATATTAATTTAATGAGTGCGCCTCGACATCAGTTCAAGAAATGCTCCTGACGTGATTAGAGAGGCATTAGAGCAGTGTGCGCCGGGTAGTCCCAACCAATTCAATCAACGCGACAAACCAACTCAATCAATTAAAAGTTTCTGAAAAGCAATTGAAGACTCAGCCAGTCTGAATACCAATGAAATGTTTGCGTTCGGCATTTTAGAGCTCTAGTTACCTAACAATTCTGGTTTGGAATTGAAAGGTGCCGATACCAGACGTTCAGTTCAGCCTAGTCGGGCACTGCCTGGCCTACACGCTTTCAATCTGAGTAATTAAATGAACTCTTGTCGTTGTTTATCGGACGAATTACTTACATTTAATAACATGTTCCTGCCCAAACCTGAACCCTCACTTTCTAATGGGCATTGATGCTTTGCTCGTCTGCCTTCTGATCCGATTAACCGATGCTCAAATTCGAGCTGTCAGCAGTCTGTCCGCCCTGCCCGCCTGTCCGCCTGTCCGCCTGCCCGCCTGTCCGCCTGCCTCGCTGTCTGTGTGTCGCCCACGTAGCCGAAGCCCATTTTAAAGGTCCTTTTTGTACCCTGTATACCCTGTTTGCCAAGTCGCATGCTGAAGGTGTACTTATGTTCGGAACAGTTCAAGGAAACGAATAACAAGAGCTTATACAATTGAAACCAAATTCAAATTCTTTATAGGATATATCGAACGATAGGTGTCGATAGTTTTTTAGCCTCAAACTACCTAACTTCTATGACGATAGCTGTGTCATCTAAAAAATCGATTTATACCGATTCTAAGCTCTACAGATAGTACTCCCTCTCTCTCTCCCACTTCACTCTCTTCTCTCTCATTCCCTCGCTCTTCTTACCAATTACAGGGTATGCTCTGTGGCAGCACACTCTTTGCCGGGTGCAGAGCAAGGGCTATCCGCCATTGCTTTTATTTGTTGAAAGTTGTTTGTTGGTCGCTTTTAAAGCCGACCTTAAAAAAAGGGTAAAGCGTTTCGGCTCTGTTTGGGTTTAGCTCTGAGCTCGCTGAGCTCTTGTAGCCTTTTTGCCCTGCAACAAGTTTGTTGTTCTTGTTGTTGTAGTTGTAGTTGTTATTGTTGTTGTTGTTTCAGTTGTCGCTTGGACGCTTTTTGTTTTGGTTCGCTGTTCATTTGGCACTTTTTTTAAGTTGATGTTTAACGTGCGCTTTGTGGAACCAGATGATGTAAGTCCCCTACCGTCCCCCTCTTTCTCTCCCTCTCTCTCTCTCTCTTTCGCTTTCTTCGTCTTTTTTGGGTATTGCTTTTCTCTGTACAAAAACTTAATACGCATTATGCCTTTTTGATGGGGCAACATCCACAAGCGCCAAAGCAGGCAGCACAGCGAATTGCCACAAAATTCTCAATATCAATGGCTCTCTGTATGTGTGCGTGTGTGTGTGTGTGTGTGTGTATTGGTGAATTTTAATTGAAATATGAATGTGGCATCCACCTGGAGACCCGACGCACAGCTGTGCCGCAACCAGAAATCGGCTCAAGCTCAGCCGTTTTTATTGTTTTCGGCAGTCATTAATTAAGCGTGTGTGTGTGTAGGTGTGGGTGTGAGGGTGTGAATGTGTGAGTGCCAGTGTGTGCGACATGTCGCCAGCGCTGTGTGTGGGCTTTGTTTGACAGGGATTTCCGCAGACAAGCTATAGAATATGTGGTGCCTGCACGTCACCCACTTCATAGTCAAAGTGTTGTACACACAGTGAGCGAGAGAGAGAGAGAGAGGGAGTGAGAAAGAGGCACACATATTCACACACACACAGAGGAGGGCTGACAACATACATTGCAAGTTTTTAGCTGTCACCTGCCGTAATAAGGCATCCGATTGCTAATTAACCTGCCGCCGCTAAACCGCAAAATTCCATATTCCCTGCTGGCCTTTCACTCTATCTGTCTCTCTCTTTCTCTCTCTTTCTCTTGCTCTGGCTGACTGTGACTGACTCTTCTTTCTCTTGATTCGTCCTTCTGCTATTCTATCTTTCTCTAACTCCATCTATCTCCATCTCACATTTTTCCTCTCTTCTTTTCACTTTCATTCCATTCCATTCTTCTTTTCCTCTCCATCATTTACATTTTCTCTTTCCTCCTGACTGTCTCTCTCTCTCTCTCTCTCTATCTCTTTCCAGCCAGTTCACTTTCTACATATCTCTCAGGCACACTTTTAATTCTCTCTTTCTCCTCTTTTTCTCTTCTATCATGTGTCTGCTCTGCCTTTCTTCTTCATTTGTAATTGTCTCTATTCCACTTTCTTACTATCTTCTTCACCCTCCTCCAGTCTTCTGTTTTCCTCTGCTCTCCATTTCCCTCTCTCGCTCTCTCCCGTCATTCTTTCGCCTCTCTACGCACTTCTCCCGCATTCAATCAATAGGAATAGCTCGCACTTACCAAAATCAAATGCTCGCTCAAGTATGACCGAGTGCCTGGGTTGACTGTGCCTCGGACTGTCTGCCAGGAGGCGTGGAATCGCATAATTCTGGGGCGCACGCCCGGCATTGTTGTCCTCACCATCGGGTCCGAGTCGCAGTTGGTTCAACTCCAGCTGCAGGTCGCGCGTCTGCTGATGGTGCTGCAGATGCTCCTGCTCCAGCTCCAGCTGCTGCTGCTGCTGCTGCTGCTGCTGCTGCTGCTGCTGGAAGTTGGGAACGGTCGGCGGCAACTGCTGAGCGTCGCCCATCAGACTGGCTGAGACGGGTCTTGGCAAGCGGCTGCTCAGGCTCAGGGTGTTCAGCGTCGAGTGCTTCGGGCTGCGAGTCATCATCTGGTTGTGGACCAGGTTCTCGATGCTGTTGCCAGTGCTGGAGCAGTGGCTTAGCATGCCGCCATAGTCCCCCAGGTCGTCGACGCCCGAAACGCTCCTGCGTCGCGAGCCGCGGCTGTGGCTGCTTGAGCCCAGGGCGTAGCCGGAGCTCGAGGCGAACTCCTGGTCCATGGCCATGGACCTGCTCATGTCGCCGCTGCTGCCGCTGCGACTGCGTGGCGCCACGTGGACAGCTTGATGAGAGTGCTGCTGCTGCTGCTGTTGCTGCTGCTGCTGCTGCTGCCAGGAGTAGCGAATCTGCTGGGAACGGGAGCGAGAGCGGTTCTGCATCTGCTCCTGGATCTGGTCCTGGGTCGACGGCATGAATGGCGCTCTGCCTTGAGCCTGGGCCTGGATCTGAGCCTGGATATGCTCGTGCCCAGCCTGGCGGTTGAGGTGGCTGCGAAGGCTGCCACCGCAACGCTGCCGCTGGGCGTTCATCGGGCTGCGGCGCGGTATCACCTAGAGCAGAGACGGAAAAGAGAACAAACGAGGAGATTAAGTCAGAAGCCGTCCACAGAGTCCGTGACTGTGTGACCGTGTGCCACGCAGATGGATGCAATGTGGGTGCAGTGGGAGCTCCGCTTGGGACTCGCTTTGTGGGAACCTTTGACTCTCAGCTATACCTTATCCTCCAGCAGGTTGGCAAAGAGCTCAACGTGATCCTCGTCCTCGTTCATCATTTCGAAGAAATTCTTGAATGTCTCCGGAAACGTAGCCGGAAATTGACCCTGCGCCAATTTCGTGTCCATTTTTCAATTCTTTTTTTTTTTTTTTTTGCTTTTTTCGAGTCTTTTTCGATAGTTTTTCGCTTTCGCTTTGGCTTTGGCTTTGCTAACGACTTTAACAACATGCAATATAAAGAACATACATCAAGTAATTAGAGTGAACAACAGGCGACAGCGAATAACAAACGTAAAGGGGAACAAAAGAAAACGCAACGGAAAAACGAAGAACAAATTCAGAAAATAAAACAAAAATTGTGGAAGTAAAGTTTCTGTGGAAAACCTTTAAAGTTTTCAGCGTAAGTTGAGCTCTGCGTGTGTGTGTGTGTGAGTGTGTCTGAGTGTGTGTTAACAATTAGAACTCAACTGTTAAATGGCCCAAATGAGTCGAACAATGAGCGCTGAGACTCGTCCACGAAACAACGGCCAAATTTTATTTTACGCCAACAAAGCAGCGGAAAAACCCTTGAAATGGAGGCATGCTCGACTAGCGAATACCTTGTTCATATCTTTATAGCATATATTCGAATTGTTACTTAGATAATTGCAACCTGTAGCTCAAGCACTTGCTCAGGAGAGCTGCTTCAAACCTTATGCTAAAGTGAACCTATATCTGGGGTATGCTCAGCTGACTGTTACCCTGCCTCTTCTTTAATCATCACCTGTATTATCATCTGTTACAGTTTAGCCTTACTTTTCTCGTTCATAAATCAGTAGTTCACGCACTGATTCATCGTATTCATATGGAACTTGAGGCAGTCTGCAAACTGGAAGCCAAAGCAACTCACTTTGGCAAGCTGACGGATCTCAAATGTTTTGCTTACAGCTTGCTACACATTTTGTAATCTACACTGCATACACGTACCTATATAGATATACATACATACGTATACAGACACTAAGTGCCGGGCATGACAACAACAACAACAACAACAACAACAACAACGACAACGACAACAACAAGTGAAACAAAGGCACGTTGAGCACATTATGTATACGCAGTGGCTGCCATTGAGAAGATTTTCTCTTTCGTAGGCTCGACGATGCTGATGATTTTCCTTCTTTTTTTTGTTTTTTGTTTTTTCCAAGCGGCTAAATTTGAAAAGTTGCCACGCCGCGGGCTGCGAGTGAAATCTGCTGGCTGCCACTTGGCCAGGCCAAGGCGGGCGCCCACGCCCACGCCCACGCCCTGCCAGCCACCCGCCCGGCAAGCCCGTCCAGCCGACCTCACCTCCAAAGTTGAAAAGTTATTTTAATGGCGGTTTTTTCGGTCGTCAGGCGAGCAAAAACCACTTAGAATGCGACAAGTGAAGTGAACGACTGCGCAATACCCGCTCACATCCAGCCAATAGATTCTTGGAATCGAAATCTATCCGGAACCATGATCAAAGTCTTGAAACTTGTGTGAGTCTAAGATGGAGAGTTTGCCACTTGTAGAGTCGACTGCTTGATGCTCGCTCAGGTTTTCAAATTGATTTTATTTTACATATATTCTATCTATCTATATACCTTGAGCTGAGCTATAATCCTATGTAAGTCTACAGACTAGCCTTATACTCGCTCACAAATTCAATTTATTTAGCTATGCTCAGCATTCACAATTTGTTTGGCATGTATTGTAGTTAAACGTAACATAATATGTGTCTCTAGCTAACCGCATATACTCGCCTTAGCTCAATGAGCGAGCAGACAAACAACAACAGCGCGAACCCATTCAACTTTTATGCACTGCAAATGGACTGGCTGCGGTTGTTTTGGCTGTCATTCAATCCCTAGGCGCTAACCCTCTAGCCCCCCACTCTGCGGCCCTGTCTCTGTCTCTATTCCCTCATTTCCTTCTCATCATTTTCCCTTTTCTCGTTTGGCCTTTGGCATCTGTTTTCCCACTTGGTAAACGGAACTGGAAACTGAGCACTGAATATTTTGGCTCTGAGACGTTTTGTCTGTCAACTTTTAAGGCCGCGACGCTTAAGCGAGGCAAAGACAGAGAGAGAGAAAGAGACAGAGAGAGACAGAGTGAAAGACAAGTACAGACTTAATGAATTCCAATTTAATTTTTGGCACCTAATTGAATTGCAGATGAAGGTGTTGAAGAGGCATGCCAGACAAATAGTTGAAGCTAATTAGAAAGATTTAGATTATTCATCAATCATCGAGGCACCTTGAGTACAGTTAGATGCGCGGGAGACAGTTTAAGACTCATGGAGCTACGTAGAGCTAAGCAGCCCACAAGTGTAATATGAACCGCTTTAAAGACCTCTTGCTGTTTCAGTGTCAGCTGTGTCCGACCTGAAGCCTTCACAGTGCTCGCCCCTCTACTACTATGTATGTACCTCCGAGCACTAGATTGTATTATCTAATGACAGACTCTGGCAACCTTTCACAATTTACTTGTATTCCATTCGATGGCCAAAGGCTAAAAACCAGATTCGGTTAAGTGCAAAAGGCAGCTGTCAACAGTTAACAGAACAGAAGCTGCATTTGCCGTTTGGCTTGACGAAGAGACAAGCATAAAGGAGACAGAGAGAGAGAGAGAGAGAGAAAGAGGGAGACGGATTGAAAGACAGCCAACAGCAGCCGCAAACTCAGTTGCAAGCTTCAAATCTTGTGTTTGATGCTAAAGTGTTTTTTGTCAGTTTGTCAAGTCCATCAATGGAAACGATTGCTCTAATGAATGGGACATTGTGCAAGAGGTCAAGCATAGCAACAATCGAGACACAGACAAGAAACAGCAATTTAATATAACAAAGTACAGGTGCATTTAGTTGCGATTGCTCGACGGGCTGCTACCCTGTAAGCAGTGTCTGGTATCATCCATTACCATTAACAGTATTATTATTATTATTATTATTATTATTATTATTATTATTATTATTATTATTATTATTATTATTATTATTATTATTATTATTATTATTATTATCATTATTATTATTATTTTTATTATTATAGGCATTTTAACTTGAATTAGTATTATACCTATTACCATTGTCATTATCATTATCATTATCATAGTCATTATTTTTTGTAGTTCTTTCTCATTCACAATTTCAATCCGTACTCTCCGTCCGTCCGTACTCTCCGACGTCTACTCAGACATATTGACATTTGCCAACAATCCATATACCCCAATATTTGCCCATCTCCAATGGGCTCAGTGCCTTCAAAAAGGTGAAAAACTAATGCAAACTAATTTTGCCGTGTTGCAAATTTGCAAAGTTTGCGGCACGGCAATTTGAGAGGCGTCGCCGGAAGTTTTAGCTACTGCTTAAAAGTAGGCAAGACGAAAGGGTATTTTAGCTGCTTGGTTACTCAAACACTCTAGAGGTTAGAGGCATTAGCAAGCCTCACTTGTAGAGCTTTAGTATGTTTCATCTTTTACGTCTTTCTGTCTTTCCTCAAAGTCAGCAACTCTTGGGTCTACCCTCGCTCATAGGACTATCTAGGACTATCTGCGGTGTGCCAGACTTTTACCAGGGTTTCTTCTAGGCAGACACAAGCGTTTAGATACAACTTTACTGTGAGTGTATGTGTGTGTGTGCGTGTGTGTGTGTGTCTGTATGTGTGGCATATAAAGAGAAACATTTGTTGGCTCTCGGCAGTCAGCAAACGATGTCAAGTGTGGGTGTTTCAGCTTTCGGTGCTGGCCCTCGACTCGCGTCAAGCTTATTAAAAAAAAAAAAACGGCGGCAATCTAGACAGCTAAGGGCGGAGAGAGAGGGAGCGAGGAAGAGACTGAGACTGAGTGAGAGCGCGAAGGGCAGCGGTGAGGAGAGTCCAGTTAGGCTCGGGACCTGGAGCATCCGTGGCATCCATGGCAACGCTTCGGCGAGTGTTTTAAGCGTTTAGCTCACTCGGCTGATTACGGCAAACAACAAGTATCTAGGAACCACCCAGAGCAGACACCCCACCCCCACCCAGAGGATCCACAAAGAGAGAAGGGCAAATAAAAACTCAGCCACCCAACCACGCAACCACCGAACCACCCAACCAAAGCAGATTCAGGCCTCAATCGAGTTTCGGTTGTCAAGCGGCGGCAGGCAGAGCGAAATGCCTTAAAGTATTAGGGCAAATTTTTAAGCCAGTTATCGCTAATTTTTAATTAGCCGCAACAGCAGGTGGCACGACTGAGACAGGACTTCACATGAAGACCGCCTCCTGCCAGCAGCGCCTCCTGCAGCCCCGAACTGGCAGGAGGCGACTCAGCTTAGTGGCTGTCATAAGCAGCTCATTTGTAGCTATGTGGCCTAGACAAACGCTCACACTCACACTCACACACACTTACACACACACGGTCACACATACATGTGCGGAGGGCTGTCTGCGGTGCTTTCGCATTGAATTATGAACTTGCCCAAACAATTATGCAACAATTCAAACAACTGCGGCTCGAAGATAGCCTGCAGTTGCCGCAGTAGCAGCCAGCATGACTAGCAGATACCCTGCATTGGCTTAAAGACACCCTATTTGCTTCAAGTACCAAATTCTGTGAGATAAACGATATACCCCACGACGACGTTGGGCACAAGCAATGGGTATGCAGCCAAAGAAGACAACGGAGGCGCTGAGCTCCTGCTGCTGCTGCTGCTGGCAGTGCAACTGGAGGTTAATGTCAAGGGTGCTCTGCAGCTGTCATGCAGCACATGTGGCATGTAGCACGAGGCATGTGGCATGTGGCGTGTGGCATGGGTTAAGGCAAATGAATGATAAAACCAAGCAACTGAAGAGCAGAAGCCAAGTCTGACAGCAACCCAAGCCAATGTCAAAAAGGCTAATTCATAGCTCGTCTGAGATTGGGGGCAACTCCAATAGCTCCCCAATTCAACCAAATTTCAGTCTGTAAATAAAAGGCAGATGCATCCAAATGCAGCAAAACGAATTCCTGTTCAATTTGAACAACGAATTCGTTTATTAATGTGACACTGGTCTGGATGAGGAGGTCTGCATGACTGCACCCACAGCATACGATACAATAAATGTATTCGAATCAAGTTCAAATGAGTTCGAATCCTAAGTCCTAGTCAATCGACTAGCAGCATTGAGCAGTGTCGTATATTGAACTATTTCGGAATAGATCTGCAGAACTAGATAAATAATTCATTTATATTACAAGTTCATTCTAATGAACCCGTAAATACCTTGCATTAGAAAAATATATTTATCTTAAAGATCTAAATATATCTCAAAGATATAAATACATCTTAAAGTTATAAATATGTGTATCTTTAAGAACTATTCAGTTATCAAAGCAAATGCCGAGTAGATGTCAAGTAGATGTTCCCTCATATAGCCCAAAAGCCTCTTTAAAAAGGACACCTTCGATATTTTCCTTCTTTTTTTTTAATTTATACCGATGGGCACTTCGAAACACAATCGAAAGGCGAATGCTTTGGCGAGAAATCAGAAATTGGGTTATTTGCACAACTTTTGACCGATGCAGTCAAATGAAAAGCAAATAAAGCAAAGCAAACCCGAAAAGCGAAACGAAAAATGCGAAGAGCTTAAAACAAAAAACAAAGCAAAGAGTTCGACTTCTTCGCAATGAACAGCGATCCATAATAAAGCATAATATTTATATATATATAAATCAATATTTTGGCTTAATTTTTCATATCAACTTCTTCTGATTGATTAACTGAACTGTGCTTAAAAAACGATGGAGTGTTATAGTACATTTCCAGAGAAATAATAGTAGTTGAAAAACCTTTTAGGTTCTGTAAACAAATTTAAATGAGATTCAAACACTTAAAGAAACTTTAAAAAACATGAGAACATAAAATAAAACAACAATAAAATATAGGAAAAATTGTGGGAAACCCCATGAGAAAACCTTGTTGAACAGCAACTGATAAATTCGATTATCGAAATGTGTTTTAAAAAATTATTCAATTCAAGAATTTTTTTTGAATATTCAATCCATGTAGAATTCAAATTACTTTAGTAATCGCAGCCATACGATGTTCTATAAATAGAGACAGCCGGTTTTTTTTAGGTTTTTCTTTGTTTGCTTAGCCATAAGCATTGGCATTTCGAAATATCATTTGGCCCCAATTGTTTGCATAGGCCAGAGAGCAGACCCAACCAAATGTCCCCAAACATAGAGAGAGAGAGAGAGAGAGAGAGAGAGAGAGAGAGAGAGAGGATGGAGACAGAGATAGAGTGAAGTGAAGCGCACAAAGTAGCGAAAATCGGAACTGAAACCGAAAATCAAACTGATTGCGAGCCAAGAAGGTTGCGATGGGCAACAGCAGGCAACGGCAGGCAACGGCAGGCAACGGCAGGCAACAAGCAGCTAGCAACGACAATGAAAAGAGCTGCTAAAAGACACATGAAATTGGATTTGTATACACAGGACAACACACGGCGGGGGAGGGGGACAGACAGAGAGGGAAGGAAGCGAAGTGAACCACTGAATGACCGAGCCAAATGAATGAATGAATAAATGACCAAACGAATAAAGCAATAACCCAAAGGCAAAACTCGTCGCAGCTAACCGAACGACAAAAGGTATGCGCCCAGACACACACACAAAAAGAAAGAGAGAGAAGGACAGAGAGAGAGAGAGAGAAAGAGCGAGGGAGATTGTTTGATGAAAAGCTCCTTACACGCGTTTACGTTTTGTATGAACTGCTTGTAAACATATGCTCCATATTGAAAGAGAAAGAAGAGTATAAATCAAAAGCAAGCAGGCCTAGTCCATCAGTCAATCAGTTCGTTATTCAGGTGAGCAGCTCATCAATCCGAAAGATAAGTTGTATGTGAATGAAGCTCAGTTCATATAATCATATAGATATTCATCAATTTGTCATTCAATCAGTCAATCAATCCGGAATATGAAAATACAGCCACATATCAATCAGTCAATCAGGTAGGATAATAGATAAGACTAGGTGCATGCAAGATTGGTATTACATTTCAGCACAGCATAACATTAGTCAGTCCATCAATCAGTCAATCAGTCAATCAGTCAAGAGTATATGATGGGCAGTATGCAAAGTAATCTTTCACACTTCTAGCGCTTTTGTATGAATTCATTTAGCTGCTCAGCCCTCAACTCCAATATGCACATGTGAGTCTCCGTCTCCGTCTCTGTCTCCCTCTCCCTCTCCCTCTCCCTCAGCACCATCTGTTGTCTCTCTCTCTGTGTGAACATCTTTTGTTTGGTGGTTTGTTTTTTACATGGCGCACTCATTGTTTGTTGACAATAGCAATGGGAGAGCTGAGGCTCAGTTACTTGGACATGCGACCAGTGGCCACTTGCGGCATGTTGATTTAGTTGTTAAGGCGTTGTAATGACACAGACGGAGTCGGAATGAAGGACCGAATGAGCGAGTGAATGAATGAGGCGCAAAAGGGAGCTCAATATAGTAGCAACACCCGTAGCTGGAGGCAGTCCCAGGCAGAGCAGGCGAATCCGATAATCCGCTCCGGCCACTGGAACTGAATCTGAACAGCCGTAACTTGAGCTGTGCCTTTTCGCTGCTCTGATTGACTGATTGACTGATTGATGGGCTATAGCCATGCGCAGGGAAATTTTCGAATTTTCCCAATCAGTTGCACTAATTCAAACCCGAACCAACAACTCCAATGAGTTGCTCCCATTAGCTATCAAGTTCGGGATGATCTGATTGACGGATGAACAATGCAATGCAATGTTTGACTATACCCAGGCCTAGGCCTATTCTATTCTAGTCCTAGACCCAGATTTATGGCAATGCCTATAGCTATACCCACGCATGGATTTTTCCCACTAATTGCGTTTTATGTTTCATTATGGGCAAATGCAAAATTGAATGCAACGCAAATCTGTGCTTGATTCAAATATGATTTAGAAGAACTTTAAAGTAAAGCTTGGGAAAACTCTAATTCTATGAATAGAACTTAAGCATTATGTATGCCAAAGCATAATATAAGTCTAGAAAACTCATTTATGCAGGAAAAGCCAAAAGAAAACACTACTCGAAGCTCCAAAGGACGTATGCCGAAGGCAAAATGAGTTGACTCATTCATAAAAGCCAAGCCCATGTGTGGTTGCAATGCCTCCTCCCTCCCTCCCTCTCCCTCTCTCTCTCTCTCTCTCTATCAATATCTATTTGATGGCAGGGCAACCAAATAGTTTTGGCCAACTGTTGGCAATCTGATATGTATTGAAGTGTAATGAGCAATGCGAAATGCGGATAACCAAAATGGATGAACGCGCTGCGGCAGCTCGGCTGGCGCTGCTGCCGCTCCTGCCGCTCCTGCCGCCGACCGCCTTTGTGCCTGCGCTGGCCATGTTGCTTCGGTTACAATTAAGCTGCCGCTAATTAACGCCCATGGGCGATATTAATTGATATGTATAACAACAACAAGAGCAACAAGAGCAACAAGAGCAACAAGAGCAACGGCAAGTGTAGCAGCAAGAGCAAACAATATACAGCTGGAGACCAATCAAGCAACCCGTTGCGAGGTTAACTTGTAATTGGAGCAAGAGGAGTCCGTGGCAGGCAGAGGCTGGGGGCGAGTCGCTAGGAGGCTTCGCCCCCCACGCCCAGACTGCGCTTTGAAAGGCTTCCCCTGAATCTGGCCTGACAATTGTCCGACGGCTCAGCACTTGGCAAATGTGGCCAAAAGCCTGTCAAGCAGTTCAATCACCGCTTGTTGGGCACTCAGGCAAGTGGAAGCGGAAATGGAAACGGAAGCGGAAATCAGTATTACACACTTTCGCTAAACATCTAGTCTCCCTCTACCTCACTCTCTCTCTCTCTCTCTCTGTCTGTCTTCATCTAGCAACAGTTATGTCACTAGGCAACTGTCATTAAACCGTTTCTTGTTCTTCTTCTTCCACTTAAGTCTGGCCTTTTACTTGGCCTGTGAATTTGGCCGCCTTGTGGCTGGACCTGCCTTTCCGCTAAGCGTTTCCAGCAAACAAGCTCTATTGAAGCCCGCTTCGCTCTCTGGTATTCGCCAAACACATATTTGCCCAGATTCTGTGCCATGAATTTTATGGATTCCACATTCAAGTAATAAACACGTTAAGGTCCATCAGTCAATCAATCAATCTGAATAATGAATCAGTTATTGGCACTCAAGTCGTTGTCTGTCCTTCTCCCACTCCCCCGCTCTCCTGCTCTCCCTCTCTCGGTCTATCTCTGCCCCTTCAGTGTTTGCCGAAAAGTATGCTATGAATTTTTGATAGCGTCTTCAACGTCCTCTCAACTCTCAACTCAAGTCGCGCTGTGAATCAATTATTTGCCCTGTAAGCAGCTGTCTATGCGATCTATCAATGAATCAATAAATATTTGAGGAACATTTCTGATTAGGTTAAAATTGTATTAATCATTTCATTTGTCATTTCTGATATAATGCAAAGTCACTGAGATCGAATAGGAAAAGAGGAGCTCGTAGAAAACTCTTTAAAAATGATTCTGACTACAAAAACTGCGTGACTTGACCAAAATCAGAGGAACATTCAAATGTGATGGAAAAACTTAAGTGAAAGTTCATGATTTGCACGAAAATCATCAGAAGAGTTCGAATGCGATTGAAGCCAGCTCGCAGTGTGCAAGGTGCAGGCCCAAATGCTGTTTTCCCGGCGGGCGTAATTGGCACAGGTGATCAAATACCCGTGCTTAGCTCGATACGCCAACTAAATGCATCGAGTGAGCGAGACAGCAAGTGTAATTAAATTAGTTTTAGGCCGAAAATCCCTTTGAGACTCGAAGTTGTCTCCGTTGACGCTAAAGGTGCTGCAAATCTCTGCAAATCAGTCACGAATCGTGATAAGAACAACTTGAAGTAAAACTATTCGGAAGTAGAGGGGACGGTATGAGGCGAACGTCCGAACTTCTGAGAACAATCTCTTTAATAGAGGTGACATATGAACTGTCCGACGAAATGACTGACGGATATTTCACTAAACTCTTGTCACTCCATGAGTATATCAAACTGTCCAAGTCTTAATCGATTCACTCCTCCTGCCAAATGGAGCCAAAGCTAGAATAAGACAGAAAACTTTGAATGAACTTCGTCAATTGTCTTTTCATGTTACTAAAATCTAGTTTTTTTTTTTTTGTCAGAAATTAACTCAGTTGGAAATTCAAATTCGAAGAATATCTGTAACAAATAAAAATTTAACATTTTCTAGCTGGAGCTTAAAATATTTTCCGCCCATTTGTCAGCGAGTAAAGAGAGGCTTGTTAGGAATATGATTCAAACATTTCTCGAGATATTCATTCAAATAAACAGAGAGAGAGAGAGAGAGGGAGACTGGGAGATGGGTGAGTGCCCAAAATATGCTCACTCTGCTCTGCAGGACAAGTATAAAAACAATATGCAAAGAACTTTCGTTTCATTGTCATTTGAATGGCAAGGCGAATGAATATAATTTCTGTTCAGTCCACGAGCAAAATTCGTTTGAAGTTCAATTTCTAATAAAGCAAATTGAATGTGGAATTTCTGGACAGCCAACTGAGCTGCAGTCAGAGAGCTCTTTGGCTGGGCGGCAGCCACAGAAAAAGCTGTATTACAATTTGATGAATAAAAGAATTTATGTGTTTTTGAATGGCTGCGAGCAGAAAATTGTCTTTACTTTTGCTATGGCAAATCAGAATCAAGGAATTTCCTTTATTAAAGCCCACCGCAGCGAGAGGATGCGGAGCGAGCGGACGCCCGTCCAGCATAACGGCACTTAGCGCACAGGTGCAGCAGGTAAATCGAGCTGCAGCTGGCAGCACAGCAGGCAGCTGACCTGGACGCTGTCCGCAAATGCTGCGCAAATGCTTGGCTTGATTTTTCCGTCTCGTTCTGCTATTATTAAAACGTTTAAAGCGAGCGAGCGAGCGGAGCGATAATCGCAAATTTCGTATTTGCCTCGATTCGCCTTGCCTTTTGCTCGAATTTTCTTGACTTTCCTTGAGTTTTCTTGTTTATTTCTAAGTTTGCATTTCAATAACAGCTGCAGTAGAGTAGCTGAGTCAAAGGGTAACCACAGCTATGAGAAACCACATTAAGCACAGCAGGACTTTCCTTATGAACAACAAAATTCGAATTCGTATTCGCATTTTGACAATGGCTAAAAACAATTGCAGCCGAGCAGGAGCAGGAGCAGGAGCAGGAGCAGGAGTAGCAACAGGGGCAGGATAGCAATAAGGAGGACCAAAGGAAATATTTCCTTTGAAGCTGCCCAACGGACTGCATCATTGAATTGTGATTCAGATTTGGAGACAGATTGAAGAACGAATGAGTCATAGGCTGATTTGCTTACAGATCGAGTGGATCATACTGATTGACTGCCTAATGATGCATTGATTGATTGACTAACTGAAGATTAATCGATGAACTGACTGACGGATTGGCTAACTGACTGATTGGCTGACTGACTACTCAATGATTGATGAACTCACTAAGAGATTGATTGATAACCGACTGACTGATTGACTGAAGACTTACTGATTGTTTCACTGACTGATTGACTAAGCACTGAATGATTGATGAACTCACTAAGAGACCAACTGACTCATTATCCGACTCATTAACTGACTCATTGACAGACTCATTGACTAACTCATTAACTAACCCGTTGACAGAGTTATTAACTAACTCATTTACTGACAGTCTTACTGATTGTTTCAATCATGATTCCCTAATGTACTAACTGAGCACACACTAAGCACTGAGGACTTAGTGATTCAATGACTTATTCTCCGCTGTTTGGCTGACTAACTCTTGACTGACTGAGTTATTGACCGGCGGCTGCTTAGCTGACTGATTGACTGTCGAGTCAAACGTCGAACTGGTTGACTCACACAACTGGCAGACTCTGGCCAACCACCTGGCTCAGCAGCCATGGCTGACTGCAGCATGAACTCGCAAAAGGAATCCATCCACACGCAAATCGAATGCAAAGCATATTACGTTTTATTATATTATATTGAAACGCTTAAAGCGATTTTTCACTTTTAAACATTTCTATGGCTGAATTTGATGTTGTCGTCATTGTTGCCGCTGACGTTGTCAACGAGACTGAGTTTGAAAAATAATCATCATCAATCAGCATCAAAAATATGTTGAATGCTTTCACACAGTGAAGCGTAATCCGAGTTGAATGAAATCAATTGAAGCGGATGAGAGCGCTATATATATACATATGTATGTATATATAGCTCTATGGGCGTATGATTGACTGATTGATGACTGACTGATGCAGCATATAACGGCTTTCAGATGAATGCAGGCATTTATTGTCATTTCCCTTACTATTTGTATTGTAGATAAACCTTAGGGTTAATTCATATGATTGACTTTAGATTGATGACTCACGATTGACGGTACTTGATATTTGCTTTGAATCTGTTGCCAAAGCTCCCAATATATATATATATCTACACTATACTCTGTATGCAGTAGATTGACTGATTGGTTAATGATTGATGTATCCTTCATTAACACCCTCTTGATTGATGACTGACCCGATGATTGCATTTCCAATCGACTGACTTGTTGGCGAATAGTTGTTCGCTGACTTTTAGCATTTCATTTGAATTGCGGAAGAATATCCTGCCCTTGTTAAACTTTGACGAGTCTTTGGATAAACTTCACTCCCAGCAATATCTCCAGCAAAAGTTTCGCACATTTTTATTAAAATATTTATAAACTTGCTACCACGGTGCTACATACATTTAAGCCCTCGCTGACACAGCCGGGGCGCGCTGTCTGTCAGATTGAAACGCTTTGACATCATTTGCAGCCTCGACTCAAAATTAGCAGCAGCCGGAACCGGAGTCGAATATCAGAGGGGAGCTGCCCTCGCACACTCGCTGACTCACACAGTTCCACGGTTCCACGCCTACTGTCACGCCCACGCCTGCGCCCACTTCCACTCCCGTTCAGCATCCGCTTGCCTCTCTTTCCGCTCTCCACCTCTGGCCTTGCCCACGATAAAAACCATGAATCAAACATTGAAATATTAAAATACGTAGCTCCGGGCGATTATTTTCACTCATTAGAACGCCCAAAATGGAGGCTGCATTAGTAATAAATACATCAAATGCATTGGAATTCGATAATCGCATCCAGTTGTTACCATGCATCTACTCTCGAAATAAATATGTAATAATGTGAGAATCACGAAGAGAAGGATGACTATGATACAAAGGTTGAGAATTGCATGGAGGCGCACCTCTTACCTCTACCTCTACCTCTACTTCTAACTCTACCTCAACCTCTACCTCTACCTCTACCTCTACCTCTACCTCTACCTCTACCTCTACCTCTACCTCTACCTCTACCTCTACCTCTACCTCTACCTCTACCTCTACCTCTAGCTCTACTACATCTACCTCTACTTTGACTTCTACTTCTCTCTCACATCTACCCCATGCTTTATAGAATTTTACAGGGTATTCGCGCTAATAAAAGGCCCGTGTCACTCTGTCGCTGCAAAAGCTGATTTAAATTTGATTATTCATTAACAACAGCCACATCAGCCTTTATTATTGGGCCCTGAAATAATTGGTTGATGGATGTACAAGTATTCGTTTTTGTTTTGTTTTGTTTGCTTGGTCTGGTTGGGGCTCCGCTCCCCGCTGTAACTTCATTACCAAAGGCAGCAAATAATTCCAGTTGACAAACAAAAATATCTGATTGCAACGCCCCCGCAAATGCACCGAAATTCACTTCTAAGCTCGCTAGCCACACATAATTAACAGAGACAGAGCCGTGAGATGTGCAAATATAATTGAATTTGCATTTTTAAATTCCGTGCACGGATTTAGTTCAACTTTTAGCTGTTAGCTGTCAGCTGTCAGCTGTTAGCTTTTAGCTGTTAGCTGTTAGCCAAATGGACATTGCACGGAATCGACACCTGAGTTGCCATTGAGGTAGAGCTCCTCCGTACATAACTCTGACTGCAACTGACTCTCCGCTTGGCCTACGGACGGAATGATTTTGAGGCAAGCCAAATCTCAAATGTTGCAGTTGACCTGTCGACCATAATCCGTAGTGTAATGCACGCCAGTCCTTCCGTTCGTCTGTATATATCTGGACGACCCTCTCAATTAGTTAGTTCAAGTAGAGCAAAAGTTATTCCACAATTACTTTCTCTATTGAAGCCCCGAAGCGAAGTGTGTGTGTGTGTGTGTGTGTTGTTTATTTTGTATATACAAAATAAAATGGAATGATTGAAATACAAACTTAGCTGAGGGTTTCCTGTCGGACTAGAACCCTCCCACTTCTTTTCATCCTAACTCAAGAACTTCTTTATGTCGCTTTAGAAAACCCAATTATATCTCAGTTTAAGTATACGCAATCTAGTTAGTTTGGGAGGTTTTACACTGGAGTAAAGTACTAACTGGGCCCAGGTAAAGCCCTTAGCTCGATTCACAGTGTTTGCTGTAAACTGTAATTCGGGCATTTGCTCACCACTTCGACTACTTCAATTTGATTGCAGCTTTAAGCGAATAAAAATCAACTTTTAGTATTGATTTTTAGCTAACTCTAAAGAGGGGCGCGAACGGAAGAGGCAGACGGAGTGGGGGCGTGAGGAAGGGAGAGGGGGTTGGGCGAGACAGAGGAAATGCTTGGCACTTTGTGCGTGCGACATTTTTATCATTTAATTACGGAACAACGCGTCTAAGTATATTTAATCGATATTTGTCGCATGTCTCGCTCTTTCTCTCTCTCTCTCTCACTCTGTCTCTGCTCTCTCGCTGACTCTATAAGTGTTGCAGTTGGTGTTAACCAACAAAAATTGAGAGTGAATGTAGGTGAAAGACAAGTTTTTCATTTCAAGCGACGCGCAACATGTGCCTAATTTATGCACATAACAAACAAACACACGCACACACTCACACACACACACACGCATGCACCGACATCACGCACGTAAAGTAATTCTCATGTATATTTAAGCATATCAACAAAATGTGGTCGCTCTTTAGCTCATTCGCTTAACGAGCTCTGTGCTCAGAGCTCTGTGCAGCTGTTGTTGGGTTTCTTGCCTCTGTTTTGATACCCTGTAAATGCAGAGAGTGGAAACTTCAACAAGTCTTAAGAAGATGAGGTATTGACTACATATAGGTTATCGATAAGTGACTTCGCTGATAAGTGGGATATAGCGATTACATTGTGGCTATCGATCACATTAGCCATGACTACTATATGCATGCACTCATCGACAAACATCGATGCACATCATATCCGACAATTGTCTTTACGACTTTGCTAATATAGTAATTGTTGCCGATATGTATCGATATGTAAGTTGAGCTTCTTTTGACCAAGAATTACAATGTCCTCTAATAAATCGATAAATATCGATGTAAATTTTTAGCTCCATTTCACTAATAGTTACAACTTGACTTAATATATCGATGTGCTACATGACCTTCTGACTCAATCAATCAAATAACGTTACCTGTTCGCCAATATAACAAGTGTTATCGATACCTATGAGAATTTTGGCTTTAGCCTTTTCCATTACCATGGCTGCAGGAGCAACAGGCAGCGCTTGAATGCAAGCCAAGCGATAAAATCCAACCCGAATTGTTTACAGTTTGCAGTTTGCAGTTTGCATAACGCTCAGCTAACGAATTCCCGGAATCTGATAATTAACGCTAATCCAACGCATTTCAGCTACATCCGAGCACGGATGCCTGCAGCTGCATAAAGGCTACAAGCTAGTTAGTCTCTAAATGCACCGTGCAGGAGTCAGCTCGGCTCGTGGCTGCAATTAGAGAAACATGCGAAAAGTTGTGGACGGGCGAGAGCGGAGACGGAGACGGACACGGAGCAGAGCTAAAAGCACAAATTTTGTGTTTTGTAATATGTTTTCAGGGTTCTGGCCGCTCCAAATTAACGCAACTTTCGCAAACTAATTAGTTGTTGCACGGGCGGGCTTAGGAAAACAGAGCAAACAAGTGGAAAACAATTTCGGTTTAATTGTGAAAGGAAGCGAACGTTGCTCGTTGGCTTTGGCTTTGGCGTTGGCTAAAGTTTTTAATATTGAGTTGATTAAAACATAATTTTCACATGAGGAGACCTCATGCCCAGAGAGTCTCGATCCGCCTGCGTGGAGAATGTCAGGTGCAATCGCACAAAGGTCAAGCAGTACACTGGGCGAAACCAGCTGCCAGTTGAGGGACGCCCGGACTGGCACTATTCAACATTTTGACATTTTGGGGTGCAGCAAGACGAAAAATCACTTCTTTCTGCCAAACGAAAAGCCATAGCTGACCGCACAATGCTCGCCCAGCTAAGTTTCAGTTTGTCAATGGGATATAATTATAGTTTAATTACAATTTCTAATATGTTTTAATTGAATTTCAACAAAGAAATCCCCTCTCTCTACAGCCCTCTGTTGATGCTTCAATGTGAATGTGGTTGAACCATTAACCAAATGGAATTTTCCATGTAACTATGGCCAATGGTTAATGGTCAACAGCAAACAGTATGTGTAGCTAACAATTTGGAATTACTTCTAATCAACATTGAACAAACCTCTCGCTCCTATGAACAGTTAGAATCTGGGCAGATAATTCATTAGAAACCTCTTCATTGCCATTTGGCATCAAATAGAGATCAGTTCGTAATAGCGATGCTACTCCGCACTATTGAAACCAGATGCTAAACTAAAGGAGCTAAGGGGCGTATACTCCACTTAGGCTGGCTTCAGTAGATCACACCTTGCCATACCAGTTCTTCTCTTCCTACATCGGTCTTCATTCTTCATAATTCATTCTTCTTCTTCATTCTTTATTCTTCATTCGTCAGTCTTTATTCTACATTCTTCATTCTTCATCCCTCATTCTCCATTCATAAGTCTCCATTCTTCATTCTTCCGTCTTTATTCTTCATTAATCACTCTTCATTCTTCACTCTCTTCTCTTCCCTTCACACACCTTAACACACTCACACTCTCACACTTGTAGCCCCGACACACACACACCCACATACCTATTGAGAGGCTTATAAATAAATCTATATATTTATATATATAGAGGGAATTCATTCATATTCGCTTCGCTTCGCTTGAGCTGTTGCTATTGCTATTGACGCTGCTATTGCTGGCTGCGCCTTTTGTTCCTTGGGCCGAGCAACGCGCTGCGCATTATGTTTGCCTAACAAACGCGCCAGCAACAATAGAAAACAATAACAACAATTACAATAACAACAGCAACAACAGCAACAATTACAGCAACTAGAAGCCTGATTGCCTTCCTTTTTTTTAGCTTTCATTGACTCGCTTAGCCAGCTGGCGGCCTGCTGATAAGATATCGAGCAATGCAGAGTGTTTGCCACGCCCCTCCGGCCGTCCCGCCCCTCTGCGATGCCTCGCTCCTAATCAAAGCGGTCCCAAACGTTGGCTTTCGTAATTAGTTTTGACAATAAACCCACATACAGCTGAAGTCTGGTAAATATTATCCATCAACGTTTAGCGAATGCAAAGTGAACCAGAAATGAACCAAAACCGATCCAGAGATGAGCAGCTGGACGGGTGAGCGCGAAGCATGGACGAGTGAAAGGAATACTGATTAGCTTCATTACGACTACGAGGCGACGCAGTTGATTAATTCCAAAGTGAGGCAGTTGATGGACTAGCAGATACCCCAACTATGTTAGTGCAAACACGAAATGAACCCAATAAGACTAGGTGGAGCTGATATGGGAAGAAACTGCAAAGCTTTGCTGTTGGAAGTCGAAATTTCATAAAATTATCGATATGATATAAGCCAAGGCATTTCGTAAACTAACAGTTACATAAGGGGGCAGAGCAAGTGGGATACCCGCGGCTGGGCCCATCATAATAGACGTTCAGGGTATAACAAGTGACAGCAATGATAATGAGCGCCGTGGGCGGAGTGGAGGCAGGAAATGTGGCCGGATGGATGTGATATATTGTGCGATAAGGCTTAATATTTGCCAGCTATTGATTGACTCAACTTAATTGTTGTAATTAAATTTGATGAACAATGGCGTAGCTACTGACTCACGCGTTAGCATATTCCGGGCTTGAGCTGTGTGTCACGTTTTCATTTCAATTTATCGCCCACTTATCCAATTACACTTAAGATGTTAGAGCTAACCGTAAACTCTCTTGGCCAACGGCTCGAAGAGCCACGCTCCAGCCGGAGGCTGAGTCCTGGATCGAGCTCGATTTATTGAGTCAATGCAAAGGCTAGTTGCTTCGTCTCAGCTCATTAGCTTAACTGCTTTCACCTCGTGCTAAGCAGCTGGAACTAGCATAGAACATATGTTCCGGGGTGTCGCTTGAATCGCTTGGTTCGTGCACGACTGAGCTGTTCACTGAACTAGTTTATTAGTTCTTTTTGAAGAGGAAAAAACGTTTTGAATAAAACTGCGACTACGGTAACGATTCTGATAGAGTACGA
The DNA here is from genome assembly GCA_035045145.1 of Drosophila meridionalis. Taxonomy (NCBI): domain Eukaryota; kingdom Metazoa; phylum Arthropoda; class Insecta; order Diptera; family Drosophilidae; genus Drosophila; species Drosophila meridionalis. Next base: position 483,667 of record JAWNPG010000015.1, on the reverse strand, counting down.
CTAAAACTTTGACTAATTCTAAAATACCCAAATGATAGATCCGACGTTGACTGAAGATCTACCTACAGTTACGTCTTTGAAGTGACTTTAGAGCTTTCATCACAGCTCTGACTACGGCTGAGATTTTGGAAACGGATACGACTTAGCATATGACTGACTACGGTAACAGCCACGGATCTTACTACGGCTACGACACTAACTACGGTCGCCTTTGACTACAGCTACAGCTGCGAATCCGGCTACGGCTCTGACCACGGCTACGGCTAAACAGCAACTAGGAGTGCGACTACGGCTCTGACTACGGATACGGTTCTGGCTGCGGGCAGTGCGTTGACTTTGCCTTAATGGCTTTTCGTATTCGAGTTTTTTTTGTTTTGTTTTGTTTTTTATTTTGCGGGTTACTCTTAGCCGCACTCAAACCCACATTCAACCAACTACTTGCAGCCGTGCTCATCACACACTCATCCAGAGTCACACACACACGCCTACGCACACACACACACGGATATAGCCACTGGCACATCTAATGGCATTCACACTACGGCACACATGAACGCGCCGCTGAGACAAGCAAAACAATAGGCAGCATCTAAACATATATATACATATATATGTATATAGAAAGAGAGAGATATAGAGAGTGAGAGAGAGAGGCAACAGAGCACTGCTTAACAGCTGCCAGACAGATGTAGAAAATCAAGAAACATTTGCTTTAAGTTGTCGGAAATGGACCTAGTTGATGATGGCAACACTAGACAACGCACAACAAACGAAGTTGACAACCCTGACAAGACTATAAACTAGATCCGCGAGTGCTCATCTTGGGGTCTGCTCGGCTATAAGATACCTCAAGCACAATAAAAACAATGAGATATATCAAACGATTTGATTATATATAGACATATAGATTAGACGGACGAAAGGATAGGATATCGAAGGAGATCGGTAGAGCAGGAGGTCGAAAGAACAGCCAGGGCTGAAAGACAAGCGAACTGAAGAAGAGGATGGACGGGTCAAAGCATAAATAGACTTAAGACTGAAAACGAATATCGTCCCTTGTCTAGCTGAACGAGCATCGAAACTGTAGCATACTTCGGGGAGTAAAACCAGCATCTCAAGAGATATACATGCATACATGTGTGTGTGTGTGTGTATAATCTATGTATGATAAAATTGGCTCATTTATCTTATTTCACATTTCTTTTACCCATTTCAAAACGATATGCCAAAAGACAAAGACAAAGGCAAGGCGAAGGCGAAGGCGACGGCGAAGACGATGGCCAAGGCGAGCGCTTAAAGGTAGCAAGAGAAGTAGAAGAGAGGGAGAGAGTTTGTTTGGCAAACGATTTCTGTTTTATTTTTCTGTTTTCCACATACATATGTTTTCCTCCTCTTCTGTTTCTGCCTCTGCTTCAGCTGTGGCTTTGGCTATGGCTTTGGCTGCGGCTGTGGCTGCGCCTCCTGCTGTGCTTTGAAACAAGTTCACGCACAAGCGCAGTCATAAATATTTATACATACAACATTTTGGTGAGTTTTTGTGCTTCTTTTTGACAGTTGGAAAGATGGAATGAATTATACGCCAAATATGTATATATATATACACGATTTGAATGATTTTTAAACGCATTAGCATATCAAATACTGCCTCTCCCTCACACTCTTCCCAGTCCCCATCGCTCTCTCTCTCTCTCGTTCTCTCTAAACTCTGCCTGCTCTGTTCTCACACTTAAAGCGAGTGTGTGTGTGTGTCTATTTACAAACAGGACAGGCACAGGCCTCACACTCTTACCTGCGCCCACAAACAGAACAATAACTGTCGAGAGTCGGGAGTCGCGAGCTAAGCCAAGTGGTAAAGCCGGAAATACCCTGTAAACACACACTCATTGACACCCACATTAGGCCCAGACTCAGTCAAGAGCATGAACCGTAAATTTACATGAGTTTAGCAACTCAATCTAATTGAAAGTCAATCACCAATCAAATGGAGCATATGCTGAGGGCAAGTCATTCATGGGCTTATAAGTCAGAAATGGATAACATATGTGCATTAAAGTTGCTGGAGGCCAAGAAGTCGTCAGTCAATCAAGCTCAATCGGAGTCAATCACATTGAGGCGTGCTTCACTCACCCGCCATCGGACCATCGGACATACCCGGTTCGGCATTGGCAAACAGCTAAGAAAATCAAAAGTTTTTAAAGCTGTTTCAACAAAACTTTTGGCTATGAAAGATGAGAATTCAAATTACGTCAATCAAAGTCAATCAAAATTCATGGAAGCTGAGAGCGAATCTAAGTATCTAAGCTTGTTAGCAAGAAATGCAAACAAAACTTTTAGAAGTGCAAGATTAATCTATTATAAATCAATCGGAGTGCGACTCGATCAATAGTTATCGATTACCAAATGAAGTTGGCCCATGTGTGCACAATGCAACTTAGGCTCGATTGGATATCGATTATGGCATGTGGATACACAAGCCCATTTCAGTAATCGATCCCAAACGGCAGCGAACGAAGCCAGAATAAGTTATGCTCATTCAATTTGGCTTTGATTAATATCGATTCGAATGTCGAATGTCGATTGCGATATTAAGTGCTTATCGATTACGTGCATCGAGACTTTCACTGGTGATTTGCATGCAGCTTGTGGCACGCCTGCCTCATGCTGTTGGTTTGGCATTGCGGCACGCTGTGACGACATCCTTAACCTCATTTCGTATGCTGGCGAGACGCACACACGCACATTCACACACGCACATTCACACACGCACACACACACACGGGAGTTGTTGGGCTTGATTAATGGGGCTGGGCGAAAAAAACAACAGAAAAAAGAAAGAAAATCGCGTTGCACTTGATTGGCCTTTTTTAGCTTTTTTTAGCCTAGGCATTTTATCGATTAATATACATTAATATTTATAATATATCATAATATATCAGCATTATTATCACCCAGTTTCGAATAAGCTAAGCCACGAGAAACTCATTATCTAATCGAACATTGGACAAAGCATTTTTCTGCCTGCATTTGGCAAAGCCTATTTCCTACATTTGACAGGAATCTAATTAGAAATTGGGAATATTAGAATCCCAATGATCTCAGTAGAGAGTGGAGAGTAGAGAGTACTAGAGTGTCAAATTCGTCGTCTATAGTCATACAGAGTATGCTCTAGTCAGCCATTCTCTACTTTACAATCTTTGCAAATGTTGAGTGTAATAATCAACCATATATGGGATCTATGCTAAATTCTAAATTCTATAGACTATATCGATAATAGCCTCCAAAAGATATTCTAGATCGTTTCGGGGTATCTCCTAGTCAGGCACTATTCGGATATTTTACAGTATATAAATTCAGGCCTTGAGCTCAATTTGAGACAGGATAAATATTCATCGCAAATATACTGAAATACATTTTATATAAAGGTCATTGTATACTTTTATATACACATGTTATAATATAATAATTATTCACAAATATCAAAAGAAAACGAGAATTAAAAAAACGTATAAAAACATTTAAGAGGGCTGTAGCTGACTGCCTAATACTCGCTCACGCTTCATAATATAATATATAAGCGTGATATTTGTATATGAAAATATTGTCTACCATAAAATTCTTTGCACTTTAGCAGGCCTTTAAACAGATGCAGAATTGAGCATTGTATAAAACTAATATACTCGCTTTGCGAGCATAAAACGAAGGAAGCAGCTCTAGTATCGCTGGACTTTGGCCCGGATGCACAGCCAAATTCACGGACAAAGGCCTGAACAAACAGCCAAACATTGTATGAAACAAATATCCCCTTGTTTTGATATGCGTGAGCGAGCATGGAAATCAAAAAGAACTTCAGATTCAATGCCTTTTGGCCAAACGAGGGAAAAACTGTTCATAAAAAACACTAAAAGGAAAACAAACAAAGAAACAATGAAAGCAACAAGTAGAAGACACAAGCTTAACAGCAACAACTACAACCTGTGTATGTATATACAAAAGAAAGAGAGAGAGAGAGAGAGAGAGAGAGAGAGAGGGACGGAAAGAGAGAGAATGCTGTGCTAAAGTACTTTGCAATAATGAAAAATCAACAAGCGTCGGACAAACAAACCGAAATGAACAACAACAATAAATTTGTCGAATTAGAAGAAGAAGAAGCAGCGGTCGAAGATGAAGAAGAAGAAGAAGATGAAGAAGAAGAAGTAGTAGATGATGAATAATGAAAGTGATAACTGAAAAATTGATAAATTGAAAAATTGAGAAATTGAGAGCGCAAACATTTGCGAATCTATCAAATGAGCCGAGCGAACAACATTTTGTTGCAGCTCCAGACTCAGCTATGCGACCCCCAGATGCCCCCTATAGAGCTCCGTCCCCGCGCCACTCTAGCCCTATAGTGTGTGTGTTCGATTTCGTTCTAATGCCCTTCATTATGCAGCGGCTCGCACACGTAAAGCACTTTGCGGCCCAATAAAAACGCTTCATAATTGAACGACCGCAAAACAATAAAAAAAAAAAAAAACCAACACAATATGATATATGGAAAAAGTGAAAACAGACCATGAAGTATCTTTGCATAGCCTGGTTTTACCTCCTCGTTCCGTTCCACTTAGCCCAAGCACTTACTAGGGGATTAGGCAACTTTAAATGCTCGTTCCGCAAATCCCATTTGTCCACAGAGGTTCTGCACCGCCTAATGGAGGCGCTTCAGGTATGTGTTTTTGCAGTTCACATCGAGAATTGATTAAGGGAATTACCATATTTGAAATCCAATTGAACCTAGCACTACTTTAGTCGTGTCTTTCAGAAGAGCTTGCGTGTGGGCATTAAATTAACTTCTCTGATTTTATGAACTACTTGGATTTGATTGGGCAATTCAAGTTGATGAAGTATAATTGGCTGAACTGGCTCACATTGATGAACTAGTACACTTTCCTGGTGAACTTCTTGCAATAAACTATGACAGTTCATTTTGATGAGCCAGTTCACCTTGTCAAACTCATCCATTTCACTTAATAAGAAATTCTAGTTCAATTTTGCGAACCAGTTCAATTTAGTTAACTAATTCTATTTTGTGAAGTAACCCGCCTTTTTCGTGCAATTGAACTGATTCCCAAAGAATATTTTTTAGTATTCTTTGAGAATCAGTTCAATTGCACGAACTAGCCGAGCAGAAATTCAGGAACTCGATGGCAAAAGCGTGGGACTTCATTTTCATTAGGAAGTTGGAAATGAATAATATTTGTATATTTGGCTCGAAGCCTCTTCAAAGGTCGAAGAAGCCCCAAGGACTTGACTCGCACTTGAGATTTGTCACTTGAAATATGCCAAAGAAGAAAACAAGTCAGTTTGTTACGGTAGGGAGTAAACAACTTGTGGATACCCTGACTGCAAGCTTGTTGAGACCCTATTAACTGAGAGATATGGGCTATGTATATTCCTTCCAGTTGTGAAAGAATATGATGTGATGTATCATACTTAATAGAGTCTTTTCTGTATCAAATTTCAGGTCTATAACTGTGGTAGCTATCGAGTTGTTGAGACAGTTTAATGTCGTTAGATCAAGGTACTGAATGGAGCTCACACCTCGGTACGCCCCTTGTTGCCTTTAACATACCAATTATTTGTAAACATTTTCCGCTGATTAACCGGAGCTAGCTACTCTATATAACAATGGAATTTAACTGTTGCACACGCGTATTTATCTATCTCTGTTCCTATCTAATTTTGTCCAAAAATGTTCTTATCTAGAGACGGAATCAGTTGTTCGATTTGCCCATTCTTGTTGGGGGCTGTGTTTACAATTGTAGGCACTTACAATTATGTTGGATTGTACGCGTATTAGAACATGCCAAGTCAAGTGAATAACAATATTGAATACCCCACATGCATTGCTTCTCAACTGGCCATGCACGACTTCTGCTTATAAGCAATGAATGTAGAAGAAGAGGAAGGAGACAGAAACTTTAAAGTGTTCGATACATTTTCCATTTTTATAAAAACTTTTGATAAATTTATTACAGAATAACATTTCTCCTCTCGGTAACTGAGGAGCTACTTGAAAATATACATGCAATTTACAATCAATCTTGCTGTTTTATCGATATTTAATGATACTTAGTTAATATCGATTGAAAACGATCAATTCATTACGGTCTTTGAGGCATATCTTGTATTGCCTTACTATATAAGTTAGAGACACCAAATTATCTCCATAGATAGGAAAGCTTCCCACTACGCATATTCAGTCAATACGACTCTACAGGCACACACATTCGTTTTCCAGGGTATTTAAGCACTTAACGGTTCGGTTGTTGTTGGTTGTTATTCATATTTGACAACAATTTTGAGCATTGCAGCAATTATTTTGCCATGAAGGAATATCCTCAATTGTTGCAGTGCAACAGCTCGACGAGCTATTGATTCATTTTCTGCTACACGTAGCACACACAGACACACACACACACACACACGCAGGGGTGTAGACAGGTGGGTTTGACAGGTGTTTGGTTTTTGCCTCTTCGGATTTGGATTTCATAGCTTTAGATGCCAAAAGGAGGAGACAAACAAATCTTTTGTGTGACACAACCACAACAGGAAAAGAGACAGAGAGAGAGAGAGAGAGATAAATTGGGAATCATAGAAATTCGAAGCTGAATCGACAGTCTATTGAAATATTTCTCTACGTATGACAAAATGTGAGCTGAATTAAATTACCATATAATTCAGGAAGAGAAACAGGGACAGAGGCAGAGACAGACAGAAGGAGGACCAGAGAGGAATAGAGATATAAAGAGACTGAAAAATGGAGAGTCAGAGAGAGATGGAAAAACAGTCAAACTAGAGAAAAGGCGAAAGACTAATGAAAAAAAAAAGAAAATTGAGAGATATAGAGAGAATCAGAGAAAAACAGAGAAACAGAGAAAGAGAGAGAGAGAGAAAGAGAGAGAGAGAGAGAGAGAAAGAGAAGACGCTGTATGAGGAAAGAGAGAAAAAGCAAAGAGGAAAATAGAGAGCGATAAAACGAATGGCAAAGATAGATGGAGAGACTTTCAGAGAGATACAGAAACAGAGAGGAATCGAGGAACAGAGAAAACCGAAGAAAGAGAACGATAGAGAAGGGGAGCAAGGACTTTTGCCAGTCAGAGTAGTGGGCAGAAGAGAGACAAAAGAGAAGAGAATCAAATAGAAACCTCTATGGAAAAGACAGCTCCACCTGTTGATTCAGTGTGTTTGGATTTTGGCAGCTTATAGAAACCGACCCCAATGCAGCTAACCAAGCTATGTACTCATATGGTTAGACTCTCAATTAACCAAATTCTTCTCCAATATGGATCGATGAAAAGATACCCTGTACTCAGTGTTCAACAAAAATTCAATTAGACTTTCACGAAAACAATTTGTACTTAAGCTGCGTAATCTGTAAGGCGAAGACAGATACATGGATGGATGTTTTAGCAGGAGGATGGGTAAGTGGGTAGATGGGTGGATGGATGGGCGTTGTGTGGTTGGATACTAACATTGCAATTGTTCTGCTTAGTGTGTCCTTCGCTTCTGATTACTAATGCGCATTAAGATGTTGAAAATAATGCGAATGGGCATGAGGATGAGGAAGCACGCAAAAAAAACGTTCACACTCAGCATGTTCTCGGCTTGGCTGTGAAGTGGGCATGAAATGTGTGCTAAATACGTTCCCATACACTGCTCATCTGGCTGGATTTGGAGTATATTGGTTTCGAATTGAAAGCATTTTGTAAAGCTTCTCTGAACAGCGTATGGCGCAGTCGGTGGAAATTTTGGTATGATTGCGAATGATACAAACATAGCGGCGATTCATGTGTATGAATGTACACAAATACATCAAGAAATACTGGGAAGTATGACAGTATAACAGTATGATTCGATTGATTTGTATGAATGTACACAAACACATCAAGAAATACTGAATAGTGTGACAGTATAACAGTAATATTCGATTGATTTGTATGAATGTTCACAAACACATCAAGAAATACTGAATAGTATGACAGTATAACAGTTTAACAGTTGATATATAAAAGTTACATCGAGAAATACTTCATAGTATGACAGTGTAACAGCTTAAATGCCACAATTATACTAGATGAAATAGTAGTAAAACAGAATATAAAAGTCAAAGAAGTTGACTTAATGTTATCCTGTTATACTCTGAGATATAGTAATGAAAAGATAATGGTATACCAGTATAGCAGTATATGTAACAGTTACATAGAAATATATATATAATAGTATTACAGTATTGCAGTATGTCTGACCGTCAAAGCAGAAAATTGATCATAATGTGACAGTATAGCAATACTTATACGCACAAAGTGTTCATTGATACTACTGTATAACAGAATGTCCAAAGTAGGAAATACTCAATACTCAATAGCAGTATAGCTGTATAACAGTACACATATATAAGTTATAGCACTAAATACTTCATGCTGTAGGATATAGCATGAAATACTTAGTGGTATAGCCGTATAACAGAATATAAATAACAGTTATAGCCAGAAATACAACATAGTATAACAGTTTAGCAGTACACATATTGTATATATCAGTTACTGCACGGTATACTATGAGTATAACAGTATAACAGTATAACATACCAAAAAAGGACACTTAATATAACAATTAAATTAAAAAGTAAAATAGCTGAAGGTGACATAATTATGTGGAAATGGAAGCACTCACCTGTTTAAGTTGTCAGTTTAGTTGCGCAGGTAAATTGAGAAAATGTCACCTGAATTGAACGTCTTGGAAATGCAAAATGGAAGCCGCTCAGGGCTTGGAAAGATCTATGGACATGATATATGTTATGTTGATGGCGATAATGAATTGTGCTGTTGATGTATGTTAATATATATAAAAGTCAATATATTAAGAGTTTAGTATGGAAGGTGCTCGCACTAGAACTGTTGATTGTTGTTTGATTTGATTTTAATTAAATTTGATTTGATTTGATTGATCGAAATCGGTATTTTATTTGTTTGCCTTTAGTTTCGATGCGCTTCAAAGTTTTTGACACTCCTGCAAACACAATTACAACAACAACGCGTTAAGCACAAGCAACGGTAAAAAAAAGGCACGACGTTCATTTCGCACGTTTCGGCACCATAACAAAAACAACAAAAAGTTATAACAATAACAGCAGCAGCAGCTGAAGCAACAGCAGAGGCAATAGCAGCAGCGCCAGCAGGAAGGCAAACACACATACACACGCACACAGATGACACTGCAGCCGCTCTCACGAGCCGAAAAGTAGGCAATACTGAAAGTTGCGCGCGTTTTTTCTTTGTTGTGTCACAACAGTATTTGCCTTTGCGCTGTTGTGGGAGAGCGGCAATTGGGTAGAGAGAGGGAGTGTGGCGGGGGCTGGTAGATGGTGCAAATAGGCAGAGAAAGAGTGTGAGAGATTGAGAGAGAGAGAGTGAGAGTGTGAGAGTTGTAAGTTGTGAGTGTAGCTAGGTGCCATTCTTGTGCGCTGCCGCTTCGGCTTTTGTGCCGAGTGCTGAACTGCGCTGCTTTGCCTCCTGTTGCTGTTGCTGCCGCTACCTCTGCCGCTGCTGCTCTGCCGCTGCGCTGCTCTGTTTCGTTTTTCAAACGAACTGTTTCGGCGTACGTTCAGCCGCAAACTGAGCTAGCGAGCGTCGAATGGCACCAATTTAAACACCGCGACCCGAGCAGGATGACTCCAAGCTTTCCGTATAGGCACTAGTCGTTAGCAGAGACGCAGAGCTTTAAAATAAAGCTTTCGTCCACTACATACTGCACGACGCACGACGCCGCTGACGCTGCGTCTGCTTCTGCTTCTGCTTCTGCTACTGTTACTGCTGATGCTCTGCTACCGTTGCGGCTGCTTTTACTGGATCAAGGTATTGAAACACATGCTAAAAATACGAAGCTCAGCAAACGGAACCGCAATACGAACGGCAGCCTGTATACCGACCAATGGCAGGCAACGAAGCAACCGAACATCGACTTCGTGTCTGCCATTGCAGATCGCAGCTTACACAGAAGCGACACACCGATGTAACTTCGGAAGTCGCTGCCGCTACCACAGCCGCTGCCGCTGCCACTGCCACTGCCACTGCCGCAGCCACTGTCGCCTGCCCACGCGAATTCGACGCGTGGACGCGCATGCACACGACTGCTATTCGTCTCTGTCTGTGTGTGAGTGTGGGTGATGCTTACCTGAAAGACATGTGAAAAGAGTAAATTATATTCACATACACGCATATGCATTTGTGTAGATGTGCGCACACACACACACATATAGACATATTGTTACAACGCAATTTAACATTATAACTGCAACTGCAACGGCAACTGCAACTGCAACTGCAACAACTGTCAACTGTCAAATATTCGCTTTGCACGTACAGTAGAGTCTCCATTAGGCGGATGCCTAGGTCTATCGGACGAACTTCACAGTGCCAAATTTTTAGAAATGTTTTTAAATTGTATAAGTTATGCCAAAAAATGTAATTGGGATTATTTTGAAAATTCTCCTCTAAACATGTCTGAAGAGAACTATATAGAACCTTTTCTACCATTTTTGGGAGTTGCAGAGAAGCACTGCGCTGCACTGAAGAGAGATGAAGAATGCGACTGAAGCTGCGCTGCAGCAGGCTTGCCTTTATATAGGGCAGCGACAGCGACAGCGACAGCGACAGCGACAGCTCCACTCAAGTCAAGCTCCAAAGCTTTCAAATTTAATCAATAGACCAGAAGGAAGAAGAGCCTAACAAGAGTTAAGGTTCTGAAGAGGATATGTTAGTTTGCATACATATGCAGCAGAGGCAGCAGCAAAAACTCTGATTGGTCGCTAACTGATAGAGAGTTCGCTTACGCCTACTCAGAGAGGGGCTTAACAGTTGACCTCGACTTCGAGTGGTAGTCTCGCCGCCCTATATAAAGGCAGCTGAAGATCAGCAGCAGAAGGTGCTCTGATTGGTCGCGTAATGATCGAGTGTGAAGGCTGACTCAGAGAGGGGCTCAGGAGTTGAGCATAACTTGAGTGGAGCTGTCGCTGTCGCTGTCGCTGCCCTATATAAAGGCAGGCCTGCTGCAGCGGAGCTTCAGTCTTGTTCTTCATCTTCTCGTGATCAGACGTCCAGTGCAGTGCAGCGCGGTGCTTCTCCTCTTCTCCTCTTCTTCTGTCCGTTGGTAAGTATTGAAATTGTTAAGTACGTTAAGCGAAAATGTAAAAGTTATACTATTAATGTTTATATTTAATGTAAATATAAGACATATTTTAAATTTAAATATTATTAATTATTATAACGATTATTAAGATAACGATAATTTAGCAAATGCAAAGCAAATCTTCATATGTAAAAATATCAAGGACTTTAGCAGTCCGTATATGCGCTAAGGCAATTGTTTAGTCAGGCAAGCCCGACTATAACTTCGACTTCCCCTCTAACTCTGAGTTGTTTAAATATAGCTGTGTTTTTAGCAATATATAGTTAGGTATATAATTTGTATACATTATCTAGAAAACATAATAAAAGGCTAATGCATACGGAGATTATATAATCTTTGGATTTTGGATGCCACGCCCCATTTGCTTCACAGGGCTCAGGGTATCTCCTAGTCGAGCAGTCCCGTCTTCTAACTGCTTCGCAAGGTCTATGAAGTAAAATTGTGAATAGAACTTAATTTCTTTTTCCGGTTACAATAAACCATTTCGACTCATGTAAAAAAGAAACTTGAAACATTTTTTTTTTTATTATTATTTACATAAATATCATTTTTAAAAAAGGAAAATCTTAAAATCTTGCAAACTTGCTTCATTTCGATCGTTGAAGAGAGCGGAAAAACTCTGCGAGTGCAATTAACTAGCGCAAGGAAAACTGTTGCATTTTCGTATTGTTTATTTGCGATAGATTTTTCCAACGCAAAATTTATACTATATGTATGTATATATTATGGAAAATGTGGGAAATTTAAAAAAGATAACAAATTTTAAACATATTTTCAAAAATAATTGAATAACTTTTCACATTTTTCGAGTATGTTCGTACTTTCCGCAATGAAAGAACTTAACGGTAAATAATGGCACTGCTAGGAAAAATGTCAGTTAGTAAAGAATATAAGAAAACAAGTAAGAAAACTATAGTCGGAGGTGCCCGACTAGGAGATCCCCTGAGCCCCGTCCGATTTGCAATGTTCAATACGCTATATAGCTTGCATATAACGTTAAATTTTCCAAAATTAAATTATAATTTTGAAATTTTATTCAACTAAAATGTATGTAAATAAAAAATAAATTAATAATTAAATAAATAAACAAATCAACAAAAAAACCGCACCTGGACTCGACCTGCATTTACTACATATGTAACGTTAAAGCGCATCATCTCAGCTAGCACAACCTCATCTTTATAAATTAAAAAAAAAAAATTTAAAAAGTTACGCTGTCGTCACCGAGTTTCGAACTCGAGACCTTTCGTTCACGCGCTTTGCGTCTACCCACCACGCCACACCAGTATCGCACAGATTGTTGGCAAAATGCAAAGTAGTACTACAAGGCGATATGTGACAAATACAAAACTAAAGAAACTAAAGAAGCAGATCAATCGCAATTGTGATTCTTAGAATATGCTGAAATGCGCGCATATGAATGTATGAGTATGTGTACATACAAAAACGGTACTCTGTTTCAATGTATGCGTGGAAAGGACGATATATGTATGACAAATACAAAACTACAGAAGCGGCTGAAAATGCAAACACAATTCAAACACAGATTTGGTTGAAGAATATGCTAGAATGAATGGCCTTGAATGTATTGGTGCATATGGATAGCCGAGGCGCTTGCACGTGTCAATGTATGTGTATGTGTAAATGTTTTTTGCTGCGCGTCGCTGCTTGCCACGTGCGATAATTGGCCAAACGTTTTGTTTAATAAATCGGGACTGACTTAACGGAATTTGATGAAACTTTCGGCATATGATTCTATTGAATTTTTTACATTTTATAAAAATACTAATTTATTCACATGGTTATATTTGGAGCAGACTCCCAAAGGGTCGAGTGATGGCAAGGGGGGGGGGGGGGGGGAGTGGGTAATTAATAAAAAGAGCCGATATCCAAAAAATTAAAAAATAGAAATTGCATAAAATTCACATGAATCTATATGCAAAATTTGAGGGGTCTGGGTCTAAAGGTGTGGGAGATATAATTTTATAACCTGTTTCGATAACAAAACAACAAAAATAGATATCGTTTTTTGGTAACAAACTTGACCTGCGCGTACTATCCACGGACCCAACAAACAAATATTCAAGTCTCTAGGTCAACTACGTTCTGAGATCGACGCGTTCAAACAGACGGACAGACAGACAGACGGACAGGGCTAAATCGACTCAGCTCGTCGCCCTGATCAAGAATATATATACTTTGTGGGGTCTGACACGCCTCCTTCTGCCTGTTACATACATTTAACAAAACCATTATACCCTGATTTCCCATTTTCAATGGGCTCAGGGTATAAAAAAGTACAAGGCAAAACAATATATAAAATGATTGAAATTTATATTAAGTAAATTAAATTATGTTACGTATTTCAAATTGAGAAAGAACATATCATTTTTTTTTTTTTTTTTTATATATATATATATATATTAAGTATTTCAAATTGAGAATGAACATATCATTTCTCAACTTGATTTTCTTTAACATATTGATTTTTTCTATCTGTTTCTATGCCCACATTTTCTCATCCTAATATTTGCTTATCTTTTCTGACTATTTTGTGAGGCCAATGGAGCACTACGAGTCGATTATTGCAAACTTTTGACACATTTATAACTATTCTATAAAAGGAATATATCAAAATTATACAATAAACATCTGTTTGTGTCTTTTCAATTGTTGTTCCTCTTCATTTCAACGAATTTAGAGCCCCAAGAATTATACATATGAAAATACTACGTAAAAAGCACTTCAAACACATACAAAATTATTATTCAAATCTAAAACTTAAAAGAATATTTTAAAAAGTCTTTGCAGTTTCATTTACCAGAATTTGTTGCGCTTTTAGTGTTATTTTTGCAAATCAGAATGTTTGACGAAAATTATTGAAAAGAAAAACTAGTGTTAGGAATATATTAAAATTAACTTTTCACTAAGAACTTGAAAACTGAAAAACTGCAACTTCTGTAATTACTTTTAAATACTTTTGTATTTTGTATTCTAAATAAACAAATTATTGATTTATTAATTAAAAGGACTTTTTTCACTTTTTTCAGACAAATAACAATTCAAACTTTATCTTTTCTTTATGTTTTTTCTCTATTTCTATTTCTGTTTCTGTTTTTCCTCTAATTTTTCATGTATTTTCTAACAATCAGGTTTATGAAAATAATAATTTAAAATACGTTTCACACACAAAAATCTGTGGACAATCAATTAAACGAAAAAAAAACTTCAAACAAATTTGAATAGTTGATAAAAATGAAAAAATCGTGGAAAATGCATTTAGCTGCAACTCACTGAACTTTCTGCAGTCTAAGCCAAATTTATATAGTAGAAAAAAAAAACTAATGAACAACTTAAAATATTTAAAATCACTTTTCACACTATTTTCACAAAGAATATTGCAAAAAATAAAAAAATTAAAATAATTCGCACTTTTTTTCGGTAAAAAAGTAAATAATTTGTGAAAATTTGTGAAATACTCAAACTAGAATGTTGTAAAAGAAAAATAACTTTGCACAACTTGAGAACTTTGTCTGCAACTCACGCCTCGCCGAGGTCAAATTTCAATTAGTAAACATTTTGATTTGATTGAATGGAATTTTGGAAAATATTCGTTTATTTGACTTTGCATTCGATGCAACATTGATGCAACGGAATCTAACTCTGGGCAGAGGGGGAACTTTCAGCAGCGTCGCAGCTGCAGCGGGAGGGCGATTCGGGCAAAATCTATTTATAACTCGAGCTAAAGCTGCTCTTCCTCTTGCTTCAGGTGCACACACACACACACACACACACACACAGAGCACGAAATAAAGGGAAGAAATGTGAAAAAAATGTGAAAAATTACGGAAAAAATATGAAAAAATGGGAAAAATTATGAAAAAGATGCGTAGAAGTCCAAATAATAAATGTATAATAATAAAAATAAATTTTAATAAAAAAAAAATAATTTTTTTCACTTTTTCTAATTTATTTAATTTAATTTTTTATTTTTTTAATTTGCAATTTAATATTTGAATAAAATGTTTTTAATTCTCTTGGTTTTATTTACCTAGAAAAGGTGAACTTGCACTTGAAAAAAACTTGACTTTTTTTTTGCACTTGTAACTTTTGTGCACAGAAATGAAAAGTAGTAATTGCGCGTCCGGTCAGGGGACCGAACGCCTGGAGGAGGCAACTTAGTTTGAAATCGCCATGCAGCAGCGATTGGAGTGTCATGAGGAAAGCTAATGCAGTTGCCGCTGCGCCAGCGACGGCGACGGCGACAGCGACAGCGCAGCTACCGACACTCTCTGCCAGCAGCCCCACCCACTCGCACTCGCACGGAAACTGCGAGGAGGCGCCCCATGCACACGAAAAGCTAATTAGTGAGAGAGCAGGGAGGGCGCAGGCGTGACGCGATGTCCACATTTGGCGGGAACTTGCGGCAGCTTTGATTCCGTTTGAATTCGGCCTCGAGTCTCACGAAAAGCAGCCAGCGCTCCCTTTCACTCGCGCCTGCGAGCCCCAGTGCGAGCGAGATGGCTGCAGCAGCCGCGACGGCCAATAACAATGCACTCGTGTCACGCGCCCACCCCCATCCACCCACACACACTCACGCTCACACAAGCATTCGCCTACGCAGCGCCAGCGTGTCTCTCTCTCGCTCTCGCTCTCGCTCTCGCGCTCCCTCTCTCATGCATGCATTCGCATGCAGGGCGTGTAACAAGTGGAAAGGCAGCAACAATGCCGTTGCAGCTGCACGCACACACACACACACTCGCACGCACACGTGTGCTGGCCTGGCATAGCGTGGATGAGAGCGAAACTGCAATACTAAAGCGCGCGCACACACACACACACAGGCAAAGCTCTGCAGTCAGCGTCTCCTACTGAGGCGCGCTCTCTCCTTTTCTCTCTGCCTGTGTGGCATCAGTGTAACAGGTGAAATGGCAATTATGCAATGCATACACGCATACACACATACAGCTTACAGCTTACACTATGCTCCACTCCACTCTCTGGCCTGCGGCTATCGGATTGGCAGTCGCTGCCGCTGCCGCTGCCTCTGCCGCAGCCGCAGCCGTCCAGCTCTGCCGTCTCAATTAGTTAGCAGAGGATGCAGCGGCAAAGAGGTCCCGCCTCCGCTTGGACAACGCCTCTAATTAGACGAGTGACGTCACGTCCGCAACTTTCGGCCGCTTCAGCTTGCATTCGCTTGCCGCCGCCATCTTGTTTGTCATTCACAGCGATCTCAGACATGTAACATGCGGCGAATTCTGCACCTACTCACACGACACAACCACACACACACACACTCGCACACACATGTATGTGCGTGTGTGTGTGTTTACCCATTCCGCCTGTCAAAGAAATTCGCTTGGTTCATTTCAATTTAACGGCTTAAGCAAGAGCGCCCGTTTATTCGCATCGAGCCTTAGACAGACATATGTATGTATTCGTTACATTATCGTTCGTGCTTTCGCTTGTTTCCGACTTGATTGAGTTCATTTCCATTCGTTCCAGTTGTGCTGCTTTGTTCCTATCGTTCCATTGCCAACGGTCCAACTTTGACAGCTTCCGAGCTCCTTGCCGAAAACTCGTTCATTTCATTTCAACAGCCGCAGCGTTCAGATCAGCTTCCGAGTTACGTCGAGTTTTCTCTTTTGTGTTTTCTTTTTTTTTGGTTTCTATTGCAAAAATAAGTAATGTAAGTATTTTTATTATTATTACTATTATAAGTTTTGTCCGTTCGGCTTTCTTAAGCTATTCCGTAAGGAAAGTGCCGCAAGGCAGGGCTCCGGCCAAGGAGAGACTTTCTAGCAATTTCGAAGCTAGAAATTGACATTTTCACATGACTTTTTTTTGTTGTTGTTTTTCTTTTTTCTTCCATAAGTATATTTTGTGCTACGGCTCCGGCCAAGGAGAGACTTTCTAGCAATTTCGAAACTAGAAATGGACATTTTCACATAACTTTTTTTTTGTTGTTGTTTTTCTTTTTGCTTCGATAAGTATATTTTGTGCAGTTGCTAAAGCTAAATTTCTCATATTTTTGTTTCCTAAGACTAAAGCGTAGTTCTTAAACTTGCTTATGTATATATGTATATATGTATATATGTATGTGTGTGTGTGTGTGTGTGTGTGTTTCTTTTCGTGCATGAAAGCCGAAGTCGAGTCGTAAAATTGTGAAATCACACGGCGCAAATTTCTGCTCTTGTTCTTCTTCTTCTTTTCTTTTGCTATTTTTTTGGTTAAGATATTTGAGGTTAGGTTTGACATTAATTACATTTATCGACATTGCAAATACGAATTATTTTTGCTTAAATCTACATCCAGATCTTATTTAGCTAGCTTTCTAAACGCGTGACACGATGCACAGTTTTACATTTAAGTCATAGAAATTTGATAATTTTTGGTTTCTGCGTGCGTATTACATACATACAAGTTAGGGGCCTATTAGATAGCTAATTTTATATACCGACTGCGCGATGCCCTGTTGCACAGACAACCTTCGCTCTCGACTGCCGAATCCTTCTAGTCGGGTCTGAGGAGGCCAGCCGGAGAGGGATGCACGTAGAGCCAGATCGGGCATCTGGCATCGGAGCTTAGAACATGCCGTCGGAGCGGGCCACCGGCACGAGCACAATCAGGAAGATGACCAGATTGCGCATGACCAGGCGCCAGTCGTTGGGCACGGCGTACGGCAGCAGGATCTGGGTGAGGCGCTGCACCTCGTGCGAGGCGCAGACGAAGATGAACGAGGTGATGATCATGTTGAGCGAGGGGAAGCCGGGCAGCAGCACTAGGACGCCGTGCCTGTCGGCCGCCAGCCAGATGTGGTATTGGCACACGAACAGCTCGAGCGAGATGCGCCCGAACCAGGCGAAGAACGTGGAGTAGCGCGTCCGCAGGATGCCCGAGATGTTGCGCAGCACCACGTAGCCGATGATGGGTATGAACAGGATGTACGAGTGGATCTCCTCGCAGTTCTGCACGTTGCGGCACAGGAACGAGAAGGACGTGTAGATGCCGACGCCCAGCAGCGCGAGCAGCGTCACGGATATCGAGGTGCGCCGGGCGAACAGGTTGCCGTGGTTGTTGTCGTCGAAGATGCTGTACTTCTGGGCAATGTGGAAGCAAGCGGCGTAGATCATGCCGAAGGTGACCGTGTAGCGGTCCAGCTTCCACTGGTACCACCACTCGTGGATGTCGTCGTCCGTGGTCACGAACAGCGCCTTCCAGGGCCGCGTCACGAAGATCCGCTCGAAGAAGACCTCCGACATGAAGAGCACGGTGATCACGCCCAGGCAGCCGATGCACTTGCACACCAGGTAGAGGTAGTGCAGCGGGTACGCGTCCACCGAGGCGCTGGTGATGCGCGGCGGCAGCGACAGCACGAAGTAGACCACGCACAGCCAGAAGGAGAGCAGCGGCACGAAGTAGTAGAACTGGTACGGCCGGTTCATGCAGAAGCAGAGCAGCACGCACAGGAAGTTCAGCCGGAACATCGCCTGGAAGAAGCGCACGAACATCGAGCCGCTGCCGCCCGTGTGCCAGACGTCCGTGAAGTGGGTGTAGCCCGTCAGGAAGAAGTAGCCGGATATGAGGAGCTTGATGTGCATGTGGATCGGCAGCACCCGCTGCGCCCCGGTCATGTAGTAGATGAGCACCACCAGCAGGATCCAGCCGCGCAGCTCGTCCGTCTGGTGGCGATTAAGCACCTTGGTGAAGCCCGACTCCTCGGTGAAGAAGAGGCCCAGGGCGAACACGTAGGCCACGGGTATCCAGAAGCTGAACTCCGAGTAGTACTTGTTCTCCTTCATGAAGAAGTTCGTCCGGTCGCACAGGTAGAAGTAGGCGAGGATCAGGCCCAGCAGCGACAGCGCCACCAACGGAGTCCCATAGTCGCTGATGAGCAGCGTGAGGGAGCGCGACGGATCCCTCAGGTGGCTCGGGTGGCCCCTCGGGTGGCCGTCCGCCTGCTGCTGCTGCTGCTGGTGCTGCTGCAGCGGCACGTAGAGCGTCTGGCCGCGCCAGTGCAGCAGCCAGCGGCGCAGGCACATGCCGCAGACGAGCGCGATGCAGACGCCGAACAGCGCATAGGAGACTATCTGGAGGCTCGTGTGCGGCTCGGCGCTGCTGCAGCAGGTGCCGTCGTTGTAGTTCATCTGGTCGTTGCAGTACATGTTCCAGAGCAGCTGCACCTCCAGCCGCTGGCCGTGCGCGCTCAGCCGGTGCCCCTCGACGGCGCTGTCCAGGAGGCCGTTGGCGATGTGCCAGGCCGACTCCCAGACGCTGGCGTCCGTGTACCGGAAGACGTTGCGCGCCACGCTGTTCAGGCGGTCGATGTCCTCGTTGAGCACCAGCTTCCACGTGGCGGGCACCTTCTCCTCGTCCACGCG
Source organism: Drosophila meridionalis (assembly GCA_035045145.1). Lineage (NCBI taxonomy): Eukaryota > Metazoa > Arthropoda > Insecta > Diptera > Drosophilidae > Drosophila > Drosophila meridionalis. Next base: position 464,060 of record JAWNPG010000015.1, on the reverse strand, counting down.
CTCCGCCAGCTTCCACAGCACCCGCGACCGCTGCGCGACCAGGCGGTGGATCGGCGCCACGAGCAGCGTGAGATTCACGCTGTACTGATGCAGCAGCTCCTCCGTGACGTTCCCGGCCAGCAGCTGGCTGTAGGTCAGGCCCAGCACGTAGACCGAGGAGAGCCGCTTCTTCGTCTCCAGCTGGTAGAGGTGGTCGATCAGCGCCGGGCTCACCTCCTCGGCGTGTATGTACTGCGCCAGCATGTGCAGCTTCTTGTCCTCGAAGCTGCTCCCGTTCGAGGAGCTGGAGCCGTTGTTGTCGTACTCGGCGGACCACGGCAGCTGCAGCTGCTCCACAAACCGCTGGTACAGCAGCCGCACGCTCTGGTCCCCGATAAAGACGAAGTTGTTCTCGTTGCCGAAGAACGCCAAGTAGCGCAGGCAGCGGCGCGTGTCGCTACAAGGAAAGAAGAAGCTAATCAGACACGGGGCGATAAGAATTTGTCACTGGGTGAATCAGCTATCACACGGATACGCCGATAGCTGCTGGCGGGTATGCATGGCCAGAGGTCGGTGCATCGATCATGTTTGAATGATAAACATCGATCCGATGAGTATATGGAAAATGTGGATACATGTTGAATACGGAAGCAAGCAATGCTCTTTCAATATCGAAATATTTCCAGAGGTGCCGGGAAAAGTAAGCTACAAATCGGGAAATATTGATTATGGAGCAGCAAGCAAAAGCTATCGATAACACGAGGCATACCTATGGAGAGTTGGAGGAGAGAATACATATGGCAAATTTGAATTATTTCGGTTTATAATACAACTTTCATCAATATTTACACCACTCTCAAATGCAGTTGGGAAAAGTTGAAGAGAACGAACAGAAAGAATATGCTGGGCAACAGTGGACCCCAGGGAATGTCAAGAGTTCAGTTACAGGGTATCAAGGGATGGGAACTCACGTGTAGCTGTATTTGTGCATCATGCAGCCGTAGGGCTGCCACTCGTTGTCGCCCTTGAAGCGACCCTTGGACAACAGCCACTGGCAGGAGTCGCTGCCTGGAAAAACGAAATCAAACGGTATTCGACCATTTTCGATAGGCCAAAGTGAATCGATAACGCACCGTAGTTCCAGTTGAGCAGGCCATGGTAGAGCACAAAGCCGAGCACCAGCAGCAGCGCCACCTTCTTCGCGTTTGTCGCGTTCAGCTGTTCCATGAACAGGTCCGCTTTGGTCGGCACGCGCTGGACGCCGCCTTCGGCAGAGCTGCCAATGCAAATGCCGCCCAGTTCACCGTTGTTCGCGTTGGCGGCTGCACCGGCGCGCATTTCCCACAACTCCATGATGACCAACTGCAGTTACTGGCGCTATCGTCGAGTCTTCCGTCCGTCCAATTTTGCAGTCTTTGGCAGTGTTGGGGCTTTTACCTAGTGTCCATTTGCATTGTGTTTGACCCAATTTTTTTTTCTTTTTTGTCGTCTGTCCCGTTACACACAAGCTCTTCGCAGCGCAGTATCGCGGTTTTTGCTTTGCGTTGCGGCCGGCCGATAGGCGACGGCCCTTTTCTTATTGTCACTGATCGTCTGCCGCCACCCGCAACTCAGCTGTTTGGCGCCTGCATGTATCGATATACGATTATTGGGCGAACTTTGATGTCAAAATGTGCACCTAACAACGTTGCCTAGCCGAGTTTAAATGTCTTACAATTGTATTGAACTATATAAAAAGCATGATTATGCATGCAGATGTAAAATGTGCCCAAAACGGCAGCTGTCCGATAGGTTTCCTTATTGCAACTAGTCGGCTGCCGCCACCTGCTGCACAGCTGTTTGCTGCTCCAATGCGTTAATTTCCGTTCAGTTGTGACGTCACAATCGTGGAATGCCGCAGCTGACATACTCAACGTGCAATTAAACATAATTTGTGTGCAAACAGATCAGTTTACATGCAATGTATAACAAATTCAGTTCATGCAGGCAGCATTCGCGCCTGATTTGCTAAAAACTCAAGCTTGTCAACTTTCGTGTGTAACCTCTTTCGTGCTGCATTCTTGCGGCGAATTCTTAAACAAACGCCAATCCAAGGCGCCAGCGCTGTGTTGAATCTCTCCTGGCGTCCGTGCATGTTTTTGAAATTTGATATATGAAAATATTTACCCAGTCTCTCTTTGATGACAAATGTCAAACCAAGTAGGCAGTTGTGATTCCATAGAATAGTTGCTTTTCGCAAAGTGCGTGCTCACTGGGCTTGGGCTGAACGTTTTCGAATTGCGGCGAATTGACGTGTTTGTTATTCTTTTTGTTGCAGAACAGCTTGGAAATGGACGACTTGCGCGCCCTCAACAACTGCGAGCCCTTCAAGCAGCTTCGCATTGGACTGACCAACTACCACACGCTTGTGAAGCCCTTGAACAGCTTCAACTACATAAGTGGTAAGTGCTTCATAGAGAACTGAATCGTTGCCAACTGAATCATTGCCAATCTCCAACTGTCTTCTGCTCCTCGCTCCAGGCAATGACCAGCAGATCAAGGATCTGGCCGAAGTAGTGCTGAACGTGCTGCTGGAGCACGAGCTGGTGGTCGAGGTGAAGCACGCAGTCAACGCAGGGGACGAGCTGGAGGTGAAGATGAACCCGGCCGCCAACCTGGATCAGCTGCGCGGCGTCCTCATGTATCTGCTGCTGAACACCTCGATGGGCAACAACCAGAAGGAGCTGGAGCTGGCCGCCTGGAACCCGCAGTTCGTGCACCTGCTCCAGCAGCTGCCGGTGCCGCTCTCGCAGCTGGTCACGGTGAGCGTCGCCCTGCTCTGCGGCATGCACGAGCTCTTCTTCGAGTTCCTGGCCTACGCGCCCACCTGGCTGACGTCGCAGTACTTCGACTGCCTGAGCACCGTGCTCGGCCACTTCGTGGGCAGCGAGATGGGGGTGCTGCCGTACATTGGCTGCGCCCTGAACGCCGTCACCAATGCGATCTGCTATCGATTCGCCATACCGATTCTGGACAACGCGCTGGCTCTGCTGCAGCGCCACCTGCTGTTCAGCGAGGGGCGCCTACGCAGTCTCCTGCCCAGCAGCGGGCGCCGCAACCACTACTTGGGCGACGCCATGTGCATGCTGCTGGCCGCCCTGATCCAGGTCCTGAGCAGCCTGCAGCAGCTGCCCGTCGCCCCCCCGTGCGCGGCCATCTACCAGATGCACTCGTCGCCCAGCAACACGGCCACCTGCGCGCTGCCCACGGCCCAGCAGCAGCTGCAGTTCTTCGGCAGCAAGCTGATGGACGCGGTGCAGATGCTGCTGCAGCTGGTCAGCGTGGACACCTTCATGAGCTGGCACGACATGCAGTCCGAGCACGCGCTCTTCCACCTGCAGGCGCAGGTGAGCAACAAGTGCCTGAAGGTGACCCAGCTGCTGGCCGGTGGCCAGCAGGACCTGGAGCTGCTGAGCAAGCACTCGCTCAACTCGCAGCTGAAGGTCTTCGTCGGCGGCGCCCAGAGCCTCGAGCAGTGCCTCGCCAGCCTGGGCCTGGGCGAGCTGCTCAGCTTCCTGGACGGCGAGTCGGGACCCGCAACCGATGAGGAGGTGGCCAGCGCGCTCGGCGAGCTGCTCTCGCGCTCCATCTGCTTCGGCAGCGCCGAGTGCGTCGAGAGCATGGCCAAGCACAAGCGCCTGCTGGGCGCCAAGCAGCTCATGCTGATGATGCAGCACCTGGGCCAGGTGGTGCAGCTGCGCAATGCGGAGCAGACGGACGAGGCAATGGAGGGGCAGGTCAAGCAGGAGCCGCAGCCCGGCGCTGCCCAAGCCGAGGAGGCGAGCCAGGCAGGCAATGACCAGCAGGAGCCGGAGCCGGAGCCGGAGCACATGGACTACGACGCTGGGCAGCCCGACGAAGCCGACGCGGAGTCCTTCGAGATGCAGCTGGACACGAGCATGTCCAGCACCCAGGAGGAGTGCGACACCGACGAGCCGGACGCCAACGCGCCGTACGGCGAGCTCATCAGCTGCCTGGTGATGCCGCTCTACCGGAACATCACGGACATCGCGACCAAGCTGGAGCTGCTCTACAAGCGCGACCAGCTCCAGCTGCTGCAGCGCTTCAAGTTCTACCAGCCGCAGTCCACCACGCGGCGCGTCCAGTTCTTCAACCAGCTGGGCCACCGGCAGGACAGCTTCACCGTGAAGGAGTTCCTGGACCTGTGCTTCGAGCAGCCCGAGGAGACCTGGCTGGCCTTCGCCTTTATGGCCATGAAGCACCCGCGCTTCTTCCTGCTCTACGTGAACGCCGTCCGGCGCTGCCAGCCCCACTCGCTGATCTACGTGGACACGACGGTGCGCAGCCTGCTGCACGACGCCCGGCTGGCGGCCACCTGCTCCTCGAGCCAGACCACGGACTCGACTGACCTGCTGCTGTGCCTCTACGAGCAGCCCGCGCTGCTGCAGAGCTGCGAGACGCCGCTGTCGGCCCTGATGCTGCAGCCGCAGAGCCTGGCCTTCCACCGGAACCAGGAGCGGTTCCTGACCCATTTGACGGAGGCCTTGGCCAAGTACGTGGCGAAGCAGCAGTTCTCGGCCGCGACCAAGACGCTGCAGTTGCTGCTCGAGCTGGACTCCGTGGAGCGCCAGCTCCTGCTCAGCGCCCGCCAGAACCTGCGGGCCAAGAACCAGCAGCTCAACCGCCTGGTGCAGTCCAAGACGAGGAACTTCGCCTCGAGCTTTTCGCTCATCGCCAGCGAGGTGCGCCGCTGGCGCCAGCAGCTTCAGCGCGCCAAGGCACAGGTGATCACGTACATCTCGTTCCACCACTTCAGAAGCAACAACTGGCAGATCATCTCCCAGGTGATCCTCGCCACGGACCAGCTCAGGGGCACGCCCGAGAGGTTCGACTGCCATCGCATGGAGGCGCTCGACCAGGCCGTCAACTACTACCTGAAGCACGCGGTCAGGATCATCGCTGACAACCAAGGTGAGTGGCTGGGGACTGGTTGATCCAGAGAGGCTGACTAGGCTAGGGTAACTAACTCCTGCTTCATTCCATGACATGTCCCCTGCAGAGATGCGCGCGCGACTGCGCCTGCTCATCGCCCAGCAACTGGAGCACAAGGACCTGTGGCGGGAGGAGGAGCTGCTGCTGGTGCAGGAGGACAAGTGCTCCGTAGCCGAGTACACTAGGGTGAGCTGGCGCCGTAACTGAGCATTGCACTCATGCAGATACTAATCCCGCCTCTTGCAGCTGCTGGGCCTGTCGTGCAGCGTGGAAGTGGCGCAGCTGCTGCGCAGCGCGACGCGCCACAACTTGGCCACGGCTGTGATGCAGGGATTCGCTAATCACGTGGATGAGCTGGAGTCGGGCAGGGCGCAGCTGGCGTACAACTTCGTGTTCAAGGTCTACATGCAGGTGGTCCGTCGTCAGATCATTTTCCCCGCCCACCCCAGCTTGTACCCGGTCCTCGTTGAGCACATCTTGCGCACGCCCAAATTTCGCAATCCCCCAAATCTGCTTGCCGCAATGCCAAACTTGAAAATGCTGCTTCTTCCCATTGGGCTAAGCACCAAGTCACTCATAATGCGTTACGTCGACGAACACCTAGCTCTAATGGAGCTCAACTAGATGCAATGCATCCTGAATCTACACTTAGCATTAAGAAACTACATTTAAATTGTGGCGCCATTGAATTCGCCGCCTACGCAACACAGGGCTGTTATGACGCGCTACACGCAGTCATCCAAATACGTGAACAGAACATACATAAGTCATATGTAAACAGGAACCAATTCCCAGAGCTGTTAATTTTACCATTTGAATGGAATTTTTTTTGCATTTTTGCATTTCCATTCAAATGGAAAACTTAACAGCTCTGCCTACTTCAGATGAGCACATATACATTATAATTTTATTGAAACATCATCATAATACCGATATCAGCGCATTCGCCGTCGATATGTTATCGCAAGGAAGGCAGGCATGGGGCGTTTGCGCTGTCTATAATATCTTGAAACAACAATAAATATAATATCTTGAAATGAAAAACAACAATAAATAAACGATACAGAAATAAACGATACATACTCAACTGAATAATAGAGTTTAAATTAAAGCTCGAAAGAGCTAAGGCTCTCGTGTTTAAACTTTAAATGGTGGCGCCTTTGAATTCGCCGCCTCACTTCCAACAGCTCAAAGCACAGGGCTGCAATGAAATGGCAACATGGGATTCATTACATATTTAGCGAAACACGATCAATTACAAAAGGAGTATATATATAAAAGAATTTTATTATTAATAATTTACTCTAGTATCCATTAAAATGACTGCCAACTTATGTCAAAATTTAGCAATAGCATTGTCGCACACGCTTTTTTATGTTGATCTGGCAACTCGAAATGCCGGCTGGTCTGGTACGCTATGTGGCTGACGCATGCGTCTGACGTACATACATGTATGACGGCGGTGACTGAATTTTTTTTGCATACGAAAATTTTGCTGCTGAAAAGTACGGAAGCAGAAGTGCGTGAATTAACGTAGTCGGTGAGGAAAGCCAAACATTTGTTAAACACACATTGCACATTTAGCGGGTCGCGCGAATTGCAAACAACACACGTTGATCGTCGGTTTTTTCGCACGCAGCAACCTCGTGTATTTAATTTTTTTTGCGCATACATTTACCGATATTTTTTGGTGGCCACACAGACATTAGGCACACACACACACAACCACAACCAAAGCAACGACGAAGACAAGAACGAACGACGACGACGACGTGAAGCGCAGTGAAGAAGAAAAAAAACAAGCGAAATCGAAAGCAAAATTTGTCGAGTCGAGTCAAAAATCTTTGAAGTGTGCTAAGCAAAAAAATAAAAAATAAGAATCCAAATTAACGTTTGAATCTTACCAAGTATTTCCGTAAACCGAAACAGAATAGCGCAAATAACACTCACACATACACACACACACAGAGGGAGAGAGAGAGAGACACAGAAAACGTAAGTGGGCAAAAGTGTAATCATAAGTAATTGCATTTATTTCATTATTGTTCGCCAGGAAGCTTCGGCAACAGCAGCAGCTTTGCGAACGGACAGGAATCGGCAGCCACTATAAGTTATTATCAGCAGCAGCAGCAGCACAACAACAACCACAAAGATGAATAAAACAGCACAATTCGAGCCTCCGCTGACCATTGAGCCACAGCATGTGTTGCGCTTTGTTGGTAAGTATGTACATACATATGTGCATAAATATATTATATATTTGCTGCACATGTGTGCGTGTGTGACTATCGGTGTGAGTTTGCGTTAGAAGAAGAAGAAGCAGCAGAAGCGGCAACAGCACAAGCACAAGCAGAAGCCGAAGCAGCAGTTACACACGTACGTGTTTAACTGCATTTATGCATTAGCATTTCCATTTCCATTTCCATTTGCATTCGCATTCGCATTTGCATTTGTTTTGTTTTGGACTTGACAGAGAGAAGGCCACTCTCGTGTGTGTGTGGCGGCATATCGATCACTTTTTAGCCAGCGATGGGCGAGCTGAATGCGTATTGTAAACATTGCCGCTGGTCAATGCGGCGGTCGAGCGAGCAAACTGCAAAGTTCACACGGACTAACACATGCACGCGCACACACACTCACACACACACACATGACTGACGCAGGGCCGCTTCGACGACTTGTTCTCTCTCTCTCTCTCTCTCTCTCTCTCTCTTCTATTCACTTAGCACTGTGCGTTTTTTTCTACACAGCTTATCAATAATTTTGTTGTATTAGTTGTTTTTCTTATTCTACTTTTGTTTTTGGTTTTTTTCTTCTTTTTTTTGACATATTTTCGAGGGTACGTGTGTGCGGCTGTTTTGGCATGTTGCTGCCAGCAGCGGCGGCGGCAGAGGCAGCGGCCGTGGCGTCTTTTTCGTTTTGGAAATGCCGCCACTCTCCCTCTCTCGCTCTTGCGCTCTCTGCGATTCACGCGCGCGCTCTCTCTCTCCCTTGAAACCTTTGCCGCTGCCTCAGTGTGTCTGTCTTTTGGCTAACATTTTATTTTTACACTCAACAGCTTTTCATGAGCCATTTTTTCTTTTCTTTTACTTTTTGAATTTTGGCCAAATGGCAACAACAATAACAACAACAATGCATATGACAGCACGGTTTGATTTGTGTTGCGCGCACAGTGGACCGTAATGCAGTAAAAGCTGCACAAAAATGGCACTCGGCTCTCAGGCGGACCACGCAGTTAGCCTTTGCCCACTGTGCATATGTCCCACACAAACACAAACACACGCACGCATAGGCATGTACATGTGTCGCCTGCCGTTAACTATTTCCCCAACGATCATCGGTGACAGACTGTCCACACACACACACACAGCCACACGTTCGTATGTATGTATGACACACACATACGTGGCCTATATAGCACTCATACGGCTGTCTCGTCTCATTGAATGAATTTCCCTTCGAAATAGAACAAAATCAGAATCACCAAAAACAAATTTTTCTGCTTCGCTATGTTACGTGCGTGTGCCTGCGTGTGTGTGTGTGTGTGTGTGCGTGTGCCTGCGTGTGTGTGTGTGTGTGTTTTGTGTTTGCTTTTAATTCAATTAATTTGTCATGAAGGGCCAAAACGATGGCTCCAAAATGCACAAGCGCTAAAATACCCTATAAAATGAGATGTGCACATGCTAATGATGTCAGACGCGAGTCGTCTTATTAAAAAGTAAATAACGGGCACTACCTGTATGTAGTATATAGGTATATATATATAATCCACTCGGATTACCTAAAAAAAGAAAGCTGAGCCATGGCGCACATGCACAAACATCGAGCCAAACAGCTGGCAAAATATGAACAATAAGGTTTTATGCAAGCAAAAGCAGCTTTCGCACATGGCGAATATACCCAATTGGAATGACGCAACGGGGCAACGGGGCAATGGGGCAGAGCTTGTGCATTGGTGCAAGTGGGAAATTTAAGAGGATATTTGAGCAGCGAGTATGGGAGCATGGGATCTTTTTGAATGGGCAATTGTTGGGGAAATTTTAAAGCAAGACGGAGCGAGTGAAAGGGAAATGAAAGAACGGCAATCTGCAACGGGATCTTACTTCGAAGTGAAGACAGTGGATGCAAAACACTTTTTCGAGAGCAAAAATTGGTTTATTTGTCCACAATTGAGTTAAATGATCAAATATCCAGCGAAACTGTGGGACAGTATTGACTGCACTCACACATGCACACATGCACACATACATTTATACTGAAATGCTTCTTCTGCGCCTTTCAATCTTGCAGGTCCCTTCAATCGGCCAGTGGTGACAGTCATGTCCTTGAAAAACAATTCGTGCAGGACACTGATCTTCAAAATCAAGACCACCGCTCCGAAGCGCTATTGTGTACGTCCAAACATTGGAAGGATCGCGTCTTATCGCACGACGCAGGTGGAAAGTGAGTAGAGCGATGCGCCTGGACATAAACATGACTCATGATTCATTCCCGTTTCGTTTGTTGCCTGTCGCCCGCAGTTTGCCTGCAGCCCTTCATGTACGACCAGGAGGAGAAGAACAAGCACAAGTTCATGGTGCAAAGTGTGCTGGCACCGCCCGATGCCGATTTGACTGATTTAAACAAGTTGGTAAGCAGCCGCAGCTCCCGCCCCACTGTAACCCCCTTCCTTCCAATGCTCTGCTAATCCCGCGCTTGCTATTCCAGTGGAAGGAACTGGAACCTGAACAGCTGATGGATGCCAAGCTGAGGTGCGTATTCGAAATGCCGACCTCCGACGAGAACGCAGAGAACAACAGCGGCAGCGGCGCCGTCGCCGTCGGCGGTGCCGGCTCTGCCACCGCTGGCGGCAGCGTGGGCACCAATGCGCCGACATCGCTCAGCTCTGGCGAGGCGCTCAAGAGCGATGCAACCGTGGCGTCCGTTGTGATGGTATGTGTGCGGGATCGCGCTGAAAAGGATGCGAGACTTGTCGATTAATTGCATGTATTTCTCTTTAGTCATCGAATTTGTCCGATGCGGATTATGCCGCTGCCCTGACGGCTGAGCTGAAGGAGCTACGCGCCGTCAACGGCGAACTGCGAAAAGAGAATCTACATTTGAAGGTAAGTTAATAGCATCCTATTCTGAACACCCCACAGTAACCCTTGCGTTCTTCTTCTTCGTCACGCAGGATCAAGTCACACGCTATCGGAGCTCTCCGGCCGCCAAGCAGATCAATGAGCCCTATGCTCCGGTTCTGGCTGAGAAACAGATCCCGATCTTTTATATAGCCATTGCAATTGCTGCCGCCTTTTTGGGTCTGTTGCTGGGCAAGTTTTTGCTCTAAATGCCATAACAAGATCAACAGCAACAACTACAACTACAACAACAAGAACAACAACAACAACAACAACAACAACAACAACATTAACAACGAACACAACAGCAGCAGTCACACAGAAACAAAATCAAAAGCAAACATTTGTGGCACCTCTCTAAAGGTTTAGCAACAATTGGTTCACATATTTGCTCATTTGAACTGAACAACAAATTCTGTTATCTGTATTCACTCTGCAACAACAACAACAACAACAACAACAATCCCACAATATAAATTCAAATGAGCAAGAAAATAAATTTGTAATTTGTTTTGGCCATCGAAAACTACCAAAATTATGTAAACATACACACTCACACTCACACACACACACACACACAACACAACACACATAAAGGACACGTGTTTAGATAACGTAATTGTTAAAGTAAAAAAAAAAAAGAAAAAACAAAAATAACCGTAAGCAAATATGCAAATGCAATTGCATCGCAAAGTAACAAAAGCAATAGTAACAACAAAACAAAACGAAACGAAAAAAATAACAAATTCAGTCGTAAGCCGTTAGGAAACGGCATAACTCACTCATCAAAAGTCAGCCTCTCTCCCTCCCCCTCTCTCTCTCTATCTGCCGCTCACTCTCGGCATACCGCCAGCAGCAAGTCGATCGTATGCATGCAGTGTTCAGCATGCCGTCTCGCTCTCTCCCACTCTCTTATTGTTATATTCTACTCACACTCTGTAGCTCGGTTCTGTTGACTGCGGCGTTGCGCGTGCGTTGTTGCTGCTTGCACCAATAATCATAGCATGGCCTCTGCATACACACACACACACAGACACACACACACATATGATACATATATTTATATGCACACACACACATACACACGCACGCACGCCCAATTATAAATGGTTTTTTGTGGAAAGTAAATGGAAAAGGAAAAGGAAAAGGCTTTTGTTTTGTTCTTATCAATTTGAATATTATTTTATTGCACTTGCATTTACTTTTTAATTCCCTATGGATTTGCAAACGGTTCATTTGCCAAGTAATAAAATACACACACGCATTAACTGTAAACAAACATAATAAAAAGCATTACAAATAATAAAGCATGCAAATGTATTTGTGCTGTTGCAAAATTCCTATAAGAGAAAAACTAGGCAGAAATCACTTCTACCACTAACACACACAAGCAAACGCTTCTGTTTGCATACACACACACACACACACACACATACATACGCACGCGCTTGTGCGCGAGATGGAAAAGGAAAGAACATTCAATCAATTTGTATAAACATTGACGAAGAAGAAAAAATATACCCACACAACACACTCACACATACACATACACATACACACACATATTGTTAATGCAGTTTATGGTTTTTAGCGTATTTCTATTCAAAATGTAAATTACTTTTAGTTTATCCCAAAGTGAAAACATATTTTTTTTTAATATATGCAAAACATCTATATATTTATATTGTCTAAAACATGTACTATAAAAACAAAAACAAAAACAAACAAAAAAATGAAAGAAAAAACCAAGCTTCGACTTCGATTTCACTTTTCTGTTTCACATTGCAAAGCATTATAAAAAGGGTATATAGATTTATATGTAAAATGATATATGTATGCATATATATATATACATTTATGAATGCTGTATTTTCATAGACATGATTTCGTATTAAATGGTTAACCTAGAAATACAGTGAAAAAAGAAAAAGAAAAAAAAAGATAAATTAAAATAATTTAAACGCATATAAGCAAAATCATAAGCAAAATGTACTTGACGTCAGCTGTAGCAGAAACTAACAAATTCACAGAAACAAAAATTAAATGAAAATAAAAATGAAAATGAAATGAAAACAAATCCAAGATATAGCCGCAAATGAAAACCCCTAAACAAACTGCTATAGAAAACAAATTGAATGAAAAACGCAAAACAAAATTTAATATTTACAGTATGAATCTTAAAAACTAAGTGTTTTTTTCTTAAAGGAAAAATAAAACTATAAAAAACATTGTTAATTAAACATCAAATATCATTTAAAAAAGAATAAATTAAAATAAATTAGCAGCCGCTGTTGCTCATACTCATCAAATTCAAAAATAAAAGCAATGCGCGCCCTCGTGCGACCTATCGATACTTGCTGACGAAAATTCAAAAAGCACTCACCACAAAATTCATCGATTGTTGAACAATTGCCTGGCCGATGCTATACTTGGCGAAGAATCGTATGCATGCGATTAATTTTACACACGTTGCGGGCGTTTCAGCCGAGCTCTTCGTGCAATCGAAATGTAATCGATAATGTCGATACTTAACGCTTTCTCTGCGCACATCTCTCGGCTCGGCTGCCGCGCACAGCTTTGAAGCTTTTTGTTGGTCCAAACAGTTTGCGTTTGTCCACGCACCGCATTCCATTAGTCCTGTCTGTGATGCTGTGGATGCTGCATCTCAGCACTGTAAACAAATCGCGCACGTGCTATAAATAACTGCTAGCCACGGTAGCTCGCTCAAATATTAATTGAAACTGTAACTGCTCGGGCTCTGTTTGCCTGTCGATTATTAACGAAGCAATCGTTTGAATCTACGCGCCAAATAACATATCATAACAGCAATGCATTTACACAACTCACAGTAAATGCCCAAGCCCTAAACTTACAATGCGTGCTCCAGGTAAGTTCTGCTGCTTGAGCCTCCTGCACGCACATAACACAATTAGCTCTGTCTTATTTTTAAACGGACACACACACACACACACACACACACACGAACACGAACACAGGCACAGGCACAGGCAGAGACGCGCGCACACACACGCATGCAGATACACAGTCTCACACTCGCACACATACAGTCACACGTGTAGAGCTGCTCAGGCGTCCTCGCACTCAATGCTAACTAACAACAATTGCAACAAGTAGCCAGCCTCACAGCAAATCACACACTCACACATACGTAAGCACACACACGCACACACACATGCGCTGGCTATTTAATTGCAGGCATTCGCATGCACACACACGTGCAGTTGGTTTATATCTCAGCTGCTGTGTGTGTGTGTGTGTGTGTGTGAGGGGGGGGGGGGTGTATGCTAACGCCTTGCTACAGTGAAAGGTATTTAGTGTGCAACAATACAACGACAGCAGGAATAGCTCTCTCTCTCTCTCTCTTTCGGCAATGCCAAAATGAAGCGCCAAAAACTGTGCTACACTTTTTGTTCAATATTAAATTCAAGTTGAAATAGATGAATTGAATATACGACTATGTCGAGGTACGAAATATATTATTGTTTTTTGATTTATGTTCTATTTTAATATTACTTTTATTTTTATTTTTTTAAATATATGTTTGGACTTTATCAATGGAGTAGAAAATCTATCCCTTAATATGTATAAAATTAGATTCTATTTTATTCTTCTAATTTCGCTGCTTCTGGCTAGCTGACTGCTTTAGCGAGTGTTCACTGTAATTGCGTACACATGTCTTTAATTTCCTTTCACCTGAACCCTCCCCTCCCCTCCCCCAATCCCTCTCTCTATTGTTGCTGCAGCAATCACATAAAGCTCTTTGCTAATTAGTTGTCTTGGGAAAACATAATTTCACTTAATAAGCTGCATTTGCTTATTGTATTACTGCAAAGGGAGCTCAAAAAGGCTTTGCCTTTCCTTTGTTCCCCTGCCCCCTCACATCTCTCTCTCCCTTTTTGACTCGCACTTGGCATTGCCCAAAAAGGTAACACCACGCCCCAAAGCACTCGTTCCGTTCGCCTCTCTCTTCCCCTCTTCTGCTTTCTCTCCCTCTGCCTCAGCCTTTCATTCTGCCTTTGCTAACATTTTCTATCTCCCCTTCTCTCTTTTTCCCCTCCCTCTGCTTAGGCTTTTGTATTGCCGAAAAGGAAATCCCCTTCTCCCTATCTCTCATCTTCCTTTCAGTAACATTTGCTATCTCCCTCTCCCTCTCTCTTCCTCTCTCTCTAGCGCTGCTATTTTTGAGCCACGCTAAGCCCTCAGCTTCAAGGCCTCTGCATCTGCAGTCTAGGCAATCACTATGCGATCCATCTGGGCAGCTGGGCACCTGGGCCTGGGCGTCTCTGCCACGCCTTCAATTCGTACGCCCTAATTAGGGCATTCAATATTTGGAAATTCCTTTCACTTTGAAATTTTTGAATGAACTTGTGTGCGTGCCAAAGCGTAGCCTCAATCCCCCCATCAACCCTAAGTCCCCAAAAGCACCTTCGGCACAAGACCAAAACAGAGAAAGAGAGAGAGAGAGACAGAGAGAGAGAGAGAGAGAGAGACAGAGAGAGAGAGAGGGAACATATTTCCATAAGCGTATTCAATCTGCATTTGAATATAGACTTCATAAGCCGGCGCTTCAGGCGCAACAGACAGAAAATCAATAAATCGAGATTTAATGAGTTTGCAAATATTTGACAGCAGCCTCCCAGCTGTCTACCTCCGTCTCTGGTTTCCCTTTCCCCTCTCAGCTACCCCATCCCTCGGTCCCTCACTCCCCCTACGTCAGCCTCTGCCTTTTTCTTTGGTCAATATTTGACAGGAACTTCCTGTGTGTCACTTTCCGCTGACCCTTCGCTCTATTTCTCTCTCTCTCTCTCTCTCTCTCTATCCCTCTTTTGACTGACAGCAACTTTCTCCGTCCTTCTCTTTGCCCCGTCCACTATCCCTTATCCGAAATTTGTGCTCCCAATTATATCTGTCCGCTCTGCCTGACAGGTTCCTGCCTTTGAGGAAGAGAAGTTCCTTCGCTCTCTCCTTGACTCTAGTTCTCCCTCTCGCAGAGCTCTTGAAAAGTTTTATCCGGCATTCAACTAATGTGTTGATGTGACAGCTACCATTTTGTAGGCTCCTTCGTTGACAGGACACTAGCCAAATGGACAGCCGTCTCCCTCTTCAATTCTCTCTTTGCTCCCCCTCGTCGCTCTATCTTGAATTTATCCGTAAGGCAAAGAGCAGGTGCTCGCTAACCCTCTCTATTTGACAGAAACTTCCAACCTGTTTCTCTCTCTCTCTCTCTCTCTCTCTCTCTCTCTCTCTCTCTGTCTCCTCTTGGACTATTATTTTTTCTTCTCCTTTACCCCTCTCTCTGTCTTCGTCTCTATCCCTCTCACACCATCAACGCCTTTTTCTTCAATTCTCTCGTTTCATCTCGCCATATTCATCTGTCTATCTCTTTCTTATCCTTTTCTCTTCTTGACCTCTCTCTCTCTCTCTCTTTCTCCGTCTCTCTTTTCTTATCCATTATCACACCATCCTCCCCTCTTTCTTCAATTCTCTTTTACCATCTCGCTATACTCATGTGCCTATCTCTTTCTACCTCCCTCTGCTTACGTTCATCTCACTTCTATCCATCTCCCTCTCTCCGTGGGCTCTGCTGACAGCATTCTCCGACTTGCTCTCATTAACAGGATGGTGATGGGTGATGGGTTTCTGGGATGGTGAAGCACAGCTGTTGGCAGAATGACGACCGCCAACATTGACTACGACTACTTGCTCAAGTTCCTGGTGCTCGGCGACTCTGGCGTGGGCAAGACCTGCCTGCTCTACCAGTACACGGACGGAAGGTTCCACACGCAGTTCATATCCACCGTGGGCATCGACTTTCGCGAGAAGCGACTGGTGAGAGAGAGAGAGAGAGAGCGTCGCTCACTCGAATTTCATTTCTATTTATTTCATCAAAGGTCTACAGCTCCCGTGGGAGACGACATCGCATCCACCTGCAGATTTGGGATACGGCCGGACAGGAGCGGTTCCGCTCGCTGACGACGGCCTTCTACCGGGATGCGATGGGCTTCCTGCTCATCTTCGACCTGACCAGCCAGAAGTCCTTCCTGGAGATCACCAATTGGCTGGAGCAGCTGCGCATGCACGCCTACACGGAAGATCCGGACGTGGTGCTCTGCGGCAACAAATGCGATCTGCTGCAGCTGCGCGTCGTTAGCCGGGAGCAGGTCGCCGCGCTGGCTCAGCGCTATCGTCTGCCCTACATCGAGACGAGCGCCTGCACAGGTGCCAACATCCAGCAGGCTGTGGAGCTGCTCGTCGGCCGCGTCATGGAACGGATAGAGAATGCTGTCTCCAACCGCGACTTCACCCTGCTGATGGCCCAGTCCCGTCGACTGCCCAACATCGCCTACGGCCCGGATATAGTTAGGCTGCATCAAACCAACGGGAGTCCGCCCCGACGCAATCGCAACTGCAACTGCTAAGCTTATCCGGGTTGCCGGATAACAATTCGCAATTGTTAACTGCATCCGTTCCACGTTTTTTTTCCATTGCTAGACGGATTCAGATAGCTTGATGTATTATCCGGCTGCTCAGATAGCTATTGGCACCAACTAAACAGGGCATCCGGCTATCCAGGCCGTTACTATGAAAAACTTTATTCCGTTAATCCGTTTATCTATGTGTGTTGACTGTAAATAAATGTTGCTTGTTGATTCAAAACTCCATTTAATCTAAAAATGCACTCCAGGCATACGGATAACTGTTAGGCGGGATTTTCGGTTATCCGGATAGCTATCTGCTACGGCTAGGCTATCAGGACGGTTATCCACATGCATCTGGATGTTTATTCCCAACACTTATGCAACCTATTAAGAAGTATAATCAGCTAATGAGAACCCATGGACCAAGTGAACTACATCTAGAACATAATTTATTTTCTCTTTAACCATAGCCAAAAGGCACAGCCGAGCCACAACCCGAGCAATTGCTTGAGGCTTGGAACTGTCAGGGCGGAGGAGCCGTTGCGCTCCTCGATCCATTGATGGTAATACTGAACGTCCGCATAGACGCCGGGCAGGCCCGGCTCGGCACAGCCATAGCCCCAAGAGACAACGCCAATCACGCGGCCATCGTAAACCAGGGGTCCGCCGGAGTCGCCTTGGCACGAGTCCGTCCCGCCCTTTAGCCGTCCCGCGCAGAGCATGCCTGGAAGCAGGCTGCCCGAATAGATTGTGGAGCAGGTTACGTGACGAATCGTGGTCACATTGGCGGTGAGCAGCACATTCGAGAGCGAGCTCTGCAATGAGATAAAACCGGGCGGATAATTGTAGGAATGAATAAGATCTGGGATTAGCTTGTATCCGCTTAATGAATGAATTTATGGGCGTACTTGGATAAGACATATGGGATAGGATAACCTCTAGGATAATATTACGCGGAGTAAAGTTATTTAAGGCCATTAGGGATAAGCCGGATAAGTTAAAGTTATTTAAGGCCATTAGGGATAAGCCGGATAAGTATATGCATAGCTGGATAAGTTGTTCTAGGGAATAATGGATAAGCTACAAGGATATTTGGACGACACGAGAAGATGAATATGACTCGGTGGCTGGTGGGGGGCATCAGCTCACCTGATTGGTGCGGCCCCAGCCGGAGACTTGGCAGGTGACGCCTGAAGGCGTCGGCTCCGTGGCCAGTTGAATGGGCGCCACAGTCGGGTGAGTGCTGTTGGCGCGCAGGCCAGTGCGCAGGAACATGACGCCCACATCGTCGCGCATCGTCTCCGTGGTGAAGGTGTTCATGTAGGCGATGGAGCTGACGTCTGACACGATGGTGCCATTGTTGCGCTCGTAGCGGTTGAGGGTGCCCATCACGACAACGAATTCACTCGCCTTGCGGTAGCGCTTTTTTGAGGAGCTGCGGATGAAGTTGGATGAAACGTCGAAATGCGACTAGTTAGTTACGATTATACATCCTACACTATGATAGAACTTTAGATATTCCAAAGATATTCTCGAGGGTTTTCTTCTTATATTCCCTTCACATTTGCCTCCTCAAGTCTCCCTCTATATATATGTCCCCTATAACCAGTCGTTCATATGGATAAGAAAAGGAAAAGGTAATACTGACTATTCTTAAAGATATTCATTGGGGTTCCACGTTCAGCATTTTCAATAGGTCTCCAATTTCCATCTCTCTATTTCCCAAGGGCTCTCTACTGTACTCTCATATGCGGATAAGATGATCGGATATTATAAGACACTCCCTCCTTCCTTAGTTATAGATTGTCTATTGATTCATTCTCCATGACTCCATTAGAGATTCAGTCCACATTCCACAGTTCCTATTTCGACCTATAAGGTTTCTATATATTCCACACTCATGACATCTATATCCCAAGGCTTCCTACTCTATATCCGAATAATAGAGATGTGTATATATTATATATACTCTCTCTCTCTCCCCCGCTCTCTCTTTCTCCGACTGCCTTTATTCCATCCCAGAGTTCCTGCTTTTACTCACTTGAACAGACAGTGGGCGGCGGTTAGAACCTTGTTGGGTCCGATCAAAGAGCCGCCGCAGATGTGACCGCTGCCAAAGTTGCGATCGTTCTTTTTTAGCCTGATGGACACCAGATGCTTCGTCTCTGAGACCTTGGCCACAGTTCCATTGATGATGCGCGATTCCGGCAGCTGAGCATCTGTGGAAGGGCATTGTTAGAAGTTGCAAATAAGAGAGGGAGCGTGGGGTAAAGAGGGAGGGATAGAGAGAGAGAGAGAGAGAGAGAGAGAGAGAGTGTCGAATTCTTGCACTTGTCAACTCTTGTAATCAAAAAGTTTGCTCTCCCCCGCCTCCGACCCGCTCGATAGAAAAGTTTTGATGCCTTTGGCCTTGCCGCCGTATCTATTACGCTTGTTTTTTCTTTACGTCAATTTCCGCTCTGTCACAGCCGCAAGACAAGACACAGCCGATGATTAACAATCAAGGCATTCACTTATCTGCGAAACGTCGAATTCTAAATACCCTTGAGCCGATAACGCTGCATGTAGATATACTTGTCTAATATGACTCTACGACAGTCCTGTTTAACATATCTCTCTGTTGCAACTCAAGAAACTGATGAATAAAGCGGATAAGCCGGACGGATAGCTGGATAAATTGTACAGGCAGATGGATGTACATATATCAAAATACCCCCTAGAGGGCTGAAGTGACATATGTGCAGAGGGTTGGATGTAGGGTTCTAATCTGTATAGCTCTCTACTTTTCGTAAGACTCTCTAATATATAATTCAGCTATATATATCTCTATCATATGATAATAATAATCACTTTCGATTATGTACACTTTATACTTGATGTATGTTCCATCTCGCTATCTATATATTTATATCCCTCTCTATCTCCCTCTCTGCCTCTCTCCCTGTCTCTATCTCTATTTCTATCTCTATCTCTATCTCTATCTCTATCTCTATCTCTATCTCTATCTCTATCTCTATCTCTATCTCTATCTCTATCTCTCTCTCTATCTGTCTCTATGCTACACAACATTCTCATTATGTTTTCATAAAACAATTAGTTTATTATATATCGTTCCGATAACAGTAATATAATATAGATTTCTTCTCTGTTGATAACATTATCTTCATATGCGGAGTGTATAAATTAATATAGTTCCACATATCTCAGGCTAAGTCTGAAGGTAATTTGTACAGCCTTTGCAGGCCTATTGGCCAAGCCAATGGAGTGAGAAAGCGATAGACAGTTTGAGATAACGGTTTTTAGAATATGGCACTGATTGGCGCATGGAAAGTCCCTAGAAATCAATGACTAATTCACGAAAATATTAGAAAGAGCAGAATTTCATAAGAATAAAAAAATGGAAAGAGAGAGAGGGAGGGAGAGCGAGAGAGATATCGAAAAGCGAGGCAGTAGAAGGAAAGATGTAGGGAACTGAGAGAGAGCGAGAGTGAGTGAGAAAGAGCGAGATAGAGAGATACATTGTGAGAAAGAGACTGTAATAGTCAATTGACAGATTAAGAGAAACCGAGAGTGAGAAAGAGAAGCAGAGTGAGTTGAGAGAGGAAATATATGAAACAAATATAAAGCCATAGAATAAGTGAGAGGGAGAGAGAGAGAGAATTGAAATGAGGGAAAGAGACAAAATAAGGAGAGGACGAGGGAGAGAGATAGATCAACGAAGAAGGAAAGATTGATATAAAGTGAGAAACAGAGAGAGAGAGAGAGAGAGAGAGAGAGAGAGAGAGAGAGAGACAGACAGACAGAAGTGATGATCAACTCTTGAGAGAGAGAAGAGAGACAAGGTAGTGGGAAAGAAAGAGATAAAGTGTGTGAGAGAGAGGAAGAGACAGACAGGGTGAGCTAAATTAAGGGAGACAGAAAGAGAGAGAGAGAGAGAGAGAGAGATAAAGTGAGATAGACAGAGAGGGGCAGATGATCAACTATTGACATATCCAAGCGATTGTCTTTCAAAGAGATCCCAGCTAGAGGACGCCTAATTCACAACACACAAGCAGATACATTCATAGATATACACATGTGTGTGTGTGTGTGTGTGTGTGTGAGTGCGTGAAAGTGACTGTTTATCTTACGAATTTGCCAAGAAGCAACTAGCCAGCAGCAGAGATAGAGCAGACCACGCATTATAACGCTTAGGCCAACATGGGAAACAATAACAAACAAACAAACAAAAAAAATAATCGGAAAAAGAAGTTAGCGAGCGGAAGGAGAAGTTGGGTTCGCGTCTTTCTCGCTTTTATTTTGTTTGTCACAACCGAATTTAGTCAACGCGCACATCGAACTGAAAATTCGATGGGGATCGACGGCGGCATCGAGTTGTGCTCCAATTGGCAATTGTTTTTTTACTATCAGCAAAATTACGACAGAGGTCAGATAAGAGAAGGAGCTGGAGAGAGAGAGAGAGAGGGGGAGAGAGAGCGACAGAGGGGGGAGATAATGGGCTTATGACACATGCGAATGGCAACTCGTATCAAACATCGAATAGATCAGAGTTAGAATCGTACTTTGTGAATTGTATTTGTATTTGTTGTAAACCTTTTGCACTTACAGTAAATGTTTGGATATGTGTATAAATAGATATGTATATATATAATCGAGACGAGCTGTGCACAGACCTACGGCTACAATGGATGTACGTAGAGTTGCGTGAGTTCGAGTGTAGATTTGACAGACAAATTGGACAGATTTACAATATATATATGTATGTATATATGACGGTTGTTGGACTGATACAACTAGTTATACAATGCGTAAACAAAATTTGCACTACAGATTCCAAAAGGCACTTAGTTTAGTTTAGAGTAAAAAAGAAGAGATTCGGTTCGCAGCAAAAGTTCTGCTTGGACGGCGTTCGAAGTGTTTGTGTTTGTTGTAAATGGAATTGAATTGAAGTCGAGTCGAGTACGTAGCTTCTGCACGAGGATGCCAACCCAACTATATGTAGCCCTGCAGGCTGCGCGACTGGCTGTGGTGGTGGCGCGGCGGCTGGTAGCCCGGCTCCTGCATTTCCATCTGCATCACGAGGTTCTTCTGCTCGCCGCGCGCCTCGTAGGCCTGGCGCGCCTCGCGCTGCAGTATGAGCGCGGCCAGGCCCAGCAGCATGAAGGTGACCACGGCCAGGGCGTAGGACCAGCCCAGCACGTTGAACTTCGGGTACATCAGCCAGTCGCGCCGATAGGCGCAGCCGCCGAAGATGCAGACGGCCAAGAACATGAAGAGCGCTGCAATAAACAAGAGTCAAGCAACATCCACAGACGAAAAACGCCATAGATCACTACTCACAGGACACGGCTGTGCCTATGTAGGACATGCGCACGAGCAGCCACTCGTACTGCAGCACCGGCTTCAGGGGCAGCCGGATGATGGTCAGCGAGAGCAGCGTCAGCACGGCGAAGACTATGATGAACGACATTGTCACAAAGCCCTGCACGGCCATCAGCCAGCCGGGCAGCAGGTATTCGCGTATCACATAGTAATCCTAGAACGAGAGCAATTCATTTAGTACAGCGATGCGAAGAGAACTGCGGGAATAAGTCAAGTGCAACAAGCACTAGTTTAGTACATTTAGTACTCTTAAGTCACTACAGCTCAATAGAGATAAACAATTAGTACAACTATGCGCAAAGAATTAGATCGAAATAAAATATTTAGTACTACTATGTGATCAAAGCATCGTTGAATAACTCAAGATCCCCAAGTGCTACGCTTAGTATTATTACTAACTTATTATAGTTCATAGATCACTTTAGAGCAACATTTTAGTACATGTAGTAATATTAAGACATTACAGCTCTTGGATGATCTTAGAACAACATTTGCATTTAGTACATGTGTGTTATAATACTAGTTCTAAGTCATGTTTTAGTGCACTTCACGCATTTAGTACTCTCTGATCCAATGATCGGATCATTGATCATCCAATGAAACATTTCATTCTGACTCATACGTATTCACTCGCTCCGATTTACATTTAGCTACAGTGAGTACATTTAGCACAGCGGAGTCACTTACATGCGAGAAGATCAGATGGCAGCCCGTGAACTGCTTGGGGAATTGGTAGTTCGGGTAGACAAAGTTCTTGAAGCAGTACTGCCAGAGGCCCATGTTCTTGAAGCTGCTGCGCGTCTCCTCATACGATTCGATCCAGTAGGGCGAGCAGAAGGACATCATCAGCACAAAGAAGCTGGCAAAGGTGATAATTGCTCCGAACACGACTCCATCTGCAGACGCATAGGAACACACGCAAATACAGTTATTTACTCAGCTATAAACAACAAACGTTGGCTGCGTCACTCACTTGTCGCACGCGGGTAGTCGCCCTTCTCCACACTTGTGTCGGTGGTGTCCTGCGACTGCTGTTTGCCCAAATTGCGCATTGTGAAGGCACGTTACTTACAATATAAAAAAAAAACAGCTTTTCACACTATAAACAACTGAAAAACAAATTAGATCGTTGCACACACCCAACTGCAAGGTGGGGCTAGGGATGACAAGAGCAACAGCGATGTTTACACACCAGAGGTGTTACGATAAGAACTGACATATCGATAATTAATACTGTCCTGGTATTTTGCAGTATTAATACTATTTTTAATGAAAATAAGTTTGTTAGAATTAAATTAAGGCACACAAGCATTAAAGTTGATAATCATCAATTGACCAAGTGCTGTTTAGCGTGTTCAGTGGATAATTATTGTGTTTATTATGGTGTTTTTAGTGTCATTTATGGTGTTTTTCTCAAAGCCGCTGGTCACACCTTCCTCTTGTTTACTCCAATTAGGGCAACTATTTTATGTTTCCTAGTTTTATTAAAGCTACTATTTACAACAATAAACAAATACAGGTCAATTAAATAACTTGATCCACTTCATGATGCTCCAAGTGCTTCATATAGGCCAGAAAGCATGTCCAGCACAGGCTGCACACACTAATAAAAGGCACGCGGTTCCGCTCGGGTATCAAGGAGAAGTTGATGGTGGCCACCAAAGGCCAAACAGCTAAAGCCACCTGTGTAGTATAGGGGATTAAGTACATATGGAAATATAGTAGTGAAAATGCGTACCTTGTAGGTGGGCAGAAACTTCTTGCCAACCTCGGCGGCAGCTTCCCGCACCGTCTTCGACTCCAGCAGGCTCATGATGAAGTAGAAGCAGGTCATTGCGGCGGGCGTGTAGGAGATGGTCTCCACGGCGGCCTTAATAGCGCCGTAGCGCAGCGAGGTGTGTGGCCACATGGCGCTGGAGATCTGGGGGAGATAGCGATGTACAAGGAAAGCGACAGCAATCCGCAGTTACCTTCACCCAGCCGTAGAGCGTGGGCGCCACGAACAGTCCGCCGTACATGCTGAACCGAAAGACGCGCCACCAGTCGTAGCTGCCTGCAACGAAAGCGCGTTCACTGTAGGCGTAGCCATGCATGCACACTGAAGAGGCGACTCACCCCAGCGCTTGCCCTCGAACGTCTGCTGTATCAGGCTGCCCGTGGGCCAGATCAGGCTGTACGATATCATGCCGCGCGCAATGGGATACCGCACGACGAAGCTCTTCAGCTGTTGCCACAGTGCCGCGGAAGCCATCTCCCTATCTGCAGTGAGCGGTGCGTAATTAATGCAAATGCGCGTAATCAATTCACGCCACAAGCCCAGAGGCCAATCGAGCTACTGGCATGCGGGCCGCTTCAGCGCAAAGCCCCGCCGGAGTCGGCCTGAATAAATGCGACGGCTGCCTGCCAGCTCTGAGCAAACAACATGTCACGCCGTTGGGGTACGCTGCTTCTAGTTGTGATCGGATTGCTAGTCAGCGCAGGAGCAGGAGAGGAGCAGGGCGAAGGAGCAGCGGAGGATCAGCAGGAGGGCAAGATAGTGAATGGCACGCTAGCTGCCCAGGGCGAGTTTCCCTACGCAGTGAGCCAACCCAGAGATTCTTCCATAATCTTATATTCACACACACACACACACACGCTCTTCTCCTGCAGCTATCCCTGCGCCGCGCCAAGACGGGCGCACACTCCTGCGGAGCGACACTGCTGAACGCGCGCTGGGCGCTGACAGCGGCGCACTGCGTGCGCGGCTCGAAGCCGGAGCAACTGAATCTGCAGTACGGCAGCAACCAGATCGACCGCAACTCCAGCCAGCTGGCCTGGGTGGCGGCCATACACGTGCACCCGGGCTACGAGCCGGAGGACAAGTACGTGCACGACATAGCGCTGCTGCAGCTGCAGGCGCCGATCCTCTACAGCCGCAGCGTGCAGCCCGTGCGCCTGCCCGAGCCGCTGCAGCCCGTCGAGGCGAACAGCAGCGCCGTGCTCGCTGGCTGGGGCCTGAACGCCGTGCGTAACTGCCGTAACCCTAGCTTTGCCAGCGCCCATTGACTAACTGCCTCCACTTTGCAGACTGGCGGCGCGCTGCAGCAGCGGCTGCACAAGGCGCAGCTGCAGGTGTTCAGCGACGAGGAGTGCAGCCGGCGGCACCAGGCGCAGCTGCACCGCAGCCAGCTCTGCGCCGGCCTGCCCGAGGGCTGGAGGGGCCAGTGCAGCGGCGACTCGGGTGGCCCGCTGCTGCTGCCCGGCCTGGACACCCAGATCGGCGTCGTCTCCTGGAGCATCAAGCCCTGCACGCGCCCGCCCTACCCGGGCGTCTTCACCGAGGTCTCCGCCTACGTGGACTGGATACGGCAGACGGTGGGCCAGCACGACGCCCACCACTCGCTGCTCTGGATCGGCGACCTGGTCGTGTCCCGCCAGCCCCCTCCGCTCCACGCCAACTGACGCCTCTGTCCTCTGTCCTTAAATGCCTTTATTTGCCTAAACAACAATTTGCGCTAAACTAAAACAAAACCCGTTTAAATACAATTGCGTAGAGGGAGAGCGGAGCCCGGAGTCGGCAGCAGGAGCAGCTGTCAGCTGTCAGCTGTCCACAAGGGTCTCCTGCACGAGGTGTCTGCGTCCTGCTTGGTCTCTGGCTCTCGGGTCACCTTCTGCGCGCGCCTCCCCTCGCCTACAAACGAAACAGAGAACACCTAGGTGAGCAGCCTGATCTCTGGCAGCCGTCGCTCTGCCCGCTGCCGCTCCTGTACCTGTGCCCTTTCGGGGTCCGGCTCCATGGAGCGCGTTTTCATGTACGCCAGGAAGATGGTCCACATGAGGCTGCAGCAGCTGACGAAGACTACGCGGTTGTGCTCCGGCACCAGCGAGAAGTTGATGGTCTGCAGAATGGGCCAAACGCAGAGCCCGACCTGTCAGGGATGGAGCCAAGTTAGACGAGGATGAGGATGGGGATGTGGATGTGGATGTGGGTGAGGGGCAAGCTAACCTTGAACGTGGGCAGCGCCTTCTCCTTGGTCTCGGCGACGGCTTGCTCGAAGGTCTTCAGCTCCAGCAGGCTCATGCCCATGAAGAAGCTGACGCAGGCGAAGGGACCGTAGGACAGTTGCTCCGTGGCGGCCTGCAATGTTCGGTTAGGGATTTGCCAGTCTGTC
Source organism: Drosophila meridionalis (assembly GCA_035045145.1). Taxonomy (NCBI): domain Eukaryota; kingdom Metazoa; phylum Arthropoda; class Insecta; order Diptera; family Drosophilidae; genus Drosophila; species Drosophila meridionalis. The sequence continues at coordinate 437,996 of JAWNPG010000015.1, read as the reverse complement.
TGTGTCCTGGTGCACGTCCTGGGGCACGCTTACTCACCTTGAGCAGGCCAATGCGCAGGTTCGTCTGCGGCCACATGGCGCTGGTGAGCCGCACCCAGCCGTGGAGACAGGGCGCCACGTAGAGGCTGCCAAAGAGGCTGAAGCGCAGCGCGCGCGCCCAGTCGAACGTCTCTGGATGGGCGGGGCAGGGTGGGATACGGTTACGGATACGGATACGGATAGTTAGGATGTCGGATGCACTGTAGAGCAATCTCTGGACTTACTCAAGTTGCGCCCCTCCAGCGTCTGCTGGATGAGGCTGCCCGTGGGCCACAGCAGGGCATAGGTCATCATGCCCCTGGCCATGGGAGGCACTCTGCGCCACAGTTTGGCCGGCATGGAGTCCGACTAAACACTGACTAGGCTAAGGAGCAGGCACTGGGGGGCAGAGGCATTAGATAGGCGTCGGCAGAGGCAACGACAAGGGCGATGGCGAAGGCCACAGCGTAGATATGTATGTGTGTGTGTATGTATATAGAATATATCGGGCCTAGTCGAGCATATGGCACCTACTTGAGCCCTTCTCCCTGCCTATGCTGTGCAATTCACCACTGGAGCAGCAGGAGAAGCTTTCTTCTTCTTTGCTTTCGCTCTCTATTGTTTTTGAAGGCCAGTGCGAAATCTGATGTTGAAATTTTGTATATGTATACTGTGTATGCGTATGTATATATTGTATTATATATATGTATACACACAAACACACAAGTATCCCCTCCCTTTTTACATGCGACACACATGTATGTATGTCTGTATGTATGTATATATAGTGCAGAGCGAGTATGCAATTCACCACTGGGGCTCACGTGCGAAAGCCTCTGCTTTCTAACTGTACTTGCGTTTTTGCGTTTGCTTTGCTTTGCTCTGCTTTGCTGTCAGCTGTTTCTTGAAGGCGGGCGCACAACTCGATGCACTTTTTTGTCACCGTATTAGAACGTTTGTTTGTTAGAAAAAATAAACATATATGATTTTGCGACTAAATGTCACTATGGTTGCACAAATACTAAAAGCTACAAATAGTTTGCCAAAAAAAAAAAAAAGAAAATAATGAAATAATGCAATTGTCATTGAAAATTCATGTTGTTGCACGATCGTGCAAAAGCTTTTCCGTTTCCTCATTTTTTTTTTTTTTTTTTGGCAGTTGACAGCTGGGGACGGCCGTAGTGGATGTCAAGGGTGTGTGCTTATGAAAGCTGTAACACAATTGCGCCCATGTCGAAAAAGAAAATGATCCAATACGGCCAAATATGAGGCAAACATTTGGCAAAGTGTTTGAGCGAATTTCCCGGCGGGAAGCTTGCATTCTTTATGCAGCCCCTTAGCCAATTGACGAAGCACATACATACATACATACATATATGCATATACATGTTGGTGTTGCTGTGTGTGTGTGTGTGTGTGTGCATGTGTCAATAGATACAACTGCCATAAATAGTTATTAAAACTAATGTATTCATATGCACATACTTAATTGAATCTAGCAAATGTTTCGCAAATTTCCTAACGGGGCTATGCTTTGCCCGTGTCATAACAATTTGACAAGGAAACGTTACGCATGCACACAGCCACACTCACGCACAGCTGTTATGCGTGTTTATGTAATTGTATGCTGCTCGCAGATTTATGCGTAATCGCAATTTACAGCCGCAATAAAAACTATCAGATAAGTTCTGTGTATGTGTGAGTGTGTGTGTGTGTAGAAGAGCCTTGGCCGTCGTGTTGCCACCTTGTAAAACGCATACTCACATATGTAAGCGCACACACACACATGTGTATGCTCATGTATGATTTGCTTAAGTTAAAAACGGACTAAAACTTATTGTAACGCTAGTGTTTAGTACTATGTGCATAGGACGCCAGAGACGGCAGGACGTCGCTGCTGCGCTGCTTATTGCAATGAACTAAATAACAAAAATGTTCTGCGTCAGCTGTGTGCGCGTGTTGATAACTGAAAGCTTCGAAAGCTTTAGACGCCCTCTCAGTCTCTGCGTGCCTGTGAGTGTGTGTGTGTTGAGCTAAAGAGCTAAATTGAGCGTGAAAGCTGAGCAGCTTTTGATGGTCACACATTAGAGATGCAACTTAGATCTAAACGGTTTGATACCCCACAAGTGTGATCTAAATTATCGCGAGTGCTTTCAATGCCCTACGATTGGTTATATCAGCCATGTACAATAAATGCGATCGTTATATTTCAAATCCCTATGGCATTTCAATAACACGCATTTGCTTTAGTTTATTGTCAATCGAGCTAGACAGAGAACCAGCATCAATTAGGATCGCCTCCCTTCACGTCCTGCACGTCGTGCGCGGCGCTCTGAACAGCGGCCACCTGCTTGTTGAAGACAAAGGTGTGATAAATTTTGGCCAAGGCGGCGCATTTCAATGGCTCCTTGCCGTACTGGCGGTAGCAGTTTATCAATTGCTTTTCCATTTGGTCAATGTCCGCCGAGCATTCGTTGGCCTTGGCCCATTTAACGGGCTGCCCGAACAAATTGTGCACGCGATCCAGTGTTTTCGTGAATTGGGTCTCCTCAATTTCCGTTGAGCGCCGTGCCCACGATGAAGAGAGCGCCGACTGCTTCTGCTGTAATGTTTGAATCTGCGGCTGTTTCTCACCGCTGCTGCTCGCTCCAGCTGCATCTCCAGCCGCTGCTGCTGCTGCTGCTGTAGCTTTACGACTGCAGTGCTCACAGGCAGCAGCAACGGGTGCTGAAACGGGAATTGCGGCGACAACGGGTCCCTTTTCCGCTTTGGTTGCCTGCTCGACGCGCTCCAAAACTTCCCGGCTGATTTGAAATGGTGATGTGTTTGGTATTTGCACAGTTTGCGGTTTGCTATTGTTTGCGCCCATATCGAAACTTATTCAAAAAAAAAAATTATTATAAATATATCGTGCGTGATTCGTAAAGAAATTTTTAGTTTTCGTAAAAATTGAATATATATATAATATTGGTCCGATTGAAAAATTGAAATTGAATTTTTATAACATATAAAATCAGTATATTATGTTTGCGTCTGGGCATACTTTTGCGTTAATTTATAAAATACATACATGTAAGTCGATATGCCTGAAAAATATCGATTGGCCGACGAAGTACAAAGGAAAACTAAACAATTAAGCGCGAATACAATTTAAATTTAGAAAAAGCAAACTTGCATATACATATATAAATATATTTGTGATATGTATACATATGCATAGAGAGAGACGTGTGTTCAGTCAAAGTGAAGTTGTCAAACATATAAAGCAGTTGCTATTGTGTTTGATTCTGGCAGCACTCTCAATTGTCAAAAGGCAAATATATTTTTTAAGCAGATACATCGATATAAATCGATAAGCATCGCGATTCCTGCACATGCAACATTGCTGTTCCCACATAGCGCATCAACCAAACATTTATTTCTCTTATTGTTGCCTATGTGAATAAATCCTTTAAAGATGCACGAAGAAGAAACAACTGAGCGCACAGGTAAGTAAATAATGTGACTCTACCAGTCCGCTGTATACTCACACAAATGCTTTTAGTGTCGCCCAACACACTGCTTCACCGCTTCCTGCAATGCATGGAGGATGGCCAAATACGCAGAGAGCTGTCGGACGATTGTATTTTATCCCTGCTTGGCCGCAGCGTGAAGGGCGCTGGAGCTGTGTCTAGTTATTTGCGCACACAAGTCGTAGGACGCTATAATCATATGGAGTTCTCGAATGCACAACGCTGCAACGAGTCAGAGGAGTTGTTGCTCAAAGAGCGCTTCGGACGCAGCTTCAAATTGCTGAGAAGTCGAGTGAAACCACCAGAAGTATTGCCCACGTCGATGCATCTGCGTGCCGAGAGCGACGAGGAGGAGCAGGAGGAGGAGGCTGCAAGTGCAAGTTGTAGCAATCGCTTGATAACCCCTCCACGCCCAGCCGCACCGGCTGAGAGCACAGAGCTGCTGCACTGCATCACAGCCAGCGGATCACTGCAAGCGACTCACAAGCCTGATGACGGCGGCATTGAGCTAAGCGATAACTGTCAGGTGTCGCTAACGCTGGGCTATCGCTGCAATACACTAGCATACGTAGACGATGCCTCTATGGACATCTGCCTGATCGTCTATGAGAAGGTGAAGTCGAGGCCTCGCGGCACGCAGCGTCACTGGCAGATGCGGAGCGCGCGCAATGTGCTAACCGACGATGAGGGCGAGGTGCCGGCACCGCGCAGCGTGCGGCGCACGCTCTTCAGCAGCAACTGCGACTGCGACGAGGACCCAGTGCAGCCGCCCATGGACAATCCGTCTCCCCTGCTGCCGCGCAAGCGCCAGCATAAGGGCGACTCGAGTGCGAGGAGGACCAAGCGCTCCAGTGTACTTGGCGGCATGCGCTTTTAGAGCTGTTCCAATGGTGGATTCGTTGGAATCAGCATTAGCTCGCGGAATGCCAAACGTAATTATACAACTCGAGTGGCGTCCCTATTGGATGTTGCTTGCGAAGACTGAGTGCCGCTGCAAAGTTTTTACAATTATCAACAAATGATGTTGTGTACGATAGACTGTTAGCGTACTAGTTACTTCAAGCATATACAATTATTATGTATATTAAATTTAAACGATTATATTTTTGTAATTTGTTAGGTGTTATAATAAAATCAAAATATATGCAGATGATGGGCAGCTTGCTCTGTATGTAATTCTGGCAGAGGAGCTATTCCGAAATAAGTCCGAATTTTCAATTGGAATTCAAGCGCCAAAAAAGTATCGTTCGATATGGGCAAACAATGCATAGCTATCGGTAACATTTGAGCAACCCTGCTTTTGAGAAGTGTTGAGAGACTGTTTTTTCTATTGTATAGGTGATATGAGGAACAAATTCGATTTGCAGTGAATTATATGATGTTGTTCGCTATATCATATAAGACATTTTTAGCAACTATTGTGCTCCGTGGTTTGTTCACTTGTAATTGAATTTGAAATACAACCGCTTAATCGAAGTCGTTCCACACTCAGGCTATCGATAACTGTTGAGCAGCTCTGTAAATAGTGTGCTTGTCTTTGTTTTCGTATTGTTTGAATTTTTAGCGACGCGTTATACTTGTACATTAATATGGCTAATATAAGTAATAACGAATTTAAGAAAACAGATTTCGACTGGAACGAAATAAGCGTTGGCGACTATAATCTCGACCACTCACAAAACTTCTTCGGTATGTATATAAAAGCTACTCTCAGATCACAATTTACAGTTAACTAAAAAAAAAAAAAATGCGCCATTTTAGCAGCTGCCTCATCAAACAAGGCGAACGCGCTAGATTTGATGGATAATTATATTGATTCGAAGAGTGCAAATTTGAATTTGGACTGGAGCGAAACCCAGGCGGGCACCCATAAGATGGAATACTCACACGATTTGAGCGGTAAGACGATTTGAGTTAATGTTGTCATCCATATGAAAACGAAATCATTTCAGCGGCTGCTTCCTCTTCCAACAAGGAGAACTTGGGCGACCAACTGAACTGGAACCACGGCAAGATGCCGCGGGAGCAACAGAACAAATCAGTTTGTGAGGATCCACTAGAGATAAAAACAGCTGAATTGCTTATAGAGGAGGCGGAGGAGTTGCAGGACAAATCACCTTGTGACCAGCATTTGAATGAAGAGGATGATCTAAAGTCAACAACTACTGAAGCACTTAACGAGGATGCGCTACAGGAGAAACCAGTGTGCGATGAGAATTTGAATCAAGTGGATGTGTCACATGGTAAAGCTGAACAGGAGAAAGAGGATCAGTCTGCTTCTTATCACAGTTTGAGTGAAGATTATATAGTACATATTGAATCCGAGCTTCAGTTGCAGCTGCAATTGGATTTGTCAACAAACTCCCCTCAAGGTGAAGGGGACGAGGTGGAGTCGTTGCCAATTCCCAAGCAGGCAGAGTCAGTAAGTGACCAGGAAATGGAGGTGGATGAGATACTTGGATTGAAGCCCAGGCTGAAGCTCAACTGGACGCCCAAACCGAAAAGCCAGGGCGAGCCCGTGTCTGCTGGAAAGGCGCCAAGGGTGTACGAGTGCAAGGATGTCTATCAGATGAAGCGAGAGATGATTATGCGCAAACGGGAGGAGGAGGAGCGGAAGGCGCGTGAATTTCACAGCAAGCCGGTGCCAAATTTTAAGGCGCTGCATAAACGCTTGGCGGACACAATTGTCATCCATAAGATAACAATGCCTGTGACGCCGGAAACATTGAAGCATTCCTACGAGCACATGGAGCGGCGCAAGCGCAGGGAACAGGTAAGGGCCAAATGCAAAAATATTGCTATTATCATAATACAAATCATAAATTCCTTTCCTAGAATGCGAAATTGTTGCAACAGGAACATGAAAATGCCAAAAATTTACGAAGAGCTGGCCTCGCCGAACTGAAGCCATTTCAGCTGCGCGCAGACCAGCGCGTGCGCGAACGGCGCGAGTATAATAATGTTGTTCAGTGCAATCTGGATGAGAAAAAGAAACAGGTAAATATTGTGAGTTATTGATATGAAATTGAAATTGAATTTATATGCTCTGGTCACACACACTTCCACTGCGCAGTGTTGCATGCTGGGGCTCTGTGCAACCCTGCGATAATTATGCGCCAATGCTCCACATTGCGCTAACATAGCTATGCAGCGTCTCATTTCTGCGTTAGCAGCTGCCATTCAGCAGTTGAGACGAAATTAAAGTTTTGAGTAACTCAGTTTTAATTTAATCGCTTGCTTGTTGAGTAAAAAAGTAGGAAATAGAAAACTCAACACGCCAGCTAAAGTGAAGTAGGCTGGCTAAGTGAAACAATCAGAAATCAGAAAGGAAATACCCAAAACATATATATATATATATACATAGATATATATATATATATAACTCACATGTACTACTACATATTGTGCACATATGTATGTATGCATACTTGTTGTTTGTGTGTGGTGTGAGTCATGACGTTTCGGTAAACGGACGGCGTAGAAAACAGTTATATTGTGCACATATATATCCATATATATGTATATTGCATAAAGGGCGCAACGCGTGACTAAAAATAAGAAAATTTCGGTACACACGAGACGAAGCACAAAACTGGAAATTATAGTAAAAAGGACACAAAGCAGCTGCTGCGCCCAAATTCACAAACACACACACACACACACTCACACACTGGCAGTAGCATACACACACTTGGAGCAACATCAACAACGACAACACCAACAACAACAAAAACAACATTAATCGCCGCCGTCACAGTTGAAGTACGCCGCGGCTAGTGAAGCAACAGTCTGTAGGAAAAGAGAAAAACTGTAAACTGTGAACTGTAAACAAAGCGTTTGCCGAACGGGTAGGTGGCGCCACTTTCGCTGCAGCGGGCAGAAATAGAAGAGGGAAATCGGAAAGATGGTCGATCGTCTCGTTAACTCGGAACTGAACACCCGGCGCATTGCCTCCGTGGAGAACTGCTTCGGCAGCTCCGGCGTGCCCCTGGCGGTGCCCGGGCGCGTGCTCGTCGGCGAAGGCGTCCTGACCAAAATGTGCCGCAAGCGCCCGAAATCCCGGCAATTCTTTCTCTTCAACGACATCCTGGTCTACGGCAACATTGTGATCGGCAAGAAGAAGTACAACAAGCAGCACATAATGCCGCTCGAGGAGGTCTCCCTGGACTCGATTGCCGACAACCAGCAGTACCGCAACGGCTGGTACATCCGCACCACGACGAAGTCCTTCGTCGTCTACGCCGCCACCAGCACGGAGAAGCAGGAGTGGATGGCCCACATAAACAAATGCGTCGAGGATCTGCTGCGCAAGAGCGGCAAGAAGCCGCCGGGCAACCACGCCGCCGTCTGGGTGCCCGACGCCGAGGCCAGCATTTGCATGCACTGCAAGAAGACACAGTTCACATTTGTCCAGCGGCGTCACCATTGCCGGAACTGTGGCGCTGTGGTCTGCGCCGCGTGCTCCACCAAGAAGTTCCTCTTGCCCCAGCAGACGGGCAAGGCGCTGAGGGTCTGCGACGCCTGCTACGATCGCTTGCGGCACACGCCCGACCCGGACGGCACAGTGGAGCAGCGCGCCTCGAAGCTGAACATCAGTGGCGCAGCGGACAGCTCGAACGACGACGACACCGACGAGGATCTGCCGGGCTCGGCCGAGGCGCACGACGAGCCGCGCTTCTACGGCGACAACAGCGTGTCCATGTCGGATGAGCAGGCGGCCAATCAATCAGCGACTGCAGCCACAGCAGCGACGACGACACCTGCCACAGCCACAGCCACAGCCACACCCTCCGCATCCGCCTCTGCCTCCGCCTCCGCTGCCCCCGCTTCAATCAATTGCTGAGCTTGAAGCCGCAAATGCTGTGTATAACAGTTTTGGAAGACAACAACAAACAAAAAAGAGAACATGATGCTGGCACACTGAATGCGAACTGGATTACTGGTACTACACAAGACTATATTGCATACACACACACACAGACACACACACAGATAGAGATTTGCTCACTGCCATTGCGTATATGAAAAAATTTGATATGATTCGCATTCGTCTTTGCCTTGCCTCGAATTCCATTTCAAGTTTTATGCTAATCTTATCAGCTTCAGTGGCTGCTGCTGTTGCTGCGCTGCTAGATAATTGTTATACGCTGTTCGATGAGCGAATGTGGGGTATATACGTTCCCCGAGTCTGTCAGAGCGAGCTAGGCTTGACATATAACAGTTCAAGTATAACACTTTAATTCCCAACGCTGAATGTCAAGCAAAAGATATTGTTCATATGACAGTAGTGCAAATATAACAACAGCTCAACACTGCATTTGTCTAATTGTTCACGTATAACAGCTGCCTCTTATAATATGTGTCTGTGTGGGTAACAACAGTCACATTACAGTCAGCTCTGCCCTGCAACAACGTATGACGCGTTCGCTCGCAGCTCTGTGTGTGGGTTGTTTTTTTTTTTTAAACTTGTTTTCTTCCTGTTAATCTTTCGCACACACATAGATAATCCGAGCACGACATAAACACACACACACTAGCTTACTATCACATGATTTCTTGTGCGCTCTCTGGCTCCCACTTTGCTAACTGTTCTTTCCGATTTGTCTCCTGTGCAACGCATTCGTACACAAGGCTTGCGTCCGAGACATTCATTCTCCTTTTGCGTGCGCTATCTCGCTCGCACTGATATTACTCAGCATCCCGGTTTGCCTTCTCAGCATTTTAGTCTATTTGCTTGCAATTCATTCCATATGCGCACAGTGTGCATACCAATCCGCACACGCACACACACTCATGCGCGAGCACCGATTCACCCATGGCAAGCGCTGTGCTCTCCCTCTCGCTCACTCTGATGCACACTCAGCTCATTTGCATTGACAGGCACAGGCACACAATACAAGTGTGATCAGAATAGTTAATCATAAATGAATATATATATACATATATACAGCTATGTTTCATGTGTTAGCCAGACCTAGCAGCAGCTGATCACATGCTTTTTCGCTGCCAGCAGAGCCAAAGTGCGCCAGAGCTGGAACTGGAGTTCACAGTTAGCAGCCGAAAGCTCTTTCCAGCGAACAAACAGTTGGCGAAATTGAAAGAGAAATAAGCTTTTACTTATTCCCATTCATTTGTACGCCAATTGATCTGTATAATGGGACTCGCCTCAAGCTAGTCGCCGCTTGGTCGCTTTGCCAGAGCTTTCACTGTACTTTGTACGGTTCGTTTCATTTCTGTGTTGGCCGTCTGTCTTCTGCTGCGTCTTATGAATCAGTTCGGGTATTCACCACATTAATGATCCATCTAACTATTCGCTTTAATTGAGCGAGCGAGCGAGCGGTCGATGCGGCTGGCAGTTCTGAAAGTTTTGGGAAAGCGAAAGAGCAAAGTGCATAAGATATATGTAGATACACACACACACACACACACACATACATACATATTTATGTTGGGAGAGGGGTGGGGTGGACTCAGCATTGAGTAATGGAACTGAAGGAAACAAGAGCTTTTGTGGACTCCATTTGTGGGAGTTAAATCGAATATAAGATGAGAGAGTGAGAGAGAGAGAGAGAGAGAGAGAGAGAGAGAGTTGGCTCAAGGCATTTCCAAATATTATGATTTAAGTTAGCTTTAGGTTTCATTCTTGTTTCATTCTCTAATATCTTTTGATTTCTCTGTTCTCCTTCCAGCAAGACGAACAACGCAAGCAACGAGAAATGGAGGAAGTTAAGGAACTGCGCAAAATGACGGAATTTAAAGCTCGTCCAAATCCATTTAAATAACTAAACAACAATAAAACAAAACAATAATATTAATAATAATTAATACACACACACACACACACACACACACTCCCACACACACACATACACGCATATATATATATATTTTCTAAATGATATTTTTTGTTTTTTTTTTCTCTTGAGTTCCGATATTCTAATGAATCATTGCTTATATATAGAACAGATTTTGAACCTACAACAAATCTCATTTAATGTTTTTATATATATCTACGAGCGAGACTCGAGAGATATATATACATATATATATTATATTGTTCATTTATTCATTCATTCAATTTGGGTTTACGGTATTCGCGATTCTAGTTAAACATACTTATATACAATATATATATATATGTATATATCGTGTTTTTTTGTCTCTCAATCTGCTGGATTGAGCTCTTGTATATCTCTATAACTAAGCAATGATTAACTGTTTTCTATTTGTATAAAGCAAAGCAAAAAAATAAATTTATTAATACTGTAAATCGAGTGTTTCTATATACATATCTGTAACTGGAACTCTTCATAGTGGAATATACATATATTTACCTAGGATAAGCCGCAGTCTCGATTCTTCAGCTGATCTAAAATAGCAAATCCGAAATGTTACCATCCACACATTTGCTGAACTCATTTAGCACCCACAAGACTCATCAGTATCTTTTCGATTGCTATATTACGAATAAAGCGCTAAACTAAACCACAAATATGCGTATATATATAGCCTGATAATATATCCGATAAAAACTCGCATTGTGGATCGCTGCTCTGCGTATTGCCGCACTGCTCTAATGCATGCTTGATTGCAGCCCGAGCCCACATAGCGCCATCCCGCTCACACCCGTGTGACGCCATCTTTTGTTTGTAAATAGAAACACACGTGCTTTGTTTTTTTTTTTTTGGAGAAATGAATGTTGGCATTTATTCATGCTTGACAGCTCGTTCAGGCCGCTCTCGGCCGGCGTCGTTGGCGAAGCGTTTTAGAACTGGCCATCGCTGCCCCAGGATGTCTTGACGGTGTCTTCGTTCCAGTCCTCGACTCCGCCGACAGTCTCGGCAGCAACCTCGTCGGCCCAGTTGGTGGTCTCCTCGACGGGGTGGTCGACGGCTTCCTCGATCTTGGGTGGGGGCAGCAGCTCCTTGGCTGCTGCAGCCTCCTCCTTCTCGGCCTCCTCGGGATCGCGGTAGAAGAAGAGATCCACCACCACGGGCCACTCGGTGGTGCGAGAAATGGTGCCGCGCAGGCGGAGCACCTCACGGGCCAACAGCCACCACATGAGACCAATCGAATGGGGCGACTTGTTGTTGCATGGGATGGCAATGTCGATGTAGCGCAGTGGCGAGTCCGTATTGGTGAAGGCAATAACGGGAATGTTCACGTACGACGCCTCCATGATGGGCTGGTGATCGGTGTTGGGGTCGGTGACGACCAGCAGACGGGGCTCGCGGAAGGCGGGCTGGATCTGATTGGTGAAGGCACCGGGCGTGAAGCGGCCAGCAATGGGTGTGGTGTCCGTGTACTTGGCGAACTTCAGCACAGCGCGCTGGCCAATGGGACGCGACGAGATGACGAAGACCTGCAATGGGAATGCGGGTTCGGGTTATAACGGCACTTGCTCAGACGGCTGGGCTGTTTGGCTATTTGTTTACAGTGTGCAGTGTGACCAGATCGAGGCGGGCTATAAATGCCAGTCAAACGTGTCAATGTTGCGTGCGTGGGCGTGTCAGTTTAAGAGTTGAAATCATTGAATTTCATACCCGAAAGATTAGATAAATCTCATCATGTGCACCAGACGCAGCAGGCATTGCCACACGTACTCACACGGTAAACAGATACATATATATATATATATATATATATTCGCTTGCTACTCACATCAGATGCATTCTCGATGGCGACAATGGCGCGGGCAGCCAAGACCAGTTTCTCCCAGGTCTTGCCCAAGTTGATGATGTTCACACCATCGGCGCGACGCTTGAAAACGTATTGCTCCATCTGGAAGTTGACGTTCTCGGAGCCCAGGTGGGTGGTGGCGACCAACATCTTGGTAATGTCATCCTCCTTGAGGGACAGTATATCTAAGCCTCCCGACATTTTAACGTGAAAGAGTTACGAAACCTGCAATAGCAGAGCAAGGAGAACAATTAGTTAATTCAATTGAAATCAAGTAAGAATCAGTTTCGCTTTGCAACATAACCTAACATCTTCGGCCAGGCACACGTGCCACACGACACAAGAAACAGTATTTGAAAAGAAAAGTTAAAACTAATAAATATATTTATGAGTTGCATTTGTACAATTTATGAAGCTGCCAGCTTGCATTATTCATAGTTATTTTTCACTTTGCAAATCGAGTTTTTTAAATTAAAAAGAAAATCTTTATTTAACTCACGTTGTGGATGCCGCTGGGAGCGTTGACAAAATGGACGAGTGATGGACATCGTGAGTGCGACTAGGCCTGAATCAGTGTTGACAACTGATAAAAGTATCGAACAGAGTACTTTTTGGACATCGATAACATTGCCAGCATCTCTAACTCCACAGTGTTGGCTACTGCATGCCGATAGCTGTCGACTGCTATAAGCTAACTGCTATAAGCTTACTGTTGCAAGCTGGTTGCTATAAATGATAAACTCATACTAAGATTCCCCCTATTTTGATTGAAATAAATGTTTTCTTCTGTTTTCTGTATACACATTTATTGCAAGTTTTTGTTTTGTTTATATACGTAAATGTACGTGTTTTTTCTCGCCTTTTTTGACTACCACATCAAATGCATATTCGATAATATGGGGTTTGTTTTCATTTCTTTTTTCATTTTTCTTTTTTCTTTGCCAATATAATTTTTCTTTTTCTTTTTTTGTAATTTTTGTGAAAAAAAAAAAACAGTTTTCTTTGGTGAACATACATTTTCGTTGCAGATTTTATCCATTTTCCATTTTCCATTTCATTTCATTTCTCATTTTGTATTATAATAATTATTATTATTGAGTTTTTACTTTATCATGGAATTTTTGTTTTTTTTTAGTTTAAAGGGAATATATATATGTGTGTATGTGTGTGTGTCTGTGTGTGTGTTACTGTGTGTGTGTGTGTTACTGAATAACATTTAATAATAATGATAAAAAAAACAACATTTTGTATACATAATACATAAAACATTTGCATTTGCATTTGCATTCGCTTAGCTTACGTTTGTTTTCTCTCTTTTTTTTTTTGTTTAGTTTTTTAGTTTTATTTTTGTTTTTGTTTTTGTTTCGCTTTAGTGTTAAATTACTAACTACTTATACAATGTAATGTTAACTTGTTTTACTTGTTTTAATTTGTTCGTAAAGTTTTTGTTTTTTCTTGTTTTTAATACTAAATTTTGTTTTTGTTTTGTTTTTACTTTTGTCTTTTTTTGTGAACAATTTGTCTTAAAAAATATATACGTAATAATTAACATTTCGCTATTTTTTTGGTTTGTTTTTGTTTTTTTTTTTTTTTGTTTTTAGTTTTAGTTTTTTCTCTGCATTTTAATTGTGTATAAAATATTTTATTTTTTATTTTTACTACAAAAAATCACTCTTTGCAAATAAAACTCAAAATGTTTTTTGTTTTTATTTGTTGTTTTTTTTTTTTTTTACTGTTAACATTGTTTGCGTTTCCTTTCCTTTTCTTTTTTTATTTACTTGTTTTTTTTTTTTTTTTTTAACAAGCATTCATTGATTTTGTTTAATGTATGTTTTTTTTTTTTATATTTAGTTTAAGCGTTTTTTTTTTTTGTATTTTTTTAAGCTTCAAAAACATTTAGAAGACACATCAAAACGATTTGCAACACAAACATTGAATTCAATTTTTATTTAATTTTTTTTTTTAGTTTTAGCTTTGATTTTGTTTAAAATTGTTTTTATTTATTTAAATTGAGTTTTGTTTTATTTTCTTTTTGTTTATTTAGTTTTCTAAGTATTTAATATTTAACAATTGATTTTATTTGATTTCTTTTTTGGCTGTTGTAAAAATACATATATATGTATATATATGCACATATATATCAATATAATGCGAATCGAGATCAAGCGGAAATAAAAGTCAAAAGTCCTCGAACATGCAGTCGGCTGAACTGAAGTTTCAGTGTTGAACAACGCTAAAATTGCATGTGCATGTGCATGAAGCAGTGTTGTAAAATGCCCTTAGAGTGCATGTACTGCACGAGATCTGCACTTCACTTGAAATTCAGCCAATGCTGACGGTTAAGCAGTGTTGGAAAGTGCTTCTAGTGCTGTAAAACGCATGTCAGCTGGTGATCTCATCCCGGACCAAGAGAAACATTAGCAAATCATAGAGAAAAGCCTGGCACTATCCTAAGAACAGTATTTGAATAGAATTAGCAGATCCAAAATAGGCGAAACTAGAAATAGTGTTGAACAGCGTGGCAGAAAAGAAAATGAAGAAAAAGCTCTTTGGAAATGCATTTTAGTTAAGGTTTCTTTTTAAGTTTAGGTTTTTTTTATCCACAAAAAAAAAGTAAACAAAAATTATATCATATATCTGTATATATACATATATATGCAATGCGTGTATAAATTGGAATGTATATATGTATATATATATATGTATGTATATCAATAAATGTATGTATATGTACGTGTATATGCAATAACATTCATATCGTAATCATAATAATTAAGTAAATACATATATTTATATATAAATATGTTTAGTGTGTATATGTTTAGCAATGCGTACGTCTTCAATTCAATCCGTTTCAATTTCAATTCAATTTCAATTCAATTTCAATTGCAATTTGAAGTCTAAGTTGAAACTCAAATTCGATTTTTGCTGTCAATTCAATATTGTTCAATTTCTATTTCAATTTCTGTTTCAATTTCAATTAGATTTCACACATATAATTGCAAGTGAGCTTCAATTTCAATTTCACTTTCAATTGTAATTCAATTTCAATGAAATTTGAATTTGAATTTCAATTTCAGTTACTATTGATTTTCAATTTCAATATTGATTTCAATTCGATTTCCAACTTTCATTCAATTTGAGTTTCAACTTCAATTTGAATTGCGTTTTCATTTAAAATTTTAAGTTAGGTTTCGATTTCAGTTTGGATTCATTTTCATTTTCAATTTCAATTTCAATTTCAACTTCAATTTGCCTTTGAGCTTTGTGCTTCGGCCTTTGGCACTGGAAGTGTTCGCAGTTCGATTTCCAGCTGACTCTCTATACATATATGTATGTATATATAGTATTCCGTATATAATTTAATAATTACTTAAAAATAAAAAAAAATTCTTTGTTAACATTCACAGTTCAATCGAGCAAAAAAAAAAACACATTTGGTTTGTTTTTCTTTTTTTTTTTTAACATTTAAAACTTATTTCTTAAAATTTTTCGGCTCATATTTTTTAAATTTCCATTCAAGTTTTGTTTTTTTTTTTTGTAACTTTTCCTGTTCCTATGGTGTGTTTAGTTTTTCGTTTTTTATTTTTTGTGTGAGGCGCTTTGGGCTTTATTTATTTTTAAATTTGTTTTTTTTTTTTAACTTTTAAAAAGCTTTCAGTTTACATTTATTTGAAACATTTTGATTAAATATACATCTATATATTTTTGTATACATATATATACATATGTATATATATATGAAGAGTTTTTTATTGAGAGTTTAGATTTTTTTTAAATTTTAGTTTTGTTAATTTTTAGTTTTCTTGTATAAATTTGGCTTTGGTTTGGCTGCTGTTCTGTTCCTTCTTCTCTTCCTCTTTTTCTTGGGCTTGATTGATGGTGATTGATGTGGATTGATCTGAACTGCTTATATCATAAATTTGCCCTTTGGTTTGTTTTTATGTTAGATATCAAAAAAATTATTTTATTTTATTTTATTTTTTTTTCAATTACAAGACTGTGATTGACGATGATTGATGATTCAACTGTCTTAGCAGAGCCTAGATTTCGTTATCCAATTACATTATTGCTTGAGTTTCCTCTTCTGCTGCTTTGGGCTATGATCGATGGGGACTGAGCTAACTGCTTACATCATAAGTTTGTCTTTGGCTTTCCTTGGTTGTTCTCCGGATGTGAGGATGTGGATTGAGCTGAACTTATTTACGATAGTGCTTGGATTGGAGTGGCTAGAGCCAACAATGTGGATGCTGGGCAAACGCTTCAGAGCACCGTCTCCATCTCGGCTATTTCCGTTTTGTAAGACCTTTCAATCACGTCGGTTGGGCCATTGATTGATGTTGATTGACGGCAGTTGCACAGCGGTTAGAAACAGGAAAAGTACACTCCAAAAAGTTAGCATATTACGTACAGTTTAAGTAATCTTTGCGAGTATATATCAATCATGCGAGTGCAACAACTAACATATACACATATGGGATAAATGTGGTATATATATATATATATTGTATCTGAATAGTGTAACAAATTGAAAATGTGCTTCAGTGGGGACACACAAGTGCATAAATCGTTGGGCATTCGTCACTGCAGTGGTCCATCCTGTGGTCATGCGAAAACTAATCTATTGCAAGTACACAGAGAGTGAGGCAGAGGCAGAGGCAGAGGGAGAGGGAGAGGTAGACAAAGAGAGTGAAAGAGAAAGGAGGAAAGGGATGGAGAGAGAGGGAGAGAGAGAGTCTGCTCTGAGCTCAATTGAACATCATCAATCAATCAGCAACAAGCGCGGAGCAGTACCCAAGGGCTCGCAAGTAAATAAACTAATGCCAAAAAGTGGTCAGCGACACGCATGATCGACTAGCAGATACCCTGTAAACATAAAAACTCACCCACTATTTCAAGGGAATTCCCAACGTGTAAAGAAGTCAAAGGCAACTCTGCTCGACTATGAGATACTCTCTAGTTAGGGACTAGTAACTTGATTGCAGTTTGAGTAATATAATATGAAAATATTGAAAATATATGGGACTGAGGTTTCATATATTCTTCTTTCTTGTCTTGCAATTAGAGCTCCATCTTTTGATGTGCTGTATTTGGAAATCGACATAACAAGTTTAACGTCTCTAGCCTTTGAGTTGTTCGAGTTATGTTTAAAAACTGTACGAAGAATAAGCGCAGCAGTTGCATAATGTGGGCGATAGATGGCGGCACGTGCTTCAATGTGTGAGCGGGTGTGTGGCAATGTGTGTGGGAATGTGTGAATCTCTAAGTCTCTGTGCAGTAGAGAGGGTATCTCTCAATTGGCAGCCACCAACTTTCTGTCTCTCTCTCTCCCTCTTTGTTGATTGGACTTGGATTCGAATTCAATTCAGTGGGAAACAACAGGTCTCTAGCAGGCCCCAAAATAACAACAACTGACAGGAGATATTTTTAACATTTATCTGACCCTTTCGTTTGTGCGAAATGCGAGTGAAAAGTTTTGAGCACGTGGCATGAATATCAATAAATACATATTCATATCCATATGCGCGTATGTTAATGTATGCTCTATGCGTGTGTATATGCAAATGCATTCATATTTCCCTCTTTTTTTTTTTGTTATTTTGTTGCTGTTTCGCCGCAAAGTTTTTGGCGGTTTTGTTCAAGCGCTTAATTTGCACAATTTGCTGAAAAGTTTTGGCCCCAGCCACGTCCATCATCAAACAAATAAAAAACAAGTTGAGCCAGTGCGAAGAGCTGCTCGACTAGCGGATGCCCTAATCAGGCCTAGAAGTGATATTAGCCCAAGAGTCGGAAGTAAACCTAGTCAGTGCAATCATCACAGTAATTTTAATCCTTAAGCTGATTAGTCGATATTTATCGATATAAAGGAAATATCAAGAGTTATCGAAAAAACAGAATCAAGTTCTTTAGTGCAAACATTCCAGTTTATATATTATATAGTTCAAGTCTCTAGCTTTTATAGTTCTCGAGATCGAGCACTTCAGAAACAAGGGACAGTTGGTCGAACACTCCGACAGTTCCACTCGGCATATTATTAATATCATATATGGCTTAAGGACTTCTTTCTTCTTCACTCTGAGCTAATACGCCCTCAAAGCATTCGGCTTTGCTGGGTATGCGAAAGGGCTTGGCGCTGCGGGGCTAATCTGATGCGTGAGCAGAAAACGTAAACATTATGCATCAGCATATTTTAGCGAAATGACCCGACCCCCTCCGCAGGCCCCGGATATGATCTAAACACATGTTCGTATGTAAATTAGTTGGCCAACTTTCCATTTCAAGATTTTATCCGGCTGGGAGTTTCACCAATTTGTTGGCTAAGTGCCGTTCATTGTTTAAGCCAAACCAGAAAAACAAAACCACAAGCGTTTGTCCTAGCGCCGGAGGAAGTTCGGACAAATTGGCCGATTAGCCTACATAACATTTGAGATATATGTATCTATCTCGCTGAGTTCTTTATAAAGATGGATAGATAGAGTCCGATTGTGGATTGCTCAAGAGTTTCTAGGCTTAGATTTAAGTTGGAATTTAAAGGAAACAGTGCAGAGAGTCCCTGTTCTAGTATATGCCACACTCACAGATAGTACTTCCAGCAATACTTTTAACTAGGCAATTTCTGTGCTCCATTAAGGGCGAACACCAAAGGAACTTGGCTTTGCAGTTGAACGTAAATTTCCGGCTCCGGCTCTGTAACGATTCTAACATTCCGGTAATCTGTTGTACATATCAAATGTGGTTTAAGCCCGGCTTACGAATTTCTGGTGAATGTCCGCGTCACAATAAAACTTTTGTCGCAACTAAACGGATTTGCATGGTTGATGAATTTTTGTGGCTCTGGCACAGCTGGCTGCATAGCTCCTCCCATGGAAGCGGGCCAGCAGCATCGATTCTGCAACAACATGAAAAGGAACTTTTTCGATTTGATTTGCTAATCTCGTCGGTTTTAGTTGCTGACCTGGCTGTATGTGAAGGAGGTGGGGCGTGGGGCTGTAAATGATATGCAAATGTGTGTGAACCTACGCCAGGACTCCACTGTCGGAGATACTTCAGCTGGGGCCAGGGGGTTGGCTCGTTGCCTGGCTCGTTGCCTGACTGCCCCCGGAAGCAGTGGATAAGTTAATTTAATAAAGTAATTTCCATATATTTTTATTGGCAGCGGGAGCGATACGGAGGACAACAACAACAGCAACAACACCGAACTCTGTTGTTCTAATCAATTGCTTAATTGAATTGCTGACTCAACGGACTACCCACACCCCCTCTCTCTCTCTCGCTCTCCTCTCTCGCTCTCTCTCTATCACACATACAACATTGAGGGACAGAGGGTTAGCAGCATGCGGGAGTTTCACTGTAATAAAAAACTTACCACCTGTATAGATCTTGTGCGCTGGCGGCCAAGCTGAGGTTTCCTAGCAGCGGCGGGCGTTCCTTCAGGTGATGGTGATTGAGCAGATCCGACGATGAGGCCAGCCTGAAAGGGTCTCGGATGTTAGCTAGGGCAGAGCATGGGTAAGTGGAGGTGGGCTCACCTTAGCTGCGGCGCCTTGATGCCGTGCTTGTCCATGACCTTCTCCAGCTGGCGCACACGCAGGCGGGACATGTCCAGCTCGTGCTTCACTTTCCACAGGTGCGTGTCGCAGATGGGATCGTTGCAGCGATGCTTCTTCAGGATCTCCGTCGCCTCGTAGACGGCGCCGCGGAAGGTCAGTGACTTGCCCATGGACAGCGAGATGAGGGCACAGCAATGACCGCCATCCTTCTTGGCCAAGCGTTTGCGTATGTACTTGAAATAGACGTGCTCGAGCAGGAGCAGCAGCGCGGCCAGCAGGATGCCAGCCATCAGCAGCAGGAAGGCGGACAAGAACTGCTCGAGTGCCAGCGGATCGGAGGATTTGTGCTCCTGCTTGCCCGGCCGACAGGTGCCTGTCATCCAGTAGCGACGCAAACGCTCCAAGTCGCCGTTGGCCCGGAATTCCAGGAGCCGTTTATTGAACATCTGTACGTACTTGGAATTGCGGCTGAAAGCCAACCCATAGCCTGCAGAGAGATCGAAATGGAAAGAGAGGAAGAGAGAGAGAGAGAGAGAGAGAGAGAGAAGGGGCGTGAGCATAGCAAGCCAATATAAAGCATGGAAGGAAGATAAGCATGTAAAATATAAAAGGTTCAAAGTGAAGAAAGGAAAACATAAAAGGATTCCAGGGAAGGAAATCAAGGAAAGAAGGCAAAGGAATATTAATACAAACAAGGATTAACACTCACCTGTCATTGCGTACCAACTGCCCACAGTCATTAGGCGACAGTCCTCATCCTGGGCAACCAGGTAGTCCAGCACAGTGCCGTCGTAGATGAACGAGTCCAGATTGCCGTTGAGCACGGCGGCGACGCCATCGGCCACGCTCGTCTTGTTGTATCTGTCAATCGAATGGGAGTGGGGATCAGAGGGAAGTCGATCGAGAGGCCCCAAGAGCCGCTACTCACTGCTTCATGTAGTAGTGCATGTCCTTAAAGTACTTGTGTATGGTGGAGTCCGTGTGGCTGTAGGGGATGGTGCCGAACTTGAACGAGGGCTTGTGCGAGTACGGATGCACCAAGCGGCTGTCGTTGAGTCCGCTGAACTCGTGGAACTCCTCTCTGCAAACGGAAGCGAGAGAAACAAATTCAGCTCGGACTGACTTGACTAGAATAGAGCGGACTAGACCGGACTAGACCGGACTAGAATAGAGCGAATCAACCCACCTGGTTATCATGAAGGCCGCCAGGTTGGCAGTGTAGATGGCAAGGAAGACGACGGCAAACAGAGCCCACACGTTGGTCATGAAGCGCGAGGTGAAGCCGCGCGGCGAGTCCACGTGAACAGCAGCTTGGAAGAGCACCGCCCAGACGAGCCAGTACGTGCGGAACAGCGAGAAGCGATAGGGCGTGACGTTCGTGTTTTGCAGATAGAGCTTCATGTCGTAGCCGCTGGGCGACAGCCACTCGAACAGGAAGATCATAAAGGTGGCTGCTTGAATGGCGACGATACCCACCTGTGGTATTTAGTTCGGAACGGGTTGGAACGGGAAGGGGACAGGGCGAGAAAGAGACAGAAAGAGAGAGAGAGGAAGAGAGAGAGAGAGAGAGAGCAACAGAGAGAAAGAGAAAGAGAGAGAGAAAGCGTATATAGGAGTTTTAAGTAAGGACTTACCGGAGCATAGAGTCAGACTGTTTTTTGAATGAGACTTACCAGCATCCAGGAGGCCGTGTCGAACGGCTCCAGAAAGGCCGTGGGCGATATGATGCCCGTGCGCTTGGCCACGACAATGGCAATGCCGGTCTCCATGAACGGCTCACTGAAATCGACAACCGCTTCGCGCTCGGTGTTGATCATGAGAGACGTGAGTACCATGTCCGTCTTGCGGTTAACCAAGTCGGCAATCAAACCATTCCATTTACCATTCTCAAGTGTACCCCATTTACCATCTTCAACCCGAACCAGCTCGTAGGTGAAGCCCAGCTCCTCGGCAAACTTCTCGAGTAGGTCAATGCAGAAGCCGCTGCAGCATTGATAGAAGGACTCGTTGCGGTGTGCTTGACCCACATCGATGTCGGCGGCCATCTCATGATCGGCCGCCACTCGGCACAGCACACCGCGGTCCATCAAGCATTTGCCGCTGACTGGGTCGGCGGGTGACAGATTGATATAGGGTGCCTCCTCGAGGAATGTGATCTTTAAATGGAATTTCTCGGGCACACCTTGCGGCGGAGCGTGCGAGTTACCTGGCCAAGCGATGTCGCGAATGTCGAGCTTCTGGGTCTCCCACGACTTCCACACACCGATCTGAGCGTGCGAGAGTGAGCGGTATAACCGATATAACCGATATAACCGATAACCCGGCCCCACCCCAAAGAAAATCGATTTGCAATTATACAAAAAGCGTTCCGTGTGTGTTGGATAACGGGATTCGGGATGGATGTGATTTGTACAGTGAGTGCGTTAGAGAGAGAGAGAGAGAGGTAAATAAATTCATTCAGGTGTGAGATTCGTTAAGCTGGTGAGGTGAGGGCTCATGCAGAAAGCGTGTCACTTACCTCCTCCCAGACGAGGTTCTTGTTGTTGGCGCTGGGTCGCAGATTCATGATCTTGAGCTCGGCAGACTTGAGATCGCCGTCGGCAGTGAACTCAATGTTCGGCTTGTTCAGGTCGCCTTCGATGGACACGTTGCGCAAGTACTTGAAAAAGCTGAGCAAGAACATTGAGCACCAGAGGGCTTGGGGTCGGGGTGGCCTGAGGAAGGAATACTCACATTTCGCCATTGTCCCAGCGTCCGCGACCCTCGTCCTCGCAGGACAGCGACTGCGTGGTGAGGCGTCGGTCCCGGTTTGCCGGATCCGTTAGATACGCCTCCACGCCGTAGCTGTAGATCTTGATGGCGTTCGATATCTCGTTCATCAGCGCGGCGCTGCTCGTGTCGAAGTGCACGCCCAGCATGCCCACTGGGAACTGCGAGTGCGCGTCCTTCTTCTCAATCACAGACTGGCTGACGACCCACACGTAGTTCTCGCCGGTCAGCTTCATCTCCTCGGCGGCGCGCAGTATGGTGATGGCCTCCGTCTGGGTGGCGTAGAGCAGCATGACGCGCGCCTCGCTGTTCACCAGCTCCATCAGGTCGCTCGTCCGTGTCACCACAATCGAATTGAGGATCGTGAACTTGAAGTGCTCCTGCATCTCGGCCACGCGCTCGCGCACCGCCTGCACGAAGTCATCGTGCCCGGCGATCTGTGAGGTCACCACGGAGAACTGGTGCCACTTGTAGCGCTCCAGTATGCTCAGCATGGCTGCGCTCTGGTGCTCGATGCTCGGCGCCAGCTGCAGCTGCAGCGTCGACTGCGAGGCCCTGCGCTCCAGTCCGGAATTGTCCGCGTTCCACGAGATAACGGGTATGCCCAGGTACCCGGCCAGCTGCAGGAAGTACTGCGCCGAGGCGGTGCTGTGGCCGAACTGCTCGTTGTTCATCATGTACAGGATGGCAGAGACGTTGACGCGCAGGAACTCCTTGCACAGCGTGCTTAAAATGGCTGCAAAGACCAGGCAAGGCATAGAGAGAGGTTAGCTTAAGGGAGTATATGAAGGGTCTGAAAGTTCTGCAGGTTGAAGGTAATCACAGCCTAGTGTATAGTGCTTTAAAGTGAAATAGCCCAGTCAAGAGAAGAGATTTCTCCCGTCAAGCCGTCTTGGCCTAGGTGTAGAATTAGGATTCGAATCATGCCAAAGCTAATCAAAGAGCTCTATTCCACTAGGTCCACCTCTAGGTATGATATCGACAATGGGAACAGAGAAGAGTTTTAGCATACGTTAATTAGAGAGAGACGGAGAGTGAGGGACAGAGAGAGGGGTCCCTTTCATTTAGCTCCATGCCAAGGCCTGCATGGCCGTCGATAACATGTGGAGCGCTCCGACTGGAACGGACCCTCGGGGCTGGGTCTCTCACATTGTGCGTGTCCTGTTTACAGATATGTACGCCAATTAATTAGAGATTAGCCAGCGCCGGAGCGCCGCTTACGTGCCTAGCTTTATTAGGTTATCAAGTGTCGCTCGAGGTGGGGAGTGTGGTAGGTGAGGTAGGTGTGGGAGGTGAGGGAGGTGTGGCGGTCTGTGGCCGAGGTGTTCAACGCCGCTCAATTGGTGGTATGCCCCGAGGCCCGAGGTACGATGCAAGGTGGCAATGGGCTGTGGCTGTGACTGTGGCTGCGGCTCTGGCTGTGGCTGTGGGTCGGGCCTGGTGGCTGCTTCTTATATTGCGGACCTGCTCGAAATGCTTTTTACATTTTTATCCGGCCTAATTATGGGACATGTGAGCAGCGGCCGCAGCTGCCGCTGGCGCTCTAATTGACACCTTTAAAGGTAAACGTAGCCGAAAAGCTTTCAAACAATTCCGAAATTGGTTTTAAATGAAATCATTTTGGCCCTAAAACAAATTGAGTGAATGATTGATGGCTTAGGCATAAGCAATCGACCGACTGGGCTTCATCCTGTATCTCCCGTACTCTAGAGCGAGCAGCTTATGTTCCCTCTTTAAAGAGAGGCCTTCGGCTATCTCATTTGCAATCTCAAAGTTGAGTGAAAACTTGGAACTCAAACTAAAGCTAATCGTTCGCCCGGCCACTGAGCCCGCTTGAGAGGGTCGGCATTATATATTATGAACATTATTCGAACTCGATGCAAAAAAGAAAAGGGGATTCGTTTCCAATTTCGGTGCGAACAGCTGGCCAATGAGTTGGCATGAAACGATATTTTTCATTACGCAGGGCAGAGCCATTGTAATTAATTCATATGTATTCCCCAATGGCTGCGGGAAACTGAAAGGGAAAGGGAAAGGGATGTTTACCCAATCAACAGCAACAGCAACAGCAAACGGCAAACGGCAAACAGCAACAGATACGGCTTCAATAATATCGATTTGAAAGGCTTCGGGCAGCTCATTTTGCAATAATGAGCAGGAGAGGTGGGGGCGGGGGTTCAGTTGGCATTGGCGAAGGATGTCAAGGAATTTGCAGGATGCGTTGCTTAGTTTGTAAAACAATGACCAGCGATAATTTAGAAAGTTTTGCGCATGGAAGCCACGAAAAAAAGCTCCAGGCGACAGGCGACGGGCGACGGGCGAGCGGCGAGAGGCGAATGTGAATGACATGTCAAAGTTGAAACTTGAAAGTTGAGTGAGCCGACACTTGAACAAACATAACTTGGGCAAAAATGACAGAGCCAGCGGGAGACACAGAGGACAGGAAGAAAGCAAAATAGAGAGAGAGAGGAAGCATGAGTGTGTGTCGAAAGTTTTGCCGAACGTGAATCTTAGAGAAATGCGTTGGGCATCAGGGGTTTGTCGAGAGAGAGAGAGAGAAAGAGAGAGAGGGGGAGACAGGAGTCGCTGGGGTCTGTCGAGGGTCTCTTTAGGAGTCTGGAAAAGTGGAATGGAGGGGTCTATGCTAGTATTCGTAAGAGAGTGAAGGGAGAGTTGGGAGGGAGACCAGGCACCGCTTAAGGTTAGATTCTATTGAGGTCTGTTCAGGGGTCTGCAGAAGGGTCCATGGAGAGGTGTGTGGCGGGATCTCTGCTGAAATTTGTGAAGTGTCTGTGGAGGAGGGTCGAAGGGGTCTGCTGAGGTGATGAGGTGGCTGTGGTGGGATCTGTGGCCTTGTCTCTGCAGGGAGGGGTCTGTGTAGCAGGGCAGAGCGGTGCCTCGCAATGCCAAAATCTGGAAATCTCATCAAAAAGTTTAATTAACTTTTTCATCACTTTATTTCTGCTATTTGCATTTGAACGCCGAAAAGGAGGTGCTGCTAATTTTATCAACAGTTTTTCCCCACATGCATTCAATTACCAGCCCGCAGATAGATCGATAGATGCCTGACTGCCGTCCTGTATGGACAGCTAGATAGATAGGCTCACACACACACACAGTTCAGTTTGATGGATGAATGGTCCCTGAGCCCAGAGAGCGAGAGAGAGGTAGACAGGGCTAGCCTGGACAACTCCCTGATTAAGTCGACAATAGAAAATCGCTTAATAAAATTATGCCTGGCAGCCACCACAAGGACTTAACGGCTTAAGGGCTTTAGGGAAGGGCGAGCTCGATACGCAAAATTTCTAGTCATATTCTGGCCACGCCCCCACACTGGGCAGCCCTCTGGTCAATGAAATTTCCAGCTTGTGAAATTTAATTTCGTGTTGAATGAATTTTGATTTAATTACCAGTCGAAAAATTGTTTGATTTTTGACATCACCCACGCCCCCCACATCTACGCCAACCGCGCTCGCCCAGCCACGCCCCGCCCCACCCAGCCACTCTCCGGGCACACAAGTCACTCGCGCCTGGATGTCCATTAAAAACTTTAATTGTATGTATTAAACATTTTTAATTGCTTTTGAAATGGTTGTTGGCGCTCCTGTCTCTCGGTTTCCTTTTTCCTGCTTCCTTTTCCTTTTCCTTTTTATTCATATATATATAAATATACACATATATATATATACCCTGCGTGCATTGCCAATGGGGTCAAAGGGGTGTAATCAAATTGTGAACAAGTTTGCTTAAGTTCTTTCCATCCGTCTGCCTTTAGTAAGAGCCCAGAGTTGTTCAGTAGGTGAATGCTAATTTATGCAGTTTGTTTCACATTTCATAAGTAGCTCGTATAAGTTGTTCACTTTCAAATATATGTATATAGTGAGGGAGGCGTTGCTTTGATATCTATTTATCAGCCATCTCTCCTACTGTCCATTTATATTTGTATACCTATTGAAAATAAACATTCAGATCTTAGAGGTTGGATTAGGATCCAGCACCGACTCATCTCTAAGTCCTACAGTGCGCTTCTGTGTCCATCTTTCTGTCCGCCTTGCTGTCGGCCTCTCCGTCCGTTTTTCTCATTCATTTTCAGATGTTCCCCCTCCGCATGCGTCGGAAACTTTCTTATAGCAGCCACAACTCAAATTTGTTTGTGAAGCAATCAAAGTCTATTTTTGGAAAACCATTTAGAAACTTTCTTTATTTTATGACAACAAATTAGATAAACTTTCTCAAAGTCATTCTCCCTCCAATAGCTCTCGTTTTGCACATAATTTATACTGTGTACAGGGTATGTGCTAGTCTCCCACTCTCCACAGCTTCATACTCTTTGTTGTTGCTGCCTCTGCTTCTGCTTTATGTTTCCCGTTTCCCGCTTTCCGCTTCCATTTTATGCTTCTGTTGAGGCATACGAAAAAAAAACTATAGCCTAGTTATTGGGGCAGCAGAAAAAATGTTTTTTAACAACTTTTTCATAATGTGGCATGAAAAATGAACTCGCAGAGAAACAGCGAAGCAATTAAGTCTACAACTTGGCCGATTATGCTTAGCCAAATGCTCGTTGTTTGTTGTCAATTTGAATGAAGTTAGGCAACAGGACTCAAAGTTCGGCCTGTGATTTAATTAAAACAAGCCAAAGGACTCCATAGTATTTGCTTGGCCCCCATAAAACAGTTGAATTTAATAACTGGAACCTATCTTTGATGGACCTCAGCGATTGTTTGACCTCGCTTTGAAGCAGTGGAGTCATAGCTCTGCCTTGCAGCTATAAAAGTCTAAATACTGCTGATATGTAAGCACTCTATCAAACAGATGGGGCTGCCGCATATCACAGAGTTCAATAATTGTTTAAAAACGCGAACAGATTTTAAGTGAAAGTATTCAAATTGAAATTCAAAAGTTTGCCTGCTTTCATCACACACACTCAGTAAGTGAAGGTTTCACGCAACGTCGCCTTTGACAGCGTTGCCAACGCTGGCAATAATTCATTCAGCGGTTCCACTGTAGCCACAATCAGCGACATGCTGCCGCAGCTACTCGAGCTGCCACCTCCACCGAGCTCTCTCGCTCTCCCCTCCCTCCCTCTCCACTTTTGGACTGTCACAGCGACAATAAGTAGGTAGTGAGAATCGCATAGAACGCACGCCGAGATGGTAGTCAAAGTAGCCGAGAACTGCTTTTCTTTACTCAAAGGGAGGCGAGGCGCGCAGAAGAGAGGGCGTCGACTCATTTATGTACGCATAATAATGCGTAAATTGAATTTTGACACCGTGCTGCTACAATTTTTGGCTAACAGCCAGCGAGGCAAGCGCCACCTCCGCCCACCATCGCAGCTCCGGCAGCTGGCAGGCATCCAGTGTTGCCGTCAAGCGGTGGCAGTCATCCAGTTACTCGCGCTTGTCAGCCACCGAAAGCTGCGAGGCACACGGCGAGCGCAAGTTAAGAAAACTTTTTCTGGCTTAAATTTTAAACCTGAAAAACAATTTCGAAATTGGTTCGCAATTTGAGAAGAGGTTTTCCCTTTCATAAAGGAATTCTGTTGAAATATATGTGCCTCGCAGACTGCTCTATAGTTCCGCGAATGGCAAGAGAAGTAAGTGTTCGATTCAGCGGAAATCGAATCAGCATTTTAGCGCAATTGACAAACAGCTAATGATAAGATACAGAGAAAGAACTAGTAAAACAGAGGTGGGGAGAAACAGAGGGAGATGGAGATAATGGAAAAGAACTCGGAGAAACGGGCAGAGGCAGAGAAAGAGATGAGAGTAATGCATAGATAAATTCAAGCAGGAAGAAAAAACTCAGAAACAAGGAGAAAGAGATGGAAAGAGAGAAAGATGGAGAGAAAATGAGGAAAAGATAGATAGAGAGGGGCTTAGAAACACAGAGCGAGAGAGAGGGAAAAACTCAGCCAAAGAGAAAGTCAGATACTATGGAAAATATATGAGTATTCTGCTAGAAAGAGAGAGAGAGAGAGAGAGAGAGAGAGAGAGAGATACAGACAGAGAAGGAGATCCAGAGAAATAGAATAAGAGTTTAGGCTCGAAAAAGAAGGAGAGAAAAAATAAAAAGGAATAGATGAAGAACATGAGAGGGATAGAGAATGAGTAAGCGAGAGTCAAAAGAGAATAAGAGCGAGAGAAAAAAGGATCGAGAGAGTGCGATATCTTTATAATAACATCAGACAGGAGCAATGAAGCAAAATGAGAGAGCAACAGAGAGAGAGAGAGAGAGAGACACAATCTCTTTTCTGGTGTTAACCAAGCTTACAAATTTAAATTCCAATTGAATCATGGCTCAGATTAAACACAATTAAGCTGCACCCAGCTACCAAGCCGAGTTCTGGTGAGAGGCACAGGGAGAGCAACGATACAGAGAGATACCAAAAACCCAGGCAATGGCATTTCTTTTCTGCCCGCACTTGTGCGTGCGGTAATTAGCTTAAGATTTGAAATTTCAAACTGAATTAGGGCTTAAATAAGGAACCATTAGGCTTACATGTTCCTCCCTGCTGCCCTGCAGGGTTCCGAGTCAGCAGAGTAGAGGCGTTGACAACCCATTGAAGCATGCATAACACACACGCCCTGCCCTCAAGTGTGTGTGTGTGCGGTTTGGGAGTCTGTCAACTTATTATAACATCCATTAATTTCATTTGAGCATCATTCAATTGCCTTCATTTTTATCGCAAGTTATCAAGAGTTTGGGCACACACACACATATGTGTGTGCGTGTGTGTGTATGTGTGTGTGTGTGTGTGTTTGGCAAAGTTTTTGCATTAAGCAACATATTTGGCAGGCTGACGCGGAAGCGGAAACACGGCGAGCTGACAGCAGCGCCAAGTGGGTGTCAGAGACAGGGCCACAGCCAGAGGCACCTAGCTCAATACAATCTGGTATTCATTTTGGTTTATAGACAAACACTCACACACTCACTCACACACATTCACTCACACTCACACTCACTCACACACGAATGCTGTTAAAATATGCTTGAAAAGCCTGTAGCGACATCAAAAAAGGTTCACAATAAAATGTTTAATACCCTGTAGCCATGCATGTTGACTAAACAGGGTATATTGGTTTATGCTTTTACTATGAGTAGTGGCTGTTCCATATACGGTAGTATATATTATTCACTGTGCGTAACAGGCGTGTCCCTCTGCCAGAGAGGCTCTATCTAACTCTGCCCGTTTGTGCGTTCCCTGAATCCCCTGTTCTCGGAATCTATGCAAGCTGGAACTTTGAGCTATTTGCACTAGCTGTTTCATTTCCGTGAAACTGATTGAAATTGATACTCGCCCCTCGACGTTTCAGCTTCTCCGAAAGCATATGCATAACCCTTGGCTTGGCCCATGGAGTGTGTGCTGCAGAGTGTGTCGCAGTCGGGAGCTGCCCGCTCTGTGGCGAACTCTTGTTCGTTAAACACCCATTAATGTTAAACGAACGCGAACAATGGCGAAGGACAATGGGCGAAGGACGCAGCACGCAGGACGCGCCACGAAACGCAATTAGTCAAGTGGCGCGAGTGAAGAGCGCAGATTGCAGAGTGTTCCGCGTGTGTGCGATTGTGAGAGTGTCTCTGATTGCACTTGAAAATCTAAAAATTGGAGCATGCCACGCACTCGCCCCAGAATCTATATCTATACCAGATTATATATATATATATTACGTATACGCCGCGTACACTCATAAATATGCAATGCTAGGGCAGAGCAGTTGTTACACATGCACGCACATACAATTAATCAATACTATGATAATTCCACTCAATTACACAAACACACACAAATACACACAAACACACACACAAACACACACACACACACGCACACACATTTAATGGCAAACAGCAGTGGAAGCATATGAGATGACGGCTTTTCGCGCTTCTAGCTTCTGGCGAGCTCATGAATTTAATCTAAGCGCACACACGCAGCTAGAAAACAAATACACACACATACACACACGCACGCATACACACACACACACACATGGACACATGGGCGTGGTATGCAAAGAAGAGCGAAAAAATGTGGAAGAAAAATGTGAACCAAACTAAAGTAAAGTTTTTGGCTGGTATAAAACTTGGGGCATATATAGATTTTATAGCTGTTTTGTTGACGTCACATGGTCAGCTGTAATACACACACACACACATGCATACACTCACACCAACACCCACACCCACACCCATAAACACGAGCTGGCAACGACAATGACAACGAGCTCACGAGAGGACGTTGACGCTGATGTTGCTGCTGATGGCAATGCTGCTGACGACGCCCCACTTTTGCCATTTGCCACTCGTATCTGGTGGCACACACACCCTCATACACACACACACACTCACACACACTTCGCCCTGTTAACACCCTTTAGCACACGCCCAGCCCTGCACAGCACAGCACAGCCAGCTGCTCGTAGGTGTCCTCTGCCAGCGTCTTATCGAATATCAAAGTGTTGTTAGGATGATTTTGATTTTAGGATTTTTGGCTCCTTTTATTTTGCTTTCTGTTTATTTTCCCTTTGGCTGTTGTCAGTGGAGTTTCGCACGTGAGAAATGTTTAGCTGACATACCAGTCACATACATCACACACACACACACACACAGAGACACCTATATAAATGCACTTTTAATACTCTTGCCTAAGCTGCAAGCTGAGTTTGTTGCTCACAACTTGAGCCGAGACAAAGAGGAAAAAGAATTTGTAAGAAGATTTTCTTTCTATTGAAAGTGCACTTGGTGCGAGCTTAAGGAATTGAAGACTTCTGTCTCAGCTCGCTCAAGAACATATTCCTTGAATCGAGAGTAGATTAGTCAGTCTGTCAATCAGCCAATCAATTTATGGGTCACTCAACGACATATTCCTTGAATCGAGAGTAGACTAATCAGTCAGTCAATCAGCCAATCAGTCTATGAGTCACTAAGTCGAATCACTTGGTCAGTGAATCAACCACTCGAGAGGCGATCAATTAATCACCTATTCAGTCAGTCAGTCAATCGTGTGAATCAGTCAAAGAGTTGTGAATCAGGTAGTCAATCCAGCAATCACTAAGTTAGTTAATCAATCAGTCAAAGAGTTAATTAGCTTGTCTATCAGGCACCCGCGAGTTAATCATTAAGTTAGTCAATCAATCAGCTAAAGATTGAGTCAGCTAGTCAATCAGGCAATCAGTCAGTCGAGCAACGAATTGCGAGTCAATCAATCAGTCAAAGAATCTGTAAGAGAGTCAGTTCTAAGTCAGTTGGTCAGGAGTTTAGTCAGTCAGTCAATTAATAGAGAGTCAATAACCATACTACACCCATTCAGTCAATCAATCTCAAAGTCAGTCAATCAAAGAATAGTAAGATAATTCAGCCAATCAAGACTCAAACTCATATTCAGTCAATCAGCCGGTCAGTTAATCAATCACTAAATCAGACAATCTAGAGTCAAACACCAAATCAGTCGGAATACCTATTCCGCTAGTCAATCAGTCAATCAAGAGTCAATCATAAAATCAGCTAACCATTAAATTTGTGAGTCAACTCAGTCAATCGTGAGTCAATCTCAAAGTCAGTCAGTCAATCTCTGAGTCAATTAAACAGTCAGTCAGTTAGTCAATCACCAAGTCATTGCCAGTCAATCAATCAGTCTGCGTGGCATGTAAATGGATTTAGATAGACCCGCCCTGACTCCATTATGCCCAACTGGCGCAGGCAAATAGCAGTCGCCCATCGAGCAGCTTGGAGCAAGTGGAGGATGATTTAATGGCGCTCCCAGATGTGGTGAGAATGGCAAATGGTTAATGCCAGAGCACTTACGAATAATGTAAATCGCGTGTGATCCGGCCTAGCCACAGCTACTTGCTGGGCCTCGACCAACTAGGGCTCGGTCTCGGTCTCGGTCTCAGCCTCGGTCTCAGTTTCGGTTTCGGTTTCGGTCTCGGTTTTTGGGCGTCAGCCATTAGCAGCGGTTGCCACGGCTTACGAGGCTAAGCGTAAACATCCTGTTTGGACAGTTGACCGCAAGGATGCGGCTGCACTTCGTACACAAGAGAGTGAAAGCGAGGGAGAGTGAAACAGAGAGAAAGAGAGAGAGCGGGAGAGGCTGGGCCTGGGCTCAGTTCTCTAATAACTCAACACCATGTTCGCAGCCGATTTAAGGCTCCAGCTGCCAACGACAGCTTCAACTGTCAACAAAACCCTAAAGCCGAAACTGAAACCGAAACCGAAACCGAAACCAGAACCAGGAAAAAAGCTCAGTCCATCACCTGTAACATTAAACCGAGGACTTGAAACTGAGGCCGAGTCCGCAGCTCTAACATAATGTGTAAATAAAATCGCCATGTCCAAGTTCAAAAG
The DNA here is from genome assembly GCA_035045145.1 of Drosophila meridionalis. Classification (NCBI taxonomy): domain Eukaryota; kingdom Metazoa; phylum Arthropoda; class Insecta; order Diptera; family Drosophilidae; genus Drosophila; species Drosophila meridionalis. Next base: position 405,127 of record JAWNPG010000015.1, on the reverse strand, counting down.
TCTTCGATGTGGCTGGCTGGCGCTCAGGACAGAGGTAGGGAGGTAGGGGAGGGGCAGTGGGGCAGTGGTGCGGCTCACTTGACCTGGAACCGACTGCGGCCCAATTAGTTGGAAGTCAAACGTTAGGTTCGCTCCGCTGTCGACAAGTATTTATGCTTGGCATGCACCACCGGAACCTACATACTTTATCTCTGTTCCTATCTACGTCTTGATTTCTATCTTGCTCTCTCTCGCTCTCTCCTGTTCTTGTTCTCAATTTTTATGCGTTTACTTGCTCGGTTTGACTTTAGTCGGTCCAGAGGCCAGGACAAGGCCATACTTTTTCATTTGACTGCCTCTGTGGCTCCCGCTCCCAACTCCGCGCTCCCTTCTCGCTTTCACTCCTTAGATTCCTTTTGCCCTAGCCGCTTGCTCTACTGCGCCTTCTCTTTACTCTTTCTCTATCTCTCTCTCTCTCTCTCTCTCTCTCTCTCTGCCTACCCTTCTCTCTCTTCACTCCCTAATTCTCCTTGGAGTCTACTTGCCCCTTGGTCTTTGCTCGCTCAACCCAATTTCTCTCCCTAAAGTCCTGTTGCCACTTGGTCCTTGCCCCGTCCAATACCCCACTCTCTCCCTATCTCTCTCCCTTCCCCTCTTGACTGTGGGTCCAGCTGCAACTCACACTCCCTCCCCCCTTTTCCTGCTGCCCATAGCCATTTGTTTCGGCCTTGTTGCTACTTTAGCTGGCACGGAGGCCACCCGCTGTGGCGCACAAGTTGAATGGACGCCATTGTCTGTCGTCGGTCTGCAACTGCAGATGGCTCCTAGGAGGGGGAACAAGGGCAAGGACTATATGTGCTATATGGGCCACATACTTTGTGGCTTTCTCTCTCAGTTTGCTGTGTGTGTGTGTGTGTGTGAAATTCACTTTGCTATTGGGATGCCACACACAGTTAGCCAGTTTCAATAAACAAGTCTCTCGACTAGTTGCGCGCAAATGGAACTCGGCCTCGCATTACGAATCATCAAAATTTATGAGAAAGGGCCATATACTACTTTCCCCGCTAGCAGTCAGACATACTATATATATAACCATATTGTATATATACGTTAAGAGCATCTCATCGAGTATTGCCAGCCACACACGTCCATTTATCTATTTATCCATTCGATACCCATCTGCAGCTGCACTCCAAGAGGAATGTAGTGAGCCGTGCATGACATATGTGAGTGCTCGAGGCTTTGGGTACTTAGGACTTTATCAGTTTACCCTCAGTCAATCTGGAGGATATATGGGGTATAAGGGCTGTATACGGTTTGTTGAGTATCTAGAGTCTCTAGGGTATATAGGTTATCCTTTTTTTCTGATTTTCATGCTCTCACTTACATACAAGATCTACAGGGTGTCATCACGTCGATCAGTTACAGAGCTTGACTAGTTTTTATTTTCCCTATTGCTCACTTAACGGTTTTTCTTATACTGGTTCTATTGAGTATCTAGAGTCTGTTGAGCTTATATCCTATGCTCTTCTCTCACATTCAACATATACAGGGTGTCATCACGTCGATCAGCTACAGAGCTTGACTCGTTTTTATTTTCCCTATTGCTCACTTAACGGTTTTCCTTAAACACGCTTTTCAAGCATTTGCCGGTGCCGCCGTCAGGTGGCCGGCCAATCACTGGGAATCGACAAGGGCCTAAGCATCGATGCCATCGCCATCAGCATCGCCATCAGCGTCAGCATCGCCATTGCCAACGCCACCTGCACAGGTGTTGAAAGCGCTTGCCGCTTAACGACAGGAACATGCTTCAACAGCATTTTAATGCGCACTTTGATGATGTCCTGGCCCTGCCTCCGCGGCCGCCCCTCAGTCTGTCGCCTGCTGACCACGCGGTCAATGAGTGTCGGACAGCTGAAGGTGGAGCTGATGCTTCAAGCCGGAGCTGGAACTGGAACTGGGGTAGCCCCATGTAGACAATGTGTAAACAAGGTTTACAAACGTGTCTGTCGTTAGAGATGGAGATGGAGATGGAGATGGGAATAGATGCAGACAGAGATAGGCGGCGAACAGGTGAGAGCTGGGCTCAGTTTACCCTTTCAACTTGTCAACCACAGCAAATGATAACTGAATGAGTAATTATGCACACTCCCTCTCTGTCTCGTTCTCTGTCTCTGTTTAAATATAGAACGGCAGCAGCAGCAGAAGCAGTATCAGCAACAGAATGGCCTAAAAATATTTAAGAGCTGAGCTGGCTATTCACTCGGCGCAAGATAAATGACTTTTCGAATGTCCTGGCAGCATAGCGAATCTGTCACACGATGAACCAGTGATATATGAAAGCTGTGATTCACGAACAAGAAGAAGAAGAAGAAGAAGAAGAAGCTGAAGAAGAGATATATGTGACAAGATGCAAACTTATTGACCTTACACCATCGAAAGCAATTTGTATAGGAAAGAAAGTCTTGATTACTGCTGTATGTGTGAGTTGTTAATGGAACTAGTTCCGGTGAACTAAGCCAGACAAGAGAATGAACAAACCAAACTAACGCAGCAGAGAGAGAATATTTAGTGAACTAGTTCAATTTAATGAACTAGTTCCATTTAAGAACAAGTTCAATTTGATGAGTTAAACTATATTAACTAAAGTATTGCAATTAAACTATTTGTTGAAGTTGCTTCATATGCCGTACATGTTCAATTGATCGACTAGTTCATTTCAAAAAAGTTCAATTGCAAATGTTTAAAAAAAAAACGATGACTCAGCTTAGCTTTATATTGTGAATTTGACGAACTAGTTCCACTTGATAATCTGCCTCTAATTGATGAATATTGCTAGGCAACCAGTTCATATGAAACATTTCATCCTTCCAACGATTGCAATGTCCGACGTTCGGTCAAAGCCAGAGGCAGAGCTAGTTCCATTTGCTGGTTTTGCGGTTCAGTCATTCAATCATTTACATGACAGCAAACAATGCGCGGGTTCAGCACACTCACACACACACACACTCACGCACTCGCGCACTCACGCACACACGCACAGCAATTATGTGTGCGGCATGCAGCAGAGTCCGTAATTGGGGGTTTGGGGGCTTTGACCGCAACAGAGTGCAAATTGTCACATTCGTATCATTGGAGAATTTTTCGGACGCGCCTCGATTGATTGCAATTAGTGAAGTTAATCATACGCAACGTTGTTCAATGGCAACAATTATTGTTAACCACTAATTGAAGAGCGTTAACAGAGCGACAAAAGATGACATGGAACGCATTGTGCCCAGCTGCAGACATTCACCGCAAATGAACCTAACTCGATAATCAGGCAATCAGAGTCTGAGCTGAGCTGAGCCGAGCTGAGCGAAAGGACGCAGACTGCGTGTCCATTGCCCTGGCTCTGACGCTGGCTCTGGCACTGGCCCGGACTGTGTTTATTGTCCATTTCTTGGTTAGTCGACAATAATCGTTTCGTATACCCTGTACACATGTTGTGCATGCTTAGAGAGCGGGTATATGCTATGGCTGCAATGATTACCTGAGTCTATCCAGCCATAGTCATGTCTAACTCTCCATTTATCCGTCTGTGTGAAGGTATCTCGAATTGAAAATGGAAAATGCTTTGGTTGGGGTATCACTTAGTCGAGCAATCTCACTTGTTATTGCTACGTCTAGGCTCGAGGTAAGAATAATACAGTTTTGTATTAAATTTCATTGGCACACCCACACACACACACACACACACACAGAGTGAGAGAGACAGACCTCCGGCTGTGGTAATTAACATGAATGGCTTAGATAATGGCCTAGAAAGTGTGATACTATAATGTGTTATGGAATATACTATGTTTTAATCGGCTCTTGCCCCGCATATGAATGCATAAATGTACGAAAAACTTGGTTGAAATCACTTGTGAAGCTTAATAGTAGCCCTAAGCTTAATACTCGTTTACGAAACGAGAAGAGAGACAGAGAAAGTATGTAGGTTTTATACATATATATAATAGTATATCTGTGTGCTTATTGAATTTACTATATGTATGCATATATATATATATTCATATATTTGTATACATATGTGGGTGTAAATGCTAGTGACAACGTGATGAACTTTACTTTTGCTGTGATGAATCATGACAATGTATATTTAGTTTGAAAATGAACTAGTTCAGCAGTAGTTTAGTTTGATTAATGAGATTATTTTAAGGAGCTAGATTCAGTTACTTGGGCTAAACTACTTCACTTTGACGAACGAGTTCACTTTTAATAAACTAGTTCAGTTTGATGAATACAACTATGCTAATTTTGTATTCGTTGCCCAGGCTTTGCACTTAATAAATAGTAGTTTCTCGGAACATGTTCCTCTAGGAGACGTCTCAAATCGTGGCTTTGCTAAATCTTTTATATCTGTTAGCCAATTGCAAAACTAACTTTCAATTTAATTTCATTGCAGAGGGGCAACGGCTAAGCACGCATGGAAGTGTGTGTGTGTGTGTGTGAGACATATGCATGTATTGGTTGGGTGGTTCCCTGCATATTGGAGCATCGAAAATTGAGTCTTGTTCTGGTCCTTTGACAAGCAGCAAAACTGATTGGCTATGCCGCAGCTGCGGGCTATGCGGATATGTATAACCAATATATGTACATATATATATGTATGATATACATATATACGTGTATATATCATGCATTTGCTTTCAATCTAAGCTGTGTCTCTGCATAAATTGATAAAGAATAAAATAAGAACTCGACAGGCGAATGCAAACAGAAGCCGAAAAGAAATTCAACATGATGTTTAATGTCTATTGCGGGCTGGTAGGTAGCCTGATAGGCTGCAGTGTGGGCGTGGCATAGTGGGTGGGTGGCGGGAGTGGGGAGTGGTGAGTGGGGAGCCTCCGCTCTGTCATGTGGGTACGCAAATTACAAGACATAACAAATGTCTGAACGACTGATTGCCAAACATGTCGACAATACAAGTCTCTCTCTCTCTCTCTCTCTCTCTCTCTCTCTCGCATTCTCTCTCTCACTCTCACTCTGACTGTGTGTGTGTGTGTGTGTGTATGCCAGTTGGGAATTTATAATGGTTTTCTATTCTATAGTCCACCCCCCTCTCACACCCCACACACACGCATTTCTAACAATAGAAGCAAAACGGCCTGGTTTGAATTTTAGTTCCAATTTCCAATTTTCACTTTACGGATTCCAGTTCCAGTTCCAGTTTCGGTTCCAGGCGCAGCCCTCGTATTGTTGTTTAGGTGCTGGCACTTTGCGTTTCTGCATTGATTGCTTATATCTTGTTTGTTGGCTCCACAACCCCAATTCGAACCCAAATCAAATCTCCGTTGCCAACAGCTTCTCCCACTTCTCCCATTTCCTCGAATTTCCATTTGAAAAGAAAATTGTGCAATAATTTGTATGGGAAATTGAATTTGATTTCATTTTTGAGTGCGCGGGCGTGGCAGTGCCTTTTGTGATTGCCCCAATGAGACGCCTCGATTGTTGCCCTGACTTGACCAGGCGAGAACTTGGCTGGATCAGGTTGCCTCACAAAAGCCAGCTGTCATTTACTACACTGAGCGAAACGGGCGCTATATCTAAATTAATGACAAGCATTTTGTGGGCAGCGATTATAATTATCAAGAGCTTTTTCTTTCAATGAAATCTCCAATTTGAAGTATTTATTCAAATTTTATAATTAAGTATCAGTCCAGGTGGGCTCTCGCATCGTACACTGAGAGAAATTATCAAAGGCATTAGAAGAAAACGTTTCAAGTTGGAAACTTCTGAGAACTATGGTTCAAATGACCTAGTACATCTGCCGTTCAAATCTCTTTTAAATTCTTCAAAGATTTTGATCTGTTAACGAGATGTTAGAAACATAGCCAGACGGCCCGACGGAGATGGCTAGATCGATTCGGCTGGTCGTCTTGATTATTAATGTATATATATTATCTATCTTAACATTACGGAAAATACCACGCCTCTTTATCCCCTAAGTTCACATCATAAATTAACATAAAATCAAGGAAGAGGGAACCATAGGAAGTCTGATGAACACATTTCTAACATATTGCATTGAGGATATTTCCATTTTGGGCTATTAGAGGTTTATTAGAATTTTTGGTTTAAGGAAGAGTAGAGCTTGCGATGTGACCTTCATATTGATTGATTCTGGACTACAACAAGCCAATGCTAGTAAAAAGTTTATAGCAAAAACTAAATTCAGAAGTCAGTCTGCCTGTTATATATATATATACCTAGATAGAGATATATATATCTCGAATGTATACATCTTTGTTGTGCCTTAGATATATATTTTATATCATTTAGTAATTTTGTTTATGACAGACATGACATCCACTTTATGACTTTACTCTACTTTGCTTTGGACAGATTCGTTCCTTCTTAGATGTTTAGTTGGCGAACAAGAGGAAAGGTGAAGGGTTGAGACAGACGCGATGTGACAGGTGAGAGGGTGGTAGGGGCGAGGGCAGGGCAGGGCAGGGCAGAGCGGGTACAAGTGTAGCCGTATTCAACTGAGTTCAACACTTTTAGATTGAGTGTGCTCGACGAGCAGTTACCCTGCACAAGTTTACGTCAAAGATGAAAAGTTGTTCATTTTATAGAACTAGTTCTAGGCACATAAATAGAAGTCATCACCGTCGTCGACTCGACTCGACTCTTTGTCTAACTAGTCAACGTCATACCGTCTGCTTTATCAAAATTCTAATGGGTATACTAGAGCGCCTGAGCGCCCAAGTAGTTCAAGATGAATCTTAATTAAAAATGTGACGTGTGGCCGCATTATAAAGTCCAAAGCCCTGTCCCCTTGTTTAAGGCACAGTTTTTTCTTTTTTTTTTTTTTTTTTTTTCTTTTTGCCCCTACAAAGCTCTAAAGCACTTTAAGCATATCCCACATCCAGATTTAGATTTAGATAAAGTTATATATGTAATTTAATGGGTACGTGTGTGGATCTCGTTCAATTGAATAGACAAATTCCATTGTTCAACATCGTTGGACAGTGAAACAGCTCATAGAACAACTGAGTTACTCAATAGTTTCGTACGATTCAATAACTGAACACAGATAATCGTTCAATACGGACTGAAGATGTATCGTAAAGTGGAGTCCTGGTTCAGAAATAGATACAGAAATAGTTAACTAAGCTAGTTCATAATCCTACGTTCAATTGAATTTATTCTGAATACATTTAAACTACTAAGTGATGTTATTCAGGCTTTCTTAGTTATAGTTCACTGAACTAGTTCAATTCATTCTTAATTAGGGACAATGAGAGAACTCTTCTACCAGATATATCGTGTAAATATGAACATAGTTCACTAACCAGTACCAGTTCAATTTACCTAACTAGTTTCGTTCAATTGATGTGAACTGTTCATGGTTAGACTGTGCATACAAATATGTGCAAGGTTCACTTACCAGTTGGACTCGGCGTCAAGGACATCATGTCGAAATGTATGTTCTTCTGCTCGAAGGAGTAGTCCTTGAGGAAGGTGAGCTTGGCGCCGCGCGTCTTCGTTAGCCCGGTGACCGCATTGTTGATGCTGCGCAAATATTCGCGCTTGCCGAAGTTCGTGTGCGGCGCAATCAAACCGATGTTGAGCTGCTCCTTGTCGGCGCCGACGCCTTTGCTGAGGCTGTTGCCGCCGTTGGTTAGCCGCAGAGCGTCGGTGCTGGGGCAAGCACAGATCATGATTAGCAGCGGTAACGCCAGCAGCATCTTTCTCGACTGGCAACAAGTGTTGCTGCTGCGTGTTGCTGCTGTGCAGCTACTTATATTGCTATTGTGTTTTCTATTGCTGTTGGCAGTGTTGCAGTTGTTGTTGTTGTTGTTGTTGTTGTTAATGTTGTTGTTGTCGGTTATATCAATTGCTGCATTGATATGAGCATTGGCAGCAATTGTTGCCGCTGCTGTTTTTGTTATTGTTGCTGTTGTTGCAATGAAACTCTTTTTGCTCTCTGTTGCTGCTGCTGCTGCTGCTGTTGTTGCTTCCTCTGTTGCTGCTGTGCTCGGTCTGCATTTCAGCTTAACTTTTGTTCTGCTGCTGCCACGCATCAGCTGCCTTTTTCTACAGTTGAGCTGCGTATTATTGTTGTTGTTGCTGCTGTGGCTTTGGCTTTGGCTGTTGCTGTTGCTGTTGCTGTCGTGTTGCTGCCGCACAGCATGTTGCCTTAATTCGACCATTACCTGCACAATATGCTCGCTGCAATTGCCCGTTTTTCCTTGCCTCAATTGCTCTCGTTTGCTCTTGCTGTTGTCGATTTTCCTTGCTTTGTCGTGTTGTTGTTGCTGTTGCTTAATTTGCTTTTATGTTGCTGCTCATTTTCTCACACTCTCTCCAGCTTTCTCTCTACATATATTTATATAGCTTTGTTTATTTGTTGTTGGATGGATTGGGTTCATAAACAGTTGCATATCATCTTTAGCTAAGTGAAAAATTCGCTATTGTTGCTGCTGCTGCTGTTGCTGTTGCTGCTGCTGCTGCTGCAGCTGTTGTTGCCTGGCTTAAATTATGTTCTCTATTATGCATTGCTAATTTCAAGCACGCAGCAAGTGAAAGTCATTTCCTCCACATCCACACTCAAACACACTCAAACACACACGCACACACACACACACACACACATACATGTTTGCATAAAGTTGCTGTTGGGCAACAGCAACATCATCGCCCACAGCGGCAACAACAGCTGTGTAACGACTTGACGCTTTCCGTTTCCGTTACCTAATTTGTTGCTTGTTGTTTGAATGGCAACAGCAACATGAACAATTGAGGGCTGCAGCTGTTGCTGCTGCTGCCGCTGTTGCTGCTGCTGTTGCTGTTGCTGTTGCTGTCGGTGTTGGTGTTGCTGGCAGCAATGGTTGCCTCACTGTACACAGGATGTGAAGTGTATGTATTTATGGGCGCACAGGTGGCAATCGTTGTTGCTATTGCTGTTGTTGTTAGTGTTGCTGTTGCTGTTGCTGTTGGTGTTGTCGGCAGATTAGCTCAGGCAAAATGAGCTCTGAGAATAATTCCATTTAAAGCTGTTTCACATTGAATATTAATGTAAGCTTATATATATAGCATTGTGATATACATAAACCAACACCTACTCCCACACACACACACACACACACACACATAGAGATTGCTGCTATAATTAGTTGCTTTGACTTTGAAAAAACTTTGCATTAGTCCAACTGACCTCATTGTCGTGCTTCGATTGTCCCTCTTTCAGTCAACCCAACAACAACAGCAACAATGAGAAACTCAAGCATGGCCTCACACAATTCTAGCAGAGGGGCGTGGCAATTGCTGCCTGTCAATTTGTCTGAGATTTGTATTGTCGCAATAGGTGGTCGGTCGTATTGTTATCAGTATTGCTATCAGTGTAATTATTTATATTATTACTGTTAATGTAATTGTTATTATCATTATTCATCTTAATTATCATTAGTCATCGGTATTATCATTAGTCATCATTATGATTAATATTAATGAGGCAGTTACTATCTGTCGATTTGTCTAAGATTTGCCATTGTCATTGTCATTGTCATTGTCATTGTCATTGTCATTGTCATTGTCATTGTCATTGTCATTGTCATTGTCATTGTCATTGTCATTGTCATTGTCATTGTCATTGTCATTGTCATTGTCATTGTCATTGTCATTGTCATTGTCATTGTCATTGTCATTGTCATTGTCATTGTCATTGTCATTGTCATTGTCATTGTCATTGTCATTGTCATTGTCATTGTCATTGTCATTGTCATTGTCATTGTCATTGTCATTGTCATTGTCATTGTCATTGTCATTGTCATTGTCATTGTCATTGTCATTGTCATTGTCATTGTCATTGCCATTGCCATTGCCATTGCCATTGCCATTGCCATTGCCATTGCCATTGCCATTGCCATTGCCATTGCCATTGCCATTGCCATTGCCATTGCCATTGCCATTGTCATTGTCATTGTCATTGTCATTGTCATTGTCATTGTCATTGTCATTGTCATTGTCATTGTCATTGTCATTGTCATTGTCATTGCCATTGTCATTGTCATTGTCATTGTCATTGTCATTGTCATTGTCATTGTCATTGTCATTGTCATTGTCATTGTCATTGTCATTGTCATTGTCATTGTCATTGTCATTGTCATTGTCATTGTCATTGTCATTGTCATTGTCATTGTCATTGTCATTGTCATTGTCATTGTCATTGTCATTGTCATTGTCATTGTCATTGTCATTGTCATTGTCATTGTCATTGTCATTGTCATTGTCATTGTCATTGTCATTGTCATTGTCATTGTCATTGTCATTGTCATTGTCATTGTCATTGTCATTGTCATTGTCATTGTCATTGTCATTGTCATTGTCATTGTCATTGTCATTGTCATTGTCATTGTCATTGTCATTGTCATTGTCATTGTCATTGTCATTGTCATTGTCATTGTCATTGTTATTGTCATTGTCATTTTTCTCATTTGTATTCTCATTCATTCACATTTTCATTCTCATTCTCATTACTCATAAATATAATTATTATTGATGCTTTTCACTTTACTATTATTATTCTTATTATTCTGCCAATTTCTATTGATGCTCGAAATATTGCTAAGTACTTAAAGTTATTTATCTTTTGGCTTGGGCGTCGTCGCTGCTGCTGCTGCTGCTTGAGTTTGGGCGTTGTGTTTGGGTGGCTGCGTTGGGTGGGGCTAGCACAAGGGCTGGCACTGGGACTGGGACTGGGGCTGGGCTTTGGGTTTGGGCTTGGGCTTGGGCTTGGCTGCTCTACGAAAGTTTTTTCTACGTCAGCATTTTAGTCGGCCTTGCGCGCGCTGCCTTCGCTGGCGCTCGTATTCGCTCGGCTTGCAGTCTGAAGCTGAGGGCGTAGCTGCGCTGCCACTGGAACTGCGAAGCTGGCCGACTGACACTGGAGCCTTTTTCACGCCAACACCCCAGGCGCCCAGCCCCAGTCCGCCGCTCTCACGCCACCAATTTGTTGGGCGTCATGTTGGGTGACTGGCTCTGCCTTAAACTGTGTTTTTTGCCACTTAGTCGCTGTCAATAAGCAGCCAAAACTTATGCATATGTGTATGTGTGTGTGTGTGTGTGTGTGTGTGTGTGTGTGTGTATGTGGGAGTGTGTCTGAACGCTTTGTTGTTGACCCAATGCTGCTGCGGGACAAAGCAGTGATTACTTTTGCGGGCTGGCTGCTTGGTTGTTCGACTTAAGCCGCAACAACAGCTGCATTAGAGTCAAAGACATAGAAGGTCATAGCTAACCAATAGACACACACACACACATATACTCTCACACACACACACACACACACACATAGACTTAGCCATAAAATGCGTTGCCTTTTCTTTGCCTATATCTTATTTTGTTGCTGTTGTCTATGTCTATGCGAGCGTCTGAGCCTATGCTACAGCCAGACACACACCACCCACACACACACACACACACACACCACCACAGTGTATGTGTGCGTCGTATATAGATATACTCATCTATATGTACGCTCGTGACAAGGCAGCAATAAATTGTGTCTTATGAAAAGCAAATAAAAAGGACGCCAGTGGCTGCTGGGCTGGCAGTCTTTGGGCATTCCACTGGCTGCTTCTGCGGCATGTGGCATGCGGCATGCGGCATGCGGCGTGTGGCATGTTGTGCATACGCAACGCTGAGCGCCCAACTATATATGCCTTATAGATGTGCAGAGCACCACCTGCCCGCTGCCAGCCAACTTCTCCTAGTGCTCGCCCATTAGTCGTTTGCCTTCACGTAGTTTCGAGTATTCTGTTCAATCGGACGTGGCATAAATTAGATACAGTGGAGACTCCCTACACGAAGTTGTCGGGCTGCTTGTGGCATAGTGTCACAGAGGTGTCAAGAGTTGCAGCGCTTTGCAGTCATGCCTCTACTTTTATGAATAATAGTATTATAATTACTATCATTATCATTATTGTCATTCGTAGTCATCATCATCATCATTGGTTACAATCAGTATCAGCATTAGTCATCACCATTGCCTTTAGACATAATCATTTTCATTAGTCGTCATCATTATCATTGGTCTTCATCATAGTTATCATCATTGTTCATAATCATTAATCATCATCATTACTCCTCTTCATCAGTCATCATCATTACTCATCTGCACCATCATCATTTCATTGTCAATGTCATTATCATTACCATTCTCATTAGTCATCATCATTAGGCATTATCACTGTAGATTCAATTATTATTATAACGAATTCGAATTTAAATGTTTGCCATTTAAAAGTGGGTCAAATCTGTTCTATCAAAGTACTGCTATATCTACTCTTAAGTTATCATACGAGGTATTGACAAAGTCGGGCCCATTCGCTAGTTTATGTTGCTGTTGCACTGGCATTATCATCATCAACTGTCCTTTGGCGTTGCTTTCGTTGTCAGTTTTATGACTTTTACTATGGCCCCTCATTCGACACACACACACACACACACACACAGACAGGATACAAGGGGAAAAAACATAAGGGTTTAGCGCGCCTTTTGGCTGTGTGACAGTTTTTCTATTTTTTGTCGTTGCTTGTTTTCTATTTAGTTGATGCAGACACTGCCACGCCCACACGCCTACGCCGGAGAGTGGGCAAAGGTCGGTGCAATTTTGTTTGCTGCTCATGTTGTTGTTGTTGTTGTAATGTGTTTGCCTATTTCATGCGCTCTGCTGGTCCTGTGATGTGGGCCAACTTTTGCTTTCAATTCACCTCATTCTATTCGCTCTCACCCTCTCGCTCTCTCTCTCTCACTCTTACCCTCTCGTTCTCTCTCTCTCTCTCTCTCTGTCACACACACTCACACTGTCCTTCACCTTCTTCTGCTAGTCGTAAATCGACAGTGCGTCGACCGCTGTCAACGTGCGTCTTGTTACGAATATTTCGCTTTTTGTTGCTGTTACCGTTATTGTGTTCCGTTATTCCGTTTTTGTTGTTACTGCTTATTAGTTTTTTTCACGCTGCTGCTGTTGCTGTTGTCGTCGCTTCGCCAGACGTGTCAAAAGCCAGCGCAAAGGAAGACACAAAACAAGAAGCAACAAAATGAGGAGCAGCCAAACAAAACAAAAACAAAAACAAAAACAGAAACAGAAACAGAAACAAAAACTCTGGCAGCCAAGAAAAATTGGGGCGTGTTATCTTTTTGACGTTGATGATGCGCAGCAGCAGCAACAACAACAACAACAACAGCAATCGGAACGTTAAAGGAGCAGCTGTGTAGTTGTTCATTTTACACACACACACACACACACACACACACACACACACACACACACACACACACACACACACACACACACACACACACACACACACACACACACATACATACACACAAAATTAATTTATTTGATAAACCATCACATATAGAATTCAGTTTTTTCTATTTGATTTGCCTTGTGTACATGTATGTGCGTGTGTGCGTGTGTGTGTGTGTCTCTTTACAGTAGTAATAATAATGGAGGCGTGGTTGCTGCTGCCTCTGCTGCCTCTGCTGCTGCTGCCTTTCAAAAAGAGGGGCTCGCGCCTCGCTTCGGCATCTACTTAGCATTGAACTTTGATCTACCGTTATTTATATTTGCTTTCTTTTAAGCACACTTTGAGTTACACTTGAAAAAAAAGTAATCAAGAAAAAACGAAAATGGGCATTTGGAGCACTGTTTCCATTATTTGAATTTCATTTTTATTAATATTGCCTACTTACAGGCGTCACTTGATCAAACAATCGCAGGCAACGGCAAAGGCAGGGGGGGCGTGTCCCTGGGCGTTCACTGCTAAGCCAAACGAATATCATTTCATTCAACAAAAACAAAAACAAAAAAGAATACAAAATTGAGCGCAGTGCCGCGGCTGCATCTGCATCTGCATCTGCAGTTGTCATGCACTTTTAATCACTGTGCAGCCATTGTTGTTGTGGTTGCTGTTGCTGTTGTTGCTGTTATTAGTTTTAGGCTGTGTGCGAAAGCGCAGTCATGGAGAGAGGGGGACAGGCGACAGCAGAGGTCGGTTAGGTAGCGTGCAAAGAGAAACACAGCAGCAGCGACAGCGGCAGCAGAAAATGAAACAAGAAACAAGTCCACACCCAAAAATTCAAAGACACGCACAACGTCGACGCCGACGGCGACGCTCACACACACACATACACGCACACGCACACAAACACACACACACACACACACACACACACACGCACACACGTTAATATGTATTTATTTTAGCGAGCAGAATTTTGTGGCCTGGATTTGCGCTAACTGTTATTTTTTTGACATTGTTTTTGCTCATTTCTTTACTGTCAATTGTTAGTTGGGCCAGAGCGAGAGATGAATATATCCCTCTCTCGTACATATATGCACGTACGTATACGATTTTGGTAGTTTTTGTTTTCCGTTTGTTCGCTTACATTCACTGTTAGTGTTTACAATTACTGCTCCTCGGCTAGATCAGTCCGACCGCCAGCTACACTACGTGCCTAGTCGCTTAACGGTTAGCGTTTGATTTTGAAATGTTGGGGTTTCGTTTAGAGTGGGGGGTCTGGGGTCTGGGTCTATGTCTGGGCTGCCGTTAACCTCGTCGCGCGTTTGTGAGCCCCACCGCTGACGAAATGCGACGCTGCCAATGCGGACTGAATGCGACGAGCAACGAAGTGGCACTGCCAACCCGGGACACAAGCATAGCCTTAACTACCAGCAGCAGCATCAGCAGCAGCAGCAGCAGCATCAGCAGCATCAGCAGCAGCAGCAGCAGCAATCGCAGCCGCAGCGACAGGCTCTGAGCAAAATGGATGCTGATTACGAAATTTACAAAAACGTTACACACACACACACTCACACACACACGTTACGCTCTCGCTGGAGTCTACTGCCGCATGCCCTACACTCGGCTGCCCTAGACTCGGTTGCCCTACTCTCTCGTTCGTCAATGTCAAAGGAGCGCGCAGGCTTACGTTTACACAGCCGCACCAAAAACAGAAAAAAACACAAAAAAAAACGCCCTCTGTATTGCGTATATGTGCGTCGAAGTCTCTCTCCACGTGCCAAACCCATTTTGCCTACTCTCGCCCTCTCTCCCTCTCTCTCTCTCTATCTTCTACTGCCCCTACAGTCCCCAGCCGTCGCGCTGTCTAAGTTACAAGCGCTGCCAGCTGGTTTACATTTTGAATTGCCAAATATTGCACATGTTGTGTATGTTTGGTTTTGTTGTAGTCTGGCAACACTGCCCATGCGGCTAACCATTGCCAATTGATAAGCTTAAGAGTGACAGAGAAAGGGAGAGAGACAGAGAGCATTTGCGAGCTGCGCAAGTCAGAATAAACAACAACGACTGCGTCAGCAAACGCTGAGGTCAGAGCTCGGCCGTTGCGAGCTTCGGTTTCGGTCGCTGCTTGGTACTCGGGTCGGCTTCAGCTTCGGCTGTGGCTGCGACTGCGACTGTGGCTTCGGCATCGGCTGGGGCTCGCGCTTTAGCGTCGATTCGTCAATTCGACTTTGCTGGCAAGGCTGCGAAAACCACGTGTTGATTTGTTTTGATTATGCGCATTTTGCCTTTGAAACTTTTTTAATTGAATCCTTTGCGGAATCAAGCAGCGCACAGAGACAGAGACTACTCACACACACACGCACAGGCACAGGCACAGGCACACGCACACGCATACCAGCTTAGCCCTGCCTTCGCTTTCGCCTTTGCCTTCGCCTTCGCCTTCGCCTTCGCCATCGCTTTGTTTTCGTCTTCGCTCATGTGCTGCGTCGTCGTCATTGTCGAGGTTGTTGAGGCTTTTGGCTTTGACTTCGGTTTTTTTGGTCGCCATCGCAGCCGCTGTCGCCGATTCGTTGCCAGGCTCTGTATCTCTTTGTGTGTGTGTGAGTGTGTGTGTGTGTGTGTGTGTGGGTGCGGGTGCGTGCGAGGTGGTTTCCATGCGTTCTCGGCGTGTAAACGGTTTTGCGGCTTTCGCTCTGTCCCAGCCAAGTTGGTAAATTAATAAATTGCCTGTATAAACGTGGCCCCCGAGTGGGGTCTTTTACACGAAATTTGATCGAGCGGCGGCAGGGACAAGCGATTAGGCCTCACTGTTGACGTGCCTATGATAGATGCTGTCCGCTTGCCCCAGAGAGAGAGAGAGAGAGAGAGAGAGAGAGAGAGAGAGAGCGGGCTTAGGCGAGATTAGCCCCAACTCCACTCCAAATATTAGTTTCGACTCCAGTCTCAACTATTAAAAGCTCTCCTCTGCCATCTAATGTAATAAGCAGTCTGTGTGAGTGTGTGGGTCGGCAGTGAAAGGACATTCAAGTTATTGCCAATAAAACAGGGCCATATCCGCAAAGCGTACCTACACACAGGTCCCCTCATAGTTATCATTAGCTTTATTGGTCCCATTAATAATAACACAAATAACCATCAATATGATTGTCATATTTAGTGTTATCATAATCATTATCATTATCATGTTATCATAATCATTATCATCACTGCTTGCAGCTTCAGAGTTATCATTGGCCTTAGCATTATAAGCGATATCACTGCCAATGTTATTATGATTCTCATTGGCATTAGCATCATCAACATCAATATATTGTGAATATCATTAGTCATTATCATCAGCATCATCATTGTTAGTCATTCTCATTATCAATATCATTGCCTGTAATGTAATATTTAATATGTATTATCTACGCCTTATCAATCATTTATCATTAGCATCATCATAATCATTGTCATTATTATCATTAAAAACACATTTTTAATGTTAGCTCTGGGTAATACTTCTTCTTCTGCATATATGCTATTATTGTATATAGCATTAAGTATAAGTACAGGAAGAACCAGTCGGAAGACCCAAGTGTCTCTGCCCATGTGTGTGTGTGCGTGTGTGTGTGTGTGTGTGTGGTCGATTAAAGCAATTTTCCGCATCATTGAATTGCGCTCAATGAGCAGGACGTGCGTCAGGAAGGCAGCGCCCGCGGGATACGCAGTCCGAGCATAGTTTTTTTTTTGCTCACTTCCTTCTCTTCTTCTTCTGTCTTTTCTATTTCGTTTTTCGGTCTCCTTCTGTGTTGCCGTGCAATTTGCATAATTAACCTGGCCAAAAAGCCAATTGTCGATAGCAAAGCAATTAAAAAACGTTTATTCAGCCGGTGCGAATCGCTCGACTCGACTCGATTCGAGGCGAGTCGAGTCGAGTCCCGCTAAGCGCCAGCTGCCAATTGCTTAATGATTTAATTGTTGATAATTAATGAACTGCGATTTGCACTAGCCCCAACAGCGCGTCATCATTAGCTGCTGCTCTGCTGGTCCTCTGGATGGAGCATTACGTAGACCCCGCGTCAGCTGCCTCGGGACAATGGGCGAAGGGCGCAGAAAATGCTTTCACGCATGGAAAACAATGCTAGAAACAAAGCTGCGATGCGATTGGGTTACCATAAATCATAATAGAGAATAGCGAGTGGGAGTGGGAGCAGGAGAGAGAGAGAGAGAGAGAGAGAGAGAGGAAGAGGAAAGCTCTGAATCGAATGGTGAAATACATGGATTCGTTTGGCTTTTAATGCTGACGGCTAAAGTAAATGAAGAAGCGCTGATACTAAGTCGCACACCCACACACACACACACACACACACCCACACACACACACACAGAGAGAGAGGCGCAAGTTAAGTGTTGAGCGTGGAAACGCATAATGCGCAGATCAAACACATTTCACTTGCTGCAGGCGCTGACAGCGAAAGCAGTAAACAAATTAGCAGCAGCTAGGCTACAAAATACCCTGTAGAAAAAGAATGTGCTTTAGTATTTGCTCCTAGGGTATTCGATAGTTATCGATATCGTCTGACTGAATTATGGCATATGGGCAGATCCAATGCTAATATTATCCATCCCTAGTTATCTATATATTTATATAATGCACCTAAATATAAATGTCTATAATAAATGTAATGTAATCGATAATTATCGATACATGGAAAGTTGTTGCTTAAAGATTTATATTCACATAAACTATCAGTAACTATATGTTCTCGTTCAATTAGACTTAGTCTGATTGAACTGTCAGCAGATTCTGTTTCTAGAAACGGAGTTGCTTTTGTGTTTTCTTATGATCTTTGTAGTTTTACTGAGTATATACAATAATTAGATACCCTGTGAAAAATACTTTCATTGGCAGATAAAAGCGCTCAAATCTGTGCCCAACATAACCCACCCCAAAACGGAACTCTTTACAGGGTATAAATGTACATACTTAAGCAGAGGCGAAAGCAAACTTAAAAGCAAATCGCTGAGCATTGGCTCAGTCAATTAAGTGTAAGAGAACGGTTAATTTTGATAAGGTCACGTATTCATATTAAATACGTGTCAATCTCTAGCAAATCGTGTTATGTGCTCCGGCAGAGAACTAGTTCCACGTCACATGCAAAGGCCAAGTGATATATGTGGAGCGGGAGAGTTAACAGCTGCATTGAATCACTTTGCGGTTCGTTCGGTCAGAGAAGCGAACAAATGAACTAGTTCAGTGATTAGTCAAGGCAGAACTAGGTGAACTTACAATAATTATACATGAGTTATTCGTTTGGTTCAGCTACTCATTCAAATTATGTTCTTATGGAAAAGAACTAGTTCCGCTGAACTAGTCAGTGAACTGAAAAAATGAGCTAGTTCACTGATTCCTTTGGTTCCACTAACTATATGTTCAGTTGAACTATTCAGATATTCCTTCAGTGACTGAACTAGTTCAGTTAGTGAACTAGTTCATTGAATTGAACCACTTTCGCAGCTCAAGTTTCAGTTTTTTACCCAGCATCAATTGTTTCGACTTTTCCCACAGAACACGCAATACTGCATACCCTCGGGCGCGCACAGCATATGTCATATGTGTGTGTGCGTGCATGAATGCTTGTGTGTGTGTGTGTGTGTGTGTTTGCGTAAGTTTGCTTGACTTCACAGGCTGGCACTTGCGGGAATCGACAATAAAGCATCAGGCAGGCGGCAGCAGGCAGCAGGCAGCTTGCGTGTGACAACTACATTGACAGGACAGCGATTTCAATACAAAACAGCACGGACAAAGGGAGGGAGCGAAGAAGCGGGAGATAGTGAGGCAGAGAGAGAGAGAGAGAGAGAGATAGAGAGATAGTGGGGCAGGATGGGGAGAGTGTGGTTGTGTGGAATGCTAAGCTCGCTAACAACTCAAACAACACAGCAGACAACAACAATGAAAAACTGAGAAATAAAATGAAAAAAAAAGACGTGAACGTTCGAATGCCCTTCAATATGAAATTAGAGAGAGAGAGAGAGAGAGAGAGAGAGAGAAAAAGAGAGGAATATGAGATGAAGGAGAAAGAGAAGGGAAAATACATATGGATTAAGAGAGAAGAAAGAGGTAAGAAAAAGGTGGATAGAAGAAAGTGAAAAGAGTGGAAAGCAGAGAGAGGAGAGATCAACAGCATTGAACAAAGGATATTGTGAGAAAAGAGAGCTGATTGAAGAGAGATAGGCACAGAAAGATAAGAGGTGAAGGATGTGAGGTGAGACATGAGAGATAAGCGATAAGAGATATAAGATGACAGATGAGAGATGAGAGATATGAGAGATAAGATGTACGATATGAGACGAAAGAAAAAGAGCAAGACGGGAGAAAAAGATAAGAGAAGATATCTTGATAAATATATATAAGTATTAGCCTCTTCTACTATATTCCCATTAAGCTCATGTAGATCTGTTCGATAGATCGCAACATAGAGCCTTAGTAGTCTATCATGTAGAGTATTTGAACAAATAAACAAGCAGCGAGGCAAATGGCAAACTGACAGCTAAAAGCGTCGACCAGACAGGTATCATGAGTGTGTGTGTGTGTGTGTGAGCGTGTGCGTGTGTGTGTAAGGACCTTACCCAGTCTGAATGTCCCTGTCCGAGGACTTGTCGAAGTCCTTCTGCTTGACTAATGTTTGCTCAGCACGCAGTTGTCGGCTTTTTGGCTTTGCCGATATGCGCCAGTCTCTGCTTTCGCTTTGAGTATTTAGCTCGATGCGAAGTTAAACTGAATACACACACCCACACACACACACACATACACACACCCACACACACACACATACACACACAAACAGGGCAGAATTTGTGCTGTTCGATTTGTCGAGCTACTCGTCTTTGCATCTTCAATTTGCAATTTGAATTTGTGTTTATTTAGCTACATCCAATTTTAATACTGGTTCAAGGGGCCCAAAAGAGAGTATATTGGTTGAGATGGGTGAGAAGATGTAGAGGCAAGAGATGAGAAAAGAGAGGAGAGCGGGAGATGGACGGTGGAAAAGTGATAAGGGAAGATCAATGATGACAGTTCGATTAAATGAGATGGAAGATGGCCGATGGAAAAAGAAAGATTAAAAAGGGAGTATAGAAGATAAAGCATAGAAAATGGAAGAGAGAAGATAGAATAAGGATAATGACAGATTATACGAGAATATAAAAGATGGAAGGTAGAACTTAAAAGATGAAAGATGGGTGGAACAAAGAATACCTTAGGATACTCGTTACAACATTCGCATCCTAACAGGAAACAGGAAATATAAAGACATATGGAAGATCAAAGACGGTAGAGTGACGATGTGAGACTGAAGAACGTAGATATCTTTCATCATGTAAGGTAAAGCACGTCAAGATACTCATATCTACACTGTCAGGAAGTGTTCCGTTTTCCAATAATCTTCCATAGCTTTAGAGCTAGCCGTATTAATAGAGCTGTGCCTTTCTATTCCTGTATCTTCATCAGTTTGCTTAAGTCCGGAAACCTTCAGACTTTCGCTCTAGACCACAAGTGGGTATTAGACAGTCGGGCATGCTCGACAGCAAGGGTCCAACTTGACATCTGGCAACGCTCAAGTGGAAGAAAGAGCGCAAACTGTTGCACTCTGTTAAGTGGGCTGCGCTTGCACTCAGCGCAGTTGGCATAGCAAGCCAGTGTTGCACAGCGCTAGGCGTAAGCTCAGCTGAATTGCTGGATTCGCTCGCAGTTCGCATTTACGGCACTTGTTAAGTTGGCTGCACTTCGGCAGATTAAACAATTGAAACACGCAGCTCAAGCGGAGTCTTCCCTTCCCTCAATTCAATGGGCAGCCGAGCTATGGAGGCTCCCACAGAGTATATCATGATGCGATTTATCAAACTTAGTGAGGGAGGGGCGGCGAGGGGCGGGACAGGGCGGGCGTTGGAGGCAATAGCGTGTGCTAATGATAACTAGCTGTTAATTTATCTTGCTGTTAAACATAACGAAAAACCTTTTCCTCCCCATTTTTTATGAAATGCCATTTGTCCAAAACACACACAGAGGGAGGGAGGGAGTAGGAGAGAGAGGGAGAGAGAGAGGGAGACAGAAGCAGACTGCAACTATATGAAATGCTTGTTCGCTTCTGCTCGGAACATCTTTCTCACTTTGGCTCTGTCATTTATCTTTTTTCAGCTTCGTCTTTTCGCTTGTTATTTTCCTTGTTCGTCCTGTTTGTTGTCGTTTTGTCTTTGCTCGTCATATTCGGTTTGATTTAATCATATTCTGTCAGGGACCCAGCTCCCTAGCCGCCGACTGCCAGCGGCAGCTAACCCAACCTAACCTCCCCATCTGCCTGACCTGGCGCAGGATATCGGAATCGAAATCAAATTATGAAATCGAGTTAACATTGAACCACACGAGTTCCTGCTCGGATAATATTGTTGCTTCGCATACTCTGTACCGAATGGGGGAGTCGGGTGTATATATTTCTCTATCACCATCTGGTATATATATTTATATCTATCTCTATATCTATTATCTATATATCTCTATCTCTATCTCTATCTCTATCTCTATATCTATTATCTATATATCTCTATCTCTATCTCTATCTCTATCTCTAACTCTATCTCTATCTCTATCTCTATCTCTATCTCTATCTCTATCTCTATCTCTATCTCTATCTCTATCTCTATCTCTATCTCTATCTCTATCTCTATCTCTATCTCTATCTCTATCTCTATCTCTATCTCTATCTCTATCTCTATCTCTATCTCTATCTCTATCTCTATCTCTATCTCTATCTCTATCTCTATCTCTATCTCTATCTCTATCTCGATCTCGATCTCGATCTCTATCTCTATCTCTATCTCTATCTCTATCTCTATCTCTATCTCTATCTCTATCTCTATCTCTATCTCTATCTCTATCTCTATCTCTATCTCTATCTCTATCTCTATCTCTATCTCTATCTCTATCTCTATCTCTATCTCTATCTCTATCTCTATCTCTACCTTTATCTCTACCTATCTCTCTCTCCCTTACTCCCTCTCTCTCTCTCTCTCTTTCTCTTTTACAGAGTATTATGCAGTCAGCTATGCTTAACTGAAGCTCTCCAAATTGCATTACATAAATTTTTGTTGGCCCGATTCGATTTCCTTCCGGTTTGGCAAGATTGGAGAGAGAGTGAAAAGCGGAGGCGGGGAGCTGTGATGGGGGATTGTCCACAATGCTGACTGGAAAAAATGTTTGTTTCGGCAGCATCGCGTCCAAATTAGGCAAAGACTACATCGAATCGCAAAATTTATTAACTAGCTCCACAAATCGAGTCTCGCAATGATATCATAGCAGACGCCAACGCAAAATCGACGACTGGTCGAGCTGGCTGGCTGACTGTCTGGCTGTCTGGCTGTGTGCCTGTCTCTCTGTCTCGCTGTCTGTCTGGTGTGCTTTGCTCTCTATCTCTAGACAGCCTTGACTTTGGCCTTCTCCAGCTGCTTGGATTTGACTGGAAGAGAGAGTTGGGATCAGGCGAGAGAGTTGGGAAGCAGGGTTAGGGACTGTGACTCACGTGTAATCAGAGCATCTGCATCGCTGGGCGCTGGCGGCAGCTCAGAGACCTCGCCCAGGGCGCGAATAGCCGTCGCGTTGCCGCTGGCCTCCGCCTCCGCCCTTTGCTGCACCTGCTTACGCAGCTTGCGCAGGTAGGCGGCCTTGTACTCGTCGCTCGGCTTGCCGCCCAGGCCGTAGCTGACTTCCAGCACGGTCAGCGGTATGACGGTTGAGGAAATGGGGACCAGATCTGTGTTGTATTACCAAATTAGAGGTACATGGTCTCACATAATCTCAGGCAACGTTACCCGCTTCGTATTTCTCATCTGGATTGCGTTTATATAGCATGGGCGTGGCCGCAACGAATGCCAACAGAAATAGATATGTCACAGTAAGTTCCACTTTCATCTCGGACGTCTGTAGCGCTCAGCAGCTGTTGGTAAACTAAACGCGTCTGCGCAAATTACTTAACAAATTTGTTTAAAAGCTTAGAGAGACCCCTGTAGACACTTTGGCGCCTTATTCGAATGAGACCTTCAAAATAGTGGTTGTTTTATAGCATACAGCTTTCTTCCACTGTAGCAGCATGTGTAACTATCGATTGTTATTCATACAAAAGCATCCAAATATATAATATGCTAACACCTGCCTTTAAATATATATGTATTTAACCAGTTTTTTAATATTTTTTTATTGCACATACTCGCTTTACAGCACTCAGGCTTTGTGTGTTTTCTATGAAAAGTTCAGTCAAATGAACTGCATAAAACACGTTGCTGAACACTTATCGCAACGCTGCACGCTGTAAATATATCGATAGGCTATCGTCATAGCCGCCACAATCAATCGGTATTTCGCAGTGTTTTGTTTTTTAATGCTCATTGAAAAGTAATTTGCCATCATCAAATGCAAATGGAACGGTGACATAAATGAGTTGCACAAACCAAAACGTGGCTATATAGACGAAAACGCGGCGCGTAGCAGAACACAGTAGAATAGTGTAGCGAAAATAAAGAGACAAACTTCGAAAATTACAAAGAAGCAAACAAAGACGCTGGCCAAAAGCATGAGTTGAAACTGGACAGGCCACACACACACATATACACTCACACACACATACGCGCGCAAGCAAGCAAGCACACAGCAAGAAAGAGCTTGTGCTAAAAAGGGAGAGAGATAGAGAAACAAAAAGATAATTTCAAGGCAACGCTGCGTAACGCAGGGGAAAGACAGAAACTTCAAATAAGGTGACAATTTGGACGACGGCGGCGACGACGACGACGACGTCGACGACGACAACGACAATAATAATTGCTCTGGTCTGTGCTGACGGTTAACGGAAGGAGCGCAACCACGTGTGTATGTGGCTATATGCATAGATGTATGTGTGTGGATGCATATGCACGTATTTGTTGTTCGTGTGCTAACTGGACATTGCTGGCCTGCAATGCAATAGCAATAGCAATAGCAATAGCTGTGACACCCGATTCAACATAGCAGTAATAAATAACGGGAGCGCATTCGCCAGCTCGCATTTCATACTCATCCTCGCAAAGGCAGCGCAATACCAGCGACAGCAACAGCAACAACAACAGCAACAGCAACAACAACAACAGCTGCGAGCGCACCAACATCAACAGTTACGCCAGCAACATGAGCACAGTGTTTATTAACTCACGGAAGAGCCCAAATGTGCTGAAGAAGCAGGGCACGGACCAATGGGTCAAGCTGAATGTGGGTGGCACCTATTTCCTAACCACCAAAACAACGCTCTCCCGTGACCCCAATTCGTTTCTGTCGCGTCTTATACAAGAGGACTGCGATTTAATATCAGATCGGGTGAGTTCACAAACACATGCACACTGACACACACACACACACACACAGATGCACATGCACATGCATACAGAAAATCATGAATGGAGCGAAAGCTCCTTACAGTAAACCCATTTTGTGTTTAAGAACAACATTTAATTTATATGTATAGTAAGTAATAAATGTTATTTATTATAATTCATATTTAATTTTCGCTTACAATTGCAAAGGATTGCGAGAAATTGGTCAAGGCTATGTTATCGAACTTTCACTGTATTTACACGCATACACATGTCAATGCATCGGTATATGCGTGTGGGCGTGTGTGTGTGTGTGCATTGCATTTATAGCGGCCATTGCGCTCGTAGCTGCCAGCTATATTATAATTGTCCAAAAATTGTAAGCCACACACACTGTGCACACATATGCACACACCAATACACATACACACATGCACAGCAGGCTCAACATGCAGTTTATTCTGCGAACAATTACAGCTCCGACAAGAACAGCAACAGCAGCAGCAGCAGCAGCAGCGGTGGCGTTGGCGGTGGCAGCGACTAAAGCAGCAGCCAGGGCCAAGCCGAGCTGCAGTCGGCGTCGTCCCTTTTTAGTGGGCTGCGCAGTTGAGCTGAGAGCGTGTCGTGACACGAATAGTTGAATAGTTGCAGAGCTGCCTAATCAAAAAAGCTTTGCAGTTAAAGATTACTGCTAAATGAGCAGAGATAAGATACGAATTTTCTATTTGCCATGCAAATAAACAAAATAAATTTATTTATTTTCTCTGCCGATTTGAATCGCAAATTGAATATTTATACAAATATGCTATATGCTACATATGTATGTATGTGGATTCATATATATTATATACATAGATATAAGTATATGAGTGTCCAAATAGATGCGATACTTGATACACATTTGTAAATTTGCGCTCTTTGGTGCACACGATATTTCCGTTTGTCCTGTCCAATGTGCTATCTCTAGCTCTAGATTCCGTATTCGTGTTTGCGTTCGTGTTTCACAAGGCTGCACTTGCATTGGCTGAGCTTTCTGTCACACACACACGCACACATGCGCTCTCGCAATGCCTTAGCCTTAGCTGTGCATGTGTGTGCATGTGTGTGCATGCTTCTGTTGGATACAAATCCGAAACCAGTTTTTTGTTTTCTTTTCTGCTTTATTTCTATTTTTCTATTTTGTTGCTGTTGTCGTCCGAGTCCTTGGCTTGGCGGTGGGGGGCGTGGCTAGCGCGCATTAAGCGAATTGCTCTACAAATATCGCCCACATAAATCTAGGCATGTTTCGAGCTATCATGAATACATATGAATACAAATATATATACATATACATATGTGTATTTACATGTGTGTGGATAATCTATAACGTGAGTTATATTTACGATTTTTCCAATTTTATAAACAAAACTGATTCGGACCGTTTACCCATTATTAATGCCCAAATGTTTTCGCTGCCGCTGCCTCTGCCGCTGCCGCTGCCGCTGCCTCTGTCGCTGCCTCAGTCTTTGGCTTTGTTTTGGTGTTTGCCATTTGTTTTTGTGCCATTGCCCCTGCCTTTGCCTTTGCCTTTGCCTTTGCCTTTGCCTTTGCCTCTGACTTTGCTTTCGGCTTTGGGTTCTGTTACTTCTGTTGTTTTTATACCCTCTTCTGCAACTGTCTTATCTATGCCTTGCACATTCCTTTGCTTTTGCATTTGTGTCCATCTCTGCATCTGAATCTTTTCTTTGTTTTGTTGTCCAGCCAGCGCTTTGCTTATAGTTTTCAATAAAAAAGTTTGCCCGTTTGTTTATTTTTGTTTGATTGTTTTTACTCGCTCGCTTTTGTTATTGATTAAATTCTTGTCCCTATCCGCTGGCTCCGCTTCCGCCCCCGTCCCAAAACTCGTGCCAAGGCAGCCCGAAGCTCAGTGCCCGCCAATTAAGGCACCCACATGGCATACATATGTATGCACTTACACACACATACACACACATATCGTACGTATCGTGTGTATGTATGTGTATATACTATGTATCGGGTAAATCGGGCAGTCGGGCTGGCACCTAGATGAACGGTCTGATGAGTGTGTTTTGGGCTCTGTGGCTCGTTTTATTGTGGCTGCTTAGATTGATGAAAAATCAGAAACACAATTATAACTGTGCGGCTAGAGGATACCCTAAGGTCAGCGTTAACCTTTTCGAATCCTCCTCTCAAATTATATGTCTGCAGTGCGAGTCGAACCTTGAACTACAATCAGATTCTTGCTTGATCTATATTGATTATTATGAAATAAACCTAGAATTAGTCAATTCCTTAAATTCACGCAATATTAGACTTGACTCTCGATCTCACTAAGTAAAGCTAATGCAAATAGCTTTAAATTTCATGAATTCAAGAATCTACCCCATACGCATGCATAGATGTAATGGGTACAAAAGCAAAATAGCTCAAATACAGGCAGACTAACAGGCTGTCTCATTGTCTGGCTGTCCGTATGTCCCCCTGTCTGTCTGTCTAGCTGTCTGGCAACTCTTGTGTAAATCATTTACCGTAATAAATGACTACAATGCATAGCGAAAGGCCATTACTGTATGTGAACGGCTAGCTATATGAGTTGTCTGAATATATAATGGCGAATCAAGTACAAGACAACTGAGGCGGGCGGAGTCTGCCCGACTAGCAGCTACCCATACCAATACTCAACACTTTTTGCAGGAGGAAGAGGAGGAGGAGGGCAAACAAAATCTGAATATATGAATTCCATTACCATTTGTATATCGGGCTATATATGTATATAGATTTCCATCAAACATGGCTCACGATTACAACCAATACACCCGCTTGTAGTTGTTGCCTACGGGGTGTACAAAATCATTCCACCTGCTGCATTGGTTCTGTCAGCTTTGCAATTCGAGTGGCCACTTAATAGGTTTAGCTTCTTGGCACATTTCCAATAAGATATATATATGCATATAGATACATATGTGGAGATAGAGGATATCGGTCTAATCGGCTTCGACTTGTGTTTTACAGGATGAGACCGGCGCGTACTTGATAGACAGAGATCCAAAGTATTTTGCGCCCGTGCTCAACTATCTACGCCATGGCAAGCTCGTTCTGGACGGCGTCTCCGAGGAGGGCGTGCTGGAGGAGGCTGAGTTCTACAATGTGACGCAGCTGATTGCGCTGCTCAAGGAGTGCATCAGCCACAGAGATCAGGTGAGTGCCTGTCTGTCTCTTTGTCTCTCACGTGGAGCCGAACTCACATTTACGATTCTGTCGCTCCTCAATCACAGCGTCCACATGCGGATAAGAAGCGCGTCTACCGTGTGCTGCAATGCCGCGAACAGGAATTAACACAGGTAATATCCATGACACTCAGCTGTCGAGCAGGTGTACTAAGACTCTCTCTTTGATTCCATTGCAGATGATCTCCACGCTTTCGGATGGCTGGCGGTTCGAGCAGCTGATAAGCGTTGGCATGCAATACTCGAACTACGGCCCATTCGAAAATAATGAGTTCCTTTGCGTCGTCTCCAAGGAATGCGGCTCAACGGCAGGACGTGAACTGGAGCTGAATGATCGCGCCAAGGTCCTGCAGCAGAAGGGCTCGCGAATGTAAGCAAAAGCGAAGACAAGTAGAGAGGGGTGCCGCGAGATAGAGATATGAGTAGTAGTAGCATATGTGTGCAGACACGGCCATATCTGAGTAGATCAATCAGCCCATTAGCTATAACATTGCCTAATTAAGCATTTAACAGCTGATTAGCTGATAGCGCCTACTATCTATTCGCAGTGGGTTTCCCATAGATATTTGCTGGATATGAATCAGAAGCAACAGAGCAACTGATTAGCTAATGGCTGATTAGGTGATTAGTTCGGCGCACAGCAACAGCAGCCCCACCGATTCTATCTTGTAATTCTCGCATCAAAATTGGTCACACAAAAGATACTCTGCCTGCTGTGGTCTGATGTATGCAAATGTCGTCTATATGTATGTGTATGTGTATGTGTATGTGTACGTGTATGTATGTAGCCCTGCCTTGTCTAAGTGTGTACGTTATATACAAGCACTCAGATGCACAATGTGTTCGATGGAACGGGTAACGAAAAGCAGCTGCTGAACTAGTCCAGTGATCTATGAACCACGAACGAATGATGGTTATCTGTGCGCAGTTCATCTCAGCTCTGTTCATCGCTTGATGTGTTCATTTAACTGTCGATTGATGAACGGCTGAGCGACTGAATAACTAAGCCAACGATTGATTGAACTAGTGTGAATGTGAGCGATCTTTTGAACTAAGCCGCGACAAGAAACTAGTTGAGCGAATCGAACAAATTCAGTTTATTCATCAAATTGACGTTTATCAAGTGGTACTAGTTCAGCAGATTGAACTGGTTCATTAACTAGAACCGATTTGTCGTATGCAATTAATGCAGTAATTTAACTTTAACTGAAAACTCAATGTTAAGAACAGAAACACACGCACACCTATTCACATACAGATATTACACAGAACTTTAATGTAGATTATAGATAGATGAGATTTTATAACTAGAATCCTAATTTACAAAGACCAACCGCTAAGGCAATGCATTTATGTACGTACAATTCGGATATATATAGCTGTTGTAATACGACTTTGCAATTATATAGAGAAAAGAAACTTAGCTAGACTACTATATATGTGTATATATATGTACATTCATATATACATATGTATATAGTAAAGATTATGTTATTATATCCAATTTATTGTTTGGCTACCAAATACCAAATAACTGATGCCTACCTCTCTTTCTCTCTCTTTTCTCTCTCTCTCTCTCTCTCTCTCCCACACCCTCTCTTTTTTCTTTCTCTCTCTGTCTAATTGCAGTCTTGGAATTTAAAATGCTTATAGAGCAGAGCATAGAGTGCGCATACCATCCAAAATTAAACAAAATGTAACTCCCATCAGCAAACACAAAGCTTAATTAATACAACAAAGACAAGCCACAAACATCATGAACCACAACAACAACAACAAAAACAACAACAGCAGCAATAACAACAACAACAACAAAAATGTACAACAAATTAAAAAACAAAAGCAACAAAATGTATGAAAGAGCCAAAACAAAACACTTTAACGAGATCCTTTTTGGTGGCAATTGGAGAAATAAAGTCAAAAGTCATGCAGTCAATCGTTCAATCACAAACTTCAATACATCAGTCAATCAACTAAGCCGGCATCAATCAAGCAGAGCTAACTAAAAATTTGACGAAAATTCCCATTTGAGAGCAGTTTGATAAGCACAACTAAACGCATTCAATCATCACTCAATGATTCAATCACCATCCTCAATCGAGCAGGCATAGCTGGGCAATTGGCAATACATCAATCGTTATCAATTTATCACTCATTCACATCAATCAATCAAACCAGCTAATGCAAATTCTTTTGGACTTTGTTTGGAAACATAAAAAAATAAATTTAACCCTTACATCAATCAATCAATCATCCCTTTCTTGACTCTTATGCAAGTAATTCTTATGTTGAAAACATTTTCAATATTCTTTAGAGCAACAAAATTTTAGTTTTGTATTTTTATGATTGCTTTGTTTTGGAGTGTGAGTTTGAATGCGAATGAAAATAGAGAATTGATGGAACACCTCGGTCACAGTTCAAGCTCGAATGATGCACACACACACACACTCACACTCTCACACTAACACACACACACACACAGTTGACTTTAATTTTGGCTTCCCTTTTGCCTTCCGCATTTGAAGAGTGCCTAAAATACGCTTAAAACCTGGAATCGAAAACTAGAAACAAGTTGATGAAGCTAAGCACAAATAACAGAAAAAACACCGCCAACATTTGCTTAAATCTAATACATAAGTGAATAACAAACAATATCTATATATAATATGTGTGTATATATATGTATATGGATCGGACGCAGGATCCAGAGAAACTAGAAACTAGAAACTAGTTACGTCATAGCTGATGGATGCAAACACTTGAACATGAACACCAAATTCTCAAAATGCAATGTTATATATATATATATGTATGCTAATATATATATGAAGTAGAGAGCTATATATAGACGCACACACGTACACCTATGCATGGCCTATGCATGGGTGTACGTCGGTCTGTACAAATGTATAGTCCTCTATACATAACTTAAGTATAACAAACTAATTTGTACTTTTAGAAATTTAGCTATTGTTTTTTTTGTCTTGTTTTCATTGTGCTAACAATAACGGAATATTAAATCTGTATGGATATATATATATAGGTATAAATATATGCAAATGTCTATATCTATATATATGTATGCATATATACCAGTGCATTGTCGCTATCATTAGGAAATTTTGTATTTTCCAACTCAAATTAATTTCAAATCAAAACTATGCAAGAACATTGTAGTCATAGAACATTGACTGTATAATGCCCGCTCATGCTACAGAAATAAGTTCAAATATGTTGGGGGATGAGCAGCAGAACCCTATTGATACATCCTAGATCTGTAGAAGTACAACGGAAATAGCAATTGCAAGCTTGAAGATCTCCAGTTCAAGGTTCCGCGCCGAAATGTCCTCTGAGCAGTGGGCGTAACCAACCTAACCTAACAGATCAAGTTGCGGACACGAGTACATGTCTCAAGGCCCCAAGATTCTGCTACCAACTCTTGAGCAATGAGATAAAAGATCTTATCTGTAACGTCCGTTAAAGGCGTGGTATATTGGCTAAAAAACCTTGAACAAGTTTTTAACAGAGATATATGATCTATATACACGATATATAAGTATATATTTGTGTACATGCCTTGAAGGCATGGCAAATTGATATTCTGTTTGTTTTTGTAGTTTGAACGAGTATTGAGCAGTCGCTCACGCCCGACTGCAATGTTCCCAATTGCTTTCAAATTGTAAATTCGACTATATATGTATATAATATATATATGTATATATATATATATATATATATATATATATATATATATATATAGTTGAGCGTTCAATATGTTTAACTCTCTTTAAAACTCAGTTCGAGCTGCATTTACATATATACATATAAATATATATGTATATCTGTGTGTCTGATAATATTATCTATATTTATATATATATATACTAGATTGAAGTGCAGCCCCCATTAAAAACCTAGAGCTTTATTTAACTAGCAAAGAAACATGAAAAAAAAATGAAAAATAGGAAAAGCAAAAACCATTTTTAATCACGACTGAATTTATGTGAATTTGCACTAAAAAAAAAACAAAATAAAATATGTAATAATAACATATATATATATGGATCATTAATAAAATACCTATATATATGTAAATATATATATAGGTAAATATATATATATACATATATATATATATACATATATATATATAATTTTTAATAAACAAAGAAATAAAAGTGAGTTTCGAAATGTCGAAAATCCAATTTTTTTGTAAACATTTTGAATTATTATAAATATATATATAATAGCTATAGCCAGACTCGATAAAAGCTTGGTAAACTATATATATATAAATATATATATATATATATATATATATATATATATATATATATATATATATATATATATATATATATATATATATATATATATATATATATATATATATATATATATATATATATATATATATATATATATATATATATGGAAAATCATAAAATATATAGAGTTTGAAATGAAGTTAATTCAGCAAACAATGCAATATGAATGTATTACACAAGCACACACACCACACAGACACAGCACATCCACACACACCCACACACACTCACACACACAGAGATGACACACATACACACAGACAATGCATATGTTGGACTGTTCTCTCATTTTCATATGCATAGATTAACTACTCACACAGACACACACACACACACATACTTACGCACACATATGTATATGTGTGTGGCCACGCATTGGCAAGCTTCACTGTACTTGCAACAACAACAATAACAACTTATATAATCATCAAGAGACGTCTATATGTAGCCATTGGCAGCAAAAAAAAGAAATATTTCAATAAATTAAATGAAAACTTTTTCTACAAAAATGCAAAAAAAATCGTGTTTGATTTTCTATGAACAAAAGTATATGTTTTCCATAAATTTTATAATTTATTTTTTCCCTTCTATAATATAAATATAATATATGCATGCAAATGTATACAATTTCAATTCTGTATATAATGTAATTCTGTTATTCTCATCGTAATCCCATTGCAGTCAAGAAGGGGCCGTGGGAGACGCCATGACGGATACGTATTCGTAATCAGGGCGTCGAGCTGAGTCCGTCCAGGTATGTGCGAGTGTCCGTCCCGCAGGGTAAAAACTAGGAAAGTTGAGAAGGTTTCATTGACTATTCGTGAAGCTTTGAAGCTTTCAGCAAAGCTTAAACTTGAGGTGTGTCGAATCCCTGCCAAATGCTATAATGAAAGGCTTTGTCCTTGCTAAAGCTTTTGTCGAACTTAAAAAATTTAGTCTTAGCTTAGCTTACTTTAGGCTTTGGGCTTTATGCCCAAATATGTATGCTTTAAGCTCAACGCTTGAGTTTTTAGGCTAGAAGCTTATATGAAATTGTTTTCTAGCTTCAAACCAATAGAGCTTCTAGCCAATAAAAAGCTAAGCGCCCGCTAAAAGTTTAAGTAATAAATGAATTATGATGCAACTTGATACGTGTATATATATTATCTTGAGCCGATACACGTTAGACCCTTATATACATACTCTTTTATCCGAATCCGTTTAGAAAATATATTCCTAGTCAGGCTGATGAGCTGTGTTCGATCTTAATACATCTGTCGGACTGTTGAAATGCAGCGATCTCTAGAACTAGAATACGAATTACACATTTGAAGTTTGTTTATAAAGTCTGATAAATCGATACATATTTTTAGTATTTAGTATTTTTAGTATCGATACAAATCGTTATATCAAATTGTAAGCATAACTTGAAGCTCATAGTAGAAGCTCCCTTCGATGAATACCATATGAATTAATAGGGTATCATTAGTCTACCTGTATTTACATTGCGCTTTTATTACCTCCAATATGACTATATTGGTATAATCTGGATTCCCATGACAACAAGGGAATATATATTAAAATTCGACATATACATACATACATACATACATGTATGTATGGGTATATTAATAGATATGTAGAGTTCAATTGTTAAATGAATTCAATGAGAGCAAACGAATTTCAGTGTTTGAATCGTATTAAGTGTTGTGCTAAGGCAGCCGAAGTTCAATTTCCTTTGGTTCATTTTCTTGTTTGCCAGCAAAGCAGCGTGGGCGATGATGGGCGAGAGAGGCGGAGAGCTAGGCGTGGCATATTGATTAGAATTTGAGCCTTGGCAAACTTATTCAAAGTAAAAAGAGATGTTCAGAGTTGCGTGAGCTTCGAAGCTCATAAGATATTCATTGGCAAATACACACACAGCAGAGCGTGTGTGTGTGTGTGTGTGTGTGTCTGTGTGTGTGTGACTCCAAATGGCATTGCGAAGACTTTAAGATTTGCAGCTAAACTAAACAGAACAGTTGTAGATTCTAGTTCCATTTAATAAACTAGTTCAATGTGATGAACTAGTTCAATTTAATGAACTAGTTAATGAACTAGTTCAGTTTGGTGAAGTAGTTCAATGTAATGAACTTGTTTAAGTCGACGAATTGGAATAACAACGACTTCAATTTGAATACATTAGTTCTATTTGAAGAACTAGTTCAACATTGGTGTTTCCCTAAATCGATATATTTGATGAAATAGTTGCATTTGAAGAACTTGTTCATTGAACTCAGAGTATCATAATTTGACGGATTCATTCAATGGAACTAGTTTGCTTTAGTTCAATAGATGCGCTTTGAAAGAGATTGTTCGCTTGAACTACCTCGTTCGGTGATCACGTTGAACTAGTTCGGTCGTTCATTTCACTGATTCGTTCAGTTGAACTACCTAGGCTTGGAATGATGTTAGCTTTCTAACTCTTCTGCTTTCGCCCACGCTCTGCCTCGCGCATATAGCGATGTCAACTGAGGCAGAGACAGAGGCAGAGGCAGCGCCGACGGCGACGGCGACGGCGACAGCGACGTGTTTAGCACGTATCGCGCTGCTTGAAATGTTATTTCTTAAGCGATATTTGGCTGGCGGCAGATTCATGCACGCATATATCGATATGGCCACATTAAAATTTAACTGCGCCAGCAACCCCAGCATCGTGCTGCATGCTACATGCTACATGCGACATGCCCCACGCTACTTGCCACATGCCACCAGCCCAATTGCTCTGCTGCGCCACCACTAGCAACAGCGACCGAGGCGAGGCCATCGCCCAAAACACGTGCCCATTTATATTTATTCTAAACAAAGGAATAAAAACTTCTGTCGCCGCGCACATGAGGCCCGCGAACTGTATTCTGTGCGTGGGTGAGTGTGTGAGTGTGTGTGTGAGTGAGTGTGTGTGTGTGTTGGCCAAACGACAGCAAAGTTTTTATATTTCCAAATACCCTGCTGCTGCTGAGAATGGGGCTACACGGCCAGGTCCAGTCGAGCTTAACTGTTTTGATTGAATTAGAATTGAAGAGGAATTCAGGAATATCTACATATATCCTTCTTAGACCTACTGAATGTGAGGTATGCTGTGGTGGTAATCGAGTATGGAGTGTAGTCCTCTATATCCAAGTATTTCAGCAAAATATAACAGAAGAATCGAACTTGATCGAAGTTGATCAAAGCTGTTTACTATTGTATGTTTTTTCCTAACGTATATTCCTGAAGACATAGGACTTTTTTGGCCTAAGTCAAGTCCAGTTTTGGTCTTAAGATGAACATGGAGAAAGTGTTTAAGTTTTTGAAATTGTAATAAATCAACTAGAACTTAACAGATCAAGATTTTTGTTGTGTTTAGCTGACATTCCTTGATGCTTACAGAATGGCTGAAGACTATACTTACGATACGATGCATACCTTATATACAAGTCCATGAATCATAAGAATTAGTATTTGAATACTGAAGACTTTAAGAATGCCTAAGCATTTTTGAGTGCAGCTACTCCTATTCTCCGGCAGAGTCTCTTGACTGGCATCTAACGGATTTGAGTGAAATGGATAGCTTCTCGCTACACCCTTCAGAGTGTTGTTTGTGCAGAGGGCATCTGTGAGTCCGGCCCATGTGCGACTAGGGCATTGGTAACTTCTTTTTTATTTGCTCAGATGTCCGTTGCTTTGGCATACGGCAATGCGCGTTCGGCCGTTAAGGACATTAGTGCGTTTCGCTTTCGTTTTGGAGGTTTTTACAAGAGGTGATGCTGGTGCTGAAGTCGCCGAGTCGTCGATTCGCCGAGTTGTTCCGGACCCTGGGGGACGGCTCGTAAAGCGCAGCACGCAGCGAGCTTAAGCGAAATTTCATTGGTTTTTATGGTAACGATGGCGCGATACTGCCCCACTGCTAAGCCCCCCCACCCCAGCCCCAATCAGAAGCCAAGTAGGAGTGCTCTAGGCGAGCCTGCTCGACGGAGATACCCAGTACTCTACTCTGTTCTATATACCATTCAGAACTCATTTTATATATATGTTATATAGATAATCAAAATATCTAATCAAAATCCTCTCGCTGCTTTCATTTAAGTCTAGTCTCAGTACTCGCATAACGCTTTCCCGGAGCTTTCCTTCCGGAATCTTGCTCCTTTGCTATATATCAATCAACACTCATTTTGTATATATGATATGATGCCGGACAGGCGGACGGACATCTTGATATATAATCAAAATTCTCTCGCTTGCGCTCCTCTAGTGTAATCTGTGTACACGCATAACTCTTTCCCGGAGCTTTCCTTCCGGAATCTTGTTCCTTTTCTCGGCCTGCACTCAGCCCCGTTTTCGCCTCGCGAGTCTCGTTTGCATTTCCCTTTTCTGGAGCTGCTTTCACTTTTCGCGCCCGGCCAAGGAGCCGTCTCGGGGTGGCACTGCTCGAGTGGTTGCCCCAGCAGCAGCGTCGGGCTGCCACTCCAGTTACGGCTGCAGCTGCAGCGTCTACGGCTTCAGCCTGGGCCGTTGCTTGGAGTCATCTTTGCACCTTCCACGCTGCAGCCGACATTGGCATTGGCACTGTCTGCAGCGTGATTTGCAACCCCTGTTAAACGGATGCAGGCAACGATTGCACCACCGACGCACCACCAACCACTTAAACTTTTGAATAGTGGAAAAAGTGCACTCAAGCAGGGTCTCTGCTTGGATTCGTGCGCCAGCCACCCCCATGTTTCACTTTCATTTTGACGTGGCGAGCATGGGGCTGGGAAGGGAGTAGGGGATGGGGATGGGGATGGGGATGGGAATGGGGCATGCAGCCGAGAGTCTCGGCGTCACTTTTTTGCACCTGCCACCCAGTTGGGGGTTGCTTGCAACTAAATCTGGGAGCAAGCGGCAATGATTCTATGTCAACATGACAAGAGGCGACAGCCGCATCCTCGTCGTCAACATTCTAATGCATGCGGCATGTGGCATGCGGCATGTGGCAGGCGGCAAGCGGCAAGCGGCATGCGGCATGCGGCATGTTGCACCAGTGGGAGGTCGACTTGAAAAAAGGGTTGCGCCTTGGCGGAGACTGAGCGCTAGACAAGCGTCTGGCTGCGTTCTGTCTCGTGTCCCGTGTCTCGTGTCTGTCTAGTGCATCTAACTTGTGATTCCCTCCCACTGCCACGCCCCCAACTCTCGCTCCCTCTGTGTATGAGTGGGCTTTTGTGCAAGCTCAAGTGCATGTCGCCAACGCCGTGTTAAGTGCGTCGAAACAAAGCGAAGCGTCTGTTGCCTTTGTGTGTGCGAGTGTGTGAGTATGTGGGTGTGTGTGTGTGCTCTGTGCCATCTGCCTGCGGGGCTGTTTGCCACGTTTTGTGCCAGAGATTTCTGTGCAATTTAACCCCATTTTCCGCATGCAACTAAACACCAGACGCGACTCTCACTCAGCCATCCAGTCGCCCCATCGAGATTAGGCACAGAACTAATATGCAGCTAGCTGGCTGCCCCTGGCCCAACCCCATCCCATCCACTTGGACTTTTGTACCCCTTCAGGCCATACCTCCCCCATGTCTCTGCCCACTTGCATATCTGTCTATACGCTTAGCTGCATTCAACTTGCAACTTTGACTCTCTCTCTCTCTCTGCCTCTCTCTCTCTCTCTCTCTCTTTCTCTCGCTGGGTATTACGTGTCTCGTTTCTCTAAAAAAGCATTTATCAAACAGAAGCCCAAATCTTCTATATACGCTTAACTTTCTGTACAGACTGCTATGCTCCTTGCTCTTTCTCTCTGTCCTCTCTCTTTCTCTATGTAGAGGGGTCAAAGGGAAGATTCAGTAATGGCCCAGCAGAAGCGTAAGATCTCTATTCGCATAGGTCTAAGGCAATGAGAATCCAGATAGTGGTAAAATACTAGACTTAGCTTAATGTTAGGGTATCTAAGTTGAATTTCAGGAAGAAAATCAAAGCAGATGCTAGAAGTATCTCAAAGACGACCTGTCCAAGTGCAAACTATGTTCAGAGTGTGCTTAAAAATGAATTAAAAACTAAAGTGAAATGGAACTAATTTCGAATTGCGTGAATTCGCCTATTAAAATAAACTACTGAATTAGTTCAGTTAGCTAATTCAGCGAACCTTATTGTCTACACATGGTGTATAGCGAACTAGTTCAAATTGAGCGAGAAGATGATCAATTAATTAGTGCTGTCAATATATGTATAGTTCACTGAGCTAACTCTTCAAATTAAACTCATTTATTAAGTGAAACTAGTTCTTTAATTTGACTGTAGCTAGTTCCTCAAATAGAACGTGAAGAAGAAATGAGCTAGTACATTAGTTCAACAAAATTATTTATAGCTTAGTGAACTAGTTCTTCTAACTACACAAAAATAATGAATTAACTATTGTATGAGTTCATTCAACTAATTGAGCTGAACTATTGGTAAACATGAGCAATATACATAGTTCAGTGAACTAGTTCTTCAAATTGAGCTCAATTCAACTAGTTCTTCAAATTGAACGAGAAGAAGAAATGAGTGAATATTCTAAATGAAATGATCATGATCATCAAATTGAATCAGTTGCTCAAATGAAACGCGACGAGAGATGTTCTAATACCCTAGGCTTTCGCTTAGTAGAATGCTAAGTTTTACCTGGGATCTAAAGAAATAAATTAAAAGCGAAGCAGAAGAGCGTATGGGCTTAGGACATTTGCATGAGGAGGATGGCGTTGGAGGGAGGGGGATGGAGATGCGGCTAATGAATGCCAAGGCGCGCACACACGTGGAAGAGGCGCGGCGACTGCTGCTGGCTGACAAGCTGAGCCATAAGTCATAAGAGACGGCGGAATAGAAATGGGGAAGGAGAAGAAAAAAATGCGAAATGAGAAGTGGAAGTCGAAGTCGAAGTCGAAATGGGGAAGCGCGCACAAAGAAATATTTGTCAATGCAACGAAATGGAAAGTTTGAGGTGGCGCGGCTATTGAAATAAGCAGCCGAGACGCGGGAGCAGCAAACAAAACCGAGCGGGTGGGGAGCCTGCGGAGGGGCGGGGGGAATGGGGGCAGCTGCTGAATAGAAAAAACGTAGAAGAAGAATCTGGCATCGAGGATGTGCGTGCAAGTTGTAAAAGTGAAATGAAGTGACGAAGGAGAATGGAAGATGGAAGCTGGAGCGGGAGCAGGAGGCCGACAGCAGCAGCAGCAGCAGCAACAGCAGGGAGAGGGAGCAAGGAGGAAGCTGTGGCAGATGAAGTTGCAGAGACGCTTTTGTTATGACCTGTTTTTTTTCATTCCTTTTCATTTTTGTTTTTTTTTTGTACTTGTGCATGTGTCAAATTTTTTTCTTCTGCAAAACGGAGATTGGAGGAGGAGAGGATGCTGCACTTGAACTACGTTAAATAGAGAGGAGCATAGAGAGGGAGGGAGAGTGGGCAAGGGGCAGGAAAGGTGGTAAGCAGAAGAGAGGGCGGAAGAGAGAGAGGGAATGAACGTAAGTTAGACTAAAGGGTTAAGTTGGCAGGAGAGAGGGAGAGGGAGGCAAGCACGTAAGTTGCCGCTGCTGCAGTTGAGCATACACACACACACACGAACACAGACTTGTGAATATTTCTATGACAAGGGCAGCTGCGCTATTAAGGGATGCAAAATGCAAGTGATTGCAATGTCGTTAGGGGTTTCTCTACTTTAGACGTGCGGAGTGGGCAGCAGTGGGCCGAGGGTGTCAAGAGGGGGATAAATGATGCCTCTAATGATGTGCTCCCCATGTACAGCTGCCGCTGCCGTCGCTGCTGCTGCTGCTGCTGCTGCTGCTTAGGCAAACAAACAGTGAGAAGGCAAAGTGGAGAGCGTGAGTTTTGTTATTTTGCGCCTCGAAGTATGCAACGTTTTATTTGCATATTCATATTGTGAAGCACAAACACATCTAAATACATGCATGTGTGTGCGCGTGTGTGTGTGTGTGTGTGTCTGCATGTGTGTCTATGTACAGTTTACACCAAAATCATGCTGCGTAATGAGCTTTGAGCAGTTAGAGCAAAGGTTTCTGGAATCTCTCGCTGGGGTCAACCCCGAGCTGCGGATCCATTTGCCATATACATACATCTAAATACATATGCATGTGTATATGTATGTATTTACGTACATATATATGTAGTAACCTCAACTTTTCCTTTTTTTTGGTCTCATTGTTTTCGTTTTCGTTTTTTTGGGAGTTTTCATTAGAAACTTTTTTTTCGCCAACATCATTTTCTGAAAATGTCAAAACAAAAAGGGTTCGCACACACACCAATACGCACTTATAGAGACACACTCACACACACACACACATATAGAGATAAGAGCGCTCGCAGATTTAGATATTTTAGACATGCGTGTGCACTTCCGTTCACACACACGCACACAGAGCGACCCACACGCACAGCCAGCATCGCTGTGGGCCTGTTTCTGACACGGCTCTGCCTGGTGCCACGCCCCCAGCCCCGCTAACTAAACATGCTTAATTAGAAAGTAGCTGCGGCGACTGCGACTCGCCGTCTCATATTTCACTGACCACCACGCATTAGAGCTGACTCATCAGCGGGCAGCAACGATGGAACGCATGAGCCGGAACTAGTTCAGTGTTGGGAAATATAGGGGCGTAATTCTAAGTGTTACGTTATACGAAGGTATACGCCAACCATTCAGTATTCACATGGTTTCTTGAACTGTTAAAAAACTGGTTCATTTGATAGTAGACTAGTTCGTTAAATTTGTTCATTGTGCTGAGCTGAACTTGTCGGGTAAGGGCGAGAACCAAGATAGTCAAGTGTAACTGAACTAACTCATCAAAATGAACTAGTTCAGCAACTGTAACTACTGAGTAACTCACTGAACTAGTTCATGAAATGATATTTCAATATCTAAAATAATCAGGCATACAGCGTAGCTCTTGAACTAACATAACTAGCTCATACAAATGATTTAGTTTAACAAAATGTTATCCTTACTGAGAAGCTCGCTGAACTAGCTCATCAACTAGTTCATCAAATGAAACTTCAATATCTAAAGTAATCACCTATACAATATCGCTCTTTGAACTAACTCAATTAGCGCATCAAACTGATCCCGTTCAACAAAATGAACTACAATCTTAGCCTCTACAGAGTAGCTCTTTGAACTAGTTCTGCATATTGAACTACAATTGCCAGGGCCAATTGAGCATCTCAACCACCCAATCGGCCACTAAATGTTGCGGACGCCACCGCAGATCCTTACAAAGACCCCAACAACTGCCAACCCCCCTCCTCCGCCTGCTGCCCTCGCTCGTGCCCTTCCTCGCTTCAGCTGGGATGACAACATTTTCGGGTTAGCTGCGCGTCGCAGTTTGTCTCAGTTTGCGTTGATGGGTTCCAACCCTGCCCCTCCCCACTCCCCACTCCCCACTCATTGCTGCTGCTGCTGCCGGCGCAAGGGGGGCTGCTCATTATGTGGAGCGTGGGATGCGGCTGCGGCTGCGGCTGTGACTCGCATTTGGGGCGCATTCGCGTCCGCCACGCACATATGAATTTGTTGAATTAATCACTTGGGTTTTGGGCCTTGCTCTGTTTTTTTTTCGGTTGCTTTTGGGCTCAGTTTTAGCCTGGCCAACACCCACCCATACTCACACTCACACACACGCCCGCTCACACACACATTGACATGGGCATTGCTCTAGGCATATTTGGCGAGTCCTCCACTTCCGCTTCTACATTATGCAGCGAATCGATAAAAAGTTTGACCAAACCTCCAGCCGAGCCGCTCGACATGTGAAATGTGTGAAATGCGCGCATTAAATAAAAAACGCCGAAAAAAGAGTAAAAAGTGAAAAAGTAAAAAATGGGAAATGGAAACAAACAAAAACGAAAAAAAAAACACAAAAAAAAGAACACAAAAACGAGCTGAAACCAATTTAAAAAGGGGTATCTACCCCAAAAGCCTAGCTAGGGTAGCATTTTTATACATACATTGTATTGCCGACTTTTAAATCGCCACGAAAGGTGTAGCGAGCCACCCTCCGCCCCCACCCCCATCGCCCATCGCCCATCGCCCCATCGTCCGCTGCCCAATGTCCCGCCTCCTCGTTAAGCAGTCGGTGCGCGGGCATGTTTTAGATAAGGTAAATAACTGCGATTGTTTGGAATTTTAATGTAAATGTTTTTATGCCGCATCCACAGCCACCTCCACGCACACTTTCGCGTCCTTTTTCGCGTCCGCCTGCCCAAGGATCAGCGTTGGTCAGCGCCGGAGCGCGGCTTTACGATTCCTAAATGGAAACTGTGACCACTTCCGCTCATTTGCCCCGACATTAACTAAATGCGTATATGTTGTTTAGAAGCGTACAGGTCTGGATGCGTTATATGTATACAGCTGTGGCCATATTTCTATACTCGTATATGAAGCAGGAATGGTACGATCCACCCACATGTAGCGACAATAACGCATTTACAAGTCGTTTCAGGCTTTTAATTTTCTTTTATAATACATACATATGTATGCATGTGCCTACACACATGCATATTTCCCAACACACTCACACACATCCATCATCCTCACTCAATCGACCCCTCCTAACAATTTTGACTTAACTCATCAAGGGCTCCGAGGTAATGAAGTAAGTGCAAGCTAAGCGTTTCTTACTATGCTAAAGATATATTTCCG
The DNA here is from genome assembly GCA_035045145.1 of Drosophila meridionalis. Lineage (NCBI taxonomy): Eukaryota > Metazoa > Arthropoda > Insecta > Diptera > Drosophilidae > Drosophila > Drosophila meridionalis. The sequence goes on along the minus strand of JAWNPG010000015.1, from coordinate 362,276 downwards.
GTATTCGTACTGCCCAATATATTAATCATGCTTTGTACTCTTATTTGAATAAGGCCACTTCTTGACCCCTTAAAGTGGGCTGTGGGAGAACATTACGAAAGTTATGACCATTCCCAAAGTCACACCATCGAGCATAGACACTTGTGTTCTATGGTCCAATCCATGACAATAGATATAAGATATTATGTAAGTATTCCCAATTAAAGGCAATTAAAGGCTCGTAGTACAAGATATTTGAGTTACAACATATGAACAACATTTTAACTTCTTATCTAATAAATAATCTATATTGTTGATATGAACTGAAATATCGATTCTCTATGTACTTGATCGTTTTCGCGCTGGGGATGGTTCGTTATTTCCCTTGCTTATTGAACACAGTTCATGCTTGATTGTCCCGAATTGCAGATGGGAATTGACTTTTTCCCTCGACCGTGTTGCCCCTCTCTCTTGAGGTGTTCAAAATATTATTTCCACGCCAATTATGTCTAGTTTTAACTAACAATCAGATTTCTCTAAAATATTTTTAGTTTGATTCGATTTGCAAGTTTGACTGCGAATGGGTGTGGAACTGCAACTGGATCGTGTGGCAATTTGAAATTTTATTTGCTAAATAATTTTGTTTTTCTATTGTGCATATATTTTTTAATATTTATTTATAATTGTGTTTGCCAAAGGCCGCTGCAGGCTTCCTCCTCTCTGTCTCTTCAAAAAACAATTTGAATTCAACTGAGAGCTAGAGAAGATAAAAGCAGTAGCTAACAAGTCGGAAAACTCTTGTGGGGTGGTCGACTAGGAGATGCCCTGAACCCCTGAATCCGAGATTAGTATACAGCAAAAAATAAAATAAAAGTAAAAAATAAATAAATATATATGTATTTAAAGAGAGAACAAGTAAGAGTGCTCTAGTCGAGACTGCTCGACTAGGGGATACCCTGAGCCCTGTGAAGAGCCAAATATCAAATCATTCTATGATTTTGTATGCATACATACAAACAACACATACACACACATATGCACGCACGCATAAGCGCGCGCTCTGCCAACTGCGCAGTTGACGCAGAGACTGCGCTTGGGCTGCAATGTGAGCATTACTATGGGAATTTAATTGTTTAATAACTTTTCTTAGCGATGGACTAAGTGCATTAAACTTTTACAACTTATGTATGACATTCATATGTGTGTATGTGCCAAAGCACAAGTCTCTAGTATTTGATTTGCGCTTTTTACAAATAGGGGGCTATTGTGGGCGAATGGGGCGTGCCATCCAAAATCTAAAGATAGCGTTTTCTCCGTATTCATTACACGCAACTACACAGCAAATTTGAAGTCTCTAGCTCAAGCGATGTACAAACTACGCCTTAAAAACACATTAAAATTATCGATAAATACTCATAAAATCGAAATGGAATGAGTTATCGGAAAAATTTTATAAACTTGTGCAGCGTTTGGTATTATCGAGTATTCATGTAAAATTTCAAGTCTCTACGTTGCGTACTTAAAAATATCTCAGCGTTCACACGGACGGACAGACGGACAGACGGACGGACGGACGGACGGACAGACGGACAAGGCTATATCGACTCGTCTTGTCGCGCTGATCAAGAATATATATACTTTGTGGGGTGTGGCACGCCTCCTTCTGCCTGTTACATACATTTTCACAAAACCATTGTACCCTGATTTCCCATTTTCAATGGGCTCAGGGTATAAAAATATATAAAGAAGCTTTAGCTGCAAATTTCTTACCGATAACTCGAAAACGGGAATAGTTATCGATTTTTTTAAACAGAGACCAAAACAAGAATTTCAAGTCTCCAACTCATATCAAGTTTCTGAAATCGACTCACCTCATCATTCCGATCAAGAATATATGTATGTATATACTCTATGGGGTCTGCTACGCCTGCTTCTGCCTGTTACATATATCCTAACGAAACCCGTATACCCCGATTTCTCATTTGCAATGCGTTCAGGGTATAAAAATCAAAGGCGTTGATGAGTCTGTGTGCGTGCTATCTGTGATGTGTATGTGTGAGTGTGTGTGGGTGTGTGTAGCCGAATTTGAAGCGCAACTGCATTTGTCTTTGAGCTCGTCGTCTGTCAGCTGCAGAAATGAGAAAAGAGTAGAGAAGTCAGCGTAAGCAAACCACAAATGCACACACATCCGCACAAAGCGAGAGAAAAGCCTTGCGGAAGTGCAATTGCAATTGCAGCGGCGCTCACAAAGCATTCTAACATGATTTTAATTACAAGCCCCAAACTTGTGTCGCACAAAACAACTTTGGCCACCCCACAGTGCGGCAGATGAAGCGCCGAACACAAGCTAGTGCATGGCGAGCGGGCATGCACGACTGCCCAATACACGCCGAAAGGAAGAGTAGGAGAAATGCGAAGTGGGCCACGCCCCCATTTGAGTAATCTAAGCTCACGCGGAGTCTCAATCGCAATGAGGTACCAAGTAGTTAAACAGAGGTTGTGCTGAGCGAATACGCCCGCCTTTGGCACATCGCTGCGCGAGTATGGAAAAAAAGCAGCAACTGAAACGGAAACAGAAACAATGCGAAACGTGTGAAGTCCTCAAATCGCTCCCAGCGAGTTGAAGCTGACAAAATGTTTCGCACTTTTTATTTTTTTTATTTTTGTCAGCCTCATTTCATAGCGGCCTTGTGGCAGTTGCTGCTCCTCCCCTCCTCCTCCTCCTCCTCCTCCTCCTCCAACTCTTGCTACTGCTCCTCTCGAATAGTCTACTGAACAGGCAGCAGCATGCAGCAGTCGAAGCTACCCAGTCCAGGGAAAAGTCCTCTTCGTGCGTTCACTCCCAATGTTTTGCCTCTTGGCGTGTCTGCCTGACTTTTCAAGAGTTTGCGCTTCGGCCTGGGCCTAGCCCAACTTCTTAATCTAATCCCATTATTATACACATTTCGGCTAAAAGAGAAGAGCTACTTATCCATGATGCCGCATCAACATTTTGTACAGTCGCGAAAACCAAGACCATATGCAAAATATTCATATATTAATTATGTACTTCTATTTATCTATATATATCTATCTATATATTTATATATCAACATATCTATCATCTATCTATATATCTATCTATCTATCATATATCTATCTATATATATCTCCATCTGTCTGTCTATCTATCTATCTTTCTATCTGTCTATCTATTTATCCATCTATTTATCTCTCTACTTTAAAATGGCGGACTGATAGCTATATCAATTAGACTGTAGATACGGACCAAGAATATTGATATATATGCTTGAAATGAAACGTGTGTATCAAATTGATCTAGTTCAATAATGAAATAGTTAATTGAAATCACCAACTATCCAGCTAGTTCATCATATTGCACGAACTCTTTATATTAAACTATCTCATGATATTGAACTAACTCAGTATATTGAACTTTTCATCATATGAATTAAGTGAATTTTTCAGATTATCTCAAATGAACCAGTTCTAAGTATAGTTACAACGACATGCATACATATTGTACTATATCAAATACTATACTATACTAAACTATACTAGTATAGTATAGTAATACTATGTATGTATGTATTACATTTGATAACTTCAGTTGTGAGTTACACGGATGTAGAGTTTGCCTGTACAGTGAAACCAGCTTGTGCCATTCTAGTCTTGGGTAATTTTTTGGATATTACGCAACAATTAATTCTGGGAAATAACTTGAGCGAGATGTCAGTGGAAAATGCCCAGAAAACGCAGTAAAAATTTCAAACGTTTCATTTTCTGCTGTTGTTGTTGCTGTGGTTCTTTCTCTTTCTCTCTCTCTCTCTGTCGCTCTCTCTTGAATATGCCGCCAGAGGGCGCTTATGCTTTTAATTGGCCTATGGAAAGGTTGGGTGGAAAGGCTGCCTGCAAAGGCTGGGAGTAATGCGGGCTCTGCGTTATATTATTTTGACAACTTTTTGTTGGTTCAGTGCAAAAAAAAAAGATGAAGAAGAAGAAGGTACATACAGCAGCGAGTACATACGGCAAATGTGGTATATACATATATATATATACATGTGTGTGGGTGGCTGGGTGCTCGCCACACACACGCACACACACACACACACACACATCATTGGTGGCTTGTGCATAATCAAGCCGATAGGCGGTATAGGCCCGAAATCGAAAGCCGAAAACTGCAGCCGGAACGAACGAGAACGAGACTGGGCAGTGACAGCGGAGCGTGAGGAGGGAGAGCGAGAGGGAGAGCGAGAGGGAGAAGGAGAAGGAGTGGGAGTGGGAGCAGAATAAGGAGGCGGGGGAGTAGGCGTAGAACGATGACGGCGAATGCGCAGCTATAGCCGCCTGGAATAGTGTCCGAAAGTGCGTTGCAAATGAGCAAAAAAAGGCCACGCCCGGCTCTGCTGGCCCATGTCCTGGCTGCAGCTACTGCAGTTGCTGTTGTTGTTGTTGTTGTTGCTGTTGTTGTTGTTGCTGGCATAGGCCGTGTACGTGAACGTGTTGCTGCGTTACCTTTCTGCCTGCCTGCCTGCCAGCTAGCCAGTCAGCCAGCCTTACTCCTTTATTTTGATGCCCGTTCATTGAGTGAGGAGGCGAGTGTATTGGTTTTGGTGTAAAGCAAGGCTTACTCTTCGCCCGTCCGTCTATTAAAGACAGAGTCTTGACAGACATATGCTCAAAGTTGTCATGGGTGGCGTAAGATCTTCCAAAGTGATAAAACCAAGAGATCCTCAAGCTGAAGCCTCCACAGTTAGACACATATCTATATATGTGATATGGTACCCCCATCGGAAAATGCAAATATGTCTGCCCAGCTGCAACTGAAGCAACTGTTCGAGCGCGTATCGTGCAATTTGTTACGTCCGAGTGGAACGTTTTTACTCGTTTCCTTTATTTTTTTTCGTTTTTTTGCCTGCAAAATTTTAATGGTTTTTTTTTTGTTTTTTATGTCGGGTTTTACTTTATGCACATGGATTCGTTTTTTTAATATATACTTTTTGGTTGATTTTTGGTGTTTTTTGTTTTTCTTTTTGTATTTTCTGCTCGTCTCATCATGATGAGCATTTCCTTCTCTCTTTTTTTTGTAGTCAAGCAGATAATTACATTTAAATAAAATAAAAATTTCATGTGGCGCTAGGTAGAGTCAACCATATACACGTACATATGTATATATGTATGTGTATATACGTGTATATCTATATAGTAGTCATAGCCAGTGCCCACTCGCCCTGCGCCTATTGCCCAGTTGCACCCGCACTCGCTGGGCGTTGGAAGCTGCCGTTGGCCTCGTAGACCTTTTGTTTGGTTTTTGTTGGCATGTTATTATACCCTGGACAAGTGAAAAGATTGGGCATATTTGTCTTTTGCACAACCGAATGTCGATAGTCGAACACATTAGGTCTATAAGATGAGCCATTGGGTTGATCTAACGTCCATTCTACTCTAGTGTATCTCAACATATCTATCTAGATCGCTAAACTAGAGACCTGAAATTCAGTTAATTTGCCAGATATCCTCATAGAGCAATACTTAAATTTGATTGTGGGAGCATGACTTGATCACCTTTTAGAGTCAAGGATTTGCAGTTCCTCGTAAGGAAAATACCCCCATTACTCGTTTACTCATTTGCTGGAATTTGAGATGAGCCTTGAACACATTGATTCATATTTATTCATCACATTTCAGTCTTGAATGGGCTCAGATCATTGAGTGGCCCATCAATGCTCGGACAAGGTATCTAATAGTCGGGCACATCCGTCCAGTGCGCAGCGACTTGTTTTATAATTCATTTCGTTGCGTTGTTTGATCTACGCCCAGAACTGCAACAGGAGCTGGAACAGGAGCTGGAGCCTAGCTGCAGCATTTGCTTGTTGTGTTGTCACAGTGCCGCAAATTGCACCGCATTTGTCTGCTCTTTAGGCCGGTCCATCTGACCATGCCAGTTGCACCAATATACAAGTCATTCGCCTCGACTGCTCGCTCCCTCGCTCCCTCGCTCTCCCTCTCTCCCTCTTCCCCTTTCGCTCTCTCCCCCCGTCTCTTTCTCTGTTTACCAACTGCAGTCAAGTTGCCGTTGTTAATGCTAATTGCCAGGTTTCTACAGCTTCTGCAGAGTCGCTCGTTGTGTCCCCTTGAGTGTTGGCCGCTCTTTGGGGTCATTTCTGATTCTAAGAGTGTTGCAGTCCAAAAATTAAAAAGAAATGTTTATGTATCACAATGGGGCAACACATTTAAATCTGCTAATTCTCGCCATCTACCTTTCCTATGCCGAAAGAACAAAGCGAGAAAGGGAGAGAGAGAGAGAGGGAGAGAGAGAGAGAGAGGTTATCTTTGAATGAACTACAAGACTTTCTTACGATTAATCGTGTAGCTAATTTCACTTGCATCTTAGATAAAAGCTCATTTCTTCGATTGAATCTATATACTCTATATGATATTAGATATTTACTATAATCCACAAGTGATATAAAAACTAAGTACAACAACTTTTGCATTTAAAGGGCGTATTCTTAGTAAGCTTCTAATTCCTCAGTCATAGAATCTTGAGCTATTCTTACTTGCTTACTGGAATTTAGTCTGAATTGTCAAGTGTCTATTATAGTAAGTACTCTTGCTTTGCTTAGACTGAAGGTTCTCTTAAAAGAGAGCCAGAGGGAGTCGCGGGCAACAATGGAACATGAGAGAGAGGGAGAGAGAACGACTCATAATTATCCATGTAAAGTTCAATTCGATGGCCAAACATTTGTGGGCGACTGATGAAGATGTGAAGTCCGAATTGGAGTCGGAGTGCGGGTCGAGTCGAGAGCAACAGGCATCGAGACGACGGGGCTCAGAGACCCACCTCGTCTCACCTCACCTCACCTCGCCCCGCCCCACCCGCCTCAACTCGCGTCTACTCAACTGTGGGACAGCTTAAATCGTTCTTCCTGCTTTTATTTGGCCACTTAAAGAAAAGTTGGCGTGTTCATCTGTGGCTTCGTTGCTCCTGCTTTTGTTTCTGTTGTTTCTGTTTCTGTTTCTGTTGTTTTTCTTTTGCTTTCAAGAAATGTCAGAGCGACGGCAGCGCCAACAGCAGTGACACATTTCATTGAATCGATAAAGTTGCCCAGAAAAAAGTAACAGAAGTAAGCAGATGGCACCGAAATTTAAGCGCGCAGCGAAAAGCTCAAGTCGGGGTATATTGGCTTTCGTTAAAACACATGTGACATGTGGCAAAAGTCTACATTCGTTGCTGATAAAGCCCAACAAGAGACTTGTTTTGTCTGCCAGTTGTATCTGAAGCAGTTGACTCTACGAGCTAATGATGATGGGAACTCGACCTAGCTCCATTTATAGCATTGGGATAGCCAGCAAGTTCTGTTTGAAGAAATTCAGTATCGTCTCAGAATCTACCTATAAAGTCAATATGTAATGGCAATATGTAGTTTTCAACTCTCCAAAGGATTGGTCTTTCATCCGATAATAAATGAATCGACACGGGACGTATTCTGTTAGCCTGCTCTGTCTGAAGTTGCTGTATAATGTCTCGATCAATCAATTAGATTTATTTCTCTTTCAATAGTAATTTTTGTTCTTGACTCAATACCTCTGTGAATCTATGGAATCATGTTATTATTAAATCATCAAATTATCGATACGTCTTGCCATAAAATCGATAATAAACTTCAGGCAACTAGGGATATGTCTAACATCATATAAGCTGTGGTTACCAATACTGGAGTATAGGTATATAAGAATATCAAATTATTTTTTTAAATTTTTATTTCGGTGTCAGACTCGTCGCCATTTTTGACTTTCCTAAGAAATATTTGACTTCAATGGGAAATTCTGTATTTGAAATTTATTTAGTTGCGTTGCTGAGCCTTGAGTTAACTTGAGCTATTCGCATTGCGAGTTTGACTGACTGATTTGTCATATGCTGCGTATACGTAACGTGGAATTCGCCTTTGTTGCCTTTGCTGGGGGACAGCGCTGGCCGTAATGCATGCATCCATCCTAATGGATCTCACAAATAGAACAATTATGCGTCACGTTGGCACTAAATTATTATTCTATTTGCAGACAATGCTGCGCCGCATTTAAAGTGGATGGAACCGGGAGGCTTCGTCTTGACTTTTGTTTTGAGCAATTTGCGCTTAATGTGGATATTGTATGAGAATTTGCTTTGTTTCAGTCTTAATTGTGCCTGAAAGGCTTTGCGCTCGACACTTTTTTCCCTGAATAGGTTTCCATTGCAATTTTCACAATTTTCGCAATTGTTGCATTACATGCACTGCGCCTCAATCTCAAGTGCATCTTTCGCAGATGACAGCTCTACCATTAGCATTTCGGTTCTGTGGCTCATACAGTTATCTTGTCAATCACTCAAGCGCAGGCAAGTCAATCACTAGTCAAACAGCGAGCAACAAGTCAGTCAATCAGTCAATGAAACATTCACTCAGTCCACATTCAAGTCCATCAATTAGATGCAAACTAAAGGCGTTTCTCAGGAGAATCATGCCTATTTGTAAACCTATTCCATTCAACCAAATAGTTTTAAAAGAGATTTTTATATTTTTATGTTATGCATCAAAAAATAGACTGTCAATCAGTTTTTGTAATACAACTTTGTCAATCAGCATCAGTCAGGCAGAGTGTATCTGGACATTTATTTCTCAAGAAACAATTTTACGTATGAAGTTGGTCACTCGATTGATTGGCATCACATCAAAAATTTGTATGGAGAAACAAGATGAGTTTTATGTACGTATCATTCAGTTTTATTACATATATTGCATGCCAAACCGAAAAAATTGAGATATCCCACAGCTTTATAGATGGAACCTTCCAAATGGGATTGTTGAGTTACTGATAACCTCCTCTATTTATGACCCACACATAATGTTGACACCTCTTTGGTGCTTATCAACACTATTCGATGGTTCACTAGAATTTAATATATAAAGTGGATACACACTTTTATAACATCGCTAGATTTTGTTCTTGCCAAAGGACAGATTCATACGAACAATCAAAGCGAACCCATTGTTAAGACACATTATGGGAACAGAGTATCACGCAGTCGATAGCGCCCGATTCTTACTTGCTTCAGATTTGAAAATAGAAAATAAAACGCGTGGTAGCTAAATCTGGCGAAGAACATTTGAACAACACTTTCTTTTTCGCCAAATGCGTTGTTGATTGATTGTGTTTTCTCCTTTAAGGATAATCAATAAATATTATGTCCCGTGCATTCCAAGAAACATGCGCCAAAACCTTATCTGCAGAGGTAACTTTTTTCGCCTTTTATGGATACGATCCTCCTTTTTAGTCCGTTGCTGCTCCTTTGGTTCAGGTGTGAGGTGATGGACCCATGTTTTAACCAAGTTTACAAATCGCTAAAAAATTCCTCTCTTTCTGAAATCTTATCAAATACTCTATAGAAACATCTTCACGACGTGGTTTCTGTTCTATTTTAAGCAATCGTGTCGCACCCACCAGGATTTTTATCTCCGAATTTCCGTTTAATGTACGATGGATAGCACCTTTTGAAATGTCTGTAGTTTCACCTAGCTAAAGCACCTTCAGCTGGTTATTGTCATACAACACTATTTTCTTAACAGTTTCTGGCGTGGCAACCTCTACTGGCTCGTAAACGAAGGAGCAGACTGCTCGTAAGCAAAAGCTAGTTCCGCTTTAACATTCCTTGGACTCAGACCTTTGAAATGAAATCATATAAGGAACTAAACAAATTTAAAAGTTCAAACAGCTGATATAGAGGGCTACCGCTTTTAGCTATGTAATTTTTTGTTAAACACTAGCGCCATCTACATATCAGGTCGGGCATTTCTGGGACCGCCCTCGCTCTTTCCTATAGAGATAAACCTTTTTCTTTCTCCTTTTAACAACGAATTTTGAGTAACTAAATTAATTAAAAATTTGTCTGCTCCGACTTCTACATATGTGTGTGAGTGTGTGTGTGTGTGCGTATGTGTGTGTGAGCAAAGAGAAAAAAATGAGCACGTTGCGCAAGAGGAACTAAGCTTGTTAGCAACTTGGCAGCGGCCTCAGTGCTGCTGCCGCACGCATTGCCCAAATTGAAAGATTGGGCGGCAAGTCGTTGGGCGTGGCTGGCGCTCACTCGCTCTGCGTGTGTGTGTGTGTGTAAGTGTGGGCAATTGCTGCAGCCTTATTTCGCATATTATTATACATATTTTATTTCACTTTTTTTCTCTTGCAGTTCTTTATTTTCTTTAGCTGCCTTTTCTTTTGCGCATTTGCTGCGTAGTTGTTGAGCTTTCTTTCTTCTTTACTTTCACCGAGTGTGTGTGTGTGTGCGTGTGTGTGTGAGCGTGCGTGTGTGTGTGCGTGGGTTTTCTGCACTCATATGTGCTTGTAAAGTTTTTACTTCGTTAGCATAATGAGAAACCGCGTGTTCATATCCACACGCCTACACACACACACACACACTCTCTCTCACACACACACACACATTCGTAAAGGCAAGTTGATTGTGCCTCTTGCGTAAGTATTTTGCGCCGTTGTATCGCTGTGTGCGTGCGTGGAGGCTGCGGCGAACAAATGGGCGATAGGCTGCGGGGAAGGGGCGTGGCAACACAGCAAATTCTATTTAAATTGTGTACAACATTATTAGAAAGTTTTCCATTGCGCCAACCAACAAACCAACAACGCAACGAAGCCCCCCCCCCCCCCAAAAAAAAAACCAGTAAGAATCTTGTAGACGCTGTTAACCGCCCGCCCGATGCTCGCTCAAGCCAGAGCCATGGAGCCTACCATCCAGTTTATAGATGTAGTACTTTATTAGATATGGATCTATCTCTATGAATTTAAAGTCTTTTGCTTCAATAGACGTTCAATAGGCGGATAAAGAGACAGACAGTAAGAAGCCAATATACTTACTCTTTACTAAGTGAACAAGCATCCATAATTTATAGCTAGAAATACATATACATATACATACATATAGTATGTAGGATAGGTATATATTATATATAGAGCTTAACCAGAACTGCAAGAAATTTATCACTAACAAACGGAAGAAGGTACGTAACAAAACCAATATACTCCTCTCTTCCGTTTCATGAGCGGGCATAATAAGCAGCAAGCACACAACCAGGCTGAGTGTGTGCGCGCGTGTGCGTGTGTGTGTGTGTGTGAATGGGCAAGTGTTGGGGTAGAGGTATCAGCAGCTTTTGGGTATTCTTATTTTTTTGTTTTTTGGGGGTGTGGGACAAACGCGTGCAAAAAGTTGCAAAGAACGCGCCAACATAAGCAAAAAGAGAGAATATGTTGGAAAAAGTCGAGAAACAAAATTTTTAATTTGCCTCGCGGCAACACACACACGCACGCACACACACACACACACACACGTACGCACGCTTAGCTGTCTTGACAACGAGGAAGCAGCCCGCTCCGCCACAGTTCCGTCCAAAAGAACCAGTTCTTGCTTTGCTCCTACCCCGGCCTTCGAAATGTGCTGGAAAAACCGCGAAATTGTTTTTCAAATTTCACAGCTCAATTTTATATTTTGTTGTGCCTGTCCTCAAGTGTGTGTGAGTGTGTGTTTTAATGTTCAATGGAACACTTCATTTAATTGCAAAGAATGAAGTTCACGAACATACAAAAATGATTAGCTCCATTGAACTATTCCATTTTTCAAAAACTTGCAACTTTTCATCTCACGTTCATTAAGTGTTCAATTGTATTCACAATGTTCATGACTCGAAGATGTTCATATGAACTAGTTCATAAGACGCAACTGGTTCATCAATTGAAAGTAGTTTAACAAATTAAATTCAGAACTAGATGAACTGAAACTAGTTCACAAAATGAACTTTCATCGCTAGAGCAGAACGCTGCGTATGCTTAATAAATTGTTAGTTGAGCTGCCAAAAGCGAAGTCGACTGACTTTTGTCGATTGACAGTTGGCTGGTTGGGCTATAGGTGTATATATATACGTATGTATATACATACATATATACCCATATTAATGAACACACACACACAAAGAGTTGGGCTGGCAAAAGTTTTCTTATTCTTTTTCTGCTCGAACTGCTCGAAGTGCTTGGCTGCCCCCGTCAAAGGACACAGAACTTGCTTGCCACCCGACTCGCACCTCCCCCTACCCCTGCCCCCCCTTCCGCCTCACAGACATATAAGAGAAAGGGGAGGGGCTGCGGTTGGATGTGTGCTCCGGAGTTTGGGGCCAAGGGCAGCACCAAAGAATTAAAACCGCAAATGTTGCTCTGCACATTATGCAAAATTAGTAGCAATACCTACGCATGTGTGTGAGTGTGAGTGTGTGTGCACACAAAAAGAATTTTTAACAAACTTTTCACATGCTTGTTTTGCTCTACTCCTCACCGAAAGAAAATGGTAGCCCTGCCAAGAAGGAGGAGTTACTCCTCCGACTCGGGATTAGACTGAGACTCTGAGTGGTGCGCCTGGGCGTAGGGTATCTGTAGTGCGGTCACGCAAAAAAGTTGTAGAGATAGGGCCTGAAAAGAACTTGAGGCGTTGCTGCCAGATGTGGAGGCATGGAAGATGTGGAGAATGAGGTAGAGCAGCGGCTGGGCGCACTTCTTAAGCATATTTCATTACATGTTCGTCGAGTCGCGAAGACGGCGAGGAGGGCGAAGATGACGATGAGGACCGAGACGAGGACGATGACGAGACGAAGACGAAGACGCAGATGATGATGATGGCATTTGCGTAGCAAGAGTGAAGACGGCTTCAGTTTCGAATCTCGAGGAAGATCGCAGCAACCAGCATTCCATAAACGAAATAAGTAAGAGTGTCCTCGACGGGAGTGCATGACTACGAGACACCCTGGTGTGAGATCTGACTAAAATATGACAGATAAATGCGTTTATGAGAGTCTACTGTCTGACAAGGGAAGCCGGAGAATATTGACAGTTTCCGAGATCGATGTAGAGAGAAAGAGCCAGATGGCTAGATGGACTCCACTGTAGTGCTGCCTCTTATGTATGCATTTTCTGATAAGCTAATATACCTCCTTTTTTGCCGTTTTCATTGGGTATGTGAACAGCGCCACAGCAGTGAATCTCCTTGGATACATTAATCGCATCGTAAATATGCTGCCATTTCCAACTCTCCAGCTCTGGCAGCCAGCTAATTTAACCCTGAACCTTCTCAAGACATACACGCACACACTCACATACACACACACACTCATGCACTCACACTCATTTGACTGTTCCTTTGGGAACGCGTCGCATTTTGCTTGTTTTGGCTAGAAAAAAAATGTTTTTTTTTTTGTTTTCTTTTTGTGAAAAATTAAAAGCGCAAATGCTTCTACGGCCCCGCTCGCCCTTTGTCCCCTAGGCTACAAATTTTTAACGAAATACCCCGTTTCCCATGTGTCTCGGCTGCTTTTCTACTCATGATTATTTTGAAATTAATTTGAAAGCCCTTTTGCTGTGGTAGCCGCATTTTTCGAAACACAAAAATGTCTTAAACTTCATTACTCATCTCCTCAAGGGTGTTCGTGTGTGTGTGTGTGTGTGTGGGAGGGTGGGTGTGTGTTATATGGCAGCTACTTGACTATGTCACGCGCGCATTTAAATGTTTTTCCAGGTTTTTCCAGGTTATCTAACGAAGCTGTTTACCAACTTTCGGGCTTGGCCCCTTTGTGCTTACGCGAAATCCCTGAAAGAGCTTCAGTCGACGACTCGAGGTTTCTATTAATAAAATGTTGTCCTAATCTTAACGTTAGTGTAGGCGTAATTCCTGCTCAGCCGCAAATTTACCTAAAGTCCATTAAAGACAAGCTATAAATGTTTCCGAGTGTTATTAGCTTGGCTAAGCGCTGATCTAAAAATCATGTCAGCCACAGTCATGTCTAGTTCCAAGTTCTGATTATCCATGTCAAGGATAGCGAATCGGAATCAAATGAACTAGCCGGGGTTCATCCCAGTCACGTATCCCAGATTTTTATATATCTGAATCTCAAAACCTAAGGTATTCATCATTGACATCATTGACTCTATATTCCATTCAAAACGAAGTAATGGCATATTACGCATACGCTCCGTTATCAAACTAATGCAAGTCGAAATTGGAACTACCTGGGCTCATCTCAGTCACTTATCCCTTATATCTGAATCCCATATTGTATCACCCAAAACCTAAGGCATTTGCATCGTTGACTCTATGCTCTATACGAGAGGAATGAATGGCATATTAATCATACGCTCCGTAACCAAACTAATGAAAGTCGACATTGGAGTTCTTTAAATACTTATATTATGCAATCTTGGTAATGAAAAGATCTCTCAAATTTACAAATATATACGAATAGAGCCTAGGTACTGGGTATATGCGATTGCCGTTGAGTTCGTAGAACTAGTTCCTAGAACTTAGAGGCTGGAATTTATCCAGGTTGGTTCCATTTTAATGTACTAACTTCATTTGATAAATTTGTTTTAATTGGCGAGCTGATTCATGGAAATAACTAGTTCAGTAGTAGTTCAGTCGCCTTGCATTTGCCCTTCTATAAGATGGGAAGCCTTGAAGCACATTAAGCATACGCTATGTAGGCCGAGGTCTTATTACTCGTACCCAACTCATACCCAATGAGAACTTGTTGAACTAACTAAAGTTCTCATGAATAATACATTTTCATGAATCAGCATCGATAGTTTTAACCACTACTTCAATTAGTTTATCAGTCCATTAAGGGTTCAATTGGTGAGTCGTTCTTGCTCAGCTTCATATTTATTAGCTAGACAGCTGTACAGTTGCCCATGAATCCACATCTAGCTACAAATTTATAGAGCTATTAATGAGTAACTGAATCGCTCAAAGGAAAGTATCGTTCATGAGCAATTACCCGAAATGAATCGTTCATATTCAATTGGAGACTTTGCATGGCTTAGCATTGATTGTGGAACTGCAATAGATCAGTTGCTTATTTCTTAGGACTAAAAACGAGTCAAGGATATAATATACATTTATTTGTATGTCTCAGAAAGGTAAGCATATACATATATTAATCATATTTATATACAATCAAAGCTATAGATTTTATGTGAATAATATTCTAACAATCTTAGTTTTCATATAGAAATATTTATCTAAAACTTAAGATACAGAATAAAATATTGTACATTCATTGTTTAAGATCTATTCAAATCGATTTCTCACTTGGCAAACTTTAACTAATTTTGAGCTGAGAATAAACCACTTTCTGTGAGACTTCGCTGTCTAGAATATAGTTCAATTGAGTGCTGAACAGAATCGTCAGTAGATAATGCTTCGTTTTGCATCGGGTCTGCCTATCTAGCTTTGCCTGTGTTTCGCTCGCCCAATGCGAGTCGAGAGAATTTCTAAGCGCCCTTTCCTGCCACTTGGAGCGAGCATATGCAAATATTTTCAGCCCTCAGACAGTTGGCCTATCACAAAAACTAAATACAGCCACATACACACGCACGCACACCCACACGCACACCCACACACCCACCCACACACGGACACGCATGTGTAACCGCATATAAAAGGAAAAACCCGTTGACTCGTGGGCTTTACACTATTCGGCACCGACGACTCCGACGACACGCATTTAGGTCAGAACAGAAACTCTAGTGCGACTAAACATGTGCAATGCTCCCATTGGCTGCTGGCTCAAAGCACGCTAAATCGCACACACACACACGCGCGCACACACACACGGAGCAGGAGCGTCGGGGCGGGAGGGGGACGCGTCGGGTCTGGCCAGAAGCCAATCACACTATCGCAAATAATTTAAACAAATCTAGGACAACGGCTGCCTCACTCTCCCGCGCCTCGCTGCGCACCCAGAGCTACAAGTAGAGGAGGACCTATGCCTGCACACACACACACACCCACACACACACACCCACACACACACACACACTGGCACAAGCACAGCCGAAGCGAATGGCAGGCGAGTGAGCGAGCACGCGAACAGCTGCAGCCGAAGCGACTGCGAGCCGATTTGTTTGGCTCCCTACCCAGGCATACAGCCATACATGAGAAGAGCCCGGTGCCGAGGCGAAAGTACGACCACACGCACACATGTGTCTCTCTCTGTGTGCGTGCGTGTGTGTGTGTGTAGGCAACAACTATGTCCGTGTCCGTGTGTGAATAGAGCGAATAGAATTGATGAAGGCGCATGCGAGAGTGAGTGCGAGCGAGTCGACACAGACGATTTGCTAACCGAAGCTCAACGAAACTTTCAACCTTTGGACACACCACCGCCCGCCCACACCAGCGCCCCGCCCCGCCCAGCTCACTCTGATTAGAGCCGCAAAACTTAGCCGACGTGGGCCGAGTGCGTTTTGACGAGTTCCTGCCAACGAAATGTGTTTGAAATGCAACGACTTTGTAGGGCTTTCTAAGTTCGCATTGCCAATGCCGATTGGTGCACGACCGACACAGCGAGAGAGAGAGAGTGAGAGCGAGAGTGGGTGAGTGGGATAGCGTGTGGGCAGCTGTAAACTAGTTCGACGACAGACTTGCATTGCTCAAACACTCACACACACAGACATACTCACGCACATGCAGTCAGCGAATGGAATAGACAGACAAATGCTTCTAAGTCCGCATTCGCAGCGCCGATTGGTGCACGAGCGACGCATGCAGAGAGCGAGAGAGAGAGGGAGAGGAGACTGCAGAATGTGTGTGTGTGTGTGTGTGTGGGTTTGTGTGTGCGTCGTGTGGGCAGCTGTAAACTAGTTCGACGATTTTGCATTCCACACACACACACACACGCATGCACACACATGCTGTCAGCGAATAGGAATAGAGAGCGACACAAATGTGATTGGTTTTTGGCTGCACAGCTTAGAGAACAGGTCGACCTTAGCCTGGCCAATTAGCTGGCCACAAATTTGCAATTCATGGCTGATTCTCTCACGAATACTTAGAAAATGAAAACAAATAGAAATGCATTGAGTCAATACATGTAATTATTCAAGCCAAATTTTAGTATACCTCTCTGAAGTGCATATGATAATAGAATAACCTCATCTCTTTAGAGTATATTTTTGTAACCAAGACCAAATAGAGTAGGTCTCTTTTGATAGATTCACAGGTGGATAATAATAATATATTTGATCTCATATGTATTCCTTGGTAGTTTCTTTATTAATAAAGTAAATTGATCTAGTTGGGAGTGCTCGAGTGGCAGAAACCCGAAATGTTTCAGTTCACAGCACTGAACTAGATAGTAGAATTGGAGTGAAAATATAATTAACAGATGAACAGGGCAGGCCTTATGGTGTTGCTCAAGAAAGAATGGCATAAGAACTAAGATTTGGATGCTAACTAATCATTTGGATGCTAATTTAGATATATTTCGATATATCTGGTATTCAGTTACATTCACGTTGCATTCTAAAAACTATCCACACTGTGTGTTATTTGCACGAATTCTAAAGAGGGCATTGTATAGCACCTTGCAGAACAAACTGATTTAAATATCAGCATTATGAAATAAGCTTGTAAAGCCTATTTATAAGAACGATTTATATACATACATAAACATATATGAAGCAATAATAGTGCTTTAGCTGGGAGTGCCCAACTAGTAGAAAACTGAAGACCGTTGAATTCTGTGTCTTCCTCATGGGAACCTACACATTAAGTTTGATATTTTAGCTATTGTGGTATCGATTATTATTGATAATAAGGAAATTGGACGAGTATCGATACACGAATATACATTTTAACTTTCCGGTCTGCGTTCACACGGACATATAGATGGACAGATGGACAGATTGACATGGTTGACTCAGCAATCGTCGTAAAGATCGAAAATATATAGATTAAGTTATCTACTACGCCTCCTTCTCAAAGCTGTTATAGCCTGAATGCGCAATTTCAATGAATTACAGGGTACAGTATATGTGTATGAATAGCACATATGAACTTAAGGCTCCAGTATATATATTGTAGTATAAGTATATATGTCTTTTGGCTATCATAACATTTGCGCCGTGTCATGCCCTTCATCTTTTTGCATGTTAAGCATTGGACTTCACTTCGTCCTTGTCAGTTCTATTTCCACTTGCAGAGGGACGGTCGCCTTCTGCATTTTCTGCTTGATTACTTTTGGCCTCTTTGCCTGATGGTTGATGGCTGATGCATGATGCATGATGGATGCGATATTAGTACTAAAAACCTGAAGCACTTGAGCTAGAACGAATGGAGCACAGACACACAGAGAGACAGACAGAGAGCGAAAGAGAAGGAGAGAGAGGAAGGTTGCATGGTTGTATGGGTCATAAACCTTGTGAATCAGGATCTCTGTGCCATCCGCTGCTTCTGTCTTCGCAATATGCGTAAAATGTATTTATGATAATGCAAAAAAGAATTACGTTCATGTTAAATGCAAAACTGTTACGACAAAGCAAACAGCCCACAACAACAACAACAACAACAACAAGAACAACAACAACGAATACGACAAAATGATGACGGCATACAAAATGGCAAACGAGTCGTAGGCCATGCCACGCCCCGCGTCCTCGCTGCCCACTCAGCGTTATCATAAAAGCTGATAAATTTTTACCCCGAAAAGACAAAGCTCGTAAAGGCAAAATGTTTCATTCTATTAAAAATTTTTATTGCAAAATTTGTAATTTACAATTTGCATTTCGTGTGTTTCGCTTCTTTCTCTTATGCGCCGCAATTGGCCAAATGGGGTATATAGGCTGGCAGAGGCCTGACTATATGCCTATTTGAGCCTCGACACTGTCAGGCTGTTTCCATCTGTCTGTTCGTCTCTGAATGAACGAATCTCGAAGAGTCTAAGAGCTAAGAACCTTAAAGGAGTTCAAAAGAAGAAGCTTCAAATTTGTAAAAAATTAGTCAATCTGCATCTTGTTCCTTAAGACTACTTTCTTTGGCTAATACACAGCTAATGTCTGATTCTGATTTCGAGGTCTCTAACCCCAATTGATCCAAAACTTTGAAAAGAGTGTACATATATTCACATATATAAAGATATATATGTATGTGTGCATTAGAAGTCTAGAGAGTTTGAATCAGCTGCTGACCTGGGTATTCGCTAGTCGAGCACTCCCATCTAAAACACGCTTATTTGTTGATTTTTTTTATGTGGCCTACACTTGAAAGCTACGCCTACGTGGCTTTACTTCTTGTAACGCATATGGGGCGAATGATGGCGAGAGAGAGAGGGAGAGAGAGTTCCGCTGGGTTATTTGACTTGCGACTGTTGCTGTCGTCGCCCTTGTGATGTGAGTGGCTGAAGGGTGGCGAAGGGGAGAGGCTGGGGTTGGGGCTTTTGTTTTGCCCGACCATTTTATAACCGTTATTCATAATAATAAAAATTGTTATAGAACATAATTTTTGGCAAAAAGCATAAAAATGCAATGCGTTATGGACGAGGCGACTTCAGCATCATCAGCAACAGCAGCAGCAACGACAGCGGCAACATTCATCGATGAGCTCGCCATTCGCTGTGAGGCAGATGTCGCATGGATCAATTTCTTTCTAATAAGAAAGGATGTGCTCACGCCCACCCACACCCACACCCACACACACACACACATTCACCTGAATTTTAATAACATGTCATAAAATATTTGTTTGCCTATGGGGTCATAAAAAAGTCATTACACACGGCTCTCACAATAGAGAACGTCTCTTATTTGCAGTGCGAACTGTGGCCGCTCGACCGCATCCCCCGACCCCGACCACCCCTACCCCTACCCCTTTGCCTTATCTCTATCGCCAATTGCATCAGCAGCGACTTTGGTCTTGATTATTTTTGCTGCTCCCCAAATGAAATTGCATAAAAATAATAATAATAAATATATTGCTCCAGCCGACCGACCGACCGACCAAGCGACCCACAGAGCAAGCGAGCGACCCATCTTCCACTTCTGTCTGGCTT
Source organism: Drosophila meridionalis (assembly GCA_035045145.1). Taxonomy (NCBI): domain Eukaryota; kingdom Metazoa; phylum Arthropoda; class Insecta; order Diptera; family Drosophilidae; genus Drosophila; species Drosophila meridionalis. The sequence goes on along the minus strand of JAWNPG010000015.1, from coordinate 342,390 downwards.
CAGTTGTCCATGCATCCTTTTACGATTATCCATAAACGGATAAAGCCAATGCCAGCAGTCCTTTAGCACAGACGGCCTACGGGGAGCCATACTTTAGACTAACCAGAGGTCCATTCACATAGATATATACACATATCGTATATATGTATAAATCATATATGTCGTAATGCACAGATAGCTGATAAGATCCATCAGCCTTAACGATATTCACAATACATGTTTTTATATTCGGCTCAAGCTAGTGCACACTGAACTATTCAGTGGATTCTAGTTCATTTTGATGAAGTAGTTCTACAAGCTGTTTTGTAAGGGAGAAGCTATGATATTTGCTTGGTCGTACTTCAAATCGTTGCACAAAGAAAACAAACAGTTTTTGTTTGAGAGTTTTAGTTCTCTTTTGCTTCGAGTTTAGTTTGATGAACTTGGAACTAGGACTCTATTTTAATTTTGATGTTAGTTCAAGTTCACAGTGCATACTGAACTATAGCTGAGAATTGTAGTTAACCGTTAGGAACAAGTTTAATAAGCAGCTTGGTGTGAGCTGAAGCCACTTCAACCTGTCCGTCTACCTGATCAGACATGTGAGGTCACTTGCCCCTTCTATGAATTCATAAATCTCGAGATCCGCAACAGTTACAGATTTCATAGATGAAATATTTATTCTTATAAACTTTTTCTATAGAATCTCTGAAGTTTGATTTAAAAACTTATAGTTTTACCCTTACTATCGATAAATATCGATATTTCTATGCATTTAGAATGTGAGCTTTGAATAAGATGCCTTTCCAGTTTGCCCTGGACCTCTCTCTCAGCTACCTCTCTCTTCTCCCTCCTTTCCCACACGCTCTGCCCGATAGCGCATCTGGTATTCGTGCACACCCGCTCAGAGCCATCTTATTTGCTATATAATTCATGCTCGTTTTTTATTTGATATGAACTAGAGGACATTTTTGGTCGCATTTGGGGACGCGCTTATCGCGCATACGCCAAGTGGTACGCGTGGGGTACACCCCGACAGCCCAACCAGCGCCCCGGCTCCCAGCTCCCAGCCACTTACCCACTTAGCGGGTCTGCGGCAACTAACGGCAATAAGAAGAAGAGGCAGAAGCAGGCAAAAAAGAAGAAGCAGCAGAGACCTAGGCCCAGGCCCAAAAATCTTTGGCAATAAAATTCCTCTAAACACTCATAAAAATTGCACGAATATTAAAAATTGTGTTTGTTCAAAAAAAAAAAGAAAGAAAAAAAGAAAAAAGAAAGAGCGGCGCATAAGGTTTGGCTTGGGTGGGTCGGGGTGCCTGGGTGGGTGTGGCGGATGCTTGGTTGGGTGCGAAGGAATTTCGCTCATATGCGCTTTAAAACGTCGTAGATGTCGCTACTTGAGCCTCGCTTGTCGTTGCCCATAAAAATGTATGGATATTTGAATAGAATTTGCAATAAAAAATGCCGTTAAAAGGCACAGCTCCCAGCTAAACGTGTGTGGGTGTGGGTGTGGGTGTGTGGCTGTGCGGCTGTGTGGGTGTGGCTGTGCGTGGGCGTGGGCGTATGGCAATAACAACTTGTGCGTTATGAAAAACTAATTTCTCTAAACATATGCGCAACGAGGTTTTTGCGCTGCGAGTTGGGGGTTGGCTTCTGCTTGTTTTATGACAGCAGCACCCTCCCGTTAGCACAAAGGCAAGGCAAGGAAGAAGAAGAAGAAGAAGACACAAGTGTGTTCTAGTGGGGAGTGTGAGACGAGCGGTTACCCTGCCGAAACGAATCTAGATGTGAGATCTCAAGAAGCAAAGTCCAAGCTTGATAGTTCTCGATATAAATGAGGGAACGATATAGAGACAGAGGCCTGGATCAGGTATATATGTACAATGCCTGCTTCAGTCTGCTCCAGATACCCATATACCCCTTTGGTTAGTCCACTTCAATTTTGATATATTGCAGGGTATACAAAAGAGACAGAGAGAGAGAGAGCGAGAGAAAGGACACCCTCACCCCATACACACACACGCACACACACACGCACCCCAACTGCGCGTGTGTTAACAGCCTCGTGTATTGCTCATCGGGATCTTGAGACTGAGGCTGAGAGGCTTTGACTTGAAATTGCAAATTTACGAGTATTTATATTGATGTCATTTGACTTTGATTTTAATGCGCGCTCAAAATGCGTGCAGAGATTTTTAATACATTTTATAATATGCCCGCTGCTGTCGCTGTCGTCGTCCCTCCCATTGTGATTCGTGTTTATCGCCATAAATGCTATTGCAATACATGTCTAGATATATAAATATATATACACTATGTACTCTCCTCGTTCATTTCAGTGATTGTGTTTGCTCCTGCTTCGGCCAAGGACATTGCATAGATTGCAAATGTTTTCTGCACAGCCTCCAGTGCCCCACCTCCTCCGTCTTTTTCTATTGATTAAAACAATTGCCTTTGTTTTCCAGCCACACTTGAGTTAAGAGTGCGCTTTGGCTCGGGTATGCTCGACTTGCCGATACACGTGTCAGAGATGCTGCTGAAATCTCTTAGATATCTCTCAGAGCTTAGCTTGAATTTTAAGTTCTAGTTGACAAGGAAAGGCTACATTTACTAACTTGTATTTATCAGTAATCACTTAACCGTCATTTAGTAATTTCAAAGACTTAAACGTGCTATATATGCTAGAAGAACTGCAATCAATTATCGATTCTTATCAATTTTATGAGTGTGGAGCAAGCTAGCGATGCTCGATGAACCTGTGTTGCGCGTCTTGATTGAAGACGTTTACATCCGCCAATGTATCTTTCATTTTTAAAGATGTCAACACTTAACTAGGTATAATCCGACAGATAGACGGATGGTCGCATGACAGCGCTAGATAGCAAAAGTAACAAACTGACGGCCTTCAATGGCTAGAATGGTGAAGATAGACAGTCAGCAGGTCTTGCCTAGAGCGACTCATTTGTTGCTTATACATATACATATATGTCGGAGCTTGCTCAAGATGATCACTTTCCAAGTTGTACAGATAGTCATTTAGTCACGCTCTACGCTCTACGCTCTACGAGTTCCCGTGCCTTGCTGCATTTGTCCAATCACCTGATCTCTTTCATAGAGACTCGCAATTCTTAGCACCTCTTCTATATCCACTGATAACCAACACCACCTCTTTCGCTCTCACTCAGTAACACCCGGGACCACGCTCAGCAACAGCTATGTCTGTCCCACTCACACATACCAACACTACTGCAGCAATAAGACGCTATGTTGTTAGACTGCAAACTCTTATTGTACTACATCAAGTCATATAATATTCGTGACACGACATATGTATATATATATGTATCACACTCAAATTTCTTTATAAATCTTTGATGCTTATCTTTCTTCAGATATCTCTCCTTATACACTCTATGTATTCCAAATTTCAATTCACTAACAAATGCACATTCACAGAAGCCAATATACTCGCTTAGCACCACGTGAACGAGCATAACAAAAGCTTTCCATTTGTTTGCATTGTCGATAAAAGTTCTGTTCAGGTGTTTCGGCTTGGCTTAGAAGTCATAATTGCTGGGCAATTACAGCCTCAGCATCAGCCCCAGCCTCAGCCCCAGCCCCAGCCCCAGCTACATCCCTAGCTAGCGCACCTACCCCTGCCATGCCCAACGCCTTCTATGGACTCGTTGCTTTATTATTGCATTTGTGTTGCCTTTTTGTTGTTGTTGTTGTTGGTTTTTGCATAGTTGCGGCATTTGAGAACGGAAAATGAAAAAGACGCAGTTCGGTTTGTGTTCGTGTTGTTGTTGTTGCTGGTTGTATGTTTGGTTGTTGCTGCTGTTGCTGCTGTTGCTGCTGTTGGTGTTGTTGGTGTTGTTGCTGCTGGCACTTGGCAGTCAAAGCATTGCAATAATTTGCACACAAAAGCGTTCGTCGAGTGCTTCAAATGCAAAAAAATAATACTACAAAAATCGAGTAAAAAATCAAGCGTAAAACGAAACGCCAACATTATCTGAATTGATTGACTGTGTGTGGGGGTTGGGGGTGGCGAGTGGGGAGTGGGGAGTGTGGAGTAGGGGCTGCCATGAAGAATCGTCGGCTGCATCGATTGATTCATCGTTGCATAGCAAATAATCAGTTAGGCGTTTGCCCAAACTCGCTGCGGATAGATAAATGCTTAAACTTAAGAGCGACTGCCACACCCCCACACCCCCACACCCCACGCCCCCCGATAAGTGTGTGTGTGTGTGTAATTTTTGTAATAAAGCACAATTTATGTGGTCTCCACATCCACATGCACAATGGGAGCGGCTGGAAAGGGTCAGACAGACAGGCAAATCAATAGGCAACTGCAGAAATATGCCCGAAAAAAAGAACAAGGGGGGAGGGGAGCGCAGTAGGGGCAAGCTATTGGGAAGGGAAGGGTGTGGGCTCGACACAGACTGCCCGCGTGTGAAGCTGGCGATTATGCCAAGCGCTTGACAACAAAAGAGTCTGAGTGGGGGAGGGGTGGGGTGGCTGCTGGCAAAGGCCGAGGCAGAGGCAGAGGCAGCTGCGACCCACATTCGCACACACAATAAAAGGACACTCGCACGCGATGGGCGTGGCAAAGGCGTGGGGGCCCATCCACACGGCGCATATATGTACATTTGGTGCAATTTTTTTTCATGCGTGCAAAAAGTATTGCCGAAAGGATGTTGCATGCAGGCTGCCCACTGCCCCCCTGCCCCTGCCCACACTGCCCTCCACAGTCCCCCTCCACACACTCACTCGCCGCTAGCTGCAAGCTGATGCATCAGCATAATGCAAGCCTACGCAAACATTTTATTTGCATTAAGCACAGCAGCAGAGCTGCAACGAAAAAAAAACATTTTGAATAAAATCCAAAACAACCAAAAAAAAGAATGAAAATAAAAAAAAATTAAAAAGTGGAAAAAAGCAAATGTTCCATAGCTAAAATACATATATAAGCAGCATACGCACAGTACAGCTCTGTGTGTGTGTGTGTGTGTGTGTGTGTGCCGCATGCATCAAAGCCGCCACACACACACACACTCACACACACACGCGCGCAACTGCAGCCAATAAAAACGCAGCGGCGAAAATTGCGTGCAACAGGAAAAGCAAAACAAAAATAAAAATAAAAAAAAAAAAACAAAAAATAAACAAAAAATTGAAAAAATCAAACAAAAAGCCGCCCAAAACAAAAAAAAAAAAAGAAAAAAGTGAGGAAAAAATTAAAAAAATAAAATAAAAAAGCACAAAAAACATTTGCCGCGCTGTGGCATTGGCCTGGGTGCGAGTGAAATAACAGCAGAGCTTGATTGCTGTCCACTTGCCGGCGACGACTGCGCTGCCTGCAGCTGCGGCGGCAGCGGCTGAGGCAGCGACAGCGACAGCGACAGCAACTGCAGTTGCAGTTGCAGTTGCAGTGGGCAGTTACACATGGCCCTGAACGAAAACACAAAAAAAAGCTGAAAAAACTCCACCTAGAACAAAATACATAAAAATTGTCAAAAAAAGAGGAAAAAAGTGAAAAAATTGAATATAATAAAAAGGCGCCTCCTAAATTCGCTGGCCTGCAGCAGAGCGAGACAGCAACAGCGAGCAAAAAGTGAACATGTTGCTGTTGTTGTTGTTGTTGTTGTTGTTGCTGCTGCTGCTGTTGCTGCAGCTGCAGCTGAGCTTTTTAGTTGTTTTGCCAGCGAATGCATTTGCCAGGTGCGCAGCGCATTGGGCCCAGCCTGACCTGGCGGATGCGTAATGCAAGCTCATGCCCAACCAGAGGGCTGAGAGTTCATGTTCTTTGAAGATATGATGCTTTCACTCAGTACACGAGTAGAAAAGTCCACCTCGAATAGAAAGCTGAATACGCTCTGAGACGAAGGAAGGTAAGACATTCGCATCCTCACATGTAGCCTCACATGTAGCCTTGGAACATCTTTAATTTATTCGCAGCTCTCACACCACCTTCTCACACTTTCATACATACTAAAAGAAAATAAAAACTTAACATAGACACTTTATAAGCTTATTAGATTCTCATTTCCAACAATTCTTGGTCGCAACTGTGAATAGCTGCCCAGATTTGGCAACTGAGGCGCTTGCCCGCAAAAGTAGGCAATGGAAAATGTTGCGCTGTCAAATACGCCAAGCGCTCAATATTTGGAGCGCACAAAAGTAGGCAACAGAAACTTTGCGCTGCATGCGTTGCATAGCAGCAGCGACATAATTTAAATAACAAATAAATATATTAATGACACTACAGTAAGCCAATCATATTTAGTTATTTATAAGCTGTAATCAATAAATAAATAATGAATAATAAAAATAGTAGATGGTCAACTGAATGCAAAATATACACAGAAGAATTGGCTGTGCCTTTGATGAACAGTCGTAGATGGAGCTGTTAAGGAGTAGCATATCTTCTCATGATTACGATCTATCTATATATCTTCTATCCTCTCGTGATCATCCCGATCTGGGCCAGTAAGTAACAGGCTTAGAGATGGGCAATCGAGTTGACCAATCGCCAATTGCTGAACTGAACCGCGCTGCGCTCCCGTCTGCTGGTGGGCAATGCATTTGTCGATGATGCATTTCCTCGCTTCGGCTGCCAGCTTCGTGCGAGCGAGAATGAGTGAGCGTGGTGGGCAGAGAGAGAGCGAGAGAGAGAGAGAGCTGCAGCAGCGGCGTAGGGTGAGACAGCCAATGCAGCGAGCGATCCATGTGCATGCAGAGTCGAGCATATGCAAATGCATACACCCAACACACACACACTCACACACACACACGCACGCACGCACATAGGGGCAGTGCGCCAAATAGACCAAAATGAAAATAAAAACGTTCATAAATAAATAAAATTAAGTTGAGAGCGGTAAAAAAAAAGGGAACAAAACAAAAAAAATGTATAAAAGATATAAAAAAAGGAAAAAAATTAATTTTGTATTGGGAAAAAAGGAGGAGAAATGCAGCAGACCCGAATGGAGAGCGTTGCAGTTGCAGTTGCGGCAGTCGCTGCTGCAGCTGCACTTTACATACACACACACATACTCACACAGACACACACACACATGCATGCGCTGCAGTTTGGCAATTTTGCGGCCAAAGAAATGCGTAAAAAATGTAAAAAATAAAACTAAAAAGAGGAAAAAAAATGGCCTGAACAACAGGCAAAATATATTTAAATTTTGTTACTTTTCTTGTTGCCACTGTGTGTGTGCGTATGTGTGTGCGTGTGTGTATGCGTGTGTGTGAGGGAGCAGCGCAATGTGAGTCAGTTGCTCTCGTTCGAACGCATGTCGCAAAATAAAATTGAAAAACTCCGCCCTAAAAAGCGGAGCAGAGCAAAAAAAGGAGCAGAGAAAAAAACCGGAATAAAAAATAAAAATCAAACTAATAAAACTAAAAAAAAGGAAAGCACACACATCCTGTGTGCGTGTGTGTGAATGCACTAATTTAAAATGCATTATTTTTGTGTCGGAGGCTGAAGCTGGAAACTCCCAACGCCCAGCACCCAAAGTGATTTCCATTTATGGGCAACAGAAATATTCGATTAAGCCCAAACCAAATACGCCATAACCCAAACACGAATTCAAACCAAAATTAAGATTGGTTAAGCCGCCCCAACTCGGCGTGTCATAGCATTGATACTTTTGCTAAAAATAATGCTGCTTGTTGTGAAGATCTTCATGTTTTAAGGGTTTATTTTCTTTAATGAAATAGATTTTAAATTTCAAAAGATTGTATTTCCGTAACAGATTTGTTTAGCCTATGTATCGATATTAATCGATTTATTTATCGCAAAGCAAGCCAAACTTTTGGGCTGCTTTGATTCAAACTAAAATTCAGATATGGTGAATACTGAATCAGATGGGATATTATCGATCCTTATTTAATCTGATTTGACTTACTTCGATTTAGAGATATATGATTCATATTCAGCTCGGATAAAATTTAAGGAATCGATACCATTGTAATTTGATATCGTAAGACTAAGCAAACTGAAAACTACGACTGCTGCGATTAAAGAAATTGCATATTCGAAAAATTTGACTAGTTCTTAGACCAGATGAGCACAACAGAAGCGAGTTGGAGTTTAGAAAATTAGATTTTAGAGATTTTCAAATTGAATTCCGATTCAATAGGTTCTTGGTTCCGAGCTTATGTGAGGTTCAAGGAATCGACACTTACTTATCTCGATATGGAATCTAAACAAGCTGGAAACGACGATTGAAGAGAATCGAAATATAAAAACTAAGCTGAGTCTAAGTTTTAGAAATTTTTAGATCAAATTTATATTTAGATTCACTATGCTCCAATACCAAGCTCAGATTCATCTCAGACAGCCAATCTAATCTAATTTAAGAGTTAGTCGAACCCTACTTCAATATTTCGATACTTCCTCAGGCTGGAATTCAAGCTTGGAAACGTTTTCACAGTCAATATATTTGAATAGTAGCAGGCTATGAATTTCAAGTTAGGTATTACCTATCTCTGGATCCACTGAACTGCATTCTCGAGTTATCGATACTTTCGAAGCCAGGAGATCCGAAAGACTTGACTGCTAGACTCAGAGATTTTCCGAGAGGAACAAATGCGGAAGAGGGAAGTATACTTTTTGTGGGCATGGCGAAAGGCAAAACTAAGGCTGTCGAAATGCGTCGATAACTTTTTTATTTCGAAGCTCTAAAAATGAGACATTTCATATTACTTTTATGGCAGCAGCAACTGCTGCTGCTGCTGCTGCTGCTGTTGCTGCTGACTGCGGCCTGTCTTCAGTGGGTTAAAAACAATTCGGGGCAAGTGGGTGGCCAGCAGGCAAAGGCAAAGGCGAAAGCGAAGGCAAAGGCAAGTTTGAGGTTAGGTTACAGTCAACGGGTGCCCAGATACACACACTCACACTCACACACACACACATACATTCAGTTAACGGCACTCAACGCATACAAAATTTCAAAATCATCAAAAAGTAGAAAAATACGCATTTCATGCACATTCGCGGCATTTATGAGCCCATCAACGTCGCTCATGGATGAAAGTAACGCGTTTTATGCGTCGTTTGGGTGGCTGCAAATGTATCTTTTTATGTGGCTGCCAATGGTGGTGGTGGCGGTGGTGGTGCTCCAGCGCCTCCTGTCCCATTTCGACCACATGAGAACATGGCGCACACGCCAGCGCCGTAAAAGGAATCGAGCAGAACCATCAAGTTCAAAGTTTGGCAACGTTTATGAGCCGTGCTGCCTGTCGCCTGTAAAAGTGAAGAGCGCTCGCCCAGCGCGCCCGCAGCCTCTCTGCACGGCTATGCGCTGCCCAGAAACCCTTCCCCCACCACCCCACCCAACGACGGAGCTCACCTGGTCTAGAGCCTGCCATAGTTGCCGTCGAGTATCCGACATCGGCCTTGGACAGCACTCGGCATTCGGCACTCGTCATTCGATATTCGATATTCGACATTGGACATCAAATAAAGCAGATTCGGCATTGGGTATTATTCATTGGACATTGGGCCCAAGGAATCCCAAGTTCCTTATTCAATATTGAGTCTTGGGTAGTGTGCATTTTGATATCAGGCATCGATAGTTTTAATCGATATTCGATTTTTGGCATTCGTGATTCGACATGACTCGAAATTCAAATTTTTTACATTCGAAATTGATAATATGTCATAGGAAATGGGTCCTTTGTTCTTCACCAATGGACTCTGGAATTTCGAAAATTCGGCATTCGGTATGAGACATCGACATTCGATATTTGACTTGCGAAAGCCGAAATTTCCCATTCGATATTCGACATTGGGCATTGGGCATTGGGTATGCATTTTCGCGTTTCGCGTTTTGGGTTTTGGGTTTTGGGCTTTGCGTTTTGCGTGTTGCGGCCCCTTTGACATGGACGTGGCCGAAACTACCAAGTGCTTTTACGCCCTATTAAAAATATACTTTTTATAAGCCATATAAAAAAGACGAAGACGCCGACGGGCCGAACTGGCCCGTAAGTAAACCGCATAACCAAAAAAAAAAAAAAAAAAAAAGAAAGCTACAACAACAAAATAAAACAAAAAATGTATTTGGAAATGTCTGCGTCGCTTTCTCGAGAGAGACATTTTATGCGCACCTAAGTCATTCCGAACAATTTCGATTAAAAAACTCATCTAAACAATTTATGGCGCAACGTAAAAATCAAATCAAAATACACGCGCAGCGGCGGCGGCAACAGCAGCAGCAGCAGCAGCAAAGGCAGCGGCAGCAACAAGAGGACAGTAAAACTGCAACATTCAGGAAAGCAACCCCCAACCTCCGGCGAGCTACTGAGCTACCCCCAGCCACGCTATAAAGCAATTCATGGAGCAACCCTCGCCTGGTTATGCCCCAGCCATTATTCACATTTTACAGTTTACAACTATGCGAAAAACCATCAATTTAGAAATTAGATGGCCTCAATGACTGCCGCAGTTACTGCTACAGCTACAGTTACAGTTACAGTTATTCCGACTCCCAGCTCCAGCCCCAATTGCTTGCTGCTGCTCAGCTGTACTTTATTGCCCATTGCTACTGCTTGGGCTCAACTGTACTGTCTTTGATTTCCTTACGCTGTGCACACATACTTATAGATCGCCACCCACTTCAGACACAAATATATTCCGAAGTAAAGCTCCAGCGCAGATGCACACACAAATGCGATGAAAGGCCACACGATGTAGCCTGTAGGGTGTAGGATGCGAATGTAGCATCTAAGGTCTAGGGTCTAAGATCTAGGGTCTAGGGAGGATGATAGGCCACAGGGTGTAGCATCTAGGGTCTAGGGTCTAGAATCTAGAGTCTAGAGTCTAGGAACTAGGGCTTAAGATATAAGATCTAAGGATGAGGGGTCTAGTACTTAGGCCTAGGGCTTATAAAGTCAAAGTAAAGTAGAATTTGTATCTTCTTATGTCTATGGAATTATATATTCATTACAAAATGTACATAAAATGCAGACACAGTCATGAGAGACTCCGTTAAGTATAGATATGCACAATTAGGACGACAAGCAAACTTAATTTAGTCCGATCGTACATCAGTCCGTTTATCCGAGATAGAGAAAGAGATGGAGATAAAGATGGAAATTGAAATAAAAATGGAATCGGAAGTAGAAGTGGAAATTCAGATGGGGTTTGAGATGGACATTGTGATTGAGAAAGTATGACAAAAAGATAAACAGGAATGAGAGAGAGAGAGAATGAGAGAGAGAGAGTGAGAGAGAGAGAGAGAGATAGAGAGATAGAGAGAGAGAGAGAGAGAGAGAGAGAGAGAGAGAGAGAGATTGAGAAGCGAAAGAGTGTGGCATGCCAATCTTTCTAAGCACTACGATAAAGTATAAAAGTAGAAGTTGGCAGACAAACGCGGAAGCTGCTAAAGACGACATTGATGTGACGATAAAAAGGCAGAAGAGGGGCTGGCTAGGAAGGGGCCAAGGCAAAGGCTCAGCCAAAAGAAAGTTAAACCGTGCGGGATATTAAAAAGTGCACGGGTAATGTTTCTTTTATGACTAAAGCGGCAGGCGGCTGAGCCAAGTCTCTAGAAGAGCGGTGAGGGGGTGGGGCGGCTTCATAGGAGGGGTGGAGGAGGTGGGGTGGGCGCCTTCAAATGTCAGCGGCAGGCGCGCATGAGCATGAGCATGAGCATGAGCTGTCGGTGTTGGTTCAGCGTCATTTCGTTTTTAATTTCCGTAATTCCGTCAGCAGAAAAATTTTTGCAATATAAAAAGTAAATATCGAAATTTATAGACCTGCAGATGTGCGTGGGTGATTCGGGGGCCGGGAGAGGGGGCGCTGGGCATGGTTAGTGTGCTGCGGCCAAAGCGACATTAAAAATGTTAAATAAAAACAAACAAACTCAGCGAGAGAGAGCGAGAGCGAGAGAGCGCCAGGGAGGGAGGGAGATGACGGGAGGCGAGGGCATTCGGGCAACCCCCTTGGCAACTTACACGAGGAATTTAATGACAACACTAAAAAGTTTAAGCGTTATTATTTCTAGGGTAGCTCGAAGAGAGCCACCCTCCCCCAGCCTCGCACTCCACCCAAAAAATCAGCTCACGGCTAAGAGCTTAGACTACAGAGTTGAAGTTTTTGTGTGGGCGGACGAAGCAGAAAAAAAGAGGAATAAGAATACGAGGCTGTAAAATGGCAAATTCATGACCTGCAAGCCCTAACAAACCCAACCCCCCTAGCTACCCCTAGCCCCGTCTAACGGGCAACTAAAAATGAGCATCGCGATTGTAACGATTCAGTTATTACCGTTATATTGCCGAAACAACGCGGCAGTGCCCAAAAACAAAGTCGCAACGCACACATAACTCAATCTTCGACAGCGAGCAGGAACACCCCCTCCTCCTCTTCCGAGCAGCCCCCTTCCAACCCCTGCCCTTTTTATTGCTAATGGCAGCAGAGTAAAGCTCGGTCATGGGCTGCTGCTGCTGCTGCTGTTACTTCTTCTACTGCTGCTGTTTATGCGAGCGCTGTAAAACTTACTTTAGTTTACCTCCTATCAAGCAGCCCTTACCCCTAGCACAGCCCCCCCCCCTCTGCCCATGGCCGGGCTTAAAAACGAAACAATTTTTACAACTTTGTTGTTTCGCCTGCGGCAGCCTTTTAGCCATTTCTAGTTGCCACGCCCCCATCCCCACCTAACGCCCTAGTCATTTTTTTGAAAAATCTTTGTATTTAATGGACTATCAAGCGGCCCGCTGCCCGTTGTCGCCGCCGACTCCTCCGCTGACTGGCGGATGCATAGTTGGAGCTAAAGTTGGCTTTTTGGACCTTCGGCTCAGCGTTAAATATTGCACTTTTTCTGCTATTTTTTATTTTATTTTTTAAGGGGGGCTGTAAAAATGCGTCGTTTTAATGCTACAATAAAATACAAAAAGTTAACATGGCGCACGGTAAGGGCTAGGCAAGGGCTAGGTAAGTGGCGCTATGGACGTGGCAAGAAACAATTAGCGTAAAAAATACGCATTGCATCAGCTAGCAAATATTTGGAGAGCGGCACGCCCTCACCCCGCCCCACCCTCTCGCTGTTAATGCACAAGACTTGTAGTGCTGGTACGAGCTGCAGGCCCCAACTCGCAGCCCCTCCCCGCGTTTGCGCTCTGCTGCAGCTTGTTGCAAAATAGTTTGCCCGCATTTTTTATGCCAAAAGTCGACGAATGTGCATTTTTAGTGCAGCATACTTTCGGGGGGTGGCGGGAGGGCGATGGGGGCGTGGCAATGAGCATAGGATCGACCACAGGCCACACAATTTGTTTATGAATGAATATTTAATCAAGCCAAAGTTGCAGCCAAAGAGCAGCAGGAGTGGGGTGAGGGGAAGGGATGAAGGGAGGAGTCGAAGGTTCGAAGAGCCTCAGCATTGGCGTTCATTTACCTGTGAGGCCCCACTCCCCCGCCCACCCCTCATCTCCGCCAGTTTGGCCAACTAGGAAACAGAAAATACATATTTGCCGTGCGTGGCAACGGCAGCACACACACACACACACACACACACACACAGGGAAAGGGGTAACTACGGATGAGACGAGTGCAAGTTGAAATGCGATAATGCAAACATCAAATTAAAAACGAAAAGCCAACTGGAACATGCACCTGCACACAGGTATGCACAGTTGAGTGTGCCTGTGTGTGCGTGTGTGTGTGTGTGTGTGTGTGTGTGTGTGTGCCTGACTGAGGCTGGCGAGCTAATTGAAAGCCTTTGCGTTTTGCAGCCAAAGACAAATATTGCAAAATGCGCCGCAGCTTTATCCATATTTAAAATCAATTAAGTCAATAAATAATAAGGACAACCTTAATGCAATTAAATATATATATGTATATATATACTATATATGCATAGTATGCATATATATAGATACGATAGATCAAGGTACATATTCGTGTAAATATTTTTTCTCTGGTCGAGCATAAACGTCCGCTGAATACTCGCTCGTGTGCTTCCTCTCCCGCTGTATGAGGCTATAGAATGAGAGAACCAACGGAGCAACGATTCTAGATCTGAAAGGCAGGTGAATAAAGTTTTTCGCGAACCTTAAAGACGTAAATTGATATTATATATTCTATATAGTTCATATGCGCATATAGATTATAAGTTACAAGGCAAATCATAGTCTTTGTGTGCGAAAAGATAAACGAGTTCCCGATTTGCCTTGTCCCTAGAGACAGAGAAAGAGAAAGAGAGGTAAATAGAGAGAGAGAGATAAATTTACTTTCGTTTGATTGATCGTGCTGCTTATTCGAGTTGCATCATAGACAAATCCTCATACTCTCGAATACATACACATACATGATGATACTTGAATCATTTCATATTCGATAGGTGGAAATATGAGAACACTTCTGCAATTGGCGAATTCAACAATTGAACTGCTGCATTCAGCTGAAACCTACGGCCTACGTAAGAAGAGTCATGGGAAGAGTCACACATTCCAAGCACACATGCTTCACACTCGTATTCCTGTTATACAGTCGATGCTCTTTATAATGCTCTTTGCTGGCCGCAGTTACATGGCCTGCTGACGGCAGCTAATAGCTTGTCAGACAACGCACATGGTAGCTATATCTAGCCTCTGGGGGGACCAGCTAATACACCCGCTTTCCGCTGCGTGAGAGAGTATGGCAATCAAAAAAGATAGCGAAATGTTTACAAATGCAATTGCATTGCAAAACCGCTTTTTACCTGCCCAAAACGTAGGCGCCGAAAGTAGGCAGTCGTAGCTCGACACGCTTCGAGGGCTCTTGACTCGTTGACTCGTTGGCCAAAACGTTTTGCAAGCATTCAAAATGTGAAAAATGGAGAGCAAAACGAAAAAGGAAAACGGCAACAGAATTCAAAATCTGTGAACTGAAAGTGGAAACTGAAATTTGTTGCGCTCGCCGAATTCTGCGCTGTGTGAACTGCCTCCTATACCCTGCAGCTAAAGCCATAATAAACGACAAAATAAGAGGGTCTATAAGGGTCACAGGGAAACTCTGAGAATGGGCAGATTTCACTGAACCCATATCTATATAATGGATTAGGCTAACTTAATGAGCTGATCGAGTCCATGCTAGTTCTTCCGTCTGTCTGAGTGCTTCACGTCCCATACGGGAATCTACAAGTGCTGGAGATTAGAAGTTGTGAATTGGCCTTCACATGCCTTGACTTGATTGAGCAGCCCCTTACAGGGTATATGGCGCGTCGCGCGACTCTCGACTTCAGTACTCTAAGTAGGTTTTGTATTTGCTTGGCCAACAGGGCGTATGGCCTGTGCATGCGGCACGCTGCATGCCACAAAAAAAGTCACTCGGCCACAAAATTGGCCACAATGTGCCCGACTGCATTGTCCACTTCAGCTGCAGCTCAGCCGAAACTCAAAGGGAAAGCCAACAACAGCGACTAAACGGGTGGCTAATTCGCATTGAGGTAGCACTGGCCCGCTAACCGAGCCCCCACCCAACCACCTCCACCTGCATCTGCACCGCTAACTGCCTGTTGGCTCTGGGGCAGCGCAAAGCCAAAGAACTGAGGGAAAAAATGGTAAAGGCCAAAAAAAAACATCAGCTGTAAAGTCAATAAGAGTCAACTGCAGATTTCTAACAATAAGCCACAGCCCCACACACACACACACACCCACACGCACACACACACACACACACACACACACACACAGAAGCACGCGCCTGCACATATGCCATAAAAGAAACAACGTGTTGCAATTGGAGCAGCAAAAGCTTGCCGCAACATGAATGTGGCACACAAATTTGGCCTGCAAAAGTAAAGGAACAAACGCAAGCAACAAAGATGGAAGCAGTGTCAAAGACAACAACAACAACAGAAAACACACACACACACACTTATACTCACATACACAGACATCATTTCATTCATGACGTTGACCTCAAACTCAGCTGCCAGCTCGCTTTCCCAGTCTCCAGTCTTAACCTTGTCTGTGTGTGTGTGTGTGTGTGTGTGTGTGTGTGTGCGCGTATGTGTGTGTGCGTATGTGTGTGTGCCATTGTTGACTGCTGCATCTCTTTTGCTTTCGTTTTAGAAAGCAGCAGCAGCAGCAACAGAAAGAAACTGCAACGAAGCAAGGACGAATTTTTTGGTAAATTTTTTTTGGCGGATTCATGTCTGCGCCTGGCGCCGCCTCTGCCGCGTCCTCTGCTGCTGCTGCTGCCTTTACTTTTGCTCTGTTTTGCGGCTCCTGTTGGTGTTGGGCTTGCATCCTTTTATTGTTATTGTTTTGCATACATTTTTCCTTTTGGTGGCGTGCGGCGAGGCTGCGGAGGGTGGCTGAGTCGACTGCGAGTTCGAGTTGGCGATTCTTTTGCTACCTTTTGCAAGGGGAGGGCGCGCGTGCCACATGCCACATGCCACACGCCTCATGCAAAAAGATGACGTATGCACGTGGTTTGGCCAGCAACAAGAACAACAGCAGCAGCAATGGAAAATGACCAACAAGAAATTATTGCCAAAAGGTAGCAAAAGGCAAAGCGAAAACAGATGGCAAGCTGGCTATGGCTATGGCTGTGGCTGTGCCATGTGGCAAGGTGGCGGTGGTAAGGTGGCGTGTGGCAAGGTGGCAAGGTGGCAAGCTGTCAGTAGCATGCAAATTGCGGCCATCTCTCAGCAACGAAATGTGTGCCATAATATCAATGCCATTCCTCTTTCTCCACCCCTTGCTCTTCTTCTTCACCATCCCCATCCCCATCCACATCCCCATCCTCATCATCATCTTCTTCTTCTTCTACTTGTTGTCGTTGTTTACCGAGCGCGTTCAATGCTCAATTCGTTTCTTCTAATGCGCTGTAAAAACCAATGTGCCTCAATAAACAGCCATTACAACAGTTAGCTAATGTGATTGTTGTTGTTGCTGTTGCTGTTGTTGTTGCTGTTGTTGTTGCTGTTGTTGTTGCTGCTGTTGCTGTTGCTGTGGGCTTATTGAAGGCAACAAACAATACGTAGATTATATCGAAAGTAAAAGTAATGCCGACTCAATGTTGCGGATTCGCTGGATTCTTGTTTACTCGGCTCATCGAAGGGCTTAGCCTTTTGCATACACGCACACACACACGCCACACATCACACACAGCACACACATACACACACAATTGAACAGGCATATACACACGCATACAATTAATAGAAAATTCAAGAGTTGTTCGTAAAATCTTCCTAAAAGAAAATGCAAAAGTTAAACTCAATCTAGAAAGATATGAATCTTACGTATATAATATAACTATGTGTAACATATATTTAATATAATTATGTATAGGTGTGTACAAATATTCGTATGTAATATGAATAACTTAAGAAATGATATACCACTACATATATGAGATATGTGACGATATGCATGTGGAGAGTGTGAATAGTTTTCCGTTATGCCAAATAGCGCATCTTGTATATGAATCGTTTCAGATTTCACTGATCGAGTCTTATAATGAATACATGAATGTAAAGAATCTTATACCATATATAGTATACATAGAAGATAAAATATATATTTATAGAAGCTTTAATAAATAATATTCACGGTCTCCAAATAATCTTATTCTATATATGGAATTCGAATAGTCTTATATTGGATAAAAACAACGTACATTCTTTAAAATAATAATACAGAGCCTACATACGTATGAATATATCGTATAAGATCTCGTCTCCTATATAAACCATATTAGTATTCTAAAGAGTTTGAGAATACTCTTTTAATATTTATGAGACTATGCGATAGGCTTGTATATATGGTATGTGGAGTTATATAACTGTCCTATAGCATGTCCATATAGTAGGTATTGTGCAAGAATATATATAGTATGCGCATTGTAAATATATACTGTATACATATAGTTTAATATTGTTCGTATATAATGTATCAATAAATAATATATCATGTATAGTAAAGCCTTATATCCTATGCATATTATATAAATTATCTTATACAAGATTTAGTAAGAAGAGAAACTCATATTATATATAGTAAACAATGAGCCTGTAGTACAATGATAATCTTCAAAAGAATACAGCTTGGTTATATTCTATATTGTCTCATATTAAATGATAATATAATACCAGTATTATGTTATGTCGCAGTATATTAGGAATAACTAAATAAGTTCATACTATTGTCGATTAAAGTTGTAAATCTGTGGTTAATCAGATAGAGAAAATGTGAGAGCGAAAGGGAATGGGCGATGTCGCTGCCAGAGCAGAGACTTCCATAAGTCCCTTTCTCGCTGCGTGAGTGCTGCAAATCGTTTCTAATCAGATGCAGCGCACTGTTTGATAACATGCAAAGCAGATGCAGGGCTCTGTTGACTGCCTGTCGAAGCTGTCACCAGTTGTTGCTCCTGTAGGCCCAAAAGCCTCAGCAACAAAAAAAAAAGAAAAAAAAAACAGGAAAAACAACAAGACCCTCAACAAAGGGCGAGTCGAACCTCGCGCGCCAACAAATCCCGGTTTTGTAAGCCAATTTGCACTTAGGCTTATCTAATGTCATATCATTTGTATAATGTTCGTGTTGGCCCTGATACTTGATACGCACTGTACTATTGCCACACTGACACGCAGCGCACACTTGCTCGCCCGCCGCTAGCTCACATGTGTGGCCTTCTTATCCTCCGGGGTTCATTTCTAAGCTCATTTATGTTTATCACAAATGCGTGCCAAAGTGTGTCGTTATTCTTGCGCTTCTGCTGCTTCTGCTTCTTCTTGAGCCGCGCGCGAACAAAAACATTTCAAATATTCAAAAAAAAAAAAAAAAAAAAAAAAACACACTCACTCACACTCGCACGCACACGCTCGCACACATACACATGTTGCTCAACTAGTCGAAGCATGTGCGTGCCGTAGAAATTCATCTAACGGCTGTAACAGGTAATTGAACTTGGGTTATATGACGGCACGGAATGATGCGCAGCCGAAATGGAATTGAATGAGCCCAAATGTGTGCCACGCAGCCCCCTAAGGCCACTTCCCGCCCCCACGGCTCCACTGCCCCCGCCGCCCTCCGCCACGCCCGTAAGCTAGCAAATGCGTGCGAACTACATAATGTGGACATAAAAAGGATTTGGCAAACGCGGCAACTGGGCCAACAACCAGTGGCATAGAGGAGCCCGCCTCACATCCCACGTCCGGAGTGGGGGCGAAGATGGGGGCGTGAGGGTGTTGCGTAGTCAATTTCGTGTAACATTTGCCAGCTATACGAAAGTTGCAAATTGTATGCCATAGTTTCACACACACACATGCGAGTGTATTGTATTACACATACCGGAGCAGGAGGCGGGGCACGGGGGCGTATGCGTAATGCCAACTGTTGAATAATT
The DNA here is from genome assembly GCA_035045145.1 of Drosophila meridionalis. NCBI lineage: Eukaryota > Metazoa > Arthropoda > Insecta > Diptera > Drosophilidae > Drosophila > Drosophila meridionalis. The sequence goes on along the minus strand of JAWNPG010000015.1, from coordinate 323,072 downwards.
CATGGGCAACTGGAGATTTGTGCAGATGCTGCATGCAGATCCGGCAGACAGACAAACAGATCCACATACACATTTGATGCCGATTTGTGGCACACATAACTGTAAATCGCGTTTGAGTATCGCTAACCCCTAACCCCCAAAAAAGCGAACATTTCTAATCGGGTTTAACGGACTGTATAGTTTACTCGTTAATAGATGGATTGCATAAGTATAAGTATAAGTATAAGTATAAGTATAAGTATAAGTATAAGTATAAGTATAAGTATAAGTATAAGTATAAGTATAAGTATAAGTATAAGTATAAGTATAAGTATAAGTATAAGTATAAGTATAAGTATAAGTATAAGTATAAGTATAAGTATAAGTATAAGTATAAGTATAAGTATAAGTATAAGTATAAGTATAAGTATAAGTATAAGTATAAGTATAAGTATAAGTATAAGTATAAGTATAAGTATAAGTATAAGTATAAGTATAAGTATAAGTATAAGTATAAGTATAAGTATAAGTATAAGTATAAGTATAAGTATAAGTATAAGTATAAGTATAAGTATAAGTATAAGTATAAGTATAAGTATAGGTATAAGTATAAGTATAAGTATAAGTATAAGTATAAGTATAAGTATAAGTATAAGTATAAGTATAAGTATAAGTATAAGTATAAGTATAAGTATAAGTATAAGTATAAGTATAAGTATAAGTATAAGTATAAGTATAAGTATAAGTATAAGTATAAGTATAAGTATAAGTATAAGTATAAGTATAAGTATAAGTATAAGTATAAGTATAAGTATAAGTATAAGTATAAGTATAAGTATAAGTATAAGTATAAGTATAAGTATAAGTATAAGTATAAGTATAAGTAAGTATTGAAAAAAATATGGTTGTAAAAACCAATATACCCATTTGCAGCGTGAACGAGCAGAAAAAACACAAATGTGAGTAGAGCCGTCGTGAATGACTCCGAACGACTGTGGACGACTGTGAATGTCAATGCATATTTGAGCAGATGGTACTCCGGGCACATGTTCCTTCCACTGCTCGCAGCCAGATAAATTGCAGAGAGCATATACTAATCGAGCTTAGCTTCTCATATAATCATTACCTTATCTTATTTTAGCTCTTCGTATTATCATTATTTCTCTCTTTTACATGCAACTAGTTCCTCTCATGCCACACTCAACTGGCGCATGGAGTGGATTTTCTTTTAATCAGGGAATCTCTTTTGCGTTTACCTTTAGCGCTTTTGAAAGGGACAAATCTCGTATAGACTCGAGATGTCAATGTAATGAAAACCCTTCTGTAGAAGAAGAGAAATATGTAAAATTACACGAATGCTAATAATATATCTATTATATATTATCTGTTCTCCTGTTAAATGCAGACAAAGAATTGGAAAAGAAAACGTTTCGGTTACCATTCACTCTTCCCCTCTCTCTCTCTCTCTCTCTCTCTCTCTCTCTCTCTCTCTCTCTCTCTCACACTCTCGATCTCTCTCATGTTCTGTATTTTTCAGTTTCTTCTTCAGCTGTCATCTCATCTATCTATCATCTACATACTACTCTCCTGTGTAATATTAGCTAATTCTCATGCAATTTCCCTATTTGGTAAGTGCATCAAAATATTTACTCAATCAGTTCTATAGACAAATACATAGTTATGTATTGGACTCTTTTATATTGCGGTGTTTATTTAACTGTTTGTGCCCGATTCAGAATCGCAGAGTCAAAAGATTTCGATTTGTTTACTTTGCTCGAACTTGTTTTGTTTCGTTTATTTCATTTGTTGACTGGCGCAATTGCAGCGCACCTACTCGCGATTTCCATGGATTTTCTTTTGTGCCATATTCGACCCGCACTTGCAGCATCCTCGCTGCAGCTGCGGCTGTGGCTGCGACTGTGACTGCGGCTATGGCAGTGGCTGTGGCTATGGGGGCATACACCCAACTCAGCTGAACGTCCGATTTTCGTCGCATTTTCTGCTTTTTTTCTAGCTTTTTCGCTATGAATACCCTGTCGCAACTGATATCTGACTGAGGTGTACTAATTTCAAGTGCATGCAACAGGCATAACACCGACTTGATTAGAACCAACACATGGCCAATTGAGCAATATCTTTTAGCCCATCTGACTTCAAGGGTCTTGGCAGCTATAGGAGCTCTGGAGCTATATACCAAAGAGACTTGAATTTAAATACTTCTAGCTATATTTGATATCTCAACAGAATTTCCTTATCTCAATTATTTTTTTGAAGTGTAACTTGGTCCATTCGTGTCTCGGAATATATCTTTAGGATCCATTTATCTAGAGCGGAAGATATTCAGTATGGGTCCGGCCAGGGTATCCGCTAGTCGAGCACTCCCGGACTGGAGCACCCTGACTTGCGCTCAACGTTGCGCGCCTGGTACCAGAGTCTCCACTGCGTGTGCTGCGTGTGTGTGAGTTATGGATACGAGTTGAAAATGTGGGTTGAGCTCATCCACCCGACTGTGGAGAGGCATGCTTTGGCTTTGGCTTAGTCTTGTTGTTGACAGGCTGCTGCTGGAGCTTCTTTCTTTTGTGGTGCTGCAGCACCCTCCACAGAGCTCTGCCCACACTCGCCATGCACTGTCAACAGGTGGCGCCACAAGCTCCTGGCCGGCACGCGCCGTTCGCCGCTTTATACGAATCCCCCAGCTCACTCTCACGCCCACCTCCCGCCCTCCCACGGCCAACACAGTGTGAAGGACGTTCGGTTTTCTTTCCTTTTGTGTGCTGCAACTTTTTGTGTGTTGACTGCAAAATTTTGGCATGCTTCTTCTTTTTGCGTAAAGTGCCCCGCCCTCTCCCTCTCCGGCTGGCCTTCCCGCACACTGGCACACACGTTTTCCTCTTTTCTTTTGGCGACACGCTTCGATTCACCGCTGTTTTTTCAGGCCGACTCCTGCCCCTACTCCCGACTCGTGGCCCAGTTGGAGTGTTTAGCCTGTTGTTAACTGTTCGAGTAGTAGCCAACAAAGCATGCTCGCAATGTTTGTTAGCTGGACTTCAATGGGAATAACACTAACTCTGGAATATTGCATGACATATTTATGAGATTTATTAGACTAGATGAGATTTATTGAATATAAGGGGTACAACAGAAGAGAAGAAGAGTTGAGAAGGGAAGGTAAGAAATATATCTGTTGCATATGCATGTATATATACATAATATACATATATATACTCTCTGAATACAATTCATTACTAATTCAGCCTTACAGTCTGTATATTTATGTAATAATTCTTAAAGTTCTTTCAACTGAGTTTATTTTATACTACACTATATTATCTTATCGTAATGCTGCGTCGAATGGTTCGTGACTTGAGTAATTCTGTTGTCGATCAAGCTGCTCGCCAAAAGCTTTCGAATCTTCAGCTGTGAAAGCTCAGCCGAAGCACAAAGCTCAATAGAGCGTGCTTTGACCACGAGCCAGACGCGAGCTGCTTAACGTTTCGCTTCTTTCAAGTAGTTGGCGAAGCCAAGGAAAAAAATCAAAACTAAAAAAGGAGCAGGCGGAGGAGGAATGGAGCAGGAGGAGGACCAGGAGGAGGCTGCCCTCGAAGTGGGCATAAATCAGCTTGTGCTGCCGACGACGACGCCTTTCGCAGGAATGTCTTCGCTCTTAGGGCTCAATCGGAAGGTGCTTAAGAGAGCGACGCCAGAAGCGAAGAGAAAGTGTCTCGAGTGGGCGTACGACTCGCAATTTCTCTTCTTGAGGAAGCTGTCTGTGGGTGTGTGTGTGTGGGAGTGTGTGTAGCAGTAGGAAAATGGAAAAATCCAGCGCATAAAAACGACTATAACAACAGTTAGTGGGGCCGAGGGGGGGCGAGCGAAGGGGGCAACCGAGGGGTGCAGCTACCCGAAAAAAAAGAAGCGAACCGAAAGGGCAATACAAAAATGGAAAAGAAAAGAAAACGCGACGCAATCAAAGGAACGTGCGCACTTCGACGCCGGCGTCGACGGCGACGCTGCTGCTGGCGTTGGCGTTGGCGTCGGCAGCGTCGCTCCTCTCAGTGTCTGTATGTGCGTGTGTGTGTCTGTGTGTGTGTGTGTGTGTGTGTGTGTGTGTGTGTGTGTGTGTGTGTGTGTGTGTGTGTGTGTGTGTGTGTGTGTGTGATGTGCGTGGGTGTGTGGGTGCGGGCGGCACATCCTCATGTGGGTAGACAAAACTTTCGCTTTCGCTGAGTCGCCTTCGCTTTTTTGCCGACTTCTTTTGCTCTAGCGTGCTGGCGTCGACGTCAGCATCAGCATCAGCATCAGCGTCAGCATCGGCGTCAACGTCAACGTCGATGCCGACGCCAGCACGCAGTCAACGCCAATTTTTCTTTTGCTCAACAAAAGCAAAAGAAAATAACGGAAAAAGAAGAAAAACGGCATGTGGAAATTGTGGCAGCCGATAAATTTCTATAACATTTTCGAGGATGCGAAACGGAGCGGAGCCACAGTCACAGTTACACAGCGGCAGTGGATGCTGCGGCAGGTAGCAGGCATACACCCACACACACACACATGTGTCTAGGTATACAGGTGTATATATGAGTATGCATGTGAGCAAATGGGCAGCCAGCACGACCTTGAGCCAACATTTGTGCCTGGCTCGGACTCAGGCTCAGGCTCCGGCTGCCAGCTCCTCTCCTAATTGGGCACAGTCGTGGCTAAGCCCAAATGCCTACGCACGGACAGCAGAGGAAGAACCACCTGTAAGCTGCGTTGCCCAGCGGCTAAGACGTTTGATTAAGCAACTTTGACTATGTTTCTACCCCCACATGTGTGCATGTGTGCGTGTGCGTGTGTGCGTGTGGGCAGCTGTCCAAAGCTGGCCAAAGGATTTTCATACGCTTAGCTTTCTCTTTTGGCTTTCGCCACGCTACGTGTCGCTCGGCCGCTGTTTGCTTGCCTTGCTCTTAAAACTTTCTTCAACAGGTTGCAAGTTGGCCAAGTCTCTCTGTGGCTGTGTGCGTGCGACCCTCTCAGCTGATGGAAATGGAACTCTCGTATATATGCTTGACCTTGGAGCCGGAGCCAAGCGCTGCCATGACAGCAGTCGGCTAGCGTGCGGTCAAGCCCCATCCGAACCACCCCAGCCGCTCGTCGCCTGTTGCACACGCCACTAATCCTGGCAACGCACACACACACACACACACACACACACAAACATAGTCGAGTGTGTTGCCTTGTCTATTGGCCCCCAAATAAAGATAAGACCTTGCTGCAGCAGCTTGTGTGGCAGCCCGATGGCTCAATAGCCGGACAGCTGGACAGCTGCTGCTTGGGATTGAGCTTAAGGGCGATTCGAAAAGGTTTCTAGATAAGTCTCGCTCGCATGTTGGGCGATCAGGTAACACGTTGGCTGTCGGCTGTTATATCGCAATTGCAATTTGATGACTTAATCGTGGCAGCTCAATAGGCTTCTGCACAGATTCAGTAGACCGTTAACCCACTCTCTCCCTCTCTCTCTCTCTCCCTTTCTCTCTCTCTCTCTGTCTGACTGCCCTCGCGGTCTCTATCTGCCAATTACTATGCTAAGAAACCAGTTTGCTCTCAATTGCTGGTTCGCGGTTGCTGTATTAACTATGCAAGAGCTTGTCCCAAAAAGAAGGCAAAGCAATAATGAAGATTTGAAAAGCTGAGCCTGCATGCAGGCCAAGCGATGCAGAAACTGGCCACGATAACGAAACCGAAACCGGGCACAAAAGCTACAACAAAACCGAGTGCAACAGCGTCCAGGGGCAGTAGAGAAAACAGAGCAGGGCGAGAGACGGGACGATAGGGGACAGAGGGAAGCAAACATGAAATCCGAGTATTAAATTGCAGCGACCTATATAGAAAGAAGGCAGCATGATCAGCGCGGAGAAAGAGAGCAGGCGGGAGAGAAAGAGAGAGGGAGAGAGAGAGGGAGCATCAGTCCCTATCCTCGTACTACTTATTTTCTGTTTTCAAACAGAATGGGACAGAGAGAGAGAGAGAGAGAGAGAGGGGGAGAGAGAGCAGGTCTTGGAGATTTTAAATTGAAAAAATGCATTGTGAGCTTAAACTCGAGCTCGAGCTTCAGCTAACGCACAATGTTTTTAAAGTATCTCCTTCGCCTCGCTCTCAGCCCTATTTAATGTTGATGCAGACGATGCTCGATGCTCGATGTTCGATGTGCGATGCTCGATGCTCGTATAACGTGACCTGGCGCACCAAAAATGTTTCGTGTTTTTTTTTTTGTTTTTTTTTTTCTTTTTTGGCAATGGCAAACGCAAGGCGACGCGGAACTAAGAAAACTAGTTTCCAAAATAAAGGGACCTCGTGGAGCGGCGTCTTGGGGAGCGCGAGTTGCGGAACGCTTCCTCACCTGCTCCCTCGCCCTTGGCCCTAGGCCCGGCCAACTGGTTATTTGAGTGTACCTGTCTGAGCATTTGATTGAAGTTTTTAGCACAATTTCACTTGGCCAACTCGGAGCTGGACTTGCAGTTGGCCCAAAGGCGACGCGCTTAATTAGGAGCTTAAGCACATGCAGCGGAATGAACGAACTCACCTTCCAGTTGGCCAACTTGCCAGCCGGGCATCTGCTGCAGCTCCTCTAATGGGCTGCTCTGATCGATATGAGCGATCTGCTCGAAATATCAGGTACATATGGGAACTAAGCTGCAGCTTATATAATGCACAGGCTCTACTGGGGAAGGGATTGTGGAATATTAAACAATTCTTGCTCAACAAATCAGAATTCATATACCTTAAGCTATTATGATTTAAATACTTCTATAAAGGTTTGATACTGTGGTTTATCTATTGATGCTAGAGTGTTAATACTGTAAACGTTCACTAGGCATCTGGCATTAGAGCCAAGTAGAACCAAGTTGAATCATTGTTCACATTTGGTTCTAATTAAGGATATATGCTATGCATGTCTATAGTATTCCTGTTGAGGACGTGAAAGTGCCGAGGTCTTAAAGCATAATCGGCTATCCAATATTGATAAGGTGGTGTTTAGTCCTTTCCAAATACTTTCCTCTCTTGCTCCATTTAGAACACAACTTTATTAAAGCATTTCCCAACGCATTGCGAGCTTAAGAACTGGTCGACTAGTCTTTGGGGTTTAGCCTGTTGCGTGCTTTGTTTTGGGTTTCGGTTTGGCTCTTTTGGGTTTGTTAGCACCCTTAAGTGTTTATCATGTAAAACACCAAAGAAACATGTCAAACATGCCAAATATGTATGACCCACAAATTATGTGACACACACACGCGTACAGATACCGAAAGGGAGCGAGAGACTGAGAGAGAGAAAGGGAGAGATAGGCTGAGAGAGAGAGAGAGGGAGAGAGAGAGAGAGAGAGAGAGTGAGGGAAGTAGAGTGAGTTGTTGTTTTCGACTTGGGTCTTATACATACGAGAATGCTGTAGAAAATCAGGGATTACCAGTCCAAGTAAAGAGAGAGAGGGCGTGAGGGAGAGGCTGGGAAGTCCGTGATTTTTTTGGTAGTCGGCCTTTCCTCTCGACCCTCTGAACTCAGAGCAATCTCAGCCAAGCACAAATATTTAAGACGCACACGCAAAAACCAAAACCAAATGCTCACCCACAAGTGCGAAGAAGTTGAGACCCTTCGGAAACAGTTTACGGTCAAGTGGGTCCTGAGTGCGTTATCCTTCGGAATATGTGATCACAAATATGTGGCCATTCAAATTAGAATAGAATAGCCACGATAGCCGAGCAGTGTCCACTGAAGCAACGTGACTCTTGGCCGTAGCCGACTGCTTCATACTCGTTCACGGATGTTCAGCAGAAGTCAGATGTCTGCCAAAATATGCTCTTCATATTTAATGGGGCAAAGCTACATTCACGGACATATCCAATCTAAATTTGTATCACAAGAAAACTGGAAGACAAACACTGTAGAGAAAACCCAATACACCATCTCCTCACAACGTAAGCGAGCATAACGTGGCCAGATGGCCGAGACGCACAACGTCTGGCAAGGAAGTCATAATTACAAATTACACACATAATCATCAAACACACACATACTCCCGCACACACACACACACAAATCTTGACTGAGACTCATTTTTATTGCTTTTGGCATGGGGTCTAGCTATTCCTCCGCCCTCCCTCATTAGCCCTCAGCCCTCTGCTTTCCGCCCTCTTCGCCTAGCTGTCTGGCATGGGCAAGGAATTTCAGCATGCGCTATGAATTTATTAGAAAATTCAAGAGTGAAACTCTTGGATTTTGGCGCACGCAACGCCCCAGCACGTCGTCAATTGAGTGACCCACACAAGATGGAGATTTGGGGTTTAGCATTCATGATGCTGGGACTCTGGAGAGAGGGGAGACTGGCATGGCATGCGTGGTGCGTCAGGCGATTTCACTGCTGGTTAAGCAACTAAACGACGTCTACATCTATGTCTCACAGGTATTATGTAAATTAATTACCAAAGGGCGTCCATGCAGACTGGCATAACCCTTTGCATTTCAATTGTTTCTGGGCAGACTCTCAACTGCTTTTCTGGAATCTCAGTTGGTGGCTTCGCCACTCGCCAGGCCTCTCAGTGTGTGTGTGTGGGTGTGTGTGTGAGTGTGTCCCGTGTCCCAGGCGGAAGTCAAGCCCAAAAATGATTTTTAACACTTTTATGAGACTTTTGTTGCCATTTCCTAGCGGTCGGCGCCACACGACTTTGCCCTAACTACATAACTACCCTCTCTCCGACTACTCCCCTCGCTCTCTCTCTCTCTCGCTTTCAGTCCGTCTGATGAGCGTTAGCTTTCACTTCTGTGCCACCCTGCCACACTGCTCGTGTGTAAGGCGGAAGGCATTCAACTGTGTTTATTGATATGGTCGTCCGTTCGTCCTTCGTCTTTTCGTGTGTGTGTGTGTGTGTGTGTGTGTGTGTGTGTTTAGTTTAGTTTTATGGGGTGTCCGGTTGCCCGTTACACAGCAAGGCCGAAGCGGCAGGACATGAGTCGGAAGCGAAGTCAAACGAAGTCGGCTGTCCACAAATTAGCATGATATGTGCCTCAGCTGCAGCCTGTTGCCTGTTGCCTAGCTGTGTCCTGTTTACGATTAGGCCCATCAAAGGATTAGGCAGGCGGCACGCCACAGAAAAGGACAAAAAAGGGGTTCGGATACTAGACCTTGCGAGGGGTGGAACTTTGTGGCTCTGACTCCCGCTTCCGTTGTTGTTGTTGTTGTTGTTGTTGTTATTCCGTTGCCCGAAAGGCCAAAGGTTCAAAAGTTTTGACACGCAATTACTTGAGCACATGTGGGCTAGGCCTATTTTGGGCTAAGGACAACAGCAACAACAACAACAGTAGCAGGAAGGAGCTGCAATGGGATGACTATTCGAGCTGGGAGTAGACCAAGGGCCGTGGGGCAAGGGTTGGTAATATCATTTTAAGTGATTTTATGATGAATTTGTGCCCTAAAATTTCAGCTCATTTGCACACACACACATGCACACACTCGCACACACATCATCAGGAACAACATCATCATCCAGTAGAGCTCCCCGCCTACTTTTTGTGGGTTTTAGGCTAAAAGTTTTTAGTGTGAAATTTTCACAGTAATTTTATAGGCGCACTTAAGCGGTTTGTCTTCAACCAAGCTCCCACCCCACCTCGACCACAACCCCTGTGCGTGTGTGAGTGTGTGAACGTGTTGATTTTGTGGCAGTTGAGCGTTTTTGAACTTTGAACTTGTGTCTTTTGGGTAGTTTTTATTAAGGTTTGTTTCTGCCTGATTATGGCCCATCATAGAATGGTAAACCGTGTGTGTGAGTGCGAGTGTGTGTGTGTGTGTGTGATTGAGTGTGCGTGTGTGTACATGTGTGTACATGTGTTTATTAGCGTGCGACAAATCGTTTAACTCCTTAAGTGTATGTTATTTAGATTGTCGACATGCGAGCTTTGATGACTTTCTAATTGACTCCGTGACTCCACCCGTGAGTGTGGGTGGGGTGTGCTGCTTGTGTGCAGCTGTGTGGGTGCTCGTGGCTCGTGGGTGGATTAAATGAACGATTAAGGCATGGATAGTTAGCCTCTATACAGCTATGCATATGCACACACACACACATGTACGTACATGCGTATCTCATAATTGAAGGTTTACGACTGCCTGGCGAGTGCCTGAAAAAAGTTGCATAGTTACTAAAAGAGGTTCACCTTGAGCTTTGTTTGACTTTTGCAACACAACAAGCGACTGTGCGTGTGTGAGTGTGTGTGTGCGTCTTATCTTAGTCACTTCAGTCACTTATATGCATATACACTTGTGTATATATGTAATTAAAAGACATTGAATTGTAAGAAACCCCTTGACTTCGATTGCTGAACTTTCCGGCAAACAAACAGAAATCAAGTGAAAAATTGCATTCGAAGGCAATCGACTGCCTAATACTCGTTCAGGGCAAAAGAAGCAACAGTTCAATGTATAGAAGCATATGTATTGTTAATGGATCGCCAGAAGATATTCAGGCTCCAAAAACTATAGTTTTTTATACCAAGACATTAAAAAATTGCACTGCAAATACGCCTATATGTAATCCAAAATGATCTTTATGCTGGCATTGCACAAAAACCAATTCTCTCTCTCTCTCTCTCTCTCGCTCTTTCTCTCTATCCACCTCGCCCTCTCTCTGTATTCAGTTGATAAACGTATATGAGTAGGGTTAAGCAACTGTGTACGCTCGTTTCGAAGCAATCATTTTTCAAATTACTGCACTCATAGAGCGACAAACAGAGAGAGAGAGAGAGAGAGAGAGAGAGAGAGTGAGAGCGAAAGAGAACCAGAGAGATCAAATGGCAGAGAGAGTGAGAGAGACAGAGACAGACGGGTGCATTGATCCCAAGTTGAAGCAACGAAGAGAGCCCCAAAAATTAAATTTTGAAGCCGACATCTACGAAAAGCAAGAACAAGCTAAAAAAAAAAAGCAAATTATGTATGTGTGTGTGTGTGTGTGTGTGTGTGTGTGTGGATGGCATGCTTGGCATGGGGACAAATGCGAAAAGAGTATAAAGCGCATGCGAAAATAATAATGTTATGCTGTGTAAATCTAAAAAGCGTTGCTGGAGAGCCTTCTTCCTCCTACCTCCTCTCTCTCCTCGTTGCATAAGCTCTAGCAGAGAAAGGGGACAGAGAGGGAGAGAGAGAGAGAGATAGAGGGGAGAGAGCGAATTCGAGCATGCAACCATACTCGCCTACTCCCTCTCTCATAGTTATCCGCTTGTACAGTCAGCGAGAAGTCAGTTGAGATCGATTGCCTTCTAAGTGAATGGATCCTACTAAAACTGGAACAAGTTTAGTATATACTAAGAAATCATACTACGAGTGACCTACTTGGAGAAGCTCTCGCAGCTGTAACCTTCGGGATCCGAATGATTGAAGAAGAGTTTGACTAGCTCAGCAATATTGCTGATAATATTATCTGGCTCATCAAGCCGAACTAGCTGATCGCATTTGTTTACATAAGACTCCAATTGCCGATTCACACGATGCTTCGTTTATTTCAGTCCATATAGGAAAGATTCGCAGCTTTTGCTTTATAGAAATCCTCATCACATGAAGTCGCCGTGGAGAGGGCATGACGGGCTGGGCGGGACGCTTGCAGTTCGGCAAAGCAAAATCGCGCTGTTGGCAGTGCGGTCTTTGAACTACCAAAAAAACAACACACTCACACACACTCTCTCGCACACACACACACACACACAAGAAAACAGGGTTTTTGAGCAGAGGGTCTTTGGTAGATATGGCAAGCGATCTATGTAACGCCGCTGTCGACGCTGACGTCGCCGACGCTGCTGGCGTCGTTGCAGTCCAGGGGGCATCAAGAGGGTTGCGATTGTGTTGGTGAGCGCAGCGATCGACACAGCCAGAGAGAGAGAGAGGTAGATCGAGTGAGCGAATCCACTTTTTTGGCAAAAACAACCAATTTTTTTTATATATTTGGCAAATTCACTCAGTTTGATGCGCTCTCTCATGACTGTGCGCTCTCTCGCTGTCCCGCTCTCCCGCTCTGTCTCTCCCTCTGGGTCGCTCAACATATGGCGGCGTAGTTCGCGGCGTCAGTTAGTTTGAAATATGCAGGCACGAACACACGCACACATATGCCAAGGCAAACAAAGCTTTGCACACACACACACAAGCATATGAATTCCCTCTCTCTCTCTCTCGCTTTCTCTCTCGCTGCCTGTGCCACTAAAGCAAAGCAAAAGGCACATCTACTCGCACTTCCTAAACTCTGTGTGTGCCCTCGCTAGGTCGCTGCGCTGCAATCGATGTGTGTGTGTGTGCGTATGTGTGTATGTATGTGTTGAGAAACCTCAAAAAGTTGTATTGAAGCCGTTAACCTCGGCTACGCGTTCGTCGTTCGAGTTTGTTTTTGGAAATTATCAACGCTCGGTCTTCACTAAGCGCCAACTGCTGGGCAGCGATCGGAGCAGCGGAGGCGACATTGACGAAGATCAGAGGCGGGCTGGCGGATGGCTGTGTGTGCCGAGAGAGGGAGAGGATAGACAAGTGGGCCGCGGGAGGCGGGAGGCGGAGGGCGGGCGCGCTTAGCCACCATAAAGTAAATAAGTGAAGTCATTTGCTAAAAAAACGTTGACAGAGCCCCCACAGCACACATGTGAGGCACACATGCACAGACAGAGAGAGAGGAAGAGGGAGAGAGAGAGAGTTGCATGCGTATGCGTGTACTTCAATGCGTTTCACAACAAAATTACGCAAAGCACAGTGAAATAAAGTCAAGAAATGCACACAACAGACACACTCACACATACACACACACACGCACACACACGCACACACACAGCTATAAGCTGGCTGTTCGCCGTATAGCTTTCGTTTAAGGAACAAGATTTGTGAGTTGCAATATTTGGCGCACACAAACGAGTTCCCGGACATGCAGTTGCGCCTGCAGCACACTCACTCAAAGAGCCCAGCTGCCCCAACTGCCCCAGCCATCACTACCATCACCATCACCATCACCACCATCAACATCGCCATCCCAGACCCCTCCCGGCCCAACACTTAGATTGCTTGCCGTCCAAGGCCTTAGGTTTGGGCGCAGCTTTCTATGCCGAGGAGCAAGAGAAAGACGCGGACAAAAATGAAGATGATTTTCAATTGGCGTCGCCCTTAAGTCATGTAAGACTCTCTGCCTTTGCCTCTCTGTCCCAGCAGGCAAGATCAACACACACACATACATACACACACTCACACAGACGAAGATGCTAAATTTGGGCAATTTTTATGCCTCACTTTTTCACATATTGCAGTTTGCATTTGTTTTTTCTTGTTTTTTTTTTTTTTTTTTTTTTTTTGGATTTTTGTTTTGTTTGTGAGCGATTTCTCTTTTTCGAAATGCGTTTTTTGGGCACACAAAACGAGCACATCAAGTGCAATGCAAGTTCCACGAAATGAACTAAATTGATAACGCAATAAGATGGGTTTGAGGCAGCTGCAGCCAGAAGTCGAGTTTAGTGAGTTGCTCAGCTAATGCAAAGATCAATCCAGGTCGACATCGTTAGATCATCATTAGATCATCATTAGATCATCATTTCAAATAAATAGATTGAATCGTTCGGGAACTGATTTTAATTCTTCAAACTCGGTTAGTTCAGCAACCAAAGATGATTCCTGCTAGTGCTACCGATTCATAGTCTCGTCACGATTGGGACGTGTCGATCATATGTAGGTGAACAGCTGAACCTGATACATGAAGAATTTTACCAAACGAATTACTGGGAATCAATTGAGTAGCGATGTTATTGATAGTTCATTGAACTAGTTCATTTTGATGAACCGCTTCATGCATTCCCTTAAGAATTGTTTAGGAGAGAAAAATTAGTTCTAGACAGAGATACAGAAATAGAGAAAGAAAGAGGAAAAGAGAGAAAGAGCGAGAAGGAAAGAGAAAACAAAAAAAAGGAAGACACATAGAGAAATAGAGACAATAAAACAGGAAAATAGAGACACGGAGAGGAACAGAAAATGGATGCTCAAGGAAGAGATTGATCGATAATAATGGGAAGAAAGAGATGAGATAGAAGATGGTGCTAAAAATAGGGAGCGAAAGAGAAAGTGAAAGGAACGGCTGAGAATAACAACAAGATACTGAAAATCCAGAGAGAGCAAGAGACACAGTCGAGATGTTTTCACTACTCTGCAGAATGTGTTCAGCTAATAAAACAACTTGAAGGTAGCAAAGGACACAGAAGTCAGACGCGATGCAGATAGAGATGGGGTTGGGAATGGAGATGGAGCTGGAGAGAGAGAAGACACTGCAGATTCTGATCTATTCATTGAGGTGTGCGGCAGCAATGCAATCGATATGTGGCCAAACCCTTTGATATCCGCGACAGACGGCAACTGACGCCTCCTGCTGCAGGTGCTGGCGCTGGTGGGTGGCGCAGGTGGGTGTGCAGGTGATGCATTGCAACGGAATCAATTAAAAATGTTTATGCTAATTTTTTGCGACGCATTTTTCATTAAGAGCTAAGTAAACACCGAGCGCTGCCTGCGAAATACAAAATCATAATAAAAAAAAAAAAAACATTGCCTGGGCGTGGCTTGAGTTGGTTTGAATGCAGCCACAACAGCCACGCCCCACCCGCTGCCACTGCCGCAGCCGCCTACGCCTCTGTTTCTCTGACCAGGCCTAGTAAGTATTACAATATATTAAAATATTTAAAATACAGAAAAAAAAATAAAAAAAAAAAACAAAAAAAACGAAAAAAGGCAAATGCAAAAAGGGAAGCGAGACAGAGAGGCGGAGGGATGCTGTGGTTTGAGTGGTGCTGCGGATGGTTCGGAGCACGGAGCTGTCAACAGATACATATAATACTTATGTACACTAGACACACACACGCACACACATGGCTGTGCGCGTGTGCGTGTGTGTGTGTGAATTAAGTTGATAAACGCATAAAAAGTAAAACAAAACCAAATTATACAAAATAATAAAAATATAAGTAAATAACAACGCGTAGGCACAACAATTTGTTGTTTATATAAGCTACCCCAAGCAACAACAAAAAGCACACGCACACGCACACACACACACTCACACTCACACACGCACACACATTCGCATACACGCGCGCTTTAACATAATCCAAAGTATGTAAAAAAATAAATAAAAATAAAAAGAATTGAAATAAAACAAAATATAATAGATAAATATGCCGCAGCAGAGTCCAAAAATGCAGCTGGCCTATAGAGCGAGAGAGATAGAGAGAGGGGGAAAAGGGAGGTTGGTTGGCGGGAGGGGTGCAGGGTGTTGGGGCTGAGGCTGGGGTTGGGGATGTTTTGAATGCGAGCCCTTCTTCAGACCAACAACGCCTGCACGCATTTTGCCGTTGCACTCACACTCTGCCTCTCTCACTCACACTCTCTCTCTCTCTCTCACTCACTCCCTCCCTCTCTGTCTCTCTCTCACACTCCCGCACTCACCCTCTCTCTTTTTCTGTCTCACTCTCCATCCAGAGCAGAGCGAGCGCGAAGTTTGGGCACACGCACTTTGTCTACGTTCCATCCGTCTATATGGTCTATAGCATGTCCATCCATATATGCACGTACATATATGTGTATATGTATGTGTGTGTCCAGCTGCCGCGGATGGGGCGTATACGTAATTTGAACACCCAACAAAAATAAACAAAACAAAAGTGAAAACAAAAGCAAAAAGGCAAAAAAATGATGTCAGTAGAGAAAACGAACAAAACAACAGAATAAAAATGAACCAAATGGATAGGCTATGCGTGTGCGAGAGTGTGTGTGTGTGTGTATGTGTGTGTGCGAGTGCGTGCGTGTGTGTGGCTAACGAAAATGCAATGGCGGCCGGGCATATCCGGGCACCGAGCCAGCCAGCCAGCTAGCCAGCCCACAGCCCACCAGGCGGTCGCCTGCATTTCCATTTTATTTTCGTGCGTGTAATGCAATCGGTTGACACAGGGTGGTCAAAGTGCACAGGGTGGCCGCACACATGCACACATGTGTACATGCCTACACATGCGTGTGTGTGTGGGTGTGTGTGCTATATACAATGGTTTTGGACATCCTTTTTAATTTTATGATTTTTTTTTTGTTATTTCACATTTGTGCCTCTGTGTGTGTATGTGTGTGTGTTCGTTTTTTTCATGAATTTTTTAGCCAATTTTTTAATTTTTTTTTTTTACTTACACACATACAATCATATAAAGATATACATGTATGTTGTTAATGTTAATGTAATACTTTGGCAGCCCACACAGTATTAACCGTTGTTTGTATTTAGTTGCAGACACGTTCACACACACACACACACACATGCACATATATATATACATTCACGCATACATACACAAACACATACATTCATGTATATGTATATATTCATATATGCATCAGAGCCTCTTTACCTTTTTTTGGGCTTTTTTCATATTTTTTTGCGTTTTTTTTTTACACGCAGTTTGTTTACGCCAGCAAAATGCATTTATGCATGCGTGTGTGTGCGTAGGAGTGTGTGAGGGTGTGCGAAAGTGTGTGAGAGTGTGTGGGCGTGTGTGTGAGTTGGACAACTGCAGGGTTAACTGTTTCAAGGGGTTCTCTCTGTTTGATTCTCTGGCTGCCTAACCGCAGAATCTCGAAGTTTCCCCGAGGTAGGAGCCTCAGAACAGCGCTAATTGCACCAGCTCTGCCTGTGAGGGAAACATCCTGTGCAGGCTGAGCAAAAAGGTGTTGAAGCTCACCTCTCAGTTCCAGTACTACGTGAAGTGCTGCTCTACAACTGCTCAGCATTTACAGCCCGTCAGTTAGGTGATACTAGACGAGACGAGACTAGACGAGACTAGACTAGACTAGACTAGACTAGACCAGACTAGCTGACCAGCTAGCTGGTAACTGGAGGTCCGAGCGTATCTTCATGTTGTCTTCCTCGGAAGAAGGGGCTGTTGCAACACCTAATGAATATACACAGGAATAGAAATAGAATTAATATCGAATGCGAAGTCGAAGCTTATCCGTAGAGAATCTTAACTCATCGGTTCGATATGGAGTATTTTGAGAAAAGGATTTTCTACAGAGAATATTAAATCATATTTATAGCTCTATGCATAAAGCGACATTATAATCTAAATAAAACTGTTTTTTTTCTTGGCCATCGTTCGATATTTGAATTATCTATTGCAGAACTCATTCGGATCCTAATCGATTCAACTGTTGCACAAATGAAAATCAAAATCGGAAACTAAAATATGCAACTCCGAATCTGAAGTCTTCAAATCGACAATTATCGATTTTACATATACTAATAATAACACCCCACCTTCAAGGTTTCCAAATGTGCTCGTCTGAGGGCTAAGCCAATAAGCCCTACTCAGTCTAAAGCAGCTAGGGTATGCATTAGCATATACATATACATGATTATATATGCATATAATTAATTATATCATTCCATTTAAGATTCTATTCGATTTTTTCATTAGGTTTTATCACCTAAAAATGAATTGAACTTACAAATTATGCATCAGCATTTGCATTTCCATTTGCGCGCATCGACTGTACATTTATTCTATATATATAAATGTATGTGTCTGTGTGTGTTCGATATTAAATTATGTATTTGTTGCTACTACTGCAAAAATTGCATTATGCACACACACACGCACACATGCACATACATAAGTGTGTGTACATAATGACAGAGGCTTTGGGCCTATTAAGCAAACATATTACCAACACACACGCATATCCCGCCTTACCCTTAACAGAAGAGAGAAAAATCAGAAAAAAGAAGTAATACGAGTCCTCAAAGCGGCGATGCCCGACTGTCAAATACCCTATATTAACATTAAAACTCTACTATTTGCGAAATGTTTCCTAAGGCCCATGGAAAAAACTTTCTAGAGTAGAGTATTAATCAGAGTAATTATATTAATTAAGATATTAATTAAGACATATAGCTGCGATATACGTTCTGAGCGTCTTCATACCAAATATGGAATTTGTAATTGTTATAGTTCTCGAGATAAGCGCAGTCAAACAGGCATCGAGTAGTTTCTAGTTGCAGTGCAACTAGATAATATATCTCATGTATTTGACAAATTAGGGTTAAATTAGGGCTTCGCTCTGAGCGTCTTCATTACAAATTTGGTCTCTCTTAAGATAATCGCAAACAGAGAGAGCTAGGACGACTAGAACTAGCTGAACTGGAGGTAGTTGCTAGTTGATATATCTCCCACACGCACACTGGACTCACAGTCAATATTCCTCGCCTCCAATATTAATCAGTGGGTAGACAAAATATATCACTCATTCGCCGCATTGGCTGGGCACCCAAAAATTACACAGCGACGCCCAAAAGCAGGCAACAACACACAAAGCACTCGCGCACGCATGTCCTATGTACTTGTGCCTAAATGTACAACAGTGTATGCGTGTCTGTGTGTGTGTGTGTGAGTGTGTGTGTTAGTGTATGTGTGTGCTGTGCACATTTTAGCGCATTTTTATATAATTTCCACTTTGTTGCCCCGTTTTATTTTTTGGTTGTTTTGTGCTGCTTTTTTTCTGTTTTTTATTGCACCACGACCTTGCCGCACCACACCAGGCGCCATGCAACCAGCATATTAACTTTGACTGCATTTGCATATGCAGCAGCCACAGCAGCAGCAGCGGCAGCAGCGCAGCTACTGCAACTGCAACTGCAACTGCAACTGCATTTCAGCATCGTCTTTTTTTGGCTTCTTTTTTTTCATAAAAAACGCCCAGCGACTGGTCAGATAATCGTTGGCTGCATGCATCCAACCTTTTTTTGGGGGTTGTTTTGCACACACATTCACATTCACAGTCACACACACACACACACACTCACACACGCACATACGCATCAAAAAACGTGCAACAAAATTTTCATAAAAAAATAGGGGAATACAATTTCTACATTGCACTTGGCTTATTTTTTAACTTTTTTTTCCATTGCATTGCATTGCGTGTTCGTGTGTGTGTGTGTGTGTGTGTGTATTTGTGTGCGTGTATGTGTGTGTGTGCATAGGCCGCCCACATGTCGTCTGCCAGCAATTGCATTCAATGTCATATTGCACATAGCCAGCAGCCTCTGCCCCACCTCTTCCTACCCCCCTCTGACCGTCTCGCTCTCGCTCTCTTTCTCTATCTTTCTCTCTCACTCTTTCTCCTCTTTTGTTTTTGTTTGCCTACTTTTTGTGGCGAGTTACTTTGCTCGTTTTTTGGGCAGTTGGCGCCGCTGCCGCTGCCTCTGCCGCTGCTGTGCGTGCGTTGCGTTGCGTTGCGTGCGTTGCGTGCGCCAGAGCGAGTCGGCTGCTGGGCATCATTTGATGCATTCGCTTTTTTTTAGCTTTTGCTTTGCGCTTTGATTGCATTGAATTTTTTCTTTTTTTTAGTATTTTTTTTAATTTCTTTTTTTTTTATTTTTATTTTGTTTTTTGTTTTTTTTTTTTTTTTTGTGTTATTTATTATATGGCGCGGGACTTTTTGATAGGCCTACTCACGCGGCTCAAGCTTTGTGAGCGCTGGCGCTGGCAGGTAAGGGGCATTTGAAAATTTTCGCCTATGTGTCGAGCGGCGTACGCGGCCGCCTGCCTAACTGCCCCAACCATCCGCGGCGGCATAGAGAGAGAGTGAGAGAGAGAGAGAGAGAGAGAGAGAGAGTGAGAGAGTCGCCGGTGCGTATACTTAATAATAATTGTTGTTGCTGCTCAGCTGCAACACTATTTGAGTGTGTGTGTGTGTGTGTGTTGTCCTTAACTAAGTAAATATAATGAACTGCACAGTGAAGCAAGCGAGAGTTGCAGGCCTCAGCATCCTTTTAATGTTGAGCTGTGCATAACTCAAGCGACTCCTTAGCCTTAGATCGAAGCATCAGTTTCCAGCATTACTTTTCATTCATTCCACGCGCACAGATAGAAGATCTTTAGGTCGAGATCAGACCATGGCAGTATATGTGAACTATGACTAACTCTCATATACAATATATACATATATGATATGGTATGATATAATATATGATGTGATATGATATTGTCAGAAATGATATGATCTCTATTGTATACATTTGATCTACAGATGATATAATATCATATGGTATAATATAGATATATGATCTGATATAATATTTCATGATAATTAATAGTTGGTATGTCCATATGATATCCATGGTATAATAAGATATTTAAATGATGGATTAAAAATATATAATATATGTAAATGATATATGTGAATTTCATATTTAATAATCACATCAATTAATTGATCTCGCCCATCATCATGTTATGTATATATACGATAAGTTATATATATATATATATATATATGTTCTGATACATGTTATACATATGATATGATATAATATATCTGAATAAATACCACTATGATTTGATATAAATATAAAGTCTAGTTTATTATTTATACATGTGAGTCAATAAATATATATGATATGATATGATTTGATCTCTGTAGCATCTATATGATCCAAATGGTATAATATGAGATGATCAATATGTATGATCTAATACTTGATCTGATATTCTATGTATACGATTTTTTATAGATCTCTGTGCCATCCGCTTAAGTATTCCTAAATTGCTGACCTTTGTCACACGGTCTGCTACAGTGTGTAGTAGGGGCAGCGAGGATTTGTATAAAAAACCAAAACAAAAAAAAAAAAACAAAAAAACAAAAAATAAAATAAAAATTTGCACGAAAAATGTTCAACATTCTTCTTCTTCAACTCCAACTTTTTTATTTTAAATTCCAATTTGAAATGTTATTCTTGTTGTTGTACACACGCACGCGCTTTGTTGTTGGTGTTGGTGTGTTTTGCTGGTGTCGATGCAACTGCAACTGCAACTGCAACTGGTGTTTGTGCATTATGTGCCATATGCATGCATGTGTGCATGCGCGTGTGGGGCTGTGTGAGGGAGAATGCCGAATATATACAAAAAAAAAAAAAAAAAAAATACAAAATAAAAAATAAAAAAGTTTTGTGGGCATTTTGTTGCACTGGACACAGCTTTTAACAACAGTATCGAACAGCGGCGCCGACAGCGCTGCCGGTCGCGCGGCTGACAGCGCAGTCGACGCTGCCGCTCGCATAGGCCGAACAACAAAAAGGACGAGAGTGCGGCGCTCATTTGCCATTTGCACACACACACACTCATATATAGGCATATGTATATTCAATATATATATGTGTTTTGGTGAGGGCAGGAGGAGGGGAGGGGTCCACACACACGCGTTCACACTCACACACACACACATTTTTATAGGGTTTCCATTGCATTTTTATTTAATTCGTTTTTTTCTGTTCAATTTTTTTTTTTTTTTCTTTGAGCATTTGGATTACGCTTTGTTGCCTGTGTTTCGTGTCTCTCTCCTCTGTGTGTGTCGCTCAATTTTTGTTGCTCTTAGTTGTTTTGCTGGTTGCCTTTTTATATTTTTGTTTTTTTTTTTTTTTCATTCCTTCTTTCGATTTTTTTTTCAGTGTTTTGGGCAGATTTTTATTTTTCGGCCGCGGCTTTGAAACTGGAAGAGATGGAGCAGCAGAAGAGAAAGGAGAGAGAGAGAGAGAGAGAGAGAGAGAGGATGCAGGGGAGGGGGTGTATGTGGAGGGGCAGCCGCTGCAGTTCAGCTGCAGCAGCAAAGGCCTTTGGTCAGAACAGTCGAGCAAGAGCGAGAGAGAGCGAGAGAGGACGAGCCAGGGTTCGGGTCGAGGCAGAGCTTGAGAGCTTTAAGTAGGGGTAGTCAAAAGTTGTTGTGCGTGTGTCGATGATGATGATGTCCATGTTAATGACGATGATGACGATGCTGATGACGATGAGACGCAGCTCATTATGATGTTGCCTGCATATTATGTGCAAGCCCCGCAGCAACAACTCAGAACGGACTTTGCCGTTGGAGCATTGACAACTGCAACAACTCAACACATGTGTGACAGAGAAAGAGAGTGAGAAAAAGAGAGAGAGAGAGAGAGAGAGAGTGAGAGTGAGAGAGAAAAAGACGACGACGACGCCGGCTGCGGCGTCAGCGACGACTGACTGATCCCAAAAAAAGTTTTCCTGGGCAACATTATATTCGAATAGTTCAGATCCATTTAGATGAACATCAGTTAGCTATCGGATTGGACGTGCGTCGAGCCGAGCCAAAAGCAAAACCAAACCAGCCAAATTACCAAACAACCAACAAACAACCAACAGACAACCAATAGACAACAGACAAAACAGCAGCAGCAAGTCGCGACTTGAGAGGATTTGCTTGACATTCCAAGTCCTTGCAGCAGCAACATGCAACAAACTAACAATTCTGCATGTTGCCAGTGGACGAGTTTCCGTTTCTAAAACAAAAAACCAAAAGAAAACCCAAAATCAAAACAGTAATTCTGAAAAAGGCGGCAAAGCGCGCGACGTTCGACATTTTTTTTCTTGTTCAAGTGCCAGGAGGAACAAATGTTTTTTTTTTGTTTGATTGCCAAATGTGAACTACAAATAACTGAAAAGTGAAGCTAAGCAAAACATAGAAACATAACAAATTTGTGCCTCTCAAGTGTCTCTCTGCAACTCTGTCGCTCGCTCCCTATGAAATGGACTATCTATTGTAGCCGCCCCACCCAATCGAAAAGCTAAACAACAACAAAACCCTTCGATAAGTGTTCGCCTGCACTAAGTATTTGGATCTGAAGCCGAATCAGCAACAATATCTGGCTCGAAGCAGCTCTGAGAGAGGTAAGTAAGATGTCGGCATTTTCCGCTTCCGTTTAACACTAGCATTTCCGCTTCTCTTTTGACGTACCCCTAAAGTAAGTACACGACCAAAATCAATTCTAAACTATTCAGATTCGAATTCTATCTTATAATAACACTGAGTTGCACAAATCTATATAGATAAACAATTATAGGTAAGCAGAAGATTCTCGAATACTTTCAGATACTTTCTAATATTTCGAGGCACTTTTAGATGGTTTGAGATACATACAGATGATATTAAATACTTTCAGATAATCAAAGATAGTTTTGGATACCTTAAAATGCCTTGAGATACTTACTTTTCCAGTTCCCCTGAAATACTTTTAGATACTCTGAGTTACTCTAAGATACTTCCAGATCATTTGATATATTTTTCATGATTTGACCAGCTTTCAGATAATATAATATAATTTAAAATAATTTTAACCAATCTCGACAAAATCCCATTCTCGAATAGAATATCTCTTTATCTCATATTCTATATATGGTACGAATCAGGTGGCGGTATCATCATTGGATAGATGATAGTATTAGACTGTTGAAATTGACTTTACAAATAGATAAATTCGCTTTTTTATTAGTGATCTACAAACACAAGTAATAGAAATATACAAAAACAATATTTAATATTTTGTTATGATTTTTAGTTGTAAGAGCTCCAAAGGTAAATATCGAATACGTATAGAAAAATAACTAGAACCGAAATAATATTTCAAAATTTAGAAAACAGCTCTAACTTTTCTAATTAAAATAAAAAAATTATGTACACTAATTTTTATAATTTAAATATTCTCATTACAAGGACTGAATAAAACTAATAAGAATTCTAGAAATATAAAAACTAATACAACAGTTTTTCAATAAAAAATAATATATACTAAACAAAAAAAAAATTCAATATTTAAAAAAATATATCTATTTTATTTAGAGATCATTTTATTTTATCTGAAAATAGTATATAAATGTTAAATAAATAATATGAAACTTAATTTGAAATCACTTAACTTAAACAAAGATTTTAAGATATGTCAACATTTTATAGTTCATAAAATATATTTATATTTCACATAATACAAAATATTATCTATATTAAATGTATATATATTTATATATACTTTTATACCTAAACAACATCATAGACAATATGATAGTCGGGTGTACTCGCCTTAAGCAAGCTTTAATTGTTCTTTTTTTAATTCTTTTCAATTAGCTTAGAAAAGAAAGGACCTACATTGTACGGGTTAATCAACTATACATATTTATTTGTTTCTCTCTATATCTCTCAATCTCTCTCTCTCTGTCTCTCTATCTAATTATATATATGTATGTATATAACTGGTCCCAGGGTCCCATGGACAAGCGTGAGTCAAGGCTTCACCGTATTGCTGTGCCTTTGTCCCCAGCGAATTGGCCAACGGATTGCGTATCGATTGATTTTCCGCCAAGTTCAAGCAGGGCCTGGAAATAGACAAAACAAAAGTTTTCAAATTAGAATTTAATATTTTAAGCTCATTCAAATCGAAATCTATGAAATATGTCTATTTATACACATATATAAGTGCGCCATAATCTCTATTACACACTGCCTGCCGCTGGCGTTCGGCTGCTGGCGTCAGAAATTACAAAGTTATAAAAACAATAAGAAAAACGTTTACTTTATCATTTTTCACACCCGGCAAAGGCAACACTGAAAAACCACACAGAAACAGGGACAGAGAGAGAGAGAGAGATAGAGAGAGAGAGAGAGACAGTGAAAGAGGGAAAGAGGAAGGCGGAACAGCCTTTCAGCCACATCCACAGCCACATCCACAACACATAGACTAAACTAAACTACTAAAACGACGTTTAACACGCGGAAACGCGAACAACTTCTCATACTCCCGCTAGACCCGTCCATAGTACCGTTAGTCCAGGATGTGGCATGTGCTGTGGTCGTCCGAGAGAAGCTTCTGCCCAAACCTCTACCCCACAGCCACGCAGGCTGCGCGCCAGCCTTTGTCCGTGCAATGCAATAGCTCCAGCTCTAGCTAGAGTTCTAGCTGCAGCACAAAAGCAGGCTACAGAAACAAAAAGACAAGTGCGCTTGAGTGGAGAGTACTCGACTAGCCGATACCCTCAACTAGGCGTACAGCGTAAATCGAATCCCCTGAATTCTGGATATAATGAGAAAGGAGCTTTATGAATCTGATACAACATGATGAAGTCTCCAGCTCATGCTTTGTATATCAATTCGATCTGTAGAATAAATATTATCAACTTCTTTTGCAGTTGATTTGCAAATGTCTCAAACTTTAGAGGGCCGCGAAGCTAATTACCAATGCCGGTCAAGACTCGATCGAATTGGGCATTGCCTTTAGTGCCTGCCAAACTTGACACTAGTACCCAATATACCCTGTTTTCAGCCCCATCTCAGGGTATACGAAAGCAAAAGTAAAAAAAAGAAGAATGTAAACATAGACAGAGTCAACAAAGTTGTTTGAACGCGCAGTCACAGGACGCTGCAGGGCCTGTGCCTTTGCTAGGTGCAGAGCGCATTTTTTTAATATTTTCTTTTTCTTTTCCTTTTTTTTCGTTTAAAGTCAATTGCTAAACAAGGCAAACGCTGTCGTCGGCATTCACTCAATTTGATGGCCTAATTGTAGGATCCGTTTATGTGTTTACTTAGCCAAAAGCCAACTTAGGGAGGTCTCTAGCTCTCCCCCCCCCCTCTCTCTCTCTCTCTCTCTCAATACACACACTTTGTCTGGTTGCAACCGCTAATGCGCGCTATTTAATATCAATTTGCATTTGCAGGCTAAATCGCTGCTTATTAATTAATCGCAAATTGAATGAAATGAAAGAAAAGTGCAATAAAAGTGTGCCCTATGCTAGCTATGCCACCTGTGTCTGTGTGCGTGTGTGCGTGTGTGTGCGTCTCCTCTAAGCCTCACTCTATCCCAAATGAGCTCTCATTTAATTATGCGGTCTTTGTGTGCGTAATTGCCAGCAATCTAATTTAATTAGTGCAGCTGCAACGCTGCTTGCAACTCATTGCAGCAATTACACAAGCGTTTGCCGTTTTTTATCAACTTTCGTTCGTCCTTTCACTTGCCACTCGCTACTCGTTGCGTTTGCTTCAGCATCAATTCATTCATTCTAAATACGATAGAAAAAACATCTCCATCAATCACTTCTGGCTTGTTGCTAATTCTACTCGTTATTCGATACTTGTCACTCGTCACTGTCACTCGTCACTATTTACTCGGCCGTATTCATCAAATGAATCGGCAACTTATATAGTGGCAGTTAGAAGCAGCTGTGGATCCAGTTTGTCACTGGTCACTCGATATCCGATATCCGCTACTCATCACTACTTACTCATTACTCGTTGGTATTCTTTTATTCAATTCATGAGACATACATATATGTAAAAAACTGAGGCTGACATGTTGAACAGTTGCGAGTCTCTGCTCGCTATATGTACTCGTTTCTTATTACTTAATACTTTCTGCTCGCTACTCGTTTCTGTTCACTCCACATTCGCTTTTTACTCGTTAGTTTTTATTCGCTATTCACCTAGTTGTTATTTGCTAACAAAGCAAAGAGCCCAACACTTGAACTAAGAGAGACATATTACTCCACCGACTAGGATTCCATTCGTATTTTAATGTTAAATATTAGGTTTGTACTTTCCAGTCTATGGCTCGATCGACTCAACAGAGAGGCAGAACAAGAGACAGAGATGGGATCAGCTCAGCTCAGTACAGTACAAAACAGACTCGAATCCAAATTTGAATTCCGAATCAAAACCAGAACCAGAACCAGCTCGGCATCCCACAAATTCCAAGCAAAGAAAATGAGGGGAAGAAGAGCAAAAAACACACAATTTGTTCGCAGTTAAATTGACTGCAATTTTTTGTTTTTAGGCAAGAGCAAAATTTACGGCCGGTTCAATGACCCACAAAATTGAAACCAAACAAAAGCCCCCAAAACAGAACCAAAAACCAAAACAACAACTGCAAGAGATTCCTCTTCTGTGTATGTGTGTGACGATCTTCGAGCTGTTAGAGAGAGCGAGAGCGAGCAAAAAGCATCAAAGCAGAGCGCAGCAGCACCAGAGAGAGACCGAAGGCGGGGAACGGACAACGAGCGTGCATTTGCCAAAAAGCGTACAAAAATAAAAACCCGAAACTTGCTAACACAAACACACACTCGAACACACTTGCACACACACACACACACAGACACACACACACACATTGCATGCATACAAAAATATCAAATAGCAAATTACTCATGCGACGAGGGCGACGATGACGAAGAAAGAAGCAGCAGCAGAAGACGACGGACGATCAGCAACGCTTGTAAAATCCCCTGCTGGGCATTTAGGGTCACTTTGTGGGTCCTACTGCCAAATACGAGAGAATATTATGCATTCGATAATGCCAGTCTGCTGGAAGGATAGATAGAAGTGACAAGAACCGATCAATGATCAATGATCAGTGATCAGTGATCAGTGCGGAATAAGTAACGAGCAGAAGTAACTAGGAGAATAGAGGGAAAGGGAAGAGCGAGAGAGACAGAGTGAGGAAGAGAGGGTCGAAAATGCACTTGTACTGCATAGGAGCGACGGCAACAACTCGTTAGCTTTTTCCGATCAAATCAGGATTGAAACATATGGCGCACACACATAATTGTTGAGCCTTGCCCTGGCAGCTATTCAAGTAGTTGCCAAACATTTGGAGCTCACGCGGAAATATAGCAAGTCTCTAGTTGTGTGTGTGCCTTAGAAATGGAATCTCTATATCAGATGATATACAATTTGTTGGCTAATTTCCATTAGCATCGATTCTTATCTTATATGCATGTATACAGAGTAATAGATGTGCACTACAGACTTTGCTAAATGCTTTATATTAAACTTTAAGATATATCTATATGCAGATCAAGATCAAGATAAACCAGTTAGAAAGATATAGTATATACAAAGGTAGTTTATGGTTAATATATGGATAGAATATAAATAGATTCATGGTAGTTAGTATATATGTATGTGTGTTAAGTACAGATTCTCTTTGAGAGTTCCATCAAATTAAGTTTACTATTTATACAGAAACTGATCTATATTTGCATAAATATTCACGAATAGATCTTAATAGATATGTAGTGAATATATATGTATATAGATATATATATATACATTCAATATACATAAAGCCAAAAGACGAAACAGATTTCGGTTTTCTGGCAAGATTCTCTATACATACTTTATATGTATGCATATATTGTAGTATATAGCTTATGGAACGCCTGCTATATTTTTTGCTAAAAATTATTGTTTGGGAACAGACCAGAACAGAACAGAATAAATATTGCGTACCAGGAAAGGCAAGGGCCCAAACAATGCAAAATAATGCAACGAACCTTGTATCCGGTTAGACTAGAATTTCGGGTATTAAATGACAACAACAACAGCAGCAGCAGCAGCGCTGCAGGCAGAGGCAGCGGCGGCGACAGAGACAGTGGCAGAGAAGCCATTCTAATTTAGCAAGACTACGAAATTTTTGGCATACAAATGTAGAGCAGCCTATGTATGTATGCATGCGCATATGATGTGTGGATGTGCGTGTGTATGTGCATGCTTACAGTGCCTCTCGTGTTGTTGTTGCTGCGCAGTGTCAAACGCCTACGAAAAAATGCGCAACTGCATAGGCGACAGCAGCGGCGACGGCGATAGCGGTGGCAGCGGCGGGGAACGCGGAATGAAACTGAGAACGAGAATGAGAAACGAGAACCAGAACAAGAACGACACTTGTATGCCTTTTGCACACACACACACACACACACACACACACACTCGCTCACATACACGCACACGCACACGCATATACAACTGCAGCTATTCAGCTTTGCTGCTTCTGCTCAAAAGTCAAAAAAATATATTTTTTTATTTTTTGGCAGTCATTGACCCGAGCGAGCGTCATGGCCAAGGAGACAAAGAGGGACAGGGAGCGGGAGAAAGAGGAGGAGGCAAAAGCGAAGGCAAAAGACTGCGATGTAGAAAGATAGCAAACAACTTAAACACAGAGAGCGATAGTCGCCGCGCGCGCATACACACACAGACACACAGAAAGCTTCTGACCTGCCCCGATGATCTCACTGAGAGAGAGAGAGACAGAGAGAGAGCGCGCGCGAGCGCTTGCAGTTTATTTTATTATCGCTCTCATTCGCAACGCACGTAGGCGAGAGCTTTTTTTGGCATGGCTGCAACAATGTGTGGCGTGTGTGTGTGTGTGCGTGTGTGTGTGAGAGAGAGATTCAGGGTGCTTAGAAGCTGGCAGTGCATAGCCAGACAAATAACCACAAAAATGATTCACGCGAGGCGAAACTGCCAAATGCGTGTGGAGAAGTGCATTGACTTTAACTTCTCAGCGATTTGCGTGGCATTGACACACGAGCTCGCACACACGCACACACGACACACATGTGCTCGATTATGAATACTAAAAAATGTGTGTGTGTGTGTGTGTGTGTGAGTAAGACAAGGCTTTGACCTCAACACTGATTGACTAACTGCAATTAGCAGTTGCTCAGATCACAGTGAACTACGATCACCGATCACCAAATACCGATCCCCAATCACCGATCACCCTGATCATGCTGATTACCCTAAGCATGCTCCCCGCTCCCGCTCTCTTGCGCTGCTCTGGCAAATGCTTGTTGGCCGATAAGAAGAGAGTTCACTGGACGCTGCGCAAAACAACTGCAAAAAATCGACACAAGTTAAAAATACTCGCTGCAAACTGCTCTTTATCAAAATTCACACTCACTTTCACACACATGCACGGCGAGAGAGTGAGTGCGTGCTCACTTTTTCGCAGCTAGTCGAGTAGCTGCCCCCGATTCTGTGCGTGGGCGTGGCAGCTGACGTAAGTGCCAGCCAGATTATTTGTCCATATGTACATATATACATATTTTCATATTGATTTGAGCAGTATGAACAATAATTATAAATTCCTCTGTATTAATTCTTCATAATTCATTATTCAATCTGAATGCCCTCAATGGCTGTCTACGATACATATATATGTACATATATCCAAGTTGAGCTAGAAACTCGAAAATTAGCTTGTTGAACTAGTTGCATTTAAAGAGCTTGTTTAGTTGAACGGGCTAGTTCTATTGGATGAGCTAACAAGTTCACTGTTCTAAGTATTCAATGATATAATTGCGCAATTTATGAACTAGTTCAATTCAATAGACAAGGTCATTCGTTAATTTGCATACTGATCATACTGAGCTTACTAGTTCACTTTGATAAGTCGTTCAATTGAACTACTTCTGAACTAAAGGAAACAATTACAATGCTGCTATATATGATTGTCTCTCTCTTTCTCAATATGATTGTGTATGTGTGTGTATGTTGTCAAGAGCTATCAATCACAAATACACACACGCACACACACACGCTCATACCACACACGATTGTCACATGGCTGAAAGCAAAACTTGTAATGAAAAGCATTTGCGCTTCTTCTTCTTCTCATTATGCATACACACATGTCTCTCTCTCTCTCTCTCTCTCTCTCTCTCCCTGTCTCTCTCTCTCTCTCTCGCTCTCTTACTCTGTGTGTGTGTGTGTGAGCCGCTACATCCATTGAATTTAAACAATATTAAAAAAGTGAACTAGAAGTTATTGCAGTCCCAGTCCCCCATTCCCCATCCCAGCCATCGTCCCTCTGCCCCGACCCAGCTCCATTTGAAAGATGTTATAGAAATTTTTTAAGCATGTTGCTCAACTACGCATTCGCACATGAAACGCGCCCAGCCCCCACGCCCCTCAGGCCCCCGCCCATGCCCTGACAGCGAAGGCTGCGCGTTGTATTTGAGTAACTCTATTCATCATTTTGCGCGCTTCTTTAGCATCGTCCTTGTCGTCCTTTCGCAGCATCCAAAAAATGGAAAAATGAAAAAATGAAAAGAGGAAAAAAAATTAAGAAGAAAATCAGGCAGAAGCGAAAACTGCTTACAAGGATTTCTTGCTACAAACGCCCATTGCTGCTGCCGCCACTGCTGCTGCCGCTTCCTTTGCTTCATTTTTTAATATGTACTCACACACACACACATTCACAAATATGTGTGTATGTGTGTGTGTGTGTTTTCTTTTGTATAAGTATAAAATTCTAAAAAAGAAGTATTAATCCTTAGCTTAAACATTTGGCAACCGCAGCAGCAGCAGGCATCACTGACTACACAGCACACGCACACACATATACGACACACACATAGACACACCCACACACCCACACAAGCACACACACACACATTTACAATCGCTTAGAGTAGCAACTGCTTCTTAAGCTTGTTGGCAGCTCATAGCTCATGTCTTAGCTCGCATTTGTTGGGTCTGTTTATGTTGTATGAGTGTGTGAGTGCTGTGTGTGTGTTGTGTGTGTGTGTGTCTGTGTATGTAAGCAGCATATATGTACATTCGTATAGTAAACAAACTCAGGAGACTGCTCAAAAATCTTGAATATTGATTGTAATTATGAAACATCGATGATATCTAATGTATGTGAGTTTGTGTGTGTGTGTGAGAGAGAGAGAGAGTTAGACACCCACACATGCACATACACTATAACTATATATATATATTTAGATATATATACTTATATATAATATATATATAAGCAGCAGCGAGGGTCGCACGCCTTGACTGCGTTTAGCATTTGCCCATTTCGAGCAGCTGCAGCTGAGTAGCTCTGCTTCTAAATCCAAGCAGCAACAACTAGCAGCAGCAGCAGCAGCAACAATAACAACAACAACAACTAGCAGCAGCAGCAGCAGCAACAGCATCATCCCGCTGCGTACTTACTTTTGGCTTCATATCGCTTTTTATTCAAATTCATAATCGCAAAAATTTTTATATATATTCTTACTTATGCTCAAAAGAAAGCAAATGTGTGTGTGTGTGCGGGTGTGTGTGTGTGTGAGTAAGGACTAGTGCTTGGCTTTGTGCTGGGCCTACAATACAGCCCACCCACACCCACGCCCCCGCCAGGCCCAGCCCAGCACAGGCAGGCATTCGATGGTAGCCGATATCGCTTGCCGCCAAAGCCTCCACAATTCGTCTACACACAGTTACATACCCCCGACCCTACGCCCCCAGTCCCCAGCTCTCTCCCTTTGCTTCTTCGCGCCCCCATCTCAAACGCTGTAATCGGAAACTTTCCTCTTTCTTAACATTTTTCATCTTTTTTTCGTGCTTGTGCCAAAAATACAAAAAGTACCCGAACCAGGGGGCTGGGGGCTGGGGGGAGGGTAGGGGGTTTTGTATGCTGAGAATGGAATGAATGAATAATAAAAGCGAAGCACTCGATGGCGTAGAATTTGAATAGAAGCTTAGTTTTTCGCTTATACAACAAAAACTTTCTTTTTTTCGGGGTTGTTTCCAATTTTTTTCTACTTTGCGCGCGACGCGAAGCTGCAGCGGCGAGGAGAGGGTGTGCGGGTGTGCGAGTGTGTAGGTGTATGTGTGTGTGTGTTTAAGTTGCACAGTCAGGAAAAGGGCAAGGAAAGCGTTTTTATACACACACACACACACCGAGTAGCTGAGCGAGTGAGCTAGAGTTAGTAAACGAGTGAGGGAGACAGAGAGAGCAAGAGAAAGAGCGACGCAGACGCAAGACGACAGAAGAAGAAAAACTGAAAAGTTTATAATTACTTATTTTTTGATGAATTGGGTAAATATTAAAAATGGTAAAAAAGAAAGAAAACCCCCAGCCCACGAGGGGGCGCAGCTTGACGGGGGCAGATAGAACCGAACCGAACCGAACCGTGCCGTACCGTAAGCGATAACTGAGCAGGGAATAGGAAAAACTTGAAGCGGCGACGGTGGCAGAGGCAGCGACGGCAGCAGAGGCAGCGGCGATAGCAGTCGAAAAGGTACAGCGAACGCTTAAAAAATATACGACTCCATTAAAAATTATCGATCGATTTTTTTTTTTTTATATTGTTATTTTATTTCACAGTTTTCAGCGCTACCAGCAGCAATGCTCTTCTCTCCTAGTTCTAGTTGCTGTTGTTGTCTGAATATTGCGAGCGTAAAGAAAACTGCATAGAAAAGAAGCAAAAGCAAAAGACGATGCTAGACTTAGCTGCAGCTTGTCATTTGCCAATGTCATTTGCATTAGGACTGAGATAGCAAACCGCAAATATAGTTATGTATATTTTTCTAGTATATATGTGTATTGTAAATATATGATATATGGCATATAAAACCACATCACATAGAGAGTAGTGTCCAGAGAAAGAGTATCTCCAGCTATTGCTATCATAGATCACGATCTACTCGATAGAGTTTATCGACTCAGTCAATGTCATATCAATGTCAGATTAATATTGTTGGTAAAGATTATGATGAAATAATAAACTGATAATACCAATCATAATGATAACAGACTCGCGAAGGATAATAATAACGGTGATAATGATGATGATGATGGTCACAGCAAGGTAGTACAATGACAAGGATAATGATAGTAACAACAATAATAACAAGTGATGACGATAATGAGTGAATACTTATAATAATAATAAAGAGGAATAATACTGATATTAATGCCGATATTTGGAACTCTAATGATCTTGTAGTAATGCCAAAATTAAGAATATTGTTTACTATAATGTTTATAATACCGATAATGACATTGATAATAATGACTATGATGGCAAATGATACCAATTTTGATGAAGTGACGGCTAGTATGAATAGCTGTGTTGGGATGTGTTAGCATTTGCAAGAGTTTAGATATTTAATACTATATATGTATATTATCTCAAATAGGACACGCGTCATATTTTCTATTGGCTAAAATAGTGAAATGAACCGAGTTGAGCTGAACTGAACTGAACTTCATTAGCTCAATTAATTTTATGTAATTCAATTGCTCAAGGAAGCGTCCACGACAACAACAACAACAACAACAACAACAGCTGCAGCTGCAACGAGAGTAGAAGACGTCGCGACATCCTTATTAAGTTTAATTGAATTTGTCGTTTGTTTTTTCTCTGTTTTTTTTCGCATGCTTTGCCTGACGCTTTTTGTTAATCAAATAAACTCTAAATAATCAAAATGCGCAAAATAAGTTTTCCTCTTCTGCTGCTTCCCTGTCCCGGCTTCTCCGGCTTTCTATATATATTCAAAGTAATCAGACGATGCGGATGCCAAAAGGAAATGCGCTTTATGAATTATTAAAACAGAAATTCTTCTTCTCACTCGCACTCTGTTCCTCTATCTCTGTTTTTGTCTCAGCTTGTGTACTCTATCCATCTTTATATATACATATATATCTGTCTCTCCCTCACTATATATCCTCGCTCGCCTCTCGCACTAAAACTCTCTTCCTTTCTTCCTCTCTATCTCTCTCTCTCCCTCTCTCTGTATCTCTCATTCTCTCTTTCTATCGGTCTCTTACCCTTTATATCTGTCCATTTCTCTCTTCATCTCTTTCTCTCTTTCTTTGTTTCAGAAGATCCTCTTACTGCTTCTCGCTCTCGCTCTCGC
This sequence comes from Drosophila meridionalis, assembly GCA_035045145.1. Lineage (NCBI taxonomy): Eukaryota > Metazoa > Arthropoda > Insecta > Diptera > Drosophilidae > Drosophila > Drosophila meridionalis. The sequence continues at coordinate 288,781 of JAWNPG010000015.1, read as the reverse complement.
TCTCCCTCTCTCTCTCTCCCTCTCTTCCCTCCCTGTCTGTCGTTCCCTCTCTGCAATCATGCGTCACATTAGATGTTTCACATGTTTCTTAGTCTCGCTCAGCTTCTCTTAGCTTTTATCACTCTGTTTACAGCTCCTACACTTTTATCGTGCAGTCGAGTTTGCCTCTCTGGGTGTATGATAAGTGAGGGGAGGCCACTCCAGTTGCCCGGATCTACACTTATCTGTAGAGCAAACATGCATTTACCCTCGTTGCCAGCGATCGTGACTCAGTCCGCTGCAAACCTTTTCTGCATGCCCAGTCGCCCCTCCACACGCCCATTCATCAGGCTGCACTGCACAAGTGGGCCTGTTAAACGTTATTCCGCTCTAGCTCTGGCTCTGGCTCTGGCTGAACAACTATAAACAGAAATACTTACCATCAAAGCAACGCCCCTCGAGTGCCCCATTGTCATTTGCCCCAACCTTCAGCAGAACTTTTGCCAACTAACTCGCATATATAGTGAGCGTATGCCCTACCCCACACAATCTCTCTCTCCCTCTCCCTCTCCCTCTATAAATATATGTACATAGCCTCTCTATAAACCCGCTTTTTCAAATGCTGCCTAGGGGCGTCTCATCAGCCATTTGCCATTGCCATTGCCATTGCCATTGCCCAAAGCTTTTCTTAGCGCCCAGAAAATCTGCGGAATTTATAAAATTTTCATAGTTACAACTTTCTTTATGTTGCAAGGAGGCTGAGTGGGGCTGAGTGGGGCTGCTGCCGTTAACTTAATGTGCAGTCGAGTCGAGAGGGCCAGGCATGCCTACCCTACGCTCACAACTCTGTGTCTGTGTGTGTGTGTGTGTGTGTGTGTATTTGTATCTAGCAGCTCTTCAGCTTCTTCTATTTTGCAGTTTAGTTTCAAATACATTGCTCTTGCCTTTGCTCTTGCTGCAGTCTCTGTTTCTGTTTCGCCTTCTTTTTCTTGGCTTCTTTTTTTGCCATATTTCTTGCGTGCGCTGCTTCTATACACAAGACTCTACATTATTATTATTATTATTATTATGCTGCTTTTTTCGCTCTCTTGTGTAAATGGGATTAAAAGACCGGGCAAGCGAGAGAGAGAGAGAGAGCAGCTTGGCTGCCTGCCGCTACTTCTTCTTTTCGCTGTTGTTGTTGTTGAGGCAACTCTCAACTCGAAACAAAAAACAGCAGCAGCAGCAAACCACCCCTATCCCCCTCCCACTGGCTTGCTCCCGCTGCTCCCGCCGCTCCCGCCTCTCCCCACCCCCGCACAGTTTTGGAGCTGCTTGGCCCGCTACTTGGCAAACAGACGCAAACTTTTCAGCGCTCTAACAGTTTTCGCCTATACCTAAAATAAACCAGTCCCAGCAGCAGCGCGCGGGATGCGGCGGGGCGAGCTGGAGCGAGTTTGGGGTTGTGGGGTTGTAAAAGCGGCAAGCGAGAATGAAAAGGAAATCCAAAAAGAAAATGTACGCGCGCCGCGAGAAATGTTAAAAAATATTTTTATAGCTACGCGAACGTTAGAATAGTGTTTGCTCTGCCTGTGTGTGCGCCCGTCTGTGTGTGTGTATATGTATACCATTAGCTGTGCGTCTGTGTGTGCTCTGCTGCTGCTGCTGCTGCCAAAGTTTGAAGGTCGAAAGCGCCAGCAGCGACGTCAACGTCTTCTTCATTGCCAATGCTGTTGCTGTTATTGTTGTTGTTGTTGTTGTTAGCCAAATGGGGTGTTGATTGAACGGTTGGTTGGCCCGCCCACAGGCAGACGCCGCCAGAGCTGCGTTTAGACACAAATTTTACAGACCACCCACACAAAACAGGCCCTCCCCGCAGCCCGCTAAAAAAAAGAAAGAAGTAGAAGCAGCAGCTGCTGCTGCAAGAATTGGGGAACAAGGTAAAGGCGAAGCGAGCGAGCGAGCGAGCGCACGAGAGAGAGAGAGAGAGAGAGAGAGAGAGAGAGATGGTGTGGGGAAGAGGACGAGTCGGAGAAGTAGGCAAAAGTATTACTTGAGAACATGTATAGAAAGATTGCCAACTAGCATGGCCTGCCCGAAGAGTGGGCGGGGAATCGTGGCAGTTAGGCAAGATAGAGCGCTGGCTGCGCTGCCAGCTGCGCTGCTGCTGTGCACTAAATAAATTGTAATACAAAGTTTCGCTGAAATATTATGTATTCAAATCGATATCAGGCCGAACAGTTCGAGTTATGTATGTGTGGCAGAGCAGCGAGCGGCGAGCAGTAGCAAGAGTAGAAAGAGATTTATTTTATCTCAATTCTTTCCTTATTTCTTTCCTTGTCCTTGTACAGTTGTGCGTGGCGTACACAGTTGGAATAGGAGGCGCATGAGAGGGGCGAGGCTAAGGAAATCAGTTTCTTGAGTTTGTTTCTTTTTGAAAATTCTAGTTTACGTAGATGCATCGCATGTGCCTGGGTCTTAGAGAACATGGTGAACATTTATTTGACGATCAGGGTTCAGCGATAATCACGGTTCATGGTTCATGGATAACGCTGCGGCAGTGTCAGATGAGAAACATGGCTTGAGGTGGGTCACCTATGCAGCGGAGGTTATCCCTTGACATTCACTACGTCAACGGAGAAGAGCTAACAACGAAAGTCACACAAAGACGTTTACTAATGATAACGTATGCCAAGTGATGTATGGATATGTATACGTGTTAGCTGGGCCTAGCTGGCTAGCGCTTTCCTTTCGGAAGAACTGGGAGAGAAGGAGTTATTCAAAAGGCAATAGAGTCATGTTCAATCCGTCATTCAATCATTCAGTCTACAGCCAAGTAGTCAATCAGTCAATCAGCTTGTAGCAGACTACTGTCGGCAATCTATCAATCCGACAATTAGTCAGTCAAGAGTTCTCAAGAGTCGTACACTCGAAGAATTATAGGTAATCAGAATGTATCAATATAACAGTCTGTCAATCAATTGACTGGTCAATCATCATTAAGACTGTCAATCAGTCACTCCGTCAATCATAAGTCAATCCGTTAATTAGCAAACTCTCAGTATGTTCAGCAGACAATTTCTCTATCAATCAGGCGTCAATCAAAGAATTAGTCTGCCCATCAATCATTTCCTTAATCAGCTAATAAGTTTATTACTAATTTAATTGATCCTTGCGTCAGTCTATCAATCAGTGTACCACTTAGACTAGACCATCTTCACCTCATTTGAGTCAGATGATCATTTCATTATTAACATATCTGCTAAACACGGAGTCCAACAATCAAATGTAAGACCATCATCAATGGAATCTATTACATAGTTTGCCACAGGCTATATGGGCGCATACGTAATATTCAAACGCGTCGCGACCTATGCAGTTATCACAATTGTTTTCTATTGTACGTTTGGTTGTTTATCAAGGCTATGTGGCATGTGCTTCAAAGCATTGCAGCTGGCAGTAGGCTAGGCACTAGGCAAACAAATCGACGTACAGAGCACCGACAACCCAAAAAGATAGAGGAAAAGCCAGAAAGTTATACGAGCTACGGTAGAAATATTTACGAAAGCTCACAGAAGCCTTAGCGCTAGCTGGAAAAAATCTGCTTTAGTTTTTTAACCTGAAATTTACTGCTATTATATTTATTTTTTTCCCCTTTTATGTTTTATATAACTGGAAAACCAATGGAACTCATGAAAACGGGTATATTGGGTTGCATCGAGGCAGGAACAAGTCCATCAAGTCTTTGTTGGGAAGAGCCACTACGATCTAGTCCTGACTATCAGTCATCTCAAGAGTTGCAAAGGCTAGAGACCTGACATCTGAAACATGCATACATTAAATACATATCCATTGCACACCCTGTATACCCAGTTCTTTGTATAACATAAGTTGAAGAGCCCACATGTGGCTGTTCCTTCTAGACTCTACAGATGATTCTGATCTGAAAAAGATGCCACATTTGCCTGCTTAGGGCATTTGCTAGCCCAGCATACCCGCCAGCTCTAACTTGTTTGAGGTTTTTTCTCTGTGTTGTTGTTGCTGCCTCCTATAGACATAGTCATAGTGTCAGAGTCCAGGGCAGGGGCAGCATAAGCAGCAAAGGTGTGGAAGGGATTTAACAGTGCTTTGGACATGGGCGATAGGGCGAAGGGGCGATGGGGCGACGGGGGGACTATAGTCGGGTCTGGGCTAAGGGCAGCAACATTTTAAATATAATTATAATATTATTTGGCACGGTATTTTTTCGCCTTGCTGCCTCAGCTGCAGCCACATTATGTGTCCGCTCATGTGTATGTGTGTGTTTCAGTATTAGCGCCACTTTGCTGATAAGAGAGAGGGATACGGCGAGGGAGAGCGAGAGAGACAGAGAGAGAGAGGGGGTCATCACTGCATTGTTAATGTAATTTCGCTTTGCAGCCGCGTTTTTGTTCTGCTTTTCGTATTAAAATAATTATAGAATTTTTTTGTGGCCCATTTTATGCATTTGTGTAGGAATACTTCTAGCCGTAGTGTATTGTCTTTTTTCGCTTTGCTTTTGTTGTGTTTCGTTTTGCATGTGTGTAAACTGTAAATTGTAAATTGTAAAAGTCAGTTTTGATACTTTTTTGCCCCATTGTTGTGACCCTATCCCTGCCCAGCCTCAGCCCCTGCCTGTCATCATTATACCCTGAGCCCATTGAAAATGGGAAATTAGAGTATGATAGTTTTGTGAACTTGTATGCAACAGGCAAAATAATCAGGACTCTGTCGATATGATGTCATGACCGTCTGTTCGTCTTACCATTTGTTTTAAAGCAGATCAAGTGAATTTAACAATATCTATGCCTATTCCCGTTTTAGTGTTATCGGCTAAAAACCAACAAAAACTAAAAGCAAAACAAAAATTATATTCACTATTGGTTTTTGCTATATTTTGGAAACTGATGATATGATATGGTGCTGAACAAAGCTTTCGATTTCTAACTAACTCCGCAAGCTGTGAAATGACGGCGATGGTAGAGACGATGCATGTCGAATTAGAATGGCGGATTCGAAACTCGTCGTGTTTTCATATTTTTTTTTTTTTATGTGAAGCATGCTATTTTATGTGATGCGAGCTCGAATGACGCGGAAAAAACTTTTTTAATCGAACATTTATATAAGCTTCCTCTTTTTTCTGCTTTAACAACACACAGATCATTTGGGGCTCAGGGTATCTCCTAATCGGGCATCCCGACTATTATTGTCAGACTTTTTTTTAATTTTTTCATAGCATGTAATTTCGTAGAAAGTTTAGCAAGTGCTATAAATAAATTCAAATGGAAATGAAAATGGTAAATGGGCAAAGGCAGAAATGCAGAACTGTAAAAATGCAAAATGAAAATGGAAATGTGGCGTTTATGCAGCATAACACGCCTCATCGCACTAAGCCACGCCCACATCTCACACCCGGCTGACTATTTGGGCTTGGCAGATTCAAATAGTCGATTCGGTAAACAGCTTACCATTCCCCATAGTCTCTTATCAAACTTATATAGAAATTTGTTTTATACCCACACCATATGCAGTTAATATGTCTGAAATAACTTCCTTATATGTCCACTATGCCTTCTGTTTAACTTCCCCATAGCTTGTACAACCTAGTCTATTCCCTTCCACACTTATTCGCTCTATATACATTCTCTTAAGTCTCTGTGCCTTCTCTATGCATCCTTTAGAGAGTATTGTAAGACTCTGCAAATATTTATTCAACCTCTAGAAATTTATGCACGCTTCCCTTTTTAGACCTCCCTCTCTCTCTCTCTCTCTCTCTCTCTCTCTCTCTCTCTCTCTCTCTCTCTCTCTCTCTCTCTCTCTCTCTCTCTCTCTCTCTCTCTCTCTCTCTCTTTCTCTCTCTCTTTCTCTCTCTCTCCCTCTCTCCCTCTCTCTCTCTCTCTCTCTCTTTCTACTTATTTTTTTTGTAAATCAATTTCATGGATTTTGTGAGTGTTTGGCAAAGTTTTTCAATAAGCCCACTCGCAACTATTGATATGTGATTTTGATTGTGTGGGAACAGAGTTTTGCAATATTTATTTCGATGCACGCGCAACTTATTGCCATATTTTGTAATACCGGGCGTATGCGTAATGGCAGCTGTCCGACTACCTTGCAGAGAGACAGCTACAGAGCAGATAACTACAAGCAGCAGCGCGGGCAGGGCAGAGCAGAAGAGCAGACGTAGAGACAGCGAGACAGAGAGACAGACAGGTTGTTAAACTGCAACAGGTAGCCTTTCAGCCGAGTGGGTGGCTGGGGTGGGTTGGGTTGGTTTGGCTTGGTCGCCTCGGCTGCTTGTCTTGCGGATTTGCCACGTTTTGCGCTTCGCCTCACACAGAACTTGGCGTCTGGCAGGCAAGTCTGTAGACACAGCCATGACCTTCATTTTGGACAATGCGAAACTGTGCCACATGCCAACAGCTGGAGGGGGCAAAAAGGGGGCAGGGCTGTCGACTCAAATGGGTGGGCGGTCTGGGAGCTGTGGTAGCCAAGCAATTCGCAGTTCGCATCTCAGAAAGGCAAAGGACCTCTGCGAATGAAGTTTTCAAACAAATAAAGAATCGAAGGAGTTTTCCAACAAACAAACAGGCAAATATTATTCACACAGAGTCACGGACAAAAAGAGAGAGACAGAGAGAGCGCGAGCTAGAGCGAGAGTGGGGGTACCAAAGAACGTTACTCTGTTCCTATGCTTCGTAAGCTGCTGCGCTCTTCCTTGACTTCTCTTCTCTTCTCTTTGCGCTCCGTTCCTCGTTTCGCTCGCTCTTCCACGCTTTGCGATTGAAAATTAAAATGCCGGCCTGCCCATGCCCAGGGCTTCAAGTGTTTGTCGCGGACTTTTGACTTCCGGCTTGTGTCTCTGTGTCTCTCTCCTTCTCTCCCTCTGCGTGCCTCTCTCTGTCTCTTTCTGGCTTTGTCTCGCTCTCTGTCGGTCTCAGCTGGCGTTGCCGGCCTTGCCGACAGCCGGCAACTGACTTGACCTTGCAGCTGGCCTTAAAATGGCAGACTGGGCGTCTACCTGTCTGCCAATCTTACGCGTGTGCTGCTCCATGTATGTGTGTGTGTGTGTGTGTGTGTAGCTGTATTTGTAACTGGGTCTCGGCTCTGCCTGTGTCTGTTTGTAATGATAATCCGCATAAAATTACAGACGACAAACACACACTCGACGACGACGACAAGGCGAAGCAAAAGTAAGGCCAAGGTCATTCGCACCCACACACACACAAACACACACACTCACTCGCACACACACACACCAATTGGCCAAGCAAGTGAAGTCGTCGGCGCGTGGCTCACTTTCACTCGCATGCCCGAAAAAAAAAGAAAAAAAAAAAAGAAAAGCCAAGCAACTCGCATCCATGCCCCATATTCCCCCCACTCGGAAACCCCTGCCAGACAGGCAGCTAGCCAAACGTACGTCCTAAAGTCTTGAACAGCAACATATGTGTGTGCGCATTCTGTCTCTGTGTGTGCGTGTGTGTGTGTGTGCGTGCGAGTGTGTCAACCAGTCAAAAGCATATGTGAATTCGACGAGGCGCCCAAAAAAACATTTCCTTGCCATGTCCTCCACGTAGTCCTGGCGACTGTCTCACTTTGTGTGTGGGATAGCGTGTGAGTGTGTGTGTGTATGTATTCTTAAGTTTTTATGCCTTGCTGACTACTACTTCCGGGTCTGGGTCCGGGTCCGGGTCCGGGTCCGGGTCTGGGTCTTGGTCTGGGTCTGGGTCGCTGGGTCTGTCAGGCAAAGCAATGAATATATTAACACAAGGACCAGCCGCCCACAGCCAGACAATGTCTTCCTGTGTATGTGTGTGAGTCCTTGACGTCCAGCTTTAAGTACACACACATACTCACACATACACACACGCAGAGTAAGACTGGCCGTCTCCGTGACTGCGTTGCTTGTGTGTGCCCTACCACAAAGCAAGTTTCCATTGTGTTGCGCCTTAGGCCGACTCACGCAACAAGTTGACACACACACACACAAAGCAGACTCACACACACACAGACGCACACAGACATGCACCCAAATCAACAAATTATCACACACTGCCAAACAGACGTCTCTCCGTCTATATGGCTTCATCTCTGTCTCTCGCCAACTCCATTGCCATTGCCATTGCCATTGCCATTGCCACGCCCCCTACCCATCATCGACTCCCTTCGCCCATTGGCATCCATCTCTCTAGTTGGTTTCCATGGGCATCTACACGCCATTCGGCCAACTGTTTGTCTTGTTCCTGTGTGTGTTTACTGCTAGTTGAGTTCGATAATATGGAAATTTTTTATGATTTTCCTGCGAACGAATCCACAGGCAACTTAGCACTGCATATTACAATATGTCTGAGTGTGTGTGTGCGTGTGTGTGTGGGGATGGGTGTGGGTGACAATAAGGGAAATCCTTCCTTGGCTAACCTAACGCTATCGTTGACAAGCAAACCGTCAAAATGTAAGTGAAAATAAATGGAAAAGCCGGCCGACACAGTCAGACTCAACTCACGTCGTTTCGGACACGACTCGTACGCAGACCCGTCCCAGACCTGCCCTCACTGCCCCTACTAGCATGCGTGAGCCTTACCACACACGCACTCACACACGCACACACAGACACACCAACCCTTGACCCTTTTGCCAAGGCAGCGAAGTAAGACTCATGAGCGATATCACTTACTTATGTCATGTCAGACAGGTTTGCGAGCTTGTGGAAGGGTTGTTTGGGCTGTCGGGCTGTTGGGCTGTTGGACTGTTGGGCCGTTGGGTTGGGTTGTTGAGTTGTCGGTTTAGGGGGCTAACGGGTTGTTGTTTGGCTGGCTGGTTGTCGTGCGTAGTCCGCCCGGTTGCCGGATTGGCGAGCCGTGTCCGCGTCTGGGCCGTGTCTCGTTAAGTGTTTGGGCAAAGATTTGCCACATGAGGTCGAAGAGGGGGTTAGCCGCTTAGGGGGTTGCGCAGGGTTAAGGGTTAAGGTTATTTACACGCACGACTGCCAGTCAGCCAGTTGGTCGATTGGTTCATTTGCATTTGTCAGCAATAGGACATGTTTTAATCGAAGCACTATTCAAGGGGTGTGCGTGTGTGTGCGTGTGTGTGGTCAGGGGGTTGGGACACCCCCTTGAAAATTTGGTTTTATTTGTTGCTGTTGTTGTCCCAGATAATGCCTTATAAATTGCTGACTATTTTGTCGCATTTACGGCGATCGCTTTTGGGACAAAAACAGCAACAGCCGAGCATGAAGGCGGGGTCAACTCCGAAGTCGTAAGTCAAGGGGCGAAGCCGAGCAGAGCGAGTGTGTGTGAGCTTGTGTGTATGATTGGCCTGTGGTATTTGAAAGTTGTTTGTCGGAGTGCAGGGGTTCAAGGACTCAAGGGTTTGGCCAGATGACCCCTTCCCGTTTTTGGTTGTAATCTAACCGAGCGCAATCACATTCCGCTCTCACATGCTCCCACTCCGAGGTCACATGCAAATGTGCCTAGGGGTGAGAAGTCCGGGGAGTTAATTAAATGCTTGTTGAACTTTGACCCGAACGGGGCAGGCCAGTGAAATGGCCAGGTGAAAGTAGCAGAGTAGTAGTATTAGCAGCGAATGTTTCCCGTAGATCTCTTCGCTCAAGCAAGGATCTGCCTTGGCCGAAGCAGCTCGGCGTAATTAATAGGCTTTTATCTTTTTGACAGATTGGCCTCTTTTCTGAGCAGCAGTCCCTTGCTGAAGCACTCTAGGTGCAGGACTTTTGCTCCAATATTCTTGTGCATACGCTCACCGGCAGAGGAGGGGGAGTGCGTGCTGAGTAGGCTCCTAGGTGTTGGGAATCGAGGAGGAACATACGCGACGCTCGATTTGAAAGAAAAAGTTTTAAATTAATTATTAGAAAAAGCATCAGCTGTGGTAAAAGGCGCGCAAAAAAGGGTAGCATCCCAGAGGTTTTGCCAGCAACACACACACACGCACACATATCATCCAGCTTCATTGGAGTACTTGTGTGTGTGTGTCACCTCCCTAGGCAATTTCCGTTGCCAAATTGAAAAATTACGCGCGCGCAAAGTTTCGTTGCCTTGATTTGAGCCCGCTCCCCTTCCACAAGTCAGCGCCAGCTTGATGAGCCCCCCTCCCGTACCCCGCGACAAGTGAGCACTACTCGAGCAGGGGGAGGGGGAGGTGGCAGTTTTTTACTTTTTCCCATACGCTTATTACATCATGGCGATGTACATGTGCCCAATTTTAGGCAAAAGGAAAATCCCGAGCACAACTCAAACCCAAACCCAAACTCAAACCCGAATTCAAACTTGAGAGACTGAAAGACGCAAACTGTAGCTCGGGCCACGGTTTCTGTTTCGGTTTTGCATTTTGGGCGAGGGGTAAGACTCGATGGTGTGAGCATTACGCATTTTTCGGCTCTCTCTTTCTTTATATATGTGCATATATAAATGTGTGTGTATGTGCAAAAAGAAAGTACACACACACACACGCACACACAGACTCCCGCACATACGCAACGAAGAAAACAAGTAAGAGTGCTCTAGTCGAGACTGCTCGACTAGGGGATACCCTGAGCCCTGTGAAGAGCCAAATATCAAATCATTCTACGCATCTTTTATGCATGCATATAAACAACACATACACACACACACATATGCACGCAAGCATAAACGCGCGCTCTGTCAACTGCGCAGTTGACGCAGCGACTGCGCTTGGGCTGCAATGTGGGCATTACTATGGGAACTTAATTGTTTAATAACTTTTCTTAGCGATGGACTAAGTGCATCAAACTTTCACAACTTATTAATGGCATTCATATGTGTGTATTTGCCAAAGCACAAGTCTCTAGTATTTGATTTGCGCTTTTTACAAATAGGGGGCTATTGGGGGCGAATGGGGCGTGGCATCCAAAATCTAAAGATTACGTAATCTCTGTATTCATTGCACGCAACTACACAGCAAATTTGAAATCTCTAGCCCAAACGATGTACCAACCACGCCTTAAAAACACTTTAAAATTATCGATAAATGCTCATAAAATCGAAATGGAATGAGTTATCGGAAAAATTTTATAAACTTGTGCAGCGTATGGTATTATCGAGTATTCATGTAAAATTTCAAGTCTCTACGTTGCGTACTTAAAAATATCTCGGCGTTCACACGGACGGACGGACGGACGGACGGACGGACGGACAGACGGACGGACGGACGGACGGACAGACGGACGGACGGACGGACGGACAGACGGACAGGGCTATATCGACTCGTCTTGTCGCGCTGATCAAGAATATATATACTTTATGGGGTGTGGCACGCCTCCTTCTGCCTGTTACATACATTTTCACAAAACCATTATACCCTGATTTCCCATTTTCAATGGGCTCAGGGTATAAAAAACGAGTAAAACGCTAATGAAAATTAAAATGAAAAATTGCAAACGACGTGTGGTAGACGCAACAGCCGAGCCTTGCTAAAAACGGAGCGTGGCCGAGAGCGGGTCCAAAGGGGGAATTACGAAGCACTGGAACTGCGGTATTAGCAGCAGCAGCAGCGGCAGCAGCGGCAATGGGGCTGCCACACATACTCAAGCAAACGCATACATTAGATAATGTGTTGTGTATAGCTGTTGCTGTTGCTCCTTTAGCTCCCAGCTCCCAGCCCCCAAACGCCTCCCCCTCACGCATGTCTCCACACTGACAGCATAAAAAGCGAAAAACAAAATTTTCCATTTTTACTTTGCGTTTTGGGTGCTCTGAAGCGCGGGGCTAGGTCGGCTACTGAAGCTGTACCTGGAGTTGGGGGAGTGCGGCTAAGACTATGGGCTGGGGCAGGGCGGGGGCAAGGCGGAGGTTGCGGGTGCCGGTGCGGGTTAGCAGGGTGGCTCAGTGGTTGGGCGCGACGTCAAAGCCAATGCCAAGCGCGCGTCTGCCATTAGCATACACTACTCACATTTTATAATGCGTTTTTCTGTGCGGGTTTCTCTCTCTCTCTCTTCTTCTTTTTCTATATATAAATATGTGTATGTGTGTGGGTGTGTCTGTGTGTGCTCATTTCATTACAACAACTGCGTTGGGTACTTGTAATTTATATACATACACGCTTTATGTGCGTGCTTAGGTATGTGTGTGAGTGTGTGTGTGTGTGTGTGTGTGTAAGTGTGTGTGTGACAGGCTAAACTACCCTTTTGCCTAATTTTTAATCTCGCGCGTTACCAAGCAGCAACAGCAACAGCGACGGCAACAGCGACGGCGATGACTACGGCGACGTCAACGTCAACGTCAACGTCGTTGTCGTCGCGAAGCCCTGGCGCCCAATACCTATTAGACAGTTAGACGTTTAGTCATTGTTGTCATATGTAGAGTTGTCTATTTCGGTTCCACTTGTCGAACTAGTTCCACTAATCAGTAGTTAGTTCAATAGTTTATTTGTTGAGCAGTTCGCGGGAGTTCCTCAAGAACATATCGTATAGGTCAGCCGAATGAACTAGTGTGTGAACTAGTGCCTTCAATAGTTCCCTTTCATATTGGGTCAGTTAAGCTGATTAGTTTGTTTTATAATAAAAAGAACTGAATTGCTGAATTGATATAGTTTCACATAATCAATGAACGTCACTAGTTCGTTTGAAATAGTTATTACAACAGATTGATTCATTGTTCATAGTTCCATTTACTAGTTCATTTGAGTGAGTTACTCAAACAGCTGAATTGAATAAGCTGTGGAAGGGAAATTCGGTCTTAGTCGAAGCTGTCACGATTCAAAACCCGACGTCGAATTCGCATTAGCTAACATTGGTATTAAATGTTGTTGTTTTTGTTGTTGTTGTTGTTGTATTCGTTGTTGCTTTTTACTTTTTACACATACAATTAAAAATGTAAATCAGTCGCGTTGCCTTGCGCCCCTTTCATATTCTCGAACACCCTGACTCTCTTCGTTACTCTCAGCTCTCTTCCCTCGCCTCTCGTATCTCGTCTCACCTCCTGTTTTTTATTATTTTGCGGCATTCTTTGGCAACGACATTGCTCGAGTGGGCGTAGATGGGTGGTTGAGGCTGCTTCGGCTTCGCCAGCCTCCCTCTGTGTACCTATGTATGCATGTACATACGTACATAAATGTATGTGTAAGAATAATATATTTATTTATTTTACGTGTGCGTTCAACTAAAAATTACAAAATGCCGCAGCTCAAAGCAACAACAACGTCAACAGCAACAAAAGCTCGAAAAGTAATCAATTAATTCAATCTCCTCTTGCTGATGTATGGCCCACAGTTCCCATAAAAAGTATTCGCAAATGGACTTGAAATCTGAATTAAATATGGACTTGAAATCTGAATTATATATCACAAGTTTTGCAAAATATACGAATATATTGAAATAACTAGAGCGAGTCTGATGTACATATCTATGTACACGTACATTATTACAGTGTAAAAGAATTATGAAATAATAGCTTACCTTCCCCTCCTCTGTCTCTAAAAGTCTTCATACATCATGTATCTATATAGAAGCTGAAACGATTCAATAAGAAAGTGGAGAATATAAATATTAATTGGAAGGAATAGAGAGAAACCCCTTCCTTAATTAGGTAGAATGGAGAGGTGACTTAGATTGGTATTTCTCGAGACATGTACATTATGTATAAAAGTTTATGAACATCGGGTTATTTTGTGCATTTTTATCGCATTTTGAACTAGAAACTAAACGTTACTAAAACATTTATTAAGCCTTCTTCATGTATGTACATCATATCTGTACATCTGCATCATGGACATAAATTCTATCTTTATATCTTTTATTTTCGAATCACATTTCATGTGTTAACAAAGCAAATAACTGTAAAGGCCAATAGCAATTAGAGGTGCTGGGCCGTCGATAGTGAGGAAAAGCCGCACACCTAAGAAACATTGATAAGTCTTTCATCGAAATATGTACATAATCCACAAATGTACATCATACATGTACATCTCTCGCCCTCTCTATTTCTGTTCCTCTCTCTCGAAGATAATCAAATGTGAATGGCAGTTAGAATTACCTCCTTAGGTGTAATGTATGTACATCATGTCTGAATGTATGAAAGTATGTATGTGTCTGTATGTCTGCCTGTCTGCCTATTCCTTTGCTTTGTAAGTAGATTTGCTGCTGTTGCTGTTGCTGATCCATATTATGGCTGGCTAGCAGCTGGAAGCTGTCTGTGTGTATATGTGTTTGTGTGTGTGTGTGTGTGTATAGGCACTTAAACACAGTTTCAAGCACACACACACACACAACACACCCGCACACAGAGGGAGGTAGATAGAGCCAGGACATACACACACACACACATAGGGAGAGAATGAAAGAGGGACCAAACATAAATACATATTTATTGTTGGAACAAGCAATTTAGCGAAAAGAAATCCAAATTATATCATAACTTTGTGTAGTGCGCCATCTGGGGTTTAGTTGCCTGTTTTTCGCCAGCGCTGCCCCTGCTGACGTCGCTGCCGTAGCTGTAGCTGTAGCTGTAGCTGCTGCCTACGCCTACAACAAAGGCAAAAGCGAACTTCAACAGACACGAGGCGCTAGGCAGTTGCCAGAGCCAGAGCCAGAGCCAGAGCCAGAAACGGAGCCAGGCCAGAGCTAGAGCCTGGGCTCGGGGCAGTGGGGCGAAGGCAGTGGCGGAGGCGGAGGCAGGGGCGGCGGGCAGGCAGAGGTGTGGCAAGGCGGGCGCTTTGGCAATAATTCTATGCTGCCACCGACATAGCCGACGTTAAAGATGTTGCCACACACATTTTTGTGCCGTTTTCCACTGTTTTGTTTTGGTTTTTTGCTTGGCTCCTTTTTTATTTTTATACAGCTCCCTTCACAATGAAAACAATTACAACAACAATTGCGAATAAGCATGCAAAACGCAAGTAGAAGATGAAGTAGCCGAGGCAGAAAGACAGAGACAGAGCGAAGCGACAGACAGAGAGAGAGGGAGAGCGACAGAGACAGGGATAGAGAGAGAGAGAGCGGAGCAGTGAAAAAGCTGCGGCAAGTAGCTTGAGTCAGTGCCGCAGTCAAAACCAGCTGCGACGACGGAAGCAGAATGGGAAAATGAGAATGAGCCGAGGGTATGGGGGACTGAGGGAATGGGGAATGGGAACGGAACGAGAATGAAATGTTTTCTAATAAATTTTGCTTTATGTGCGCGGTGCGGCGTGCGGCGTGAGCAGAGGACGAGCTGAGGGCGGGCGAGCAGTAGAAAAGGGAATAAATAAAAATAAAGTTTTATATTCATGTACCGCACACACACACACACACACGCACACACACACACACATGCCGCAAGGGCCGCAACACTTGCCACCCAATTGCCATTAATATGGCGGCTGACTAACATTTGTCTCTGTGTGTGTGTGTGTGTGTGTGTGTGTGTGTGTGTGTGTGTGTGTGTGTGTGTGTGTGTGTGTGTGTGTGTGTGTGTGTGTGTGTGTGTGTGTATGTATGTGTGTGTGTGTGCGTCTCTAATGCCAACTTGCAATTTATTTTAACTTTGCCGCGAACTTTAGAGGCAGCCTCCCTCCGCCCCCATACCCACCCCCCTCCCCTCCTGCCTAAAAAAATAAATAAAAAATAATAAAAAGAAAGAAAATGTAAAAACAAAGCAGAAAGAACAAACTTTTTTGCCATTTTGTTTCATTTTTTACTTATTTTCTTTACTATTTCAGCTAAATTTTTTCAATTTTTCTTTCCCTGTTGTTTTTGTATACTTATTCACTATGTTTCTTCTTTACAGTTTCCTCTCTCTCTCTTTCTCTCTCTCTCCGTATCGCTGCTCAGCGATTGCTGTGTTTTTGGAAAGGCCCAGAAAAGGTAAACGAATTTTTATATATATTTGTATCTTTGTAGCTGTTTCCATTTCCATTCGACTTTAAGCTGCAACATTTTATTGATGCTACAAATGATATATCATATCATATCATATCATATGTACAGATCTATATAGTATGCCATATCTTTAATACGACCGTAACTATTTCCGGTCTCTAATCAAATTTGATTGCTCAGCAGAGCAGACATCAGGTATGCCAAGCTCGTCCTGGACATAAACTAGAGCTAAGTTAGGGGTAGGGGTAAGAAGTCAGGGGTGGGGTAGGGGTTGCGCTTCCTTATGGCATCGTAAAGTAAATAGAATTGTGGCTTTACAGACCATTGCAAGCATTTCATAATTTTCGTATTAGCTGCAATAAAATGCGAAATTCTAGCCAAAGCGCCAAGGGTTGGGGCTAAGCTAACGGCCAGCCACAAAGCAAAATAACAAAAATCTAAGCGTGCAAAGGTCATTAAAGCAGAGAAGATGGAGCTGGTAAGCAGCGAGAAGGAAGCTGAGCGCTGAGCGCTGAGTGTTGAGAGCTGAGTAAGAGGGCTGCAGCCAAGCACTAAAGCAACTCTCTCTATGTGTGCGTTTGTATGTGTGTGTGTGTGTGTGTGTGTGCAGCTTCCTAATCAACCCTTTTACGAACCCTAAAAAACGAGAGAAGAAAAAATTGTAAGGCAACAACAACTATAACCGAGCATAACAATAAAATGTAAAATTAGAAGCCGCCGCCGCGCTCGTCGTTAGGGGCAGTTTCTGATACACCCAACCACCCCCAACCCCAGGACCGCCCTGCCCCTGTCGCCGCCTTCTGGCCACGCGACTTCAATTACAACAACTACAAAAAAAACAGACACACACACAAGTAAAAGCGTTTGCAGTCCGGCATACTCGGCTACGTAATCCTCGCTCAACAGCTTCTATATATAGATTAGCAACGCCCACAATGAGGCGTATTAGAGAAGCGAGAGTAATCCAACTCCGAAACTTGACAAAATCCTGAGCAATTTTAGACGACTTGTCACGCCCAGTGCTCAAGATAAGACTCCTAAGGAGTCGCTTGCTTCAGTTCATATACAGCTGGAACAGCATGTCATAGGAACTAATATACTCGCTTTTGACCAAGTGAGCCAGCATCAAAGCGAAGTCGCAACCTGAGCATCGATGTCGAATGAGGCGGAAGCGAACCAACAACAACAACAACAAAAACCATAGCACAGCATTAGGCGGCGACGGGTAAGGTCAGAAAGCAGACGACTCGCGTCCGCTCTCTTAGTGTGTGTGCGTGTGTGTGTGTGTATGTGCGCGCGTGTGTGTGTGTGTGTGTAAAGGAAATATGTAACGTGGGGCCTTAAAAACTACTTTAAGCGCATGATCAGCGGTATTTTTGGCTTGCCCGGCTAACAACTTGCAGCAGCAGCAGCGCAGCACACACACATACACACACACACACACACAACCAGGCATACAAACGCATAAAAAAGAAAAGCGGCAGCAGCAGCAGCTTCCGCGGCATCATTAAGGGTAGTTTCCAGCATCGTAAAAATATAGAGAAATAAAATTGAAAAAAGGCAATAACAACAACAACAACAACAACAACAATAAGACGAAGAAGAAGAAGATGAAGCAGTAGCAACAGCAGAAGTTTGGCATACGACGACGCCGACGAACAACAACAAAGAGAAACCGAAAAACAAAATAAATAAAATGTATCAATATAAGAAAATTTGGTAGGAAAATTGGCAAATGGCATCGAATAGTACAGCAACAACAACAACAAGAAGAAGAAAGCACGCGCGTTAACGAACTACAAATTTTAGAGCAGCGCGCCCCAAACCCCATAACTCAGACGCACAGCTAAGACAGCCAATAAGCAAGACATCCAGGGGCAGCCACAGCCACAGCCTCAGCCACTCTGCTGACCCCCCTTCAGCCCCAAAGCCCACAGCCGAGCCCCCATCTGGCCACCTTACCCCAGCAGCTCGTTGCCCACGCCCCCGCCCCACGCCCCATTCCCCACTCCCCATTAGCCGCCACGAAATCAATGAACGTCTAAGACGTTGCCGATGCTAAAGCTCAAGCTGGCATCCCAGGCAAACAGCGAAGCGTAAGTGGGCATATCGCGACGCTTTACTGTTGATGGCCAATGCTAGTTCACTGTAATGAGCTAGTTCGTATTGAAGAAGTAGTTGCGTTGGTTGTATTAGGTCGATTTGATAAACTAGGTGAATAGTTCAATAGAGCTAGTTCAATTAGTCAGTTGAATGTGATGAGCTAGTTCAATTTAACATCATATTTAATTTTGTGTTACTAGTAATTTAATGAAGTTAGTGAATTGGTGCAATGGAGCTAGTTCAATTTGAGTGGACAGTTCAATGTGATAAACTAGTTCAATTAATCAACCTATTTAATTGTGATAAGAATAGTTTAATGAAGTTGGTGGATTAGTTCAATATGCGAAATTAGTTCAATATGATGAACTAGTTTAATTTTATCATTTATATAATGGTTTTATATTATATATAATACATTATATATTTATATATATATATATATATATATATATATATATATATATATATATATATATGTATATATATATATATATATATGATGAGCAGAACTGATTCAATTCGCTAGATTAATTTAATTTGTATTGCGAGCACTTATAAATAGTTTGGTCTGATTTCTAGTTCCCTAAGTTCAAATAGGTTTGTTCTTTTTCGATACATGAACAATATAAATCACGATCGCCTCCTTACCATATTCCCGCTCAGCTCAGTTTGCTATCTAGACAGTTCATCCCAATGCTCTCGCATCTATCGACAACTCACTGTACACAGCCTTCTAATGTATCTGAGAGCAGTATGCTCTCTTTCCCAACTAACTGTAATTGCTCGCTCTCTCCCTCCGCCTTTCTTTTTGTCTGGCTGGCGTATCGATGCCCCCCCCCCCTCCCCGAGCCATAGTTTTGCTCATAGTTTGACACCCCTTTTTGGTCCCAATCAGAGCGAGATTCTGCTACAGAAATCTCTATAAATAATGTTTCTGGCGCAGACGAAATCAAACGATGATTTTACCGTTGCCGGGATAAGCCACACCAGCCCGCTCAACCCCCTCAGCCCCGCAACCCCTCTTCACAGCTAGTACAGCCCAACCCTTGCGCGCCTACGCAACGCAGTTCGCCACGAGGCGCCGTCATCGTCATCTACGTCGGCGTCCTTGCTCAAGTCGTCGTCGTCGTCGACTTCGGCTGTTGAGCGTCTTTAACTCTCATGCCCTTTCCCTTTTCTTTCTGCTCTCGCTTCTCCGTTTTCCTATTACCTAAGCCACCCAACCCATGGCCAACCGCCCCCTGCCCCTGCCCCTGCCCGCCGCCCTCTCGTTCATCTATTCATTCCTCCTGTTCCAGCAGCCATTAAGTTTTCTCGCTGTAATAAAAAATTTTCCTTTTTTTGCCGCGCATCAGAGAACGTTTATATATATACATATATATATGTATGAGTGTGTGTACCTTTGTGTATAAGTGTGTAGATACTAAATTTTCTAGTTTTTTTTTTTTGTGTATTTCCCTTTTACTCTATGCTTTGCCTTTGCCTTGGCATTAGTGTTTATTTTTTTCTTTTTTGAAAAGAAGATTTATGTAAAACGTTCGGGGAGTAAGCGCTGCGACCGAGCAGCCAGCGGCGGCAGCGGCAGCAGCAGTGGTGCGGCAGCGCCGTCGACGCCAGCAGCGACAGCATTAGCAAAATAGTCGCAGATGCTGTTGCTGTAAGTTTTACGCAGTCAAAAAACAAAACTGCCAAAATACCCGTCGCCCACCGCGTGGCGTCTTTCGCCTACCTCAAGCTCCAGCAGCCACCCTCTGCCACAGGCCCTCTAGTCGGACCAGACCAGACCAGTCCAGCGCGCCCCACCCCCACCCTCACCACAAGTTGGCGGCTGTCTTGCCTGCGGAGCCGCTGCGCTCGACTGCGACCAGCAACTGGAACGGCAAGACCTTCGCTCCAGCTCCTGGGCTGGCCTCGCCCCCACACCTCAGCCGAGTCCTACCCCTACCCCTTGGCTTGGAATTTCGGCAAGTTTCATGTTTAGATTTCTAAGTCGCCTGCCAAAACCTCCCACTGCGGATTTTCCACTATAAATATACATTTCGATGCGCCTCCCCCATTCGCACAGCCCCTCGAATAGCAACTACAGTTGCTTGATTATTGTACACCCGTCCATAATTAAGGCAAGGCCGAGGTTGCGTTGGCTGGAGAAAACTGGAAGATCTCAGGCCAAGTTTCCAGCTCCCGATGGAAGATGAAGAAGTTTATAGTAGTCTGGGATCCATTCACCAACCTGTTAGATGCGAATTGCAATTGTTTGATTGAAGTCATTGGAGAGCTGTGTTGCGATGTGCGGCTTGCGTTTGCCTTGGCCTTGGACAAAAGAGTTCAATGCACATTGCATTGCATCCAATTATTGACAAACTGGCAAACAGTCGATTTACGCAAGTGTCAACGAGGGGGGACATTTGGGGCTATAGAGAAAGGCCTGTGCAAAGCTGGGCAAGCCTTGAAATATAAAGAAAAAACCCACGAGAAACAAAGAGAAACCCAGCACACATTCAATATTTGCTGATGAAACGCGAACATGTGAGAGCAGTGGATGAGACGGCGGAGGCGGAGGCGGAGGCGGAGACGGAGGAGGCAGAGCAGGGAGAAGTTTACTTTGCTTATAGCCACATTTTAGTTGAAGCTCGAGCCCGGTTAGCCGATTATTGGATCAGCTGCTGAATGCCATCACTTGATCGCTGACAGCGCGAACCTCGTCGCCACGTGCCTCACAGATCTGCATGCAGATACAGATAGAGACAGAACAAGATACAGATACAGGTCGAAATATGATACAGATATAGAAATAGATACAATTATAGACACAGATATAGGTACATATACAGATACAAATACAGATACAGATACAGATACAGATACAGATACAGATACAGATACAGATACAGATACAGATACAGATACAGATACAGATACAGATACAGATACAGATACAGATACAGATACAGATACAGATACAGATACAGATACAGATACAGATACAGATACAGATACAGATACAGATACAGATACAGATACAGATACAGATACAGATACAGATACAGATACAGATACAGATACAGATACAGATACAGATACAGATACAGATACAGATACAGATACAGATACAGATACAGATACAGATACAGATACAGATACAGATACAGATACAGATACAGATACAGATACAGATACAGATACAGATACAGATACAGATACAGATACAGATACAGATACAGATACAGATACAGATACAGATACAGATACAGATACAGATACAGATACAGATACAGATACAGATACAGATACAGATACAGATACAGATACAGATACAGATACAGATACAGATACAGATACAGATACAGATACAGATACAGATACAGATACAGATACAGATACAGATACAGATACAGATACAGATACAGATACAGATACAGATACAGATACAGATACAGATACAGATACAGATACAGATACAGATACAGATACAGATACAGATACAGATACAGATACAGATACAGATACAGATACAGATACAGATACAGATACAGATACAGATACAGATACAGATACAGATACAGATACAGATACAGATACAGATACAGATACAAATACAGATACAGATACAGATACAGATACAGATACAGATACAGATACAGATACAGATACAGATACAGATACAGATACAGATACAGATACAGATACAGATACAGATACAGATACAGATACAGATACAGATACAGATACAGATACAGATACAGATACAGATACAGATACAGATACAGATACAGATACAGATACAGATACAGATACAGATACAGATACAGATACAGATACAGATACAGATACAGATACAGATACAGATACAGATACAGATACAGATACAGATACAGATACAGATACAGATACAGATACAGATACAGATACAGATACAGATACAGATACAGATACAGATACAGATACAGATACAGATACAGATACAGATACAGATACAGATACAGATACAGATACAGATACAGATACAGATACAGATACAGATACAGATACAGATACAGATACAGATACAGATACAGATACAGATACAGATACAGATACAGATACAGATACAGATACAGATACAGATACAGATACAGATACAGATACAGATACAGATACAGATACAGATACAGATACAGATACAGATACAGATACAGATACAGATACAGATACAGATACAGATACAGATACAGATACAGATACAGATACAGATACAGATACAGATACAGATACAGATACAGATACAGATACAGATACAGATACAGATACAGATACAGATACAGATACAGATACAGATACAGATACAGATACAGATACAGATACAGATACAGATACAGATACAGATACAGATACAGATACAGATACAGATACAGATACAGATACAGATACAGATACAGATACAGATACAGATACAGATACAGATACAGATACAGATACAGATACAGATAAACAAAAATCGAAGTAGTAAAAACTTTTCACTGACTATAGGGTCAGCACACGCACCTTCTTTACTCCGTCTCTTCCTCTCTCTCTCTCTCTCTCTCTCTCTCTCTCTCTCTCTCTCTCGCTCTCTTTCTCTCTATTCGTATCTCTGATTGTCCTCTGTAGTTTTGTATTTCGACTATGTGCAATACTAATAGCAAGAATAACAACAACAACAACAGCAGCAGCGGAAGCAACGCGTAGCAAAACGAAAAATGCCACAAAACGTGCTTCTAAGTTATTTTTCATTTGCCCCCCAGCCCCAAGCTGCCCTTACTTATACACACAAACACATACACACACACACACACACACACACATACACAAACTTTGGCCAGAGCATCTTAGATGCTTGAGCGCTGCTTGCTATTGTGCTTGTTGTTGTTTCTATCTTTCACACACACACACACACACACACACACACACACACACACACACACACACACACACACACACACACACACACACACACACACGCAGCTACAACAAAAGATTGTTGAGTAGTTAGGTAACAGCCAACAGGCAACTGTAACGGTAACAGTAACAGTAACGGCAAAAGCAACGGCAAGGGCAGACAGGCATTTTAAGATTTATGTCGGTGATTATTTCTAAGTTTTTGTGCGCTTAGCAATGCGCCGCCCCCTCGCTCAGCTCATGACACAGGACTAGGTACAGGGTAGATCTGTATATATATATATATATAGACATAGAAAGAGAGAGAGAGGGAAAAAGCACACGTAGTGACCCCCAGTAAATACCAAACCGCGCTTAGCCTAGTCCCCCATCTGGCTGAGAGCGGGTCAAATAACTCATACGCCGCGTATGCCCATTTCGACCGGGGACAGGCAGATAGACACTCGGTTTGCACTGGCTGCACACACTGCGAGTCCAGCTCTGATCTCTAGTCCCGCTTTGAGTTCAGCTTGAGCTCCGTTGGTCATGGCGCGGCAAACGAGGCAGCATAAAAAATGTATCTAATGCTTATTGCTGCCCTTGGTTCGCCTTACTACTCCCCCCACCCCTCCCCACCCCACCCACCTCACCTCACCTCGCGCTGCTTCTTTCTGCGTTTGCGTTTGCCTGCTTTTCAATTCCCATTCTTTCTTTGGCTTCATTGTATTGGCCTCGGCATCTCGTTTTTTTCTTTCTTTTTTTCTTCTCCTACTTGTTCTTCTTCTTCCTCTAAGCACAATACTATTTTCTTATTTTTTTCTGCTGTTGTTGTTACATTTAAAATGTTTTATTTGGCCATTTGTATGTTTTATGGGAGCCGTCGTTTACCGCTACCTACGAAATCGACCCATGCCGGGGCCCGGACCTGGCCCCCACGCCCACCTCCCGCCCTTCTGCTGTGTCGCATTTATTCAAGTATATTTATATAAATATATATGTGTGCACATATATATATATATATATGTTTGTGTATTAATTTATTTCTAAGCACACGAAAATATTCTCTGATGCAAGCGTGCAAAATTCGGACCATGAGCATTATTGGCTTGAATGGTTAGGCAGAAACTAAGTTGGATTCAGAGGATTTCCGAAGACTTACAACAGTTTTCCACATACATATGTATAAACATACATATGTGTCTGTTATCATGCCAGAAGAGTAAAACTTAGAGTAGAACTTCCCGCTCTGCAGCCTCTATGTACACCATCTATTTGGGATCTCTAAGATCACGGCTGATAAACAGCTCAGATATCAGGTAATTCATTTCGAATCGATTTATGAAAATCTGAAAAACAAAAATTTACTTAAAAGTAATTCAAGCACGAGAGAATCCTTGCATAGCTAAGTCTTACATTCGAAATGCCAGCTGAAACCCCAAAGATTCTTACTAAAGAGAGAGAAGTCTTCTCAACACATAGCAGGAGTACCTCAGACAGAATAATCCTTGAGATAGTTGAGCTGAGTTGATAAGTGAGAGCTGACTGATTCCAGCAATTCTTTATCTACTAGCATACGTAACATACATATATCAATATATATCAATATTGATTATGTATCAGATATATATATTGATTCAGAGCTGGCAGTGCCATTAACAATTCCAGCTCTATTCCGAGGACTGTGTATTACTATTGTATATGCACTCAACTTTCGTTTTTGGCGTCTGCTGCTGACGCTTTTTTCCCTTTTTGTATAACCGATGCCCCAAAACAAATCGCAACTGCTTAAAAGGAGCAGCAGCAGCAGTCGCTGTTCTCAAACAATGCACAAAGCAAAAAGCGAGAGAGAAAGAGAGAGACAGAGAGAGAACGCGAGTTCTAAATTAAAAGTAATAATAAGTATGTTATGTTTGAGTAAGAGGCGCTGTGTGGAGGCATGGGGGTAGCTACCCTGCGAACTTAGACATTGAAATGAGAATTTTTAAATATAAAAGGATGCCACACACACACACACACACGCACACACACGGTCGCATATTAGCCCCAACCCCACCCACCTACTGCCCCACCTGACATCTACTAGCAACAACAACAACCCGTGCCAAAGCCCTGGTAGTAGCTGGTCTCCAGCGTCTACAACGCTACCAGCGTCGCTGTCGCCGTCGCTGTCGCTGTCGCCGTCGACGTCACTCGCCGTTAGCAATGCAAAAGAAATATTGCAACCCTCGGCAGAGGGTTGTGTGTGTGTGTGTGCTTTTTATTTTCTAAACTTTACTGAAGTTGTCGTGGCTTTTTTTTTGATGCTTCTTCTTCTCCGCTTTGAATGCTTTTTTATACATGTTTATACGTATATGTATATATAGTACCCGCCGTACTTAGTGGCTGGGCAATGCCAAAAATACACAGCGCGAAATTCTGAAGCCTCTCCAAAAATGCTGTAAAAATATGGCGCTCGCTCTAACAAGAGGAGGAGGCGGCACACAGGAGGCAACATATGTATTGTATGAGAAAAATCTAATCTCAGTTCTCAATAGACGGGCGGACGGACAAACAGCAAGCCAAATAGCGGAGCTCAACAATGATCCAACTTCAAACATCCCTGACCTTGAAGATCTGCCAGCTGTAAAACGATATAGGGCGGAGACCTGGAAGAATGTAAGAGACTGCACCCATCTCCTCCAGCAGGCGTGGGTCGAACGGACGGACGGATGGACGTTCGTCCAGATGGACAGCCTGCCAGACTAACAATAGACATGAGTGTTTCACTAGACTCTCGTTTCACTAGTTGTCAAACGTTTTCATTAATTTCTTTGCTATTCACACATCATTTTTTTCAGTGTACGCTTTGTATTGGCGTCTGTCTGTGCGGCGTTGTCATTGCGTCTAAAAAGCACCTTTTTCCACTACAATTCCGCTTATCCAGCCTCTGCCTCTGCCTCAGCCTCTGCATCAGCATTACAGCAGACTGGCACAACAATTTACAACACTCACACACACACACACACACACACACACACACACACACACACACATAGACATACATACACTTAAACAAGCAGCCACCATAAAACATGATATGTATGAGATTTTTCTTTCGTTTTTTTTTTAACTACGAACACGTAGTTAAAAAATGAAAAAATTTAGAACTGCAAACGAAGATGAAGATGCTGCTGTATGTGTGTGTGTAAGGGAGGGCATGGGGGCGCCTCGGCTGTGCCTAGAAGAGCTACGGCGGCATCGACGCCAGCATCAACGTCAGAAAATTGAAAAAAAAAATAAATAAAATAATACAACTACAACGCACCAACGACGTCTGGCAGCGTCTCAGTCTCAGCCAGCTGAGGCTTTGCTACAGCCAAGTCGCAACTACACAGCCACACACACACACACAAACACACACACACACACACACACACACACAGACACACGCACACAGAGGCAGATTCAGAGGCAGAGGCACGCACTGACATGCATATAAACCACCCTTGAAAAAATTTCGCGCAGCAAAATCTAAAGCAAAAATTTCAAGAGACGAAAAAAGCGAAACGAAGTGCAAAAGTATAGAAAGAAATGTTGAAATAAAAACCTTGTTTCCGCGCAAGTTACAACAGCTTCCCCCCACGGCACCCCTTCAGCGACGCCACCTCCCCTCCCCCTCCCTTGCCAGCTGGCAAAAAAGCTAAGCACACACACAGACACACACACACACACACACACACACGCACACTACTTATTTGGAGGGGTTACGAGTACATGCCGTATCCACCTTGAAGAGAAAGTACGATATTTGCTAGCAATAAAAGTAGTAATCAGTCGCGGTGCCTTCCTCGCACACACACACACAGACATTCAGCGCGCACACACACACACACACAGGCGAGCGAATCGCCGAGGTTGCTCTGTCGACATTCCCGAGTTAGAAAGAGATGAGCATTAGAAGCGGGCAGCAGGCAGCAGGCAGCAGGCAGCGGCAGCGGCAGCCAAAAGCAACAACAGCTCTTCGTAGGAGGTCGCGAGGAGGAGAGGGAGGAGGCGGAGGGGGGTTGGTGGCTGGTTTAACAACTGCTCCGCGTAACGAGAACTTTTCATTTTATGTAATTTCACTTCGCCGTTTTTTTTTTCGCCGCGCTGCTGCTTTTTTTGCGCTTTGCTCATTTTTCTATAACATTCGAATTTTTAAGTGAGTGTCGCCGCTGCCGCCGACGTCGCTGCCGGCGTCGCTGTCACGCATGTCGCCGCGGCTGGCTGCCTTTACTTTTGCTTTTGCTTACCCCATTTTTTCGCCCCTAGCGAGCTGCAATGTTTTTTTTGTGCTGCTGCTGCTGCTGCTGCCTCTTCTTCTTTCTTTTTTCTCGCTAACTAAGACATTCGCTGTCGCTGTCGCCGTCGCAGTTGCTGGCGCTGGCGTTGGCGTTGGCGCTAGCCGCGCTACCAGCGTCGGCAGTTTTTTGTGTGTTGAAATTACGAAAGCGACATTAATTTTTTAGAATTGCGCTTATGCGTGGAAAAGCAGTTAGCCTAGTGCGAAGGAGGAGGGGGCGGAGCAGGTGGAGCAGAGGCAGCAGAGGCAGCGACTGCGCTGCTTGCCAAACTTTCACTGCGGGCGTGGGGCTTGGGAGATTGGGTAGACTGTGGGGAAAGGGGATGGGGGTGCGGTCGGTTGTGGGTGGTGGGTGGAGAGTGGCGGGTGGCGTGTGGTGGGTGGCTCGGCAGAAGCTGCGTTTTAAATGGGTAGTAAACGCGCATGTATGTAGTTATATTATTTTTTACGAGCGCGATATGTTGTGTAAAATAGCATTCTGCCTCAGTCAACAACCAACAGCCACGCCCCCTCCTCCTCCGGTTTGTGCGCTGTGTCTGTGTGTACGTATGCAGATGAGTTGGCTGTAAGTTTTCACTTTACTCTCAGGTGTACTTCAGGTGGGGTGGGGGTGGGGGTGGCTGTTGGTAGGGAAGCCGTTAAGATACCTTTGTAGCACACGATTTTGTATTATATGCATACGTATATTGTATATATTTAATATGGATGAAAGGCTGATTTCATAAAACGCCCGCTTCAGGGCCATTCCTTCAGCTGTTCGTACCGATTCATTATATAACTAAAAAATACTTCACATGTATCGAGTATGTCAATAGTCGATAAATAATTCATCTCATGCAAAGACTATTCAATACCGGAAATAGTTGATAATGTGTATATCCATCTTGTCAGTCAAAACTAAGAACAAGTTTTCAAAGTATTTCAATAAGTTATCGATTTTCCCATATCTAACAGCGACAGTTAGTCTAGTTGTCGTACAACTATATTTTGCATTTCGGTATTAATGCACATTCAACATATAATAATTATTCGATAATCTTCCTATGCAACATGCCTAAGACTATCAATAAATTTCTTTATAATTATTTATTGATTTATCGGTAATAATACCTATCGATTGTCTAGTATAACTGTTTGTATGAGCTAAATAAAAATTTCTGAATGTTCAATAGAGATATTTATCGATAAATCGATATTTTATCTTAAGGGACATGCATCCACGAACCACTCATATAGACTATTCATAATTTCTAAATCAATAAATCGATATTTATGGGCAAACTAATGAGAAGAGTAGAGGACAGCGCAGCGCATCGCATCGCATCGCGTCGCATCGCACCGTCATTCGCTTCGATTATTTTGATCGTTTGTTCTGCCGCCGAACACTTTTCCATCCATTTTACTTAATTTATGGCCACACCCCCTGCCCACGCCCTTGGCCCTGCCCCTAGATAGCCTCGCATGCGAAATTATTTACGCGACAATCGAAATGGATTTTTTGTTTTATAAATGAGGAGAAAACCTCATGAATAATAGCGGAAAATATTTGACGTCAGATGATTTTTTATATATTGTAATTATAATGGCAAAGTTTTTTCCACCGCCACCTCCACCCCCACTCTTTGTCGACATTCATATTTGCCCATGTAATGGTTTTTTATTGCAAAAGAATGCATACAAAATAAACAACAAATCAAACAACAACAACAAAAAATAGATGAAAAAATGATGGAAATATTTTGTGTGTGCTTTGGGGTTGGCAAAATTTATTGATGAAGCGAGAGGAAAAAACGAAAAAGAACGAAACGGCAGCCAAATGAAATGTTAATTTCAAACACACACACGCTCGCACTCTCTCTCTCTCTCTGCCTCTCTCTCTCTCTCGCTCTCTCTCTATCTGTCTGTCTCTGTCTATCTCTCTCTCTCCCTCTTTCTTTCTCTCTCTCTCCCTCTCACATTGTTTGACAGCTGACACTGGCAATAGCAAACAATGGAAATCACAATGACTGACCGATCCTGGCCTTGTGCCCTCCACCACGCCTCTCTCGTCTAGCACCCGATTGACCCCTGGTCAGCCCAACGCCCCTCTCCCCCCTTCTCAGCGAAAGTACAGCAAAATGAATATCATGCTGCCAAATTGTCATAACAACAGCAGCAGCAACATGACTTGCCCATTGCCAGAGCGACAAAACCTAGAAATGTTTTCATAATTCAACAGTTTCTAGCTAGAACTGCGTGTGTGTGTGAGTGTGCGTGTGTGAGTGTGTGTGTTTGTGTGTG
The DNA here is from genome assembly GCA_035045145.1 of Drosophila meridionalis. Taxonomy (NCBI): domain Eukaryota; kingdom Metazoa; phylum Arthropoda; class Insecta; order Diptera; family Drosophilidae; genus Drosophila; species Drosophila meridionalis. The sequence goes on along the minus strand of JAWNPG010000015.1, from coordinate 259,388 downwards.
TTCGTGTGCGTGTGTGTGCATATGCTTATTATTTATGTAAAAAAAAAAAAAACAATGTTTGCTAACGTTATTAGACAATGCCTTTGTCTAAGGCCACCAAACACGAATCAGAGACAAAAGCATTTCCCAGAATTCAATTCGAAAACAAAGACAAGTTTTTTTTAGCTTTTTGCTTTTCCATCCGTTTATCAATCAGACCGATATAGAACGCTCCACTGTAGTTGCGATTCGAATATGGTATTCATATTCCGCTTCTATTTAAATATATTGATAGATTCAATAAGTGTAGTACAGAGAGGTTAGATCTTCATGAGGAAATAAAGCAGAGAATAAGAGGAAGAAGAAAACAGGATTAAGTAGAAGCAGACAAAGTGATATTAATATAAAGAGAGGTGTGCCTAAAGCGGGAGATGAATATGACCACAAAAGGAAGCTTGCAGTGAAGAGACGATGAAGAAGGAAGGAAGAAGACGAAGAGTCAAATTGCATATAAGAATAATATAATAAAGTGCATATATATTTGATAAGAAAACGAAGATATAGCAATATTATTATCAAGGAGGATGCTGAAGAAAAGGAAGAAGATGACGAAGCTTGGAGCAGGAATAACATCAGAAACATTACATTATTTTAAAAAAGGAAGAAAAAGCATAACACTAAGAATATACACGTATATACATATGTAAACATAAAATTGGAGCTTCAAGAATCGAAAAAGATAATGGAGAAGCACAAAGAACCAGGTTGCATAGAAGTAGAAGAAGAAGCAGAGGTACAACATGTGCTTGTCAAAGCTCAAAGCTGGAACTTACTCGAATTCCAGCGCACACACATACAAATACACACATACACACACATGTATGTATTTATATGCATATATAGCAAACGTAAAGGCCGTAAAGGAATGTGCGTAATATATATATATATATATATATATATATATATCTGGATGTGTGTGTGTGTGTATGTGTGTGCTCACACGACGACCCCAGCGACATGCTAAAAATTTGTATAGAAAATTAGTTAAAAAATTACTCCGCAGACACGCGCACACAAACAATTTACATGACTGGAAAGTGGGGAAAGAGGCGTGGGGCGAGGGGGCCAACACACACACACATCCGCGCGCGCACACACACGTGTGTAGTCGCATACACACATTTGGCATTAGTGGGCGGTGTTAGAAATTTGCGTGGATCCTTCCTTGCCCATTGTAAAGGCGGCATTACTACCTCCACACGCACACACACACACACACAGGCAGCGACAGAGGGCGATGGCAGAGAGCACAGCGTGTGCAGGGCTACTTCTAACTTTTTTTAAGCACACACACATGTGCCAAGTGTACGTGTGTGTGTTTGTGTGTGTGTGTGTGTGGCGCGCGAGTTGAAAGTTTGTCATAAAGCACCCCATTAAAAAAAAGAGGCGCACCACGAACGTTTCACAAAGTTAGAAGTGGATGGGGCGGGCACGGGGGCGGGACCATGCCTCCTTCGACTCCCCTTTTCGGCGGGGTTACGAGCTTTGCGTGACAGCAAGCGAGACAGAACGAGAACAGTCACCAAATTAAACATAAATGCGAATTAGAAAAAACTTTCCGTTTTTATTCTCTTTTGCGGATAGCAGCAGAAGCAGAAGCAGAGGCAGAGGCAGAGGCAGAAGCAGAAGAAGCAACGAAAAGGGATCCAACAAAGACAGAACAGACAACTAGAGAGGAGCTGAAAGCCAAAGTCTGGCTCCAATTGATCTATTTGAGACAGTGCTGACGATCTAACCTTCTCTCGACAGATCTAACTTTTTTGTATACCCATTGCATTGAATGGACTACTGGGTATATATGTTACTATTGGGAAATATATTATGAAATGTGTTAAACTTTTCTTTATAGAGATGGCGTACATCTTATCTATCATTGCATTCATTTGTCCGTCCGTCTGTCAAACATCTCGAAAATAAAATTATGTAATAAACTAAATTAAATGTAAATGCATAATTTTCGTATATCCCATAATATTTTGAATACGTTCCTCCAATTTCCTTTCCAAAATTTAAAAATGCTTATTCCTGTATCTAAAATTCCCACATTGTAATGCAATGTGTGTAATGTCAAAATTTAATCGCTGAGTCGGGTATGCTCGCTTGGGCATTCATATCAACAGTGAAAAGAAACTAAACACACGTACATGCCTACCTAGGCAAATATAATATAAATATAATCTTAATTAATGAAAGTCAGTGAGGTTCTTTGAACCATCCTTTATTCTCTCGATAGCTCACCCCACTTCCTAATGATCACCAATCATCGATCAATTGATTTTGTTTTTAGACGAATACAAATTATATGTGCAGGGTATCTCCTAGTCGTGCACTCCCCAGAGCACTCTCAGCTACTTTTTTCCTGTTTGATCGCTTCTGTTCTCCCTTATGACTGTTCGTCTAAACTGTGTCAGCTGTGCGAAGGATCGACTCGAGGCGGGCTTCTCTCCAGATGTATTTTTTGCCGCACTTGCCAGTTGCCACATGCCACCGCTGCCACACTCACACACATACTCTCTCTCACACACACACACACACATACTCTCACACACACACACACACAGAACAGACGTGTACAGTTGTTTTTGGCAATTAACCAAGAGTGCTGCTGGCTGCGACGTCGACGCCCATCACTGCTCTGCCTCCTCCGTCAGGCGGGGGGCGGGGGCTGGCTGCCCCACCACGCCCCCGCCCGCCCACTAGCAAATACATAAAAAGGTACACATACGCACAGTTTTTTGTTGCCTGCGTCGCACTCCACATTTTTAAATATTTTTAACTGCTGCGCATCGTTTCATGCCTGGGTAGGCCAGAAGGGCGGCAGGAGGGTGGGGCAGGGGTGGCGGGGTGGCGGGGTGGCACGAGGGGTACACTTGGCGAGTGGAGGTGGCTGACAGCGTGGCAAGGCTGGCGGGGTGTTAGGGTTGATATTCGTTTGGCGCTTTTCTCTGTTTGGTTAATATTTTGGCTCGTTTATGGGCAACGCGTGTGCGTGTGCCCATGTGTGTGTGTGTGTGTGTGTGTGTGTGTGTGTGTGTGGGTGAGTGTGTGTACTTATGTATATGTGTGTGTGGGTGTTCGCGAAGTCTTTGTGGGTTCGCTAGTGTATATACATAAGTGCACACACACACACACACACAGATAGGTGTAGGCTTTTCGGCTCATACTCAAATAGCTCCGCCCCCCACGCGCCGCCCCAACCGCCCATCCGTCCCGCCGCCCGCTCTATAGGCAGCGAGACATGTGCGTGATATATTAACCGACAAAAATGAAAAAAGTAGGTGGAGCTGACACTTTTTGGCTTACTCTTTGCTGTGTCCACCTGACCACCCCCCGGAGGGCGAGGGAGGAGGCGCGCTCCCCCCTCATCCTATCTCTGCCCCCTTCCTCCCCCCCCCCCCCATCCCTCCGAGAACTCTTTGTATGGTTAAATGGTGACTGTCTATATATAGAAATAGATATATGTCCAAGAATTAGTTTTCAATTATGAAAAGAGAGAATAGAGAACCAAGAACTGATATTGCAATATACATCGCATATAATGCTATGAGTCCACATAAGTCAAATCTTAAGTGCAGTTAAGACAAGCTACTCCCTCGCCACCTGGCTAAAGGCCTCCCTTCCAATACGCAAACTAAGAGGAAGAAAGATATTAATACACCTATAGATCTAGCTGAAATGATAGACTTAGGCGTAGAGCAGACATGATTCAAGTAGGCTTGAAATGGTCTGGCACACATCTCCTATATAGAAAGGAGTATCAGGAATAGAGGTACTCTCTCGTGTACAGGGTAAAAAAAGCCAATACGCTCGCTTTTCTCTTTATGAACGAGCATTAAGATATAGTTGCCTTGTTGGACTAAGGCAAACGTTACGATCTCAAGTCTCAATCTAATGTGACACACACACACACCTACTCACTCACTCGTTCACACTCACACTATACAATAACGGCGCACACACACACACGTTTTGAAACACGCCCAACCACTACACACATATGCAAAACAGCTATTCCTATTGGCTAATTACAACGAGCTGAAAAATTATACACAGCGAATAATCTACATAAGATGTTGCATACATACATACATACGTACATCAATGCCTTGGGCTTATGAGTATGCGCGTGTGAGCCCTGTCCGTGTGTGTGTGTGTGTGTGTAATTTAAAAAAGAAAACACTCACACACACACTCGCACACGCACACTCGCACACGCACACACACCCGCCGTCGTCGACGTCGTCGAGTTGCTCATGTCTAAGAAAATATGCTGAAACTTTACCCCAGCAAAAGAATAAAAAAAGTAAAACAAACTCAAAATCAAGGCAAATGTAACAGTGTGTGTGTGTCTATGCGTGCGTGTGTGTGAGCCGAGTAAATCAAAATTTTGCGCACCCACACACAGGCAGGCACAAAACACTACTTGCGCCTCCTTCCCCCACGCACACACACGCACTGCCAGCATCTTAGGTTTTTATACAACACAATGAAGTTGGCTGCACTGGCAATAGCAATGGCAATAGCAACAGCAACAACCGCAACAATAGCAACAATTCCCGCTAACAAACTACAAGTATTTACAGCCACATGCAGCTCAAATAATTTGTAGCATTTGCCAGCTCTCTGCTTACTCTGCCGCTCTGCCGCTCTGCCCTACCCCACTCGCCCACTCCCCCACTCCCCCACGCCCCTCGCCCACTCCGCACTAGCCCCACGCCATATTCGTCGCTTTGTCTAGTTCGGAGCGCTAAATAAAACTACAACGAAGACGTCAACATCCACGTCGATTGTGCTACACTGTCTGTTGGCCTTGCTCTCGCAGCTACACGCACACCCGCACAGCCACACATACACATACACAGAGGCGGGCGCGCGCTCTTACGACTTGTAAAAAGACGAAAAAGAAAGAAGGAAAGATAGAAAAAAAAAACAGAATTGTCGGCGCACTTGTTGGCATCTCAAAGTCGCCGCGCCGTCTAAGAGCAAAGCGAAGAGAGCATAGCATACTTAGCAGCGAGCCAAGGCACGAGGCAGGGCGAGACAGGGCGAAGCGAGGTGAGGTGGGGCGAAGAGCGCAGCCTAGGCGAAGAGCGCGACGAGGCGAGGCGAGGCGAGGTGAGGCGAGACGAAACTGAAGCAGAAGCAGCATCGCTGCGTGGCGCTACTGGTGGGTACTTTACTTGATGATTATGGCGACGATAATGATGATTGGAATGGCTTTGATGGCGTTGAAAATGAAGATTGCGTGTAGTAGATTTCTTTGTGCTTCTTTTTCTTGTTTGTTTCTGTTGTTGTTGCTGGGTCCAGTGGCTTGTGCGTGTCCTGCCCGCCTGCTGCCTGTGTGTGTGTGTGTGCTAGTGCTAGTGGTTGTGTGTGCGTGTGCTTGTGTGGGTGGTTAGCTTAAGGTAATGCTTACAACTACACACTATCAACATTTGATTTTATTACGCTCATTTGTATGCACACACACACACACACACACACACATGAAGAGACGCTGCACGGATAGTGCGTGTATGTGTCTGTGTGTGTCCGCCTGCTCAATTTAACGCCCATAACCACTAAACTAAATTATAAGAATAGATTCGCAAAGTCTGCGAGCGAGAGGGAGAGTGAGTGCGTGAGCGAGAGAGAGAGAGTGCACAACTTTGACCTCCTACTGTGCTGGACGCTGGCTTCGCAGCTAGCGCTGGCGTTGACGTCGACGGCCATGAAGGACGTCGTCGCCGTCGCCGTCGCCGTCGTCACACGGCGACTTTTGCCGGCTGCCTGAGTTCATCTTACATTTTGTTCTCATCTTATTTTTATTTTATTTCTGTTTTCTGTTTTCTGCTTTTTTTTGTTTTTGGTTTCGGTTTTGGTTTTTTCGGCCAGCAGGACCAAATCGCCAGCGTCTTTCGAGGCAGTTAGTAACTGTTAAGACGTCGTGGCCGTCTCGTCTCGTCTCGTCCCGTCTCGTCCCGTCGTCATTCTCGCTTCATTTGTGGGTTGCCCATTTGCTGCGCTTCTCCTCGCTTCTCGCTCCTCCCTTCTCGCTTAGGTTTCTGCTCTCTGTTTGTGTTTTCACATTTTCTGTTGTTTGCCGGCTCGCCTCAGCAGCAGCAGCAGCAGCAGCAGCAGCAGCTACAATAACAGTTAGCTGGCTCCGACAAGCGACGGACAACGGACGACGGACAGGCTAGAACGTGTTGCTTGCGCTTGTAACGGTAACAGTAACGGTAACGGTAATGACAGCTGTAACGGTAACTGTAACTGGGAATCTGTAAATGCGAATGCGAATGCGAATGCGAATGCGAATGTTGGCTGCTGTGATTTACTAACTGTTCTTTGATGTGCCCCAACATCAATGTGTGTGTAAGAGGGAGAGAGAGATAGCGAGTGTGTGTGAGAGAGATAAAGAGAGAGCAGTTGGTTCTTTTGCTTCCCTTTTTGCAATAATAACAAATTAATATTATTATTCAAAATAAAAATAAAAAAAGAGTCTGCACACACACACACACACGCACACGCACATGCAAATAAATCTATTCACACACACACACACACACACACAGCCGATTCGCTGACTGTTTTTTTTTTTTTTGCTTTCGGCTCAAATATATTTTTTGTGCGTCGCCCCGTCGATTTCCCCTTTTCAACGCCAGTGGGTGGCAGCTTAACCCCTCCTCCGCGCCCCCTCTCTCGCCCCCACCCACCACACTTACTGCACATAGTTGTATTTTGGATTTTTTTGCCCTTTACAATTTGTTGTTTTTTTTTTAATTTCGTGCCGTCGCACGGGGGTTGTTTGTGTGTGTGTGTGTGTGTGTGCTTGTGTATGTGTGTGTGCGAGTGTATTTGCGGCAGCGACGCTGGCGTCGCAGTCGCAGCGAACGCAGCATGCAGCGGGGTTGGTTATGGGCTTCTTTTTTTTCGCTCGCACACACACACACACACACACACACACATGCGCGCTCACTCTTTTTCTTCCTTTTTTGTTTCAGCACGTTGTTGTTGTTGTTGTTGTTGCTTCTGCTTTTGGTTTTAGCATTTTTCGTTTTTACTTTTTTTTGTTTTGTTTGCGATTTTCCTTTGGCCGACGTCGCCGTCGCCGTCGCTGTCGACGTCGCAGTTCGCAGCCTTTTTTAACGCCGCACGCAGCATAAAAACAAAAAAAAACAGAAGAGATGAAATAAAGCTAGTTGTTGCTTGCGATTGGGGGTGGGGTGGGGTCTGGGGTTGGCTGCTGCTTCCACATAGCAGACAATGCAGGGTGGAACGAGAGGAACGGGTGGAATGGATGGAATGGGTGGAACGGGCGGCAATGGCAATGAGTAATGAGAGTGTTTAGTGCTCGTGTGTAGTTTGGCGGGCGTCGCAGTCGCCGTTGCCGTTGCCGTTGCCGTTGCCGTCGCCGTCGCCGCGGCTGTCCGTACCGGATTGTAGCGGCAATTATGCCGTTAGAAGGGCCAAAAAATGCCGGCCACAGTCGCTGCTGGCGTCGCAGTCAACGTCAGCGATGCCTTCAAATCATAGCACAACTTTTGGCGCACTCTGCCTATGTGTGTGTGTGTATTGGAAAGGGGTGGGGGGCTCTGCGTATGTAATGGCTTCAATTGTGTGCTAAATTTTCTATTTCATTGTCGCGCTGACTGCGCAGCAGCGACCGCAGCATCAACAGCGCGTCGTCTTTTAGCTTCGTGCCGCGACTGCTACTGCTTCGGCTCGGCTTCGTGTGACGACGACGGCGACGAGGACGAGAACGAGCGCGACTCTTTTTAGCCACAGTCGCTGCGCTGCGACTGCGACTGCTGCGACTGCTGCTGCTGCGTCTGCTGCTGCTGCTGCTGCTGCTGCTGCTGCCGGCTCGTCCTGTGGCTGCGACTTGCCCGTTACTTGGCTCACTTCAATTGAGTTCCGTTTTTAAAAATAACGTTAGTTGCTGTTTGTTGCTCGTTACGTGCGCGTGTTGCGACGCGCAACAGAAAAACAAAAATAAGCAAAACTGAAAACAACAGAAAACAAACAGAAAGAGGAAAACAGCAAACAGACCAGAGAACACAGCAAAAGAACATTTCGTTCAGAATATCAAAAACGAATTTTAAAAATTGACAGAAACAAAAACAAACGAAACCAAAAACAAAAATAATATTCAACAACTATTGTGAACTTATTTTATTTTCTATTTTTTTTTTCCGAAATTGGAATTTCGTAAAACAGTTTGATTAAAAAAGCAAAGCATAATTTTTTTATTGTGAATGCAACGCAGTCGAATGTGCAATAATAATTAGTGAATCGAATCGAGTCGAGGTGACAAACCCACACACACACACAAGCACACACAAGCACACACACACAAGCACACACAAGCACACACAAGCACACACAGACACACATCTATAGCAAATATCGAGTAACTTCGTCTGTTGTGGCCCATTGCAGCGCCTGTAGTCCAGTGCGATTCGAGTGTGTGACGAGATAAACAAACAACAAACAAACAACAAGAAGAGCAAAAGTAAAGCAAAGCAAAGCAAAGCAAAGCTCGCGGTATTCAGCTCCATTCAGCTCCAAATCGAACAGCGAAAGCGAAAGTGCCAGAAGGACCTGCTGCGGACCTGCTGCGACCACGACGAACGACAGCAGCAACAGTCGACAACAACAACAACAACTGAAGGACCCAATCATGTAAGTAAAGCCACCCAGACCATCCGAGTCCCTGCAGGACTCACCTCTATAACAGGGAGTACCTCATATGAGTAAGAGTAAGCTCCACTCCAGATGTGATAATATAAACACACAATATATACGAGTCGTTCTCAGCTGTATCTGAACTTGACTTCATTGTGAATGCATGTGGAGTCCAATCCAGCAGATCAGTCACAATAGAACAATATAACCCCTGAGGCTCAATGTGAACTATCTTCTATATTATATACAAAAATATCGTAGCTGTCTGAGAAAGTAGAGAAAACTGTAGGACAGAGCATGTAATTAATGTTGATTAGTACATGCGAACAGATCACTCAAAAGTGAATCCTGATTATGATATATAACCTTTTTATATCCGAAAGACCTATCTTTGAAACCTGTGAATATTATCTTTATGTACGTATTTGTAGCATATCTATCTAAATTCTATTCAAACAAAAACCACAAAAATGTGAATTAATAGAGAACTGAGAAAAGATCTACGAAAATAGGTGAGAAGGAAACCAAATCATGTGCGTAAAATTCATTAGTTCATTTGTCCATGAGAACAGAAAGTCAGAATATCTGAGACATGTGAACCACTGAGCAAACTGTGAATATCAAAGTGAATTCCATGGCCCCATTCAAGACTAGAAAGGTTGAAATTATGGTATTTTTCACT